>JARDYH010000001.1:148274528-149490153 GCA_029215795.1 Anniella stebbinsi
AGCTGTAATGTTAAACTCAAAACGCTTAACCACTGTTGCTTAGCGCGTCGTCTGAACAGGGTCAAACAGGATACTGTCACAAACACCAACAGCATGGAAAGACAGGTGGGACGATATGACAAAGCAGGGGCAGGTCTTGACAGGAAAGGATGAAGACCGTGATACAAAATTTACTGTAATTTCACCCTCATGTCAAACTTCACATAACAGGCTAGTGATCAGTCCAGCCTGGAAGCACACAAGATTTATTTAAAATATATAAGAATAAATGTGATGCAAGAGTGTTAACAGTGACAAGACTGACGTCAAATTTAAATTCACTATGGAGTTGGGAGCAACAATTCATGTATCAACTAGTGATCTTGGCCGCACATTTCTTTTACCTCATTCATAACTGTTACATATAGAAGAGACCATCTAAAATCTAACACTGTCTCAGTCTTGCTAAGAACATAAAACATGTACATCTACAGGTAATAATGGGAAAGTTTAGTTTAGAGGATAGTAATAATGGATTTTTACTTCCTTCCTCACCTTGCTGGGAAATTGGATTTTTTTAATCAATATTTACACTGAAGGTTCTATACAAATCTGCAAAAAGGTTACATTTTTAAAAAATAGATGCTTCTTTCTCAAATAACTCAAAGTGGTTGAAAATGTTTACTTTTTACCTAGAATTACAAAATGCACAAATCGTATAAGAACATGAGAAGAGCAGTGTTGGATCACAGCAAAGGCCTATCTAGTCCAGCATTCTGTCCCCACAGTGGCCAAGCCTACAAGAAACCCACAAGCAAAACATGAGCACAACAGCACCATCCATCTCATATTCCCCAGCAACTGATACTTGGAGACACGCTACCTCTGATACCGGAAATAACATACCGGCATTGTGATTACTGGCCTTATTCTCCATCAAGTTGTCAAATCCCCTTTTAAAGCCATCCAAGTTGGCAGGCCATCACTATACCCTATGGAAGCAAATTCCATAGTTTAACTCAGCAACCATATTCTGAATCACTAATTAACTCTAAAGAGAAGCAAGTTCTTCCAGAGGTAAAATTTAACAATATAATTAGGTGTAATTCCAGTTCATCCTCTCTAGTCATTCAAGATACTTGCCCCATTTCTACCATTTTTTTGTGTACACTCAGATGCAGGGCATCTCCAAGAGAAGATTACCAGTCTATCATCATTGTGAGAGCAATCTATATAGTCCATTTAAGCAATAACAGTTTTAGTTCAATTAGTTTTATAACAGGTCAAAGTCCTACACACAGGTGGTTCCTTTCACAAAGGTTTAATTTTAATGCATATCCTTGCAAAAGAGAACTAATCTTTAAAAAGCTTGCATCCCCAAAGGAGAGAGGATTACTATCGTAACAGACTGAAGAAAGCACTACCATTGTGAAGCACCTTACACTTTTTTTTATCTAACAGAAACTTTATGGAGAATGTGCTACAGTGCTTAACATTTGTATCAGATCTACACCAAGCAGAATGTAACACTTTGAAAATGGCTTAAAAACTGTATATGGAGTGTGTCTTGGGCCCCAACAGTTGTCAATACTGTTATAAAATATTTTAAATCAGTAATGTAGATCCTGCTTTGGTCTTCATCACATACTAGACAAGAAGCTCCCATGTCTCTCCCCCCCACCCCCATGTTACTTGCTTAGAAGGTAAATACACTTGAATCTTGGAACAAGAACTGCCAAAGAACTTGATATAAATTCATGTGCATGCCTAGTAGGCTTACTTTAAAATATGCTCCTATGTTTCCATTCACAATACTACTACGATAAAAGGCAACAGCCACGCATAAACTCTACAGAAATCAACAGGGCCTCAGTGTGCCTAAAACTATGATGTGTGGCCCATTGGCTTTAATTCAATTTGACAAAGAGCAAGGAACATTTAGCATGTAGGGCACCCACACTTCAAACAGAACAAATGCAAACTCTTTCCTCCTTATGCTCATTATGAATCAAGGCGTTCCCTGAAGATTTAATCCTGATTAGCAGACATACTTTAGAATAAATGTATTTAAACACATTAAACATAATCAGAGTTACAGGATATTACCTAATCTCTAGTATGGCAGAACTGGTTTTGCCATACTTCTTAATCTTTTTATTGTTTTCAACATAGCACTTGAGATAAAGTGTTCTGAAAGTGACATCCTTGAGCTTTCATAGTTCTGTTCAACAATCAAACTAACTATACATAGATGGCTCCTTTTGTCCAACTTGAAGAGGGCTAAATTTCTTAATTACATTTTGCATAACTGAAATTGCTAACTTAATTTTAAAAAACTCACCATTCTCTAATCATCACAATTTTGTAGGTCTAAGAGAGTGTTGTCAGAAGATTGATGGTGCTACATAACTAACAACAAAACCAATGAAGAGACCTGTGGCATTGTCAACAGATACTTAAAATGGTACAAATATCCACAGGCAAGAGCATCTGAAAGAAGTTCAAACTACAGGACATTTGTTAGCTTTTAAGGTACCACAGAATTCTTGTCACCTTTATTAAAACAGAAAAACAAAAATACTTCCCTGCAGTATAAGTCTGTATGAAAAAAGGATTATCCTTTACAGTTTGTTAAGGGCTTCCTTGCCAGCATTTTTATACAACAATAAATCCCTCCACCCATTCTAATTCATATAAGGTTTTTTTACACACACACACACCTGCTCTCCCTTCATTTTTCTTTTGAAAGGACTATCAGCCCTTCATTATGGCATGACCTTTTGTGGCCAAGAGTATCCAACAATGCACTGTAGTCTGCAAAAGCTTATGCCCTAATAAAGGGGAAGTCAGCCTGGTACCCTCCATATGATGCTGACTTCAACTCCCATAAGCCCCAACCAGGAGAGCTAATGGTCACAAATTCTGGGCACTGAAGTCCAGAAGATCTGGAGGGCACCAGGTCAGCTACCCCTGCATAAATTTGTTGTTCTTTAAAGTCCCACAAGACGTGGTTGTTTCAGCTGCAACATATTATGACAGCACCCTGTTGGATGTAATAGATTCACTAGCTTTAAGGTAAGGAGGACAAGTCTACCAATGGCTACAAGTCATGATGGTTACATGCTCCCTCCAATATCTGAGGCAGTATGGCTCTGAATACCAACAGCCAGGGAACAGTAGCTAGAGAGGATTATTGCCTAAGTGTCCTGCTTGTGGGCTTCCCATAAACAGGGTTATTCACTAGATAGGCCTTTGCTCTTGCTACGCTCTTATGCTTTGTTGCTCTTACAGATTCACTAGTCTTGTGCCATTTAAGTCTCTGAAAAAAAAAAATTAAACTCCTGGATATTCAAAGCAAATTTCCTCACAGACTCCTTGCTTTTCCTATACAGGCATGTTCCCTTACCCTCCAGCCCCGTTACACAATTACAAACTACTACAAAGATCCTAGCCACCCGCAACTCACGCACCCCTTCACGGAACCGCTTACCTCCCACCCCTGCTGTCCATCATAACAATAAGCCCTTATTATCTCAAATTTCCTACTTCAGTCCAAGCCATGAGGTGGTCGGGAAAGGAGAGAGGAGGAGGGAGAGGAGGAAAAGACGCTCTGATCTCAGTGATGTCTCTTCTCCCACCGACAGGCACTACACATCCCCGCTTACCTGCATGCCCGGGGCTCCGGGGTCCACACCCGTGTCTAAAACGGCCAGTAACACTCCCCGTCCATCATATTCAGGATACCGGGAAAGGAAGGAGGCAGCGCCGGTCTCCTTCTTGGGCAGGAGCCCTTGGAACGGAAACTGCTCCTCTCCGGTCCCCGCCGCCATGTTGGATAAGGAGCGAAAGAGAGGTTAGGGAGAAGAGTGACCAGGCACTCAAGCGACACGGAGAAGAAAGAGGAGGGGGGACCGCGCCGACCAAGGTGACGTAACGCGAGGGGAGAACGGGATGCAGGCTTCTTTCCGCGGCAAGCGCATGCGCCGACCCCTCAGCCAATAGCACTTCAGCAACTAATAAGCACAAGTAGCGGGCGTACTTGCGTCACGAAAAGTGCCGGCACAGATTCGGGCAGCGGAAGGGCGGGTGGTTTTGATTAAACCTGGGACGACGGCGAAGCCTAGTAACCACTCAAGTTACAGCGCGAGAGGGGAACTGGAATCCGATTGGTTGCTGCGTATACCAATGGGAAAGGAAAGATCAGGCTTCGTTAAAAGAGAGTACGGCGTTTGACCGACCCTCCCGCTCTTCTCGCCTTTGTCCATTGATTGGTTCGCGATCATTACAGACGTCCCGCGCTGGTTCTTAGCCCTGCCCTTTCCTCAAATACCGCGAGATCTGTCCGCTTGCTCGCCAGTGGTTACTGTAGGGAGGAGGGGGGGATGCCTGTCCACTGTTTATAGTACTGTGAAGAAGGCTTTGTATGAAGTCTTTTGTGGAAGTTCAGTTGCCCTTGTTACACAGTGAAATAAAGGGCTCCTTGCAAAGGGACTGTGTGCCACAATGGTCAAAATACTGGGAACAAAATACTATTGGATGTAGAGTTCCACCCCCCCCCCCTTTTGTCCAAGTTCATGGGGTTTTGGTTTGTTTAACCAACTTGATCGAGCTCAGCAAGTTTGTGTTTTTTGAGCACTGACTGGACATTGCGCAGCTCGAAGCAATCTGTTTACTATTGGGTGGGTGGAATCGGACCTCTGTTCAACTTGTGGAGTAAGGGAAACTATTGATCGTAGTATATGAGATTGTATTAAATTTTTGGGAGACGGGAACCTTTTCTTCATTTCTTAAGGGGGAGGGGGGCTCCTGTTGGGGACTCGTGTGTTCTTCCTAAAATCCCCAAGTATCGTTCCTGCGTAATCTCTGCCTTATGGCATTTTTTGCTATCTAGTAAACTAGGTGGTAATTTGTAATTCATTTGCCAGGGATAGTAGGTGTCAGTAGGTGGCGGTAATAGGGCATTCAGGCCTTGCTTTGCCGTTCAACTCCTGAAGGAGAAGTCCACAATTTAGAGATGCAGGTTTTGCTTGAGTAGGAAATTGCCTGCCTGTTTAGGACGGGCTCAATCAAATTAATTCAGCCTTCCCCAGAGGACCTTCTCTTCCACCACTCCCAGATTGTAGAATGGTCTGCCGGAGGAGATGAGACAAATTAGCAGTCTTCATGAATTTAAGAGAGTCATGAAGACTGCTCGCTTCCGGCAGGCCTATCCAGATTAATTTTAAGATGTTTTTAATGATGTATTCTTTCTTGTTTTTTAATTTTTTAAACTGTTTTGTGATTCTTGTGTTTTATATTGTTGTTGTTCCCCACCTCGATCCGGAGGGAGAGGCAGGTTATAAATAAATATTATTATTATTTCAATAGGACTAAATCCCCCAGCATCTTTCAGCCAGCTGCTTGGGAGTTGTAGCCCAACATGTCTATAAATCACTAGATTGGGGGAAGTATGAATCAATGGATGGGGGAAGTTCACTTTGTAACCTGTTGTTGGAGATATGACAGACATTTAAGGGAAAGGAAAGCCCCTCTTCTTTTTAGTGTGACTTGTGGATAATTTGGCCAGTCTTGTTTTCCCTTGCCTGCAAAATGAAGTGACTTATTTTGACCACCGCTTAATGGTGTATTGAGTAATAGTGAAGTGTGGCACTGGGACTGCAGAACCTATGGTTCAAATCTGTGATTACCTAGCCATGAAGTTTAAAGTGGGGGATCTGTGACCAGTCACTATCTACCCTTCCCCAACTGGGTACCCTCCAGGTGTTTTGGACTTCCAACTCCCTGCATAGCCAAAGATCAGGAATGCTGGGAATTGTAGTCCAAGAAATCTGGAGGGCACTAGGTTGGGGAAGGCTGTTTCAGTCTAACCTACCTCATAGGGTTCTTGTGGGGATAAACTGGGAGAAAATAACAATCAACAAACCTCTGAAAGAAGGCCAGATTAGACAACACTTTAAGCATGCAAATGAATCTAGGTACAAAATTATTTTTCATTTGACTTACATGTAGTTAAATATCAAATATAAAATGTGGTTAGTCATCTTCACTTAGATGATCATATTCATTGTTTTTTTTACAACTGTTGAGTATATGGATTGAATGGTCCTTATAGGCTACAATGTACCTGGGAATAAATCCCATTGAACTTGGTGGGTCTTACATCTGAGTAGACATATATAGAACTGCACTAGTCTTCCTAACCAGTCAGGTAGTCAGGCTGAACAGAGCTGCAATATGTCTAGTGCTGTCATTCCTACATACAACAGAGGTTCAGGGTCAGGCTGAGGCTGGAAAAGTAGTATAAAACAACGCTGTAATGTAATCTAATAATATTATATCCTATTACAGGTTGTGGGGAGGGGAATCACAGCGGCTTAGGGCCTAGCTATCTGAGGGACTGCCTTTCACAGTATTAAGATCAGCAGGAGAGAGGACACTCTCACTTGCAGAGACCGGTTTCTTGGGCACACAAGAAAGAGCTTTCTGCAGGGTCGCTCCCAAATTCCAGAACACAATCCCTGTGGAGCTGTGACTGGTCTCCACTCTCTCCACATCCACAAAGGGGGTCAAGACACATCGTTTTAATTTGGCTTTTTAAATTGTTAGGGCTTAAAATATGTTATTGTTTTACTATGTTTTTATCTGTTTATGGATTTTATATTCTGGACCTTCTGTTAACTGCCTAGCTTGGTCTCAGAAAGGCTGTATTGAAATACATTTAAAAAAAAACAGTGAAAAGAGTTAATAATTTAGGCTGCAACCTATACACACTTAGGACTTATGTCTGAGTAGACATGGATAGGTTTGCATTGTCAGATACAGCTATATTTGTGGCCATTATGAGGTACAAAAATAATTAACAAGTGCTTTTAAAACACTTATTTCTTGCGCTTGCTTCTTAAAAGCCAGATTTGGGTGAGCATGTGATAAGGATGGTTCACAACTTGTGCTGCTGTTTTTTGGAATAGCATTAAACATGCAATGGAAATCTAACTAATAAAGAAATTGGACTGAGGGAAATGGGGGGCAAAATGGTTCCTTCTGAAGGAAGGTGCTGGAACAGGGGAGGACTCTGGTCAAATGATATAAAACTCTAGATGTTAAATATCCCTCTCTCATTACAAAATGAACAAATGTATTGTCAAAAAATGTTCACTTTTAGTACTACACATTATTTTGAATAAGTTATGAATTTTATGGATTTGAGTTCGGTTGGAACCTCTGAACACTTTTGCCTCACCACCCCCTGCCTGGTTCCCCTTGCAACAAATGCAAGAGGCCTCATTGGCTGCCTGGGAAAGGAAACCCTATCCGTCTCTTAACATCTGGCTGCTTGCGAAGCTGTTTCTGGGGCAAGGGTATTTCCCCTAATACTAGACTGTGTAAATCTGGGCCTTTTTAACTTCAGAACCTATACCAAATGGGTCCAGAACAACGCGGTGGGTAACTAGTGCTTCTCCAAACAGATGAACTGACATCACAGATATGATTGTAAATAAGAATCTACTCATTTAAGATTGTCACAAACTTAAATAAATACGCAGAAGCATGGTGGTATACAATATCTCTCTTTGTGGTTACAGGAAAAGAGAATGCAATGTGAATATGAAGTTAATTACAAGAATTGCTGTTGCAAAATAGGCATTCAAAACAGGCATTATAATTTTAGCTAGCAAGATAATGGCTTTTGCTTCTACCATTATTATGATTTCTCCTCCCTCTTTACTCCAGTACACTACTTGCGGTTTACAGTGAAACTAACTTACCCTAATAACTAATATAATTATGTCTTTCTCCTACACACTACTTGGCATATGCTTAATCAGAGTAGGTCAAGAAAATGTGGTAAGGTCTCTCCTTCTGGAAAGCTAAAGAATTCTAGGTTAGGATTTAAATCAGAAGAAGGTAAGATTTCTCCTTCCATAGAACTGAAGTATCCTAGGTTAGGAAAAGGAGGTAAGGTCTTTCCATACAGAAGGTTGGAGAGTTCCACGTCAAAGTTAGAGATGATAGGTAAGATTTCTAAATCAGAAGAAGGTAAGGTTTCTCCATCCAGAGAACTGGAGTATCCTAGGTTAGGAAAAAGAGGTAACGTCTCTCCATACAAAAGGTTGGTGAAATCAAGAGTCAGAAAAGGTAGGTAAGGTTTCTCCATACAGAAGGTTGGTGAAGTCAGAGTCAGAAAGGGTTATGAGATGAATGAGTGATTAGACCACCCATTTACCAATCAGAAGATTAAATGTCTCCCTTCTCCCAATATTTCACACATTATACCCATGTGTCTGGGGAACACCTGGATGGGTCATTATGTATGGCTGCAAATAGGCACGTTGTCTTGATTGACAGGCATCGGTTTGGTAGATCTTCTCATGGGATTTCTCTGGTATGAACATTGTCTGGTCCATCTTCTCATAGGATCATTTTCTTATCAGCAGGTGCACATCACGATAGACAAAACAATATTGTCCCTTCTGTCTATCTCACTCTTCTGCTTATACATTGTGGCCTTGACTGGAAGCCACCTGCAAAAGCCTCTTCTGTTTTTTTTTCTTTTCTTCACAGACTGTCCTGTAAGTTTCAGCTAGTGTCTTAGGCCTCCTCCACACGAGACGTTTAATGAGCCTTGAAGGCTCATTATAAATTTTACCTCCACACCAGCGGAGCGCAAAACGGGCGTACAGGCGCGTTATCTCCCCGATAATGCGCATTTTCGAATGCGCGTTAAATAGCGACTTTTATTTTTCTCCGGCCGTTAAAGCGCATTTTCGCCGTGTGAACAAGCGATTATGCGCATTAACGTCTTCTAAAGCGCTTTTTGGACATCAATTAATGCGCTTCGCCGCCTCTCGCCGCCTCCCGTGCAGCGGGATTAGGCGTAAATGCGCCTCCACGACAATGCGCATAATCCCCGAACCGGGCACAAAAGCGCATCCTTGTGGAGGGGGCCTTAGTTAATAGCATAGTATCCAATGGTCCAGATTTAATACTTAGGTTCTCCATGTCCCTGGCTCAAGGGTCTGGAATGGATATCTGGGGTGGTCTTTGAATGTGAATTTGGGGTCTTTTAGGGAGTCTTCGTATAAGTCTTCTCAAAACCTTCACTGAGGTCATTCCCCTAATCCAGATCCATTAGGCCATATTAGTTTCATGCAGCCTCATCTGTACAGCAAGATTTAACCCATTTAGCTCCAGATTAACAGTGCAATTCCCATCATCCTCAACCATGCTCTAGGAGGCCTGGGCCTGATTGGAGTTGTAATTCAATTTGTCTGGAGGGCACCATTTTGGGGGAGGGCTAGCAATAAATACATGCATTCTATTAAGAAAGTGTACCAAACATCTAACAGGCTCATTCCTTATTATAAACTCCTCCATAATTTGGCTTTACTCATGGGTTTGAATCTCAAGATGTAAGCAGAAGACACTTCCACCTGAGCAGTGAGGCTCAATTTTCATTAATATCCTCTACCCACCACAGCCTACTGCACACACACCCCACAAGTGGCTGATGACTCAGGGGGTCCACCTGTAAGCTGTGGTGGAAGCTGCTCAGGGGAATTAGTGAATATAGGGAACCTACCTTGCTCATGCAAGACTTTGGATCCAAGCCCTTATGTTTTATTTTTGTCGCTAAACTTTTAAAGATATATAATGCACTGTGTTGTTTTGTACCTCACCACCTGCTATGAAAAGGCATAGGATAAGCTCTGTCTTTAATGATCACTAGCATATATATCTCCTGCTTTTCCTCTGAGGATCATAGGGTGCCTCTACAAGAGGCATTTAAAGCTCTTTCAAGGCGCATTAAAAAAATTACCTCTACAAGAACGGAGCGCAAATCGGGCGTAGAGGCGCGTTATCTCCCCGATTATGCGCATTATCGAATGCGCGTTAAATCGCGAGTTTTATTTTGCTCCGTCCGTTAAAGCGCATTTTGACTGTGTGAATAAGCGCTTATGCGCATTAACTACTTGTAAAGCGCATTTTGGACATCTGTTAATGCGCTTCGCCGCCTCTCATGCAGAGGGATTAGGCGTAAATGCGCTTCTGCGATTATGCGCATAATCGCCTAACCAGGCGCAAAAGCGAATCCTTATAGAGGGGACCTTAGTGTGGCATAAATCTGATTTTTTTCTCTAAGGTTTATTCTGAATACTATATATAACTAAACACACTGGCTGCAAATTTATTACCTTGAAGTAATCCCCACTGAACTCAATGGGACTTACTTGTCAGTGTACTGACAAGTATCTGAATAATTTGCATCTCCTTATAACTTCCAGTTGAGTTGTTTGTCCACAAAATGTGGTGTAGTGGCTAGAGTGTTAGACTGGGAGATCTGGGTTCTAGTCTCCATTCGGCCATGGAAGCTCACTGGGTGACTTGGGGCCAGTCACAGACTTTCAGCCCAACCTACCTCACAGGGTGGTTGTTGTGAGGATAAAATGGAGAGGAGGAGGATTATGTTCCTTAAGGTGGGATATACATGTAATAAGTACAATGTACACAAGTCTTATGTTGATGAATGGAACACCTCTGGGGCAGCCTTCCCCAATCTGGTGCCGTCCAGGTGTGTTGGACTGCGCCTCTCGTCATTCCCAGCCAGTAGTTTTAGCATGGCACTGTGTAAGGAACTGGGTAAATCCAGTTATCAACGAGATACTTTTCAGAAATCACCATAGATTTTTTTATATTGATAATGACTCAGTGTTTCTTCCCCTCCAGCACGAATCATGAGTTGAATCCCAGCATAAAGGAGATTTGGGTAAGCAGAGTTTTGAAAGGTCTTCTCTTGTGTTTGTGTCCGTAAGGCAAATGTCCATCCAGCCCATAGGTACACAGGTTTCTCTTCATCTACTTGCTTTCCAGCTGCAACATCCCCTTCTGAGACATCTTTGAGATAGTTGATAAATTGTGTAGCATTAGCTAGATCGCCATTGCGTGTTCTTTGAACAATAAGGTCACACAAGTTTCGCCAAGGGAAATCATCAAAAATGTCCATCGCCTGTTTTATCGTGAGGATCTCAGTTAACATCTTCCCCCCATTTTCCTCACACATCAGTTCGAATTGTGGCGAGAATGGCCTGGCTGCTTTCCCGAGGGCTTGGAACAGGTTTTTAAAGTCAGTGCTTGTTTGTTGCCCTGTCCAAGCCTTGGCAAGGAGGTCCCAGCCCCCCAGAACAGCTTCACGGGTAAAGTGGACCCAATCAGTCCCCATTCCTCTTGATGAAGCTGCGATCACTTTGCGAAGCTGAGTATGAGTGATTGATCCCCCACTGGTTATAATAGTAATACTTAAAGCCATCATCTCAGCCAATCGGCTTTGTGCTTGTTTGGCAACATCTTGCTGTATCCACACTAGAATGATCAACTCAAGTAAGGCAGGATCAACGTTGGGATCGATGGGTACATCAAAGGGCCTTCCTTTATTTATTTATTTATTTATTACATTTGTATACCGCCCCATAGCCGAAGCTCTCTGGGCAGTTTACATAGGATTAAAAACAATTAAAAACAATATACAAAAATTAAAACAGCAAAAACATACAACGTACACACAATCTGTACATTTAAAAACCACTTCAACACTTCAAAAACTACAAAAACAAAACAAAACCTGTAAACTTTTATCACATTTTTCTGAACTGGTAACCTGAATATTTTTTCTCAGTTCAGGTTAAAAAAACTACAACCCCCATCAGCCCTATCTAATGGTTGGGGTGATGGGAGCTATAGTCCAATAAAACCTGGGTGTTCTAACTTCAGCAGTTATTCTTCTTTCTTCTTTTTGAATTCCTGTGAACAGTCAGATGACAATTAAAAAGACAGAGTTGAACAAGCCCTTATTTATTTATTTATTTATTTATTACATTTGTATACCGCCCCATAGCGGAAGCTCTCTGGGCGGTTTACATAGGATTAAAAACAATTAAAAACAATATAAAAATTAAAACAGCAAAAACATACAACATACACACAATCTGTACATTTAAAAACCACTTCAACATTTCAAAAAACTACAAAAACAAAACAAAGCAAACCCAGGCTCCTCAGATATTGCCAAATGCCTGAGAGAAGAGGAAAGTCTTGACCTGGCGCCGAAAAGATAACAATGTTGGCGCCAGGCAGGCCTCGTCGGGGAGATCGTTCCACAATTGGGGAGCCACCACAGAGAAGGCCCTCTCTCTTATCAATTATCAATTGCTGTGTCAAGGACACCACCAAATGCCCACGGGTGTAACTCTCTGGCAGCTGGAGGGGGCTGGGCCCCAGGGGGTGCAGGTGAGGGGGAGTTATTCTCAACCTTGGCCTCATCTACAAGAATTCGCCTTTACGCCTGGTTAGGCGATTATGCGCATATTCACAGAAGCGCATTTACGCCTAATACCTCTGTACGAGAGGCAGCGAAGCACATTATTGGACGACCGAAACGCGATTTAAACTGTTGACATGCGGAGAATCACTTGTTCACATAGTCAAAATGCGCTTTAACGGCCAGAGCAAAATAAAACTCGCTATTTAACGCGCATTCGATAATGCGCATAATCGGAGAGAAAACACGCCTCTACGCCCGATTTGCGCTTCATTCTTGTAGAGGTAAATTTTTAATGCGCCTTGAAAGAGCTTTAAATGCCTCTTGTAGAGGCAGCCCAAGAAGGATGGAGCACTTTCTGCTCAGAAGAGCAACCCCCCCTTTCCTCCCTTCTAAGTATCTCTCAATTGGGGGAAAAAAACATACTCTTACAGGGCTTTCTTCTTCCAAAGTCTTTCTGGATTTATGACAGGCTTCTTTAGGCAGCAACCACATGATTTGGAATTGAAAATTTCCCCTTTTGGCAATGCTGTATTATGTTCACTAAAACAGCACCATCTAGTGGCTGCATTATAGCAATGACAGCTTTACACACTGCGGCTATCCCACACTAATTTTAATTACTGCGTTATTTTATTTATTTATTTATTACATTTGTATACCGCCCCATAGCCGAAGCTCTCTGGGCGGTTTACATAGGATTAAAAACAATTAAAAACAATATACAAAAATTAAAACAGCAAAAACATACAACATACACACAATCTGTACATTTAAAAACCACTTCAACACTTCAAAAAACTACAAAAACAAAACAAAGCAAACCCAGGCTCCTCAGATATTGCCAAATGCCTGAGAGAAGAGGAAAGTCTTGACCTGGCGCCGAAAAGATAACAATGTTGGCGCCAGGCGGGCCTCGTCGGGGAGATCGTTCCACAATTGGGGAGCCACCACAGAGAAGGCCCTCTCTCTTGTTGCCGACCTCCGAGCTTCCCTCGGAGGAGGCACTCGGAGGAGGGCCTTAGATGTTGAACGTAGTGTTTGGGTAGGTTCATGTCGGGAAAGGCGTTCCATCAGGTATTGTGGTCCCAAGCTGTGTAAGGCTTTATAGGTTAAAACCAGCACCTTGAACCGGGCTCGGAAACATACAGGCAGCCAATGCAAGCGGGCCAGAGTAGGTCTTATATGTTCGAACCTACTGGTTCCAGTTATCAATCTAGCTGCTGCATTTTGCACAAGCTGCAGCTTCCGAACCACCTTCAAAGGCAGCCCCACGTAGAGTGCATTGCAGTAATCTAACTTGGAGGTTACCAGAGCATGGACAACTGAAGCCAGGTTATCCCTGTCCAGATAGGGATGTAGCTGGGCCACCAACCGAAGTTGGTAGAAGGCACTCCGTGCCACTGAGGCCACCTGCGCCTCAAGTGACAGAGATGGTTCTAGGAGAACCCCCAAACTATGAACCCGCTCCTTCAAGGGGAGTGCAACCCCATCCAGAACAGGTTGAACACCCTCCATCCGGTCAGCGGAACCACCCACTAACAGCGTCTCAGTCTTGTCTGGATTGAGTTTCAGTTTATTAGCCCTCATCCAGTCCATTGTCGCAGCCAGGCACTGGTTCAGCACATCCACAGCCTCACCTGATGAAGATGAAAAGAAGAAATAGAGCTGCGTGTCATCAGCGTACTGATGACAACGCACTCCAAAACTCCGGATGACTGCACTCAACGGTTTCATGTAGATGTTGAACAGCATGGGGGACAAAACTGACCCCTGCGGAACCCCATACTGGAGAATCCACGGGGCCAAGCAATGTTCCCCAAGCACCACCTTCTGGAGCCGACCCACCAAGTAGGAGCGGAACCACTGCAATGCAGTGCCTCCCACTCCCAACTCAGCCAGTTGTCCCAGAAGGATACCATGGTCGATGGTATCGAAAGCCGCTGAGAGATCAAGGAGAATCAACAGAGTCACACTCCCCCTGTCTTTCTCCTGACATAGGTCATCATACAGGGCGACCAAGGCTGTTTCCGTACCAAAACCAGGCCTGAAACCAGATTCAATCTTTTTAAAAACGGGGTTATGGGGGGACAGTGCGGGAGATGTCCTGGAGGGTGATGATGTCATGTAAAGGACACGCAAACTTCCGTGAGTAGCTAATCACAAGTGTGCAATAAATCACTCATGTAGAGAAGCTCTGTCTCTTTTTGTTTTCCAAAGAAGGAGCTCAATAGATCTTCTCATCATTTCACAAGTCAGCAGATATGCCAACTTAAATCTTTGCACTATCTTCTATTTTTCTTCTAAGTTGTCAATATTCTAATTATTCTTTACTCCTCCCTTTTCCTAATATTTACCCCATTCCAAACTCCCCAAACATTTAACTTTTTCTCCTTATGCCTCTCCATCCACTTTTTTCAAACCCCCCTGCATTTGCTGTAGCTCTCTCTTCCAAAATCCCTTCACAATCCCCCCAAACAGCCTGTTTCTCCTCATTCAAATTATTCCCTTCTTCCTTCTCCATGATCAGCTATATATACACTCACTTTGCTAGGAGTTAAAACTGTACTCTTTGAGGTGCCCCACTTCCATCATTCTTTCTGAACACACAAACATCTTGATAAAAATCAAAGCTGTTCTCTTTTGAACACACACACACACACAATTTTCTATTCATCCAAGTGTACCTAGCTTCACTACAAACTTTCAATGCTTGTTTATCTTTAACCTTCTCAGTATTAATGTATGATTCATACAGAAACTCAAATATTAACATAATACAGAAACTTTACGTGCACGGAATAATTGATTACATAAGGAATACATAGTAAAATTTTTGTTTGTTTGTTTTTTAACGTTGGTTATTAGGCAGATTTAAAGGGTAATTAACTAATTAATGGGAGAACAGTTCTCCATACAAGACTATTTGTTTTAATTATTTTTATTTATTTTATTTTAGCTTTCTCCAGAGAAACTATTGTAACCATAGGCTGTTAAAGGCATTTGTAACCCCTGTTGATGCTGTTGTTTTGTTTGTGTGTGTAATAAAACATGACCATTCTGTAGCAAAACTCTTTTTTCTTTTGTCCTCTTAATACCCTCAAACGTTGAGTAAGTTTCTCTGAGAGTGCTATTTCCCCTACGATACTGTACCACCTTCTTATATTTAGTCCTTTTGCCTCCTTCCAGCATTTAGCTATCAATATACATGCTGCTATTAGAAGATACTCTGTTTTTTGTGTAGTATAGTTTGGTTTTGACTAGGCTGACCATATGAAAAGGAGGACAGGGCTCATGTAACTTTAACAGTTGTAGAGAAAAGGGAATTTCAGCCAGTGTCATTTGTATGCAATTAGTTCCTGGTGAAATTCCCTCTTCATCACAACAGTTAAAGCTTCAGGGGCCCTGCCTTCTTTTGTATATGGTCACTCTGGTATAGTGCCTGCAACTTTAACTGTTGTGATGAAGAGGGAATTTCACCAGGGACTAATTGCATACAAATGACACTGGCTGAAATCCCCTTTTCTCTACAGCTGTTAAAGTTACATGAGCCCTGTCCTCCTTTTCATATGGTCAGCCTAGTTTTGACCATCAAATTTATTAAGTAATGCCAATTCCGGTATTTTTACTACTGTTGTTTCCGCTATGATGGATATTTCTTCAAAAATCTCTGTCCTGAATCTCTGGATACGTTCCCAGTCCCACCAGATATGAACATAAGTTCCCCAGACCCCACATCCTCTCCAGCACAATGGTGAGTAGGACTTGTCCATCTATGCTATTCTATATGGTGTTAAGAACCACGTTTGTAATATTTTAAGTGATATTTCTGGGCATTTGGCTGATGAGCCTTTAAAGGGGAATTTTCCCCACATTTTTGTCCAACATTCTTGATCTGTTTTAATAGCCCTGTCAGATTCCCAGCAAGTTCGTAGCCCTTGTTGTGATCCTAAATCCAATTTAAGTAGTAATCTATAGAGAGTGGTTATTTGCCCTTTATTTTTTTCTGATATGTTAATTACCATTCTTTCAAAATCTGTCAGTTTTCTGGTGTCTTGCTGTGTGATGTATTGCTTTCTAATAAATGTGGATAGTTGATACCACATTAACCATGTAATATTTGTATTTCTCAATGATGTCCTCCAGGCAGTCCTAGATATGGGTAATAAGTCTGTGTAATAATGCATTAATCTGTCCAGTTGATTGTCTTTTAAAGCCTTTTTATTTATCATTCTCTCTTTTAAGTGAAAATCCGGGTGTCTGCAAATTGGTATAAAATAAGATATCCCAGGCATCAATAATTCCTTTCTATATTTCCAGACTTTTAATATGGGAGTAATACTTGTGTGTTGTTGTTGTATGCCCCTTTTAATTTCTCTTTTAATGAAAGGCAGTAGTGTGAGATCTGCATCTTGAAATAAACCCTTGCCAAACAAACCCAATGCTTGTCTTGTGAATCATTAATTATAGACATTAAGTGTCTAAGCTGATAGGCTTCATAATATGGTTTTAATTGGGGTATTCCCCATCCTCCTTCCTCTATTCTCCTATATCTTAATTTTTTGGTGTTCTAGGTCTTTTACTTTTAAAGATGAATGTGTCAATTGTTGATTGCCATATTTTTTTAAAAAATTGTTCCAATATCAGTGGGTAGTACATAGAACAGTATGTAAACTTTGGCACCACCATAGTCTTTATAACATATTCTACTCAATAACGACAAGTTTGTTTTGTTCCATCTTTTAATATCTGTTATTATTTGTTTTCAGTTTCTTCCATAATTTAATTGGAAGGATTTGTTCATATTTTTTGAAATTTGGACTCCTAATTAACAAAATGACTTGTGAACTAATGGGATTTTTAGTTGGTTAGACATGTCAATTTGATCTTTGGGAGGTATATTGTAACATAGCAAATTTGATTTTGTAGAATTGACTTTCAGTCCTGATGCTTTTTGGAAACGTTCTAATTCCTCTTTGATATGTTTTATACTTGTTTTGGGATTTTCTAGCATAATTACCATGTCATCCGCATACAAATTTATTAAATGATTTTGATTTTTGATTGGCATTCCCTTGACATTATCATTGTTTCTTAATTTATCTGCTAGAAATTCAATTACCAGATCAAATAATAATGGAGACAGAGGACATCCCTGTTTAGTACCAGAATTAATTTTAAAGGGGGATGTTTTCATATTATTAAATCTAATTGTCACTGATGTTTGAGCATAGATTGTTTGTAGAATATGTGAGAATTTTGGACCAAATTTATATAGCTGTGAAATAGTTAAAAGAAATTTTAGGTTTACACTGTCAAAAGCCTTATAGAGATCTAGAGCCAAAATTGCTAGTGGTGTTTTCAATTTTTTTGTGTAAGTGATTACACTATATAGTCTTCTAACAGGATCCGATGTGTACCTTTTCAGAATAAATCCAAACTGGTCCGGATGGATTATTTTCCCTATCACTATCTTTATTCTGTTTGCCCATATAGTAGCAAAAATTTTATAGTCCACATTTGATAATGAGATGGGCCGATATGAATCTGGAAGTTCTAGAGCCTTATCAGGTTTTAATAAAAGAGTTATCCTTGATTGTTTCCATGTGTCTGGTAATTGTGTTCCCTGTAATATTGCATGAAAGACTTCTGAAAGTTGTGGAACTAATAATTCAGCATATACTTTATAGAATTCAGCTGTAAAGCCATCCAGGCCTGGTGCTTTATTAGACTTCAGGTTTTTTATAGCATTTTTTATTTCTTCTAATGATATTGGCTGTTCTAAATATATTGATTGCTCCCCTGTTAAATCATTAATCTTATTTTCTTGCTGATACTCTTTTATAATTTCTCTGTCTATGTTTGTTCCTTTATATAAATGTTCATAATATTTAATTAGTATTTTCCCCATTTCATTTGCACTATAAGTTTTTGTTCCTTTCTCAATTGTTAAAGCTACAATTCTATTGCTATTTTTCCTTTTTTGTACTGTATTTGCTAACATTCTTGATCCTTTTCTGTCAAATTCATAATATCTTTGTTTAACATAGAGCAAATCTACCATTGTTTTATCAATATCTAGTAGATTAAGTTCAGTTCTTGTCCTTTCCATTTTTTGTCTAATGGCTTAACTTGTGAACCAGTCTGTTTATATTGCTCTGTTAGGTCTTCTACATTTTTTTTTCTAATTCTGATTTCTGTTTTTTAGTATTATTCTGAATAATGGCCATTTCTTTAATATACTGCCCTCTTATTACTGCTTACAATCAATCCCACCTCACCCTTTCTGGAGTGTCATTAATATGATTTTCTCTAAAATAGTTTATTATGCCATCCTGTATTCTACTTTTGCATTCCTGTCATGCTATTAAGGTAGGGTGTAATGACCATATTGGTATTGTTTTTTCCTTGGCATACTTTGCCATTTCCAGGAGCACTGGGACATGGTCTGATATGTTTATTTGGCCTATATCTATTTTACCTATCCATGGTAATATACCCTTTGTGACTATTGTTGTATCTAACCTCGAAAATGAACCATGGGGTCATGAATAAAATGAGTGTGTATAGTCTCTTGGGTGGGATTCTGCCCATGTTTCATAAAGTTCATATTTTTGTAAAAATTTCATTCATTTCATTACTTGCTTGTGGTGTTGAGATTCATCTCTAGTTTGTTTAATACTATTTCCATTTCTAGCTACTATTGCCCCTTGTAAATTTCAGTTAATGTCCCCTCCTATCAATAATTCTGTTTCTGTAAATTTCCGTAACTTTCTTAGGGTTCTCTCTAAAAGTTTGTGTTTGGGCTATATAGTGATTCTAATGTATTTTTTGTAAGTCCATTCAGAATTCCTTCCACAAATATAAATCTTCCTTCCTTATCTTTCATTATTTTTGTCCCTTTAAAATCAATTTCAATCTTAATTAGAATTGCCACCCCTCTTGCTTTACAAGGTCCTTTAGCTATAAATTTTTCCCCATTGCTTGCTGTTAAATATACCATCCATTTCCATTGCCTTATGCATTTCCTGTAATATCATTATTTTTGGTTTCAGATCCCTAATCAATTTAAACATCCTAGCTCTTTTTATAGTGCTGCTTAACCCTTTAATGTTAAATGAAACTGTTTTTAGGTCAGCCATAAGAATTGCCTAACTTTTAGAGTATTTCTTTCTTTCTCAGGTTTCTTTTTAAATATTTTTTCCAGTAAACTTCCCCTATCTGCTAGAACCCCCTCCCCCCTTCCCAGTTAAGTTGAATTCAATCATTTAATTAACAAATAATAAACACAGCAACCAACCTCTCTATCCACCCAAAAATAAGACTAAATAAAGAAAATAAAATTTTAAAAACCTGTGTTTCCCCTCAGGAGTGCTTCAAGCACCCTTCTGCAATATGAACTTCTTAAACTAGAGTGAAAAAAAGAAGAAAGAAAAAAGAAAAATGTAAATAGAGAAAGACGAGAGAAGAAAAAAAGAGAATTTTTTTAATAGATTTATTGTGTTAAATATATTAGAATGGTGAGGCAGACAGTTCAGACCTGTTCCTAGTATAGATCTGACTACATGAGAGAAAAGTCTCTCCAGCCCTGTGTTCAAGAAGAAAATAAAAATTGTTCAAGTCCCAACTCTTTTACCAAGAACTGCTAAGATTTAACCTTCAGTTAAAAAAAAAAAAAAAAAGAGGAAGAAACGAAAAAGTCTTTCCAGCTTATCTCTTTCGATGTGATGTTGTTCTAAGTGTACGGAGTGAAATGTCTGCTGTTGCCTTGCCTCTTATGTTTTTAGGCTTATAAGGTTATTTTCTTTGGACCAGCTCCCATTCCTCCTCCTTGTCCGATTCGTCGCTGCCTTGGTTGTCAAAATCCTGTGTTTTTTAATTTTTGTTTTTTAAAAAAATAATACTGGTGAATACAAACAATCCCCTACGAAATAATATCAAACCAACAGTTGTATAGTTATATATGGCATAAAAAGTGGGGGAAAGGTTGGTTGATACATCCTTTAGGGGAAAAGAAGTTTAATTAAAGTAGATAGAAAAAGAAGAAAACAGAATATAAAAGAAGAAGAAAGAAACAACAACAAAAAAGCAAGAAAGAAAAAAGAAGGAAAAAAGAACAATCATAGCTAAATATACAATTACACTAAATTACAAATGTGCTGTAATTCCTTCATTTGTCATTACATTGTCCACATACTCAGAGCTGACACAGGCATACATTGTTGTACATCCGTTTGAGATGTATACTGAACGAATCTCCCCCATATATCTTCAAACGATGCTGACTCAGATTTTCCTTGGATTTGAAGACGTATGTTATTTTCTCGGAAATTGCCACAGGCCAAATATTATGATACCATGCTGATAAGTTCAAATTATCATTTTTTTTCCTCTGTTGTGTAATTGTCTGTCGAGCAGCCACCAACAAAAATGTTATTAAGTCTTTGCATTTCAGTCCGATATTAAGTCCATTATATATTGATAATAAAAACAATTCTGGATCATATACAATTGTTTCACTAGTAATAATTATTTCTCTATGTACTAATCTCCAGAATCTTTGTATATATGAGCAGGATCACCATAAATGAAAATACGTGCCTTTTGTCTTGCAGCCTCTCCAACAGAGAGGACTGAAAGTTTTAGTAATATGCGCTAGTTGTACTGGTGTTCGATACCATCTATGCAGTATTTTCAAAGAAGTTTCCTGAATAGAGGCTGATATTATTAATACATCTCTCAGGAAGGGGAGTTTTCCATCTTGTTTGAAAGAAGTGGTAGTATGGCCACTTCTAAAAAAGCCCTCTCTGGATCCCCTGGACCTTAATAATTACAGACCAGTACTGAATCTTCTGTTTCTGGGCAAGGTGATCGAGAGGGCAGTTGCCTTCCAACTCCAAGCAGTTTTGGATGATACAGATTTTCTAGACCCATTTCAAACCAGCTTCAGGGCAGGATATGGAGTTGAGACTGCTATGGTCGCCTTAGTGGTCCATGCCCCGGCGCGTATTTTACCCAATGATACACTTCAAGGCTGGAGAATCCAATTATAATCCTTTATTTTTGTAGCTGCAGCTAGAGATGTTCAGGTAAATGACAAATCTGAACATGAGAACAATAGAACTTACAAACTTAGATATTATTTATTTTCAAGCTTTTTCATTGGTTAGCCTTATCACATGCTAACAATGGACTAATACTACTGGTCAAAATCTCTAGCAAACTAGATCATCAGTGCAAGTTAGTGTGTGCCTACATCTCATGATGTTATAGGATACACGACGTTTGATTGGCTATCAACTTCTTCTTTGTTTGCTAGCACCTGGAAATTTACCATTAAAGAATTTACATACAGCACGAACACAGCTTTGGCAATGGGACAGTTTCAAACTTTCCCACGATAAGGCAGTAAATCTTAACAATAGACAAAGGAAGGAGGGAGGAAATTCCTCCCCCTCCCCCGACATCACTCTGATGTAGCTCCTCCAGAAAGGTCAAAATGCAGGGTTTTAAATAACTGCATGACTTCTTTTTTTGTTATCACAATGAGTGACCCTCTTATAGTGGACTACTAGTTTGAATGGAAAGCCCCATGTATAGCAAATCCCCATTTCTTGTAATTGTAAGGTGAAGAGGTGTAGTCCTCTACACATTTGCAGTGTTTCTGTAGCTAAGTCCTGGAAAATCATAACAGCTTCTCCTTGGCATTGTATTTCTTTTAATTCCCTCAGTTTTTTCATTAATGTTTCTTTTTTATTATAATGACCAAAGCATACAATTATATCACTTGGTGTGTTCAATGGGGAAATCAGGCAGTAATGAAGTCAGCCATTTCACCACAAATAATTTTACATCATGTTCTTCCAAATCCTCAGCTATTCCACGAAAACTCACATTACAACGTTGATTTCTGTTTTCCTGCTCAATCAGTTTTAATTTACTTCCAGAGATTTGTTTCTTTCGCTTTTTATATTTCTCCTCTTGTGCTGACACCTTTTCCAATACACATGCTGCTGTTTTCTCCACTCCATCCACTTTCTGCTTTAAATCCCCCAATTTAGTTTCCAAAATTTGTGTCTAATTATCCATAAGTTCTAGTTTAAATTGTTTTTAAATATTGTAAAATTTCTTCCTTCATTTCTGTATTTGTAATCTCCGGTGGAGTTGAGGACTCACCCCCCCCCCCTTGCTCGTCTCTGGAACGCTGAGACAATCCGGATTCCATTTCATTTGCCGAGCTGCTGTATGTTACTCACAGCTCTTGTGCCTTATCTTTCAGCTTGAAATAAGCAGTGATATCTTTCTTTCACTTTTTAATCAAGTCTGTTGACATTCCCCTTGCATCCCTTCTTAATTTCACTTTGGTTCAAGCCGTTTTTCCTCCAGTTTGGGATTGTTTTATTAATTGGGCTAGGGAGCTTTTCTCTCACACCGCCATTCAGTCGATGTCCAGGCTACGCCCCCCATTAATGTATGATTCTAATTCCCGTGATATATGTATGGTTGTAATTCTCCTGATGTGTCATTTTTTAAAACTCATGTTAGATTCTTCTGTCACAAAACAAGAATTGCTTTCAGGGACCTCATTGTGGTCTCTGACTTCCACATTTTGGGGGGTATCAGCTTTTCCTAAATGCCCAGAGTTCAATGCCAAAAGATCTCCCATGTATGTATTTGGTTTACATGTGTGTAATATGCACATCCATGCAAATTAAAGTATACTTCTTAACAAGACACTAACATTAATGAGATTACACACAATATTTTGTTACTATTGAGTAAAACAAAAGTCTCATTTTTATGACATCATTAAATGACATATTTTAAAAGACATATTTAGGTTTGACTGCCTAAACTTCATAGATCTTGGGTCAGGTTTTTTGATTTGGCAAATCATATTGGTCTTGTTCCACATTTGACATCCTCTTTGGTCTAGTATTTCTTCTGGGTCAAATATTTTCCTGGGATTGTCAGCATACTTTCTGATTCAATACACTTCCTCTCCTGTGCTAAATACTTCCCTGGTATAGCAGCCATCCACACTCGGTTGCCTGTCATCATTGGCAAAGGTATGTCTGTACACAAAGGTCCCCTCTACAAGAATTCGGTTTGACGCCCGGTTGTCTAATTATGTGCATCTTCTCGCAATCGCTTTTACGCCTAATCCCTATACACGGAGGCGGTGAAGCACATTACCGGTTGTATGAAATGTGCTTTAAAGTGTTTAAATGCGGAGAATCGCTTCTTTACATGGTTATCAGGCACTTCAGCTCCCGCGGTAAATTAAAACTCACTATTTAACGTGCATTCAATAATGCTCATAATCGGACAGAAAAAGCGCCTCGACCCCCGATTTGCACTCTGCTCTTGTAGAGGTAAAAATTTTAATGTGCCTTGAAAGAGCTTAAATCACTCTTGTAGAGGCACCCAAAGACTGAATTGCAGTGCTTTTTAGGAACAGGTTGGAAATAGAGATATTCTGTGAACTTTGCAGCATTAGAACTGATAATATTTATTTAGGCTGTTTTGCACATAAGACACAGAGGGAGCAATCCTATGGTCCCTGGATAAGAATCTCAGGGACCATAGCATTGTTCAAAGTCCTTCTGAAGTTGGAGACAGTGTTCCAACCTTGGAAGGGGGAGTTGGAGATCCAACCCCCCTCCTCCACCTTCTCACAGCTGGCGTGGAAAGAACCATGTTGATACCTAGCCAGCCCAGTATATCAAGCTGAGTAGAAAATAAATTTCCAGTTATTATAATCAAACCAAGCAGCCAAACTCATAAGTATGTACTGACAATCTCGTTGTACATGCAGAAAATATATATTGAAAATATAAACATACAATATCTGATATTGAGATCATACAGACTATTGCCAGTGATACAACAAAATACAATGTTTGATGATACAAGGAATAATATGATAATACAAAAAATATTAATAGATGGTAACTTCTAGAATTATGAAATTCATTTCAATTATCTTTTCCTCAGTATTGTTTTTGCATGTATGAGAACCTCTTGCAACTGGAGAAGACAGAGCACTACAGAAAATGAAAACAAGTCATTGTGAGAAATATATTACTCTAACTCTACTCTGAGAATTACTGAATGTAGTAAAATATAACTAATACTTTGGTGGTTTAAACTTTGATTCTCCTTTAGTAATCAATATTGCTTGTTTAAACTGTAATATCATTTGACAACTGTAATAGTGAAACAATTCAGAAATTAAAAATTAAATTCATACATATAATACATACAAAGGAAATTTACCAAATATTGAAAAGAATCAAATATAACTTGCCTAGGAGAATCGCTTTAGAAATGTACTGCCTTTTACTTGAACTGAAATATCAATTTGCAGCTGTAATGAAAGAGTGGTTCCCAGGTTAAATATACTTACATAAATCAACCCCCTGCCAATTCAGGAAATCCACCACTACAACACCCCTCCAATTTATGTTTGATCATTGTAAATAAGAAGGGGGGAAGCACAGTTTCAGCAAACTCCCTTCTCTAAGGGTGCCTCTACAAGAGGCATTTAAAGCTCTTTCAAGGTGCATTAAAAAAATTACCTCTACAAGAACGGAGCGCAAATCGGGCGTAGAGGCGCGTTATCTCCCCGATTATGCGCATTATCGAATGCGCGTTGAATCGTGAGTTTTATTTTGCTCCGTCCGTTAAAGCGCATTTTGACTGTGTGAACAAGCGCTTATGCGCATTAACTACTTGTAAAGCGCATTTTGGACATCTGTTAATGCGCTTCGCCACCTCTCACCGCCTCTCATGCAGAGGGATTAGGCGTAAATGCGCTTCTGCGATTATGCGCATAATCGCCTAACCAGGCGCAAAAGCGAATCCTTGTAGAGGGGACCAAACTCTCATTTGAACATATCTCACAGTTTTGATCTTGTGGGAGTATCATCAAGAAAGCTTTCAGGTACAGGTGCCTCAATGGAACCAAAGAAAAATTAAGTGAGGAGCAGCTGGACCTCTTCTCAGCCTTTCATTCCTTTCTACCAGTGCAATTCTAAATGTATTTTTCAAACATAAGTTCCATTTTGCTCAATAAGCGTGCTAAGAATTGCACTCTGTATCCCACATTCTGAGCTTTCAGTCCAAACAAACACCCTTCTCTGAAATATGTAACGTTGAAGCAAAGCTGCCCTCTTGTGTTCATTGATAAAAATAGCATTGGCCATCTTAAAGCTTTTTTATTTGCTTGGTGTCCCCATTCTTTTGTATTTTCCAGGCAAACCCTGGCCTCTTTCCTTTCCTAACAAGAACTGCAGGGCCAGCCCTACCATTAGGCAAAGTGAGGCAAGCACCTCAGATGGTGGATTACAGAGGAAGGGCACCTCCCCAGCCATTCCTGCTGACCCTTCCCAGCATACATAAGATCAGGCTGCACAAGTAATTGTGCATGGGCCCTATGCAAAGAGGAGACAGGCTGCATAATGTGGATTATTTTTCCTCCACCTAGTGATATAAAATAAAGAATTTCTTTAAGTCAATTCTGTGCATGTTCAAGGGAACTATGTATGTTGGGGCAGCATGTGGTGATGTTCACCCTGTTCTGGAGGGGATTGCACTCCCCCTGAAGGATCGAGTCCGTAGTTTGGGGTGCTCTTGGATCCAGAACTGTCACTTGAGGCACAGGTAAACTCTGTGGCAAAGAGCACCTTTTACCAGCTTAGGCTGATATACCAATTGCTTCCTTATCTGGACAGAGATAGCCTAGCTACAGTTATCCATGCTCTCTTAACCTCTCGTTTGGACTACTGCAATGTGTTATACGTGGGGCTGCCTTTGAAAACGGTCTGGAAACTTCAGCTGCTACAATACAGGGCAGCACGTTTGCTAACAGGGACTGGCCAATGAGATCACATTACGCCAGTCCTTTTCTAGCGTCACTGGTTGCCGGTCCGGGCCCAATTCAAAGTGCTGGTACTAACATTTAAAGCCCTAAACGGCTTGGGGGCCAGGTTATCTAAAGGAACGCCTCCTCCCATATGTATCTGCCTGGACCCTAAGACCATCTCAGGGGTCCTTGTCCGTGAGCCCCTGCCAAAGGAAGTGAGGCAGGTGGCCACTAGGAGGAGGGTTTTCTCTGCTCTGGCAACCCGGCTGTGGAGTGAGCTCCCCAGAGAGGTTCGCCTGGCGCCTACCTTGCACTCCTTTCACCCAGCATTTTAACAGCGAAATTAACTCAATTTTAACCCTTGCTGTTTTAAATTTTTATTTTAATCTGTATTAATCTCTGCTGCTTGGTTTTATCCTGGTTGTGTTTTTATATTGTATGTTATTTTGTGTTTTTAGATTGTGGTTTGTTTTATATTTCTTAAAATGATTTCATGGTTTTAATTTTTGTGAACCACCCAGAGAGCTTCGGCTATAGGGCGGTATAAAAATGCAATAAATAAATAAAAGAAAATGTGATGCTCTGACTCAGGCCGCCCCTGCAGTACCAACAGCAAATCTCACTCCCATCCTCAAATTCAAGAAATGAATTTCTTCATTTGGTCAACATCCTTTTTTCTCCTGTAAAATAAATACCTTTCATATTCTATGTGTTCTACAGAGCTCTATATTGGCTTCCTTCCTATATTAGCTGCCCTTACACTCATTCTGTCTCTCAAATAATCAATTCAACATAGGTGTCAGGTTACAAATGTTGCCTGGCTTGTCAACTGTTTTGTTGCATTTATCCAGTTCTGTTAATAGTAAACACACTTTTGGCAACCATGTAGGCTGTAATACTAATACATTTTCAAAGTTATCCAGTGTGTTCCAGTTAGGATGCTTGCAAGGAACGATCTCCCCGACGAGGCCCACCTGGCGCCAACATTGTTATCTTTTCGGCGCCAGGTCAAGACTTTCCTCTTCTCTCAGGCATTTGGCAATATCTGAGGAGCCTGGGTTTGTTTTGTTTTTGTAGTTTTTTGAAGTGTTGAAATGGTTTTTAAATGTACAGATTGTGTGTATGTTGTATGTTTTTGCTGTTTTAATTTTTATATTGTTTTTAATTGTTTTTAATCCTATGTAAACCGCCCAGAGAGCTTCCGCTATGGGGCGGTATACAAATGTAATAAATAAATAAATAAATAAATAAGGGCTTGTTCAACTCTGTCTTTTTAATTGTCATCTGACTGTTCACAGGAATTCAAAAAGAAGAAAGAAGAATAACTGCTGAAGTTAGAACACCCAGGTTTTATTGGACTATAGCTCCCATCACCCCAACCATTAGATAGGGCTGATGGGGGTTGTAGTCCAAGACATCTGGAGAGCACCACACTGGAGGAGGCTGCTTAAATCCAACACACAAATCTTGTATTGCATGTAATGCGAGGGGCAAATCCTTACATTAGGCTAAGCATGTCTAAAGCAAAAGTAAAAGAGCAAAGACACAGAGAGGGAGCATAACATAAGAGAGATAAGATAAGCTTGAAAAAGACTAGGAAGATTTGAACTGGCATGAGCCAATGCCCAACAAAACACCAATGCACACCTACTGCCAATAATATAAACTTTAAACTTGTTCTCTATGTGCTAATAAACTGTGTTTGAGGAAGGCAGCGATTGTGGCTTGGTCATCAAAATGGCATGTTTGTGCAAAGCATTCCCTTGTGCTAGCAGAGCATGTGGCAGTCTGGGAAAAGTGCAGAAAGGGGCAACCAAAATGATCAAGGGGCTGAAGCATCTCCCTTATGAGGGAAGTTTACAACAGCAGAGATTATTTAGCTTGGAAAAAATGAGCCTAAGGGGAGACATGATAAAGGTGTACAAAATTAGCCCTGATGGTTATGTGCTACCGCCAGTACCTGAGGCAGTAAGCCCGTGTGCAGCAACTGCTGGGGAACATGGGTGGGAGGGTGCTGTTGCACCATGTCCTGCTTTGTTTGTCCTTGGCCGACAGCTGGTTAGCCACTGTGTGAACAGAGTGCAGGACTAGATGGACCCATGGCACTTCTTATGTTCTTATGACTGTGAAAGGTGAACCCTCTGATCCTCCACAAGGTGGCTTTCGGTACCGCAATAACCTTCCCTCCAAGATTTTGACAGCCCTTTCCATCCTTCTAAAGCCAGTCCCTGGAGCACCTGCATTGGATTAATAATACCAAAATGACTGCTTCCCCTCCATTCCTCCAGGGAGAACTTTTCATCCATTATGAGTGGTGAAAGCAATAAATTCCTCATCCATTATTCAGGGACGTTTGGAACCCTCTTAAGTATCTCATATTGAAAGGGGGATATATCGTAGTGGAGAGCAAAATCCATCCTAGAACTCCAGAGGCCTCATCGTGATGCAGCAATGTAACTTATTAAGCCACTTGTGGCAGTAAACAAAATTTATTCATCAATGAGGGTAGCCAGATGCAAAAGAGCACAAGGCTCCCGCACCTCTTATAGTTCAGCTGAAGAGGGAATATCAGAAGGTGTCACTTGTGTGGTAAGCACTGACATTCCTGCTTCTACTACACTGTTAAAGGTGCAGGAGCCCATGTGCTTTTGCATCAGGCCACCTAACTCCTAATCTAACAGCCTGAATGCTTCCAGGGTTGAACTCAAGTCTAAGATTTACCATGAGGCTTGTTTATGAAAGGACAACAGAGGCAGCTTATTTATGCCAATGGAAGGACAGCAGAGAGGGAGTAAACCTAGAGGTTCATCAGGCGAGCGTTTTATCGCATGCTTGCTACTGCCCACTTATGTATATGTACACACTGCACATATCTGCCTCCCACTCGTATTTCCATCGCAAAATAGACCTCTTTTAATCTGAATTTTTTTAAAAAGCTAGAATGTGCTGTGATCCCCTGCTGTGTGCAGGAAAAGTTCTGGCGCATGGTCTTTGTTTACTTCCTCTTTCCCCTCAGGGTAGAATGAGGAAGTAATGAGGGACAAATGCAGGGGAGGAGAAGTGATGGTAAGGAAACACTATTTTCTCCCGTGTGATGATGCTGTAGTCTCCCTTCGCAGGGAGTTCCACAGCCTGGGAACTGCCACTATGATCCAGTGATTCCAATTTAGTTGTTATCCTGATTCATCAAAGTATGAGTGCTTTCAGATGAAGCTTTTATTGTGTTATTGCCTTGCCTCATTCTCTGAAATGTATGTGGTGTGGGTGGGTTTCCAGACATTGTCATCTTCCATTTGTAGCCCTCCCATGTTTTATCATCACTTTTTCCATCTTTTTCCTTAGCACAGAAAATCAATTAAAGAGGGAAAATAGTTGCAAAATACTTCTGGATTAATAGCACTCTGTCTGGAAGTATGTAGCATCTCAACATTAAGGGGAAATAGTGTCATTTACCCTGGGGCTTTGTGCATCCTGGTTCTTTGGTGCAATTGTTATGGGCTGAATTACACAGGTGGAGAGGGATGACCACGTGCTTTGAATTTAATACTTTCCCTCCCTTCATTTCTATTAAGACAGTGCTAACTAGTTGTGGAATATTTCCACATGAAAAGTGTTTGTTTTTTTCAAGAAATACCACAGGAGACATCCTGGTCATTGACAACATCATGTAATGGACCTGAAAACTTCTGTGAGTGGCCAATCATGAGTGTGCAACAAATTGTGTGTTTAGAGGAACCCTTTGACTCTTCTTCGCAAAACTATAACTTGGAATCCATGTTCTTGATCAGCCTTTTCCAGCATTGTGCCCTCCAACTGCTTTGGACTTCAAGTCCCATCAGCCCTAGCCAGCATGGCCAATGGTCAGGAATGCTTGGAATTATTATCCAAACATCTAGAGGGCACCGCACTAGGGAAGGCTGTTCTTGACAGTTAAGGACTATGGAGGCTGGCCAACTGCTCTATGCTAAGATCAGCATAGGACTAGGGAAGATACTAGCTGGTGGTCACTCTTCCTTACGGGAGATCAAATATCTTAAGAACAGGTGAAAGGAAGCCCCTGGAGAGGGATGATATTGACTTGTTTCCACCTTTCCTCCAAAGAAGTCAATGCATCTAACAATAAAAAAAACGGTCAATGAACAATTTACAACATCTCTCACAACCAAACATTAAAATAGTGAAACAGCAGTGGGAAATAATCAAATACAGCAAGAATAATTTTAAAAATCCAGAGTTAAAAAGATTCAATAAAAAGAATGATCTTGACCAACTTTCAAACGGTCACTACAGAGAAGATGAGACAAGCTTCCCTTGGTAAGGAGTTCTAAAATCTAAGAGCGTCTCTACATTAAGGAAAAACCATTTCTTTCTTCTTCTGGTATGTTTCCACATTGACTACAGCTCCTTTATATGGCGACCAATGGAGACCACATGATTTGTAATTGACAGCATCATGTAAAGGATCCACAAACTTCCATGAGTGGCCAATCATAATCATGCACTAAATCATTTATGTAGAGAAGCTCTAAGTGCAACTGAAAAGATTTTCTCCTTGACCCCACTAATAGTGCAATTCCTTACATGTCTAGTCCAAAGTACATTCTGTGGAATTCAATGGGATTACTCCCAAGTAAATGTGCATAGGACTGCACTCTAAGTATATTTCTGTTGATGGCTTCTAAAGATGTTCTCAGTAGGTGGGATGGCTCACAGGGAAAAAGATGGTATCCTTGTGATTGCTTGAAAAGTATATTCCAAAAGTATGAACATACACATGCATTCAGATCTTCAGAAGACTTCCTTTAGTAGTTCCTACCTCCAGAGGCTAGATGGAGAGCGGAGATTGTGCCTTCTCATTGGTAGTCCCCCCCCTCCCGATTATGGAATGCTTTCCCTATAGACACTTGCCTGTACCCAATTTATTAAGTCACTAAGTGAAAACTATTTTATTCTGAGTTTTTAGTAGGCAATCTTTGAATGCTGTTTTATTGCTGCTTTATTGCTGACAGTTTTATTGTTGTTTTTCTCTTACTGGTCTTTCAGTTGCTTCTGTTACCATATTTGTTTTAACTGCATCATATTAATTTTTGGTATCTGGGCTTGAAAGTTTCATTTTATTATTTATTTATGGATACTTATCTATCACTTAGTATTGAAAATCTCCAAGTGATTCCCATACCAATATTAAAAAGACACATTTAAATACAATATGAAAACACTATTAAAAACAATTTCTACCACTACAACAAGAAATATGTCTAAAATACACTATTAGAAACAATTTAAAAATTACAACAACTATACAAAAATGCAACAACAAAAAAGTTGTTTTACTGAAGGCCAGGCTAGAAATGTTTGAAATAAAATAATAAAAAATAAAGGTGTGCAAGTTTTGGATCCATTGTCTGTTTTAGCAGAACTGAGAAACATCTTGATTCCTGCCAAAATCGGAAACAGAGTCTACCTTCAGGCCTTGTGACAAAAATGTATATAGCATACAGAAAAAGAAACATGGGCAAAATATAGGCCTACATATCCCAGAGCAATCCAGCAATCTTTGTGACTCAAAGCTTTGTGACTTCTTCATGACTCATGCTTCTTGTTGAATTCTGTTGTGTTCTGCTTGGCAGTTCTTTTTTTAAACAAGTATTGTGTGCCATTAAAGCAAGTAGGCCTTATCACAGACTGTCAGCTGGACTATAGAAAAATCTTGGTGGGCATAGGGTGGCCACATTTCCTACCTTACAGAGGACAGTATTTGAAGGGCTTCCATAGCACTATCTTCAATTTGAAGGTGTTCTCTGTCGAAGGGCTGGGTGATCCAAGTCTGGTTTAAAGATAAAGAACCATAAGCCAAGACCTTAAAATTGCTCCATCAACAGTTAGAACCTGGGTGGCAGGCTTAACTAGCAAAGAGGTTACCTATCCACAGTTTCCCACATAGCAATGAGCTGTATTTCTATTTAAATTATATTTTTTTCTAAAGTTGTATCTCATATTCATATATATATATATATATATATATAGGCTGACCAGATAAAATCCAGGTCAGGCTCATGTAACTTTAACAGTTGTAGAGAAAAGGGAATTTCAGCCAGTGTCATTTGTGTGCAATTAGTTCCTGGTGATATTCCCTCTTCATCACAACAGTTAAAGCTGCAGGGGCCCTGCCTTCTTTTGTATATGGTCACTCTAGTATAGTGCATGCACCTTTAACTGTTGTGATGAAGAGGGAATTTCACCAGGAACTAATTGCATACAAATGACACTGGCTGAAATTCCCTTTTCTCTACAACTGTTAAAGTTACATGAGCCCTGACCTGGATTTTATCTGGTCAGCCTATATATATATATATATATATATAGGGTCTTGTGAGAACAGAAATGAAAATGGTCCAAACTTCAGCAGCAGTTGTCAAACCCTGCAGTATAATTAATGCCAACAAACATTGCAATCATAGCACTTCTATATATGCTGAATCATAGCCAGGACATTCACTTCCATTCTTCTCCCATCTCACCTCACAATATCCTATGTTGGCCTTCCCCAACGTGCTCTCTCAACGTGTTGGACTACAACTTCCATGATTCCCAGCCATCATGCAAGATGCAGTCCAACACATTAGGAAGACACAAAGTTGGAGAAGGCTGTCCTATGCCATGTAGCATGGAGGGAGAAGAGAAGGCTATTCTGGACTCCTGAAAACCCACTTAGAAATCTCTGTTACCATAACCTGACAGCTGAACTATGCAAACATGACACAAAGCACTTAGCCTTGTGTTGGAGCAACAGTAATGAAATTTCCCCAAACACTAGGGTGACCAGATAAAATCCAGGTCAGGGCTCATGTAACTTTAACAGTTGTAGAGAAAAGGGAATTTCAGCCAGTGTCATTTGTATGCAATTAGTTCCTGGTGAAATTCCCTCTTCATCACAACAGTTAAAGGTGCAGGCACTATACTAGAGTGACCATATACAAAAGAAGGCAGGGCCCCTGCAGCTTTAACTGTTGTGATGAAGAGGGAATTTCACCAGGAACTAATTGCATACAAATGACACTGGCTGAAATCCCCTTTGCTCTACAATTGTTAAAGTTACATGAGCCCTGACCTGGATTTTATCTGGTCACCCTACCAAACACTTCATAATACTCCTCATAATGTGCTCAAGGGGGGGGGGGGGAGTGACTATATGTTGCCACGTTGGAAGGGGATCACCTAAAAAGCCTGCAGCATTGCTGCTGCGAAGCTAAATTGATAAAGCTAAATGGGGCAGGAGGGAACGCGGGCTATCCGGCCAGAAAAACTGCAAGCGTTGGCAGCCATTTCATTGTCCAGCCCACTCCCTGCCCTGCGTTCTGTGCTTCAAAATGCTACGCCCACTGAATAACCTGGAGCAAAGGTAAAAGTTGCGGTAAATCGAGAGTTTGAAAATGTGTCATTTTGGGTGGGGGGAATCCTGATGTAGCTACGAGTTGGCTTCTGCGTCATTTAAACAACACAGCACTACTGCGCAGCCACTACAGGGTTAATAGAGCATATAAACTCCCCCAAGCAGAGTGAGGAAGATTGGGGACAAGGCTGGTCAGGCTCTTTTACAGCCTGATCCCAAGACTTACTGCATCTGCAAACAGCAATGGCCATATCATCTCATTTCACTCACATAGTTACAAAACATGATTAAGCTGTTGCTGAATTTTATTTGATGTTGGCCACTACTTTTGAATTGTTAAATGTGTTTTATTGATTAGTTATTGTTTTTATGTCTTGTAAACTGATTTGAGTGATTCCTTTTCGGGTGAGAGGGGAAAGAGGTATAACAAATTCTTAAAATACATAAAAATAAGTACCATGCCCTTGTTGCAAGGGCATTATTATAGTTTGACATGTTAGGCAGATCTCTAAGTACATCAGGGGACAGCCAAGAACTCTCGCTTTTAGTTTTACCTAGTGAAGGGATGGGCAACTTGTTGCCCTCCAGATGTTTTGGCCTACAATTCCCATCAACTCTGGCCAGCAGCTTAGTGGACACAATGCCTTTGAACTATGCATTTGTGAAGAAATGTTGTCAAGCAATGGTTGTAGCTTTCCTTGTTCACTTGGTAAAGCAAAGAAGCACCAGTGTGGTAGTAGATCAATAGTCAAAAGTTAAAAAGTGACGTGGTTGCTCACTTCTGGAACACTCCCTTCTGAGTCTTAAATAGCATTGCCCTTTATCTTTCCTTATTGTATTATGGAACTGCTTTTCTTTATTACTTTAGATAATACTTTGTAATATCTGGTACTTGTGCAGCACTTTAATCTTGGAAGTGCTTTAAATATCTTCTGATTAACTGGAGATTGGATCCTGGCAGCATCCCAGAAACATAGAAAGTTTGATGGGAAACGGCTTAGAGACTGAGAAGTGTTTGCCCATTGCATTTGGCTCAAGCAGGAGTGAATCCACTATTTGCCAGAGGAACTATTTCAGCCACTGATGTCAAGAGGTTGTACCTTGGGAACAGCCAAAGCACCTCCATCTTGCCACTTGGTTCAGCACATCACTAACGCTACATAGGAATGCTTCCTCTGAGTTGAAATATTAATAGCTTCACTAAGGTTATGCAAGCTCCATCTAGATGTAATGAAATTTGCCTGAGTTTTTTTGTGGACTAAAAAATTCATAAGGATTCCAGGCACTTGGTTAAACCTTTGCTAATACTATGTAGCTGGTCCCTGGCAAGAATGTAATTCTGCGTAAAAACCATACCCTTCTTTTCCTTCAGCATAACTGAAATGATGGCAAAATGCCACAACAGACCATAAATGTGTGTCCTTTAAGCTTCTTACTAAACTTTTATTACCAACCAGGACAAAGCTGGCTACATTAGCCACCTGGGTTTCCACCCTGAAGTCGTGAGCCACAAGCCGTTCATTCCTGAATGGTTCCATTTATCTGAAAGCATTTGAGGATTGCATCCTTAATATGCTTCGGTGCTTTAATCGCATCTTCAAATGTCTGAATTTATGTCTATGCAGTTATGGGTTCTAAGCCTCAGCACATTTCTTATACAGAAAAAAAAAGTGAGAAAAATAAGTGTATCTCAGTCCTCCCTTTAAAAGTGTTACATTACAGTTGAGATGTTTAAAACAACACAATACTGTGTGGAGCAGGCTGAGGTGAATTTACAGGCTGAGTCTTGGGTTCAAGACTGCCATGCGGTCATATAGTGGGAATGGACTGAGATCACTCCACACATAATATTTCAGCCCAGCAGATGGGTAGCACCTCTTTTTAGTGACTAAATATGCAGATTCTTGGCACAGACGTCCTAGCTCAATTAAAAAGTTGTTCCTTTTATCTGTCCTTAATCTCCTACCATTCAGCTTCATTAGATGACCCTGGTTCTAGTATTATGACAGAGGAAGAAACATGTCTTCCTCTCCACTTTCTCCACACCGTGCCCAATTTTATGCACAAGTACAGAGACAAATTCAGGTTTTTGAGGCCCTTAGGCAAGGCACTCTCAATGGGCCCCCTCCATCAGTGAGCCTACCTTCTCACTGCCATTGTCCCCGGTTGCTATTGCTCCTCCTCTTTCTCATCATTGCTACTACTTGCTCACTTGACAAGCAGAAAGCCAATGAACAACTATCCTGGGGCATCTACTGCTCCTCCTTCTCACCACTCCCGCTCCCTGGGCCAGAGCAGGAGGCAAATGAAACAGGTTGCAGTGGTTGAGAGGAGTAAATCCAGGAGGCTCTTGTTGGGGGGCCCTGTGGGATGTGGGCTCTAGGCAGGTGATCAATCATGCCTACCCACAATGCCAGCCCTGAACCTCTATCGTGATGCCCCTTACTTGCCTCTTTTCTAAGATAAAGAGACCCATACATTGTAACCTTTCCTCATCAGGTGATTACTCTGGCTCCTTGATCATGTTGTTTAGAGGCTTGACCATAAGTAGGTATTCAGGACACTTAGTTGGGCTTGTTCTTTATGGGAAGTTGCATTAAGAGATATAAGGCATCGGGGGACTTGGGCAGAAGAGAAAGCTTTCAGGTTGACTTGGATTATCAAGCCAATCTCTGTTAGATATGGTGGGTAGAGCTGGAATTGCACAGCTTCAGTCCAGTCAGGACCTTGTGATTTGAGGAGTCAATAGAGCCTGGCCAACTCCAAGCTGTATTTTCCTGACTGAAGAACTTATCTAATAGAATTAGAGTGCAGACTACCATGCCTCACCTAACCTTGAGTGAGGGGCTAAAGCACCTTGGGTAGCTGCTTTAGAGTTCTGAGTGGTTCTGATCGAAACCAGGAAAAAATGTACCACCCTGCTGACGTCGGAGCCACCAGCCTCCATTGCCACCCCATATGTTGGACTGCAACACCTATCACTCCCAACCTAACCCTAGATGGGAATGATGGGAGTTGCAGTCCAACGGACAGGGAGGCACCAAGTTGGGGAAGCCTCTTGCAGACCAACACTAATCAGCAATGTTCTCTGGATTTTCCCATAAAAACTGTGCAGACAAAGGACGGCATTTCCAGAGAAAAGGGCTAGTGTGGAAGTAACCAGTGCTATCTTGTGTGGTCTGAAATGACCTGGACGAGGTGAGATAGTCTTCTGTAATGATGATGCAAATATCGGCGTGTGAGAGTACAGGGGGAAATGGTCTCAAAGATGCAGCCTCTCTCAGAATTGTGTACACAGACATGCCAACAGCTCCCTATGAAACAAACTATTCTGTCATTCACAACTCACAACTATAGCTGATGCTGACATGTGCCATGCATTGCTGAAGCATGATTGGCAGCTTAAACTTTTCACACAATTAACTGAGGGGGGGAAACGTCCTTACAACCACTGGGGCTTTTTCAGATTTTGATTCTGAGCTTGAGAAGGAAATCAGCATGTAATATTGTAAATAAATACGTTTTCAATAAGGCTTTTTTAAAAAGCCAAATCAACCTCCATTTCAAATTCTCTGACCCTAAGGTACATACACAGATACAAACAATGTCATCAAAGAGCCTGCTATGGAATTGCTCTCGCTGCCAGTTGTGCAACTAGGGCTGCATCCTGGGGCAGAAGTCTAGGGACTTGCAACCCCCCCTCCCCATGACCTACCCAGAGAGTGGCAGATGGAAACAGCAAACAGACCCAGCATTCCATTTTATTTGTTAATATTTTCCTTAGATAGGGTGGCCAGCCAGGAATGTACATGGTTATGCTCAATTTATCATTATTATACTTAAGAGTATACAATCCTTTTCCTACCACAAAGTAGTGCTTATGCCCAAGTAAATGTGTTTAACATCAGGGCAGCAGATGCTAATGATGATGGTTGCTATGGTTTTCGTGAGTTTAAAGTGCACAATTGTACATAGGGTATTTCTCCCCCACCCCCGCACTTCATCAGAGTTAGTAACCTGTTTGTTGTTTGCTCTAATATATCTGGAATGTAGATGGAGTTTTTAATGGAGATATCCATTGCTTGGAAATCTGGCCTTTCTTGGCTCAACAGACTTCTGCTGCCTGCACTACTCAGCCTGCATTCGCCAAGTCACTTTTCTCTGAACACTGGGGGCTATTTCCGTGTCTGTGTGTGTGTTGGATGCAATTTGCACATATAGGATTTGCGCAAACTGAGATTGAAATTTGTGCAAATTTGTCCGATTTGCAAAATTGCAGCAGGAATTTCCATAAATTTGCACAAATTGTGACTGTACTTTGCGCAATTTGTACAATTTGTGCAAATTTTCACAAATTTCAACCTTGATTTGCACCAGTAGAAAAACAAGGAAAATCCAGTAACTGGCTCGATTTGTTTCAGCCTAAGTTGGACCAGTTAATGGGAAATGGACTGAAGTCTGGGAGGCAACCAATGAAAACCCATCAAGTTCCACCCCAAAACAGAGTCCTCTGACATCCCTAGTTGTAAAGCATGGAATAGTGGAATGAGTGGGGAAGGGAAGAAAAAAGTTGTGTGCTTCACAACTGAAATAATACCCCTGGTTATCTAAACGGGAGGCATAAAACCATTAGGTCCAGGGTCTGAAATTGTCTATCTTCACATTGCTCATTGCATTTCAAACATAGGTCATCTTTGCCAGATTGGGCTCAACTCATTTTCTGATTTGAAGCATAAACTGGATTTGATGTGCTGAATGGCTCATCCTAGTGTCAATCATCAAAACCCCTCCCTCTTACTGGCCTAGCACAGGTTAACACAAGAGCCAGCCCATGAAAAAGCTGCTTCTCTAGATGTACAAAACAATTGAAAGAAAAGATAAACACAGAATGAACATTTGAGCAGATAATTATATAGGTGCTTGAAACACAAAAGATTAAGAAAGCAGAGAGCCCACTTGTAGTATGGGTGGAGGCAGGACAATCTACATTCATCTCAGAGCCAGGTATGTCTGTTGGGGAATGGAGATGGGACAGAAGTGGAGCAAAAACATTGACATGACCGTGTGCATATTCCTATGCAGCCTTATCATCATTGCCTATTTTTATTACTCCATACGTTTTGTACAAACTCAACAACTCCAGCTGGTAAAGTACTGTTACGACTTGCCAGCAGACAAAATTTCATTTGAGTTATTTAAATGAGGTGGACTGGGACGATCCATTCATGGTGAAGACAATCCACACATGTGCACAAAGAATCTGTTGAAAAAAATCTGAGTTGTATCTAGCTATTTGGCTACTTCTTTGATGATTGGAGAGGATGGCTAGCCAATTGGCTAGTCTGGGCTATGAACTAGATGCTATAAGTCATAGGAACTTAGGAAGCTGCCTGATATTGAGTCAGAGAACATTGGTCTATTTAGCCCAGTATTGTCAACCATGACCTGGTTCACATGATCAAATACCCCACTGTGGCTTGCCATGGTGGGCTATAGAGCATGTAGGTGACCATTTTGAGTATTCATGAATGCCCAGCTGTGCCTTGTCATGTCATGTGAAGCTGGGGAACCATGAGTTATGCAAGGGTTAAATAGCCCTTCTATAACACATTTCTGTTGTGGGTGATATGGCAATTGTTTAACCCTCCCACAACCTATGGCCCCTGAGTTAGCACATGACAAACTGTGGCTGGGCACTGAATCTACAAATTTGACCCATACATGCTGCATGTATGGGTCAAATTGGCTTAAATAACCCATAGTGGGCTGGTTTGATAATGTGAAACGCCCACTGACTAGCAATGGCTCTCCAGGGCAATGGCAGGAGTTTTTCCTACCCAACCTGGAAATGCTGTGGATTGAACCTGAGACCTTCTGCATGAAAAGCATGTGCTCTACCAGTAAGCTACAGACCCTCTCCAGAAACAGGTCAAAATCACAAACCTACCTGCACCTGGTTGACCATGTCTTTCTTGTGGGGGACCTATGGAATGAGCCCTGAAGTCTTTCTGTGCTTAAAAAAAAAAGTTGTTTCCTGAATGTGTTCTTCCAATGACAAGAATAACTTGCCATGTGAGGTCTTGTACTCATCTTGATCCGCAAGAGTTTTGGCAATCGCCTAACGTGGCATCTTGTCAGCTGATGAACTTATGTAAACCCTGAGACCTCAATTCTTCTATTTCTTTTACTTTCTATCTGTAATACAGGTTTGCTTGCACAACGAGGGTGATATAGAAAAAAGGAAGATCAATTTGAATCTGGGCCTACACATGGCATGGATCTGAGCATACCTGACTTCAAACATTCATCTCTGCGTCAAATTCCATATCCGAGTGACATGGGATTAGTGGTTTTCTTTGAAAAATGCCATCTCCTCAGAGAAGATAAAGTACAGAAGAATCCTACCGTGGAAATGAGAGGATGGGCTGATAGATAAGATCTAAGAGAATTTTAAAGTCTTAAATTTTTACTATTATATGATCATAAAAAAAAAATGAAAGGGCCACAATCTCTACATTATAGAGGAGGAAAGAGTGGGGAGGGGGTGGGATTGGCAGCCATTGAGAAATCAAATCCAGATTTGCATTAACCAAATTTGCACTGTCCATTAATGGGATGTAATATTCATGCTCACAAATACGACACTTTAGACTGAGGCTGCCCTGACAGCCATATTTTTTTAATTTTTAAAATTAACTTCTAGCCCTCTCTAGTCTTAAGTCTGTGTTACACAATTTCAAACACACCCAAATGTAATCTGCCTAAAACAACGTATTTTGTAAATATTATATAAGATTTTTTTTAAACCATGTGCTGACACTTTTGGTACCCTGGGCTAAGCTTGTTGTGTATTTCTCTCTTCCCTGCTCTCATTATGTCATTCAGGTTCTGCTGCTACTTGACAGGGCCAGGAAAAAGCCACACGGGAGCCTCATTAGACCAGTGTAATGCCTCAGTCGGAGTAGAACAACGTTGCTGAACCTCTTGTAGCTTGAGGGCCAAATTCAATTTTGGAGAAGCTCTTGGGGGCACATTGGTGGGTGGTACCAAAGGCAAGATGTCCAGTGGTCCAGATCCTAGCCCTGTGTGCTTACTGGGAAGTAAAAAAAAGAAAAAGTTGTGAGGCTCAGCTGCACACTATTGATTTAGCATGTGGTTTACCTTTTAGATGTAAGTGATCACCTTGGTGGTCTTGCAAGCTAACGCCTCAACTGCCTATCGGTATTGTTGTGCTAGTTCTTTTGCTGTGCAAGGCCCCTTTTGAGAGAAGGGCATGGGAGGGATCAGGGACCCATAGGCTGACCATATGAAAAGGAGGACAGGGCTCAAGTAACTTTAACAGTTGCAGAGAAAAGGGAATTTCAGCCAGCGTCATTTGTATGCAATTAGTTCCTGGTGATATTCCCTCTTCATCACAACTGTTAAAGTTGCAGGGGGCCTGCCTTCTTTGTATGTGGTCACTCTAGTATAGTGCATGCACCTTTAACTGTTGTGATGAAGAGGGAATTTCACCAGGAACTAATTGCCTACAAATGACACTGGCTGAAATTCCCTTTTCTCTACAACTCTTAAAGTTATATGAGCCCTATCCTCCTTTTCATCTGGTCAGCCTAGGGACCCAGTACAAAATTGCATCAGCAACAGTTAGTAGTAAGAAGGTGACTAGAATGTCCCTGGCAAATGTGACATATAAAGATTGGCAGCACAGTAATTCAGTACTGCTGCTGCTGCTGCCGTGTAAAGCATTGTTTGGGACTGCAGTGCCAAGTAAGTAGCCAATCTGTAGGGCTTTGCATCTTTTGTGTGTATTGGGTAAAAAAGAGCCAGAGAGGCATCTTGTGCTCAGAACTTTATTTTAGCAACTGATGGAGGACAGAAGTTGGCAATTTGTACATGTGTACTTTGGGAAAGTACAGCTAGTAGTGTACCTCCATGAGCCAAGTCCACACTTCTGAAGGTCAACCAGAGCTGGCATCAAGGGTAGGTATGGTCAGGTTCCTGTCAAGGGCCCACACTTCAGCAGGGGCCCACTGACAGGAAATCTCTGATCTTGCTCCTCCTCTTCGCCCTTGCAACCTGCTTGTTCACCTGTCCCTCACTCTGTCCCAGACAACCATGATGGTGAGAAGGAAGAGCTGTATCTTCCACTGCCTACTGGCTCATTGCCTCTCTGCCTGTCAAGCAAGCAAGTGGTAACAATGATGAGAAAGAGGACGAAGAGCAAAAGCAGCTGGTGTCAATCATGGTGAGAAGGTAGACTCACTGAGGGAGAGGAGGCCATTGAGAATGACCTGCCCAAGGGCATGCCGAAACACGGAGCCAGATCTGGGGACAACCTACATGTTCCATTGCTGTCACAAACAATGCTAGCATGATGGCCCCTTTTCCACTGATATTGCGGAGGCAGCAGTTTGCTGTTGAGAGAAGCATATGGAAGATGGGGCTCAGTTCTTTCCCTGCCAGCCAACTATGTAGAAACTGAACCGCTATTATCCCCACCAGTGGTCTGGATCTCTATTTACTTTGCAAACACACACCCAGAACCTCATGGGGGGAAACAGATTGGAGAGGCATGTTCAAGGGGGAAACTGTCCAGCCAGGAAAGGGCTAAGCACTCTCTTACCCTTCTCTGCTGCAAAGGGCCCCCTCCTAAGGGCATCTTGAAAAGTGAAGGGGCCGCCAGGCTATTTCTGCATATAACGTTTCTGATGTGGCATCCCAGCTGTGGTATGAGCTCCATAGGGAGATTTGCCTGATGGCTTACACTGTACTCCTTTCATTGCCAGGTGAAGACCTTTTTATTTTCCCAGTATTTTGGCATCTTAGCATTCTAGTCTGTTAGCTCTGTTGTTTTAAATCTGTATTTTAAATCTCTGCATTGCTGCTAGGTTCTATTCTGGTTGTACTTTTATATTGTGGTTTTAAGCTTCCATATTTTATATTTTATGCTGTACCTTGTTGTTTTAATTTTTGTGAACCGCCCAGAGAGCTTCGGATATTGGGTGGTTTAGAAATGAAATAAATAACTGCAATGTAATATGCAGCCTAACCATGATTGAAGCAAAAGGAATAACTGTCAGGGAGCTGGATATGAACAGCTAGCTGCCCTGGGTCTTGGCTTTCAGGATGCAGTGTCTGCTAATTATAAACCAGATAGCATCTCTGATATATGAAAACACTGTGTGTGTGTGTGTGTGTGTGTGTGTATTTCAGAATGCTATACAAAGAAGTAAAACTATGGTTAAGTAAAAGGGAAATTTTATTTAAAAAGGAAGCATTATTTTTATTATGGAGATAGGAGAGAGAGAGGGAGGCAGAGAAGGAAGGAGACATTGAGCTCCATCAGATGAGTGTTTTATTGCACGCTCATTACTGGGCACTCAGGGATTTTCGCGGGTCCCTCTCACATCACAGTCTGCCTCCCATGTGCCTCCCACCCCTTCTAGCCTTCTTCATACCACAAAAAACACCTCAGTAAGTCTGACTTATTTTTAAAGACGGAAGTTGCCGTTATTTCCTGCTTGTGTGCAGAAGAAGCAGCTCGATAAAAATGGCCCACTGAATGGGCCACGTGCAGGTTGTTTGCTTCCTCTTTCAAAAGAGGAAGTAATGAGGGACAAATGCGCAGACGGAGAAGCGATGGTAAGCAAATGCGATTTTCCTCTGTGTGGTGATGTTCATTATCCACCATACGCATTTTTCTAAGGCTTAACAGAACTGGTAAATGCTTCCCAGCTTCTTCTATTTTTTTCCTTTTTATTGTGAATTTTAAAAAAACAGAACAATGAAACAAAACCAAATGGTGAAAAAAGAAAAAAAACATTACATATACAACGATGTCATCATTTTTCATTGAATGTTTTTAAAAAAGAAGAGAGAGACTTATACATAGATTTTTTTAAAATCAGCCCGGCTTTTTCTATGGCTATGATACATCAGCTCTTAAGCACAAACTGAATTATGCTGTTCCTGCTTTCTTGCTTTCTAACAGAAAATAGCTAATAATAACTTGTAATACAGCTTAGGTGTGCATAGTGATTTTCACAGAGAGTCTCAAGGAAAATAATACCCAAATCATGCAAAAACATAAATTTGTTCTATTTTGCAAAAAACAAGATTGACAAATAGGATGCCGATCCAGGTCTGCAAGTAGAAATATAATTTACAGTATAGATCACAGTAGTGGTAAGTTTTAGATGCAGGAATTTCACTGATGATGTGAAACTTCTTAGTCCCATCAAAGCTCAATGCATTATTCTATTTATTATTTTTTAAGGAGCCGAAGGACTTGTAAGGCTAGAAAGCAGGGAAGTCGAATCCTCCTCTGCCCAAAGCCTGTTTCAGAGAAGCTCTTGGAGGGGGGCAGCTTTCAGTGATGGGCAGGGCTGAAGGAAAAGAATGCAGGGCCAGAAATGCCCAACCCCAGCATATTTTAGCTTAAAGCTCCTCTTGCAGGTAACGAAGCTTTAGGAGAGGCATTTCAACCTTTTTACAAGAGGTGGTGGTGGCTGGGGAACCTGCACAGAAGTCAGGAAGCGGAAGCCATCAAGCAATTGGTGAGTGAGAGGAGAAGGGGCTAGGGGAAGGGGAACCACAGAGGACTAGATTGGGATCCCAGGAAGGTCAGATTTGGCCCCTAGGCCTGAGGTTATACAAGCCTGGTATAAAGGGTGTATGGAATGTAGAAGCAATTGTAAAGCATGGAATAGTGGTGGGGGAGAAATGCTAGTTGTGCGCTTCACCATAAAGTCCAGGGTCTGAATTTACTTAGCTGCATCACTGCCTCCACGCCAGGGTCCGCTGTCCCCATCTCAGCCTGACAACACACCAGGAGGGACTAGTAAGGATGGAGGAGGAGTTTTAGGCTCCATGCCACAGGTCTGCCCTTTTAAGCCTTCACCTCCTCAAGAGGAGGGGATCTGCCCTTGGAAACATAAAAGCCTTGGAACCAGTTTCAGGCTTGGAGCTTTCTTAGGCGCCACTTTGCTCCTTGTCAAGGGTGTGCCAAGTCTACAGTGACCATATGGAAAGGAGGACAGGGCTCCTGTATCTCCTGTACTGTAGTATAACTAGAGTGACCAGATGCAAAAGAGGGCAGGGCTCCTGCAGCTTTAATTGTTGTGACAAAGAGAGAATTTCACCAGCTGCTGAATGCATACAAATGACACCTGCTGAAATTCCATTTTCTATACAACTGTTAAAGATGCAGAAGCCCTGCCAAGTCACTGTATTCCCAGGTCAAGAACAGCTGCACTTACTGGCTGGGTTCAGACAATCACAACACAGTTTAATATGACGAGCTCTGCATAAGCTTTTTTGCCTGCACATACAGTCCATTCTTTCCTTCCTTCGTTGTGGATCTGACTCATTCTTATATCAACTTCCTCAGTGCCAACCAATGAAAGATGCAATATTTTCTCCTAGGTTTCATTGATTACTAAATTATATGTGATTGGGCCTCTAGGTTTCTCCTGCTGCATTTCTGGGCATGCTTTCCTGGGAATAAGCTCCATTAAAAACAGTGGGGCTTACTTGCAAGTAAACGTTCATGTAATTGGTCTGCAACAATGCACAGTGAGGAGAATCAAGCTGCAAGTGATGTATTATTGCTTCTTTAAATGTTCCTGGGGGGGGGGGATTCCTTGCAAATAGAGAGCTAGCATATAAAGGTGAATGAATGCTGGTGGAACATTCAAACATGCAAACCACCCACTCCCACCTATGATAATGCTTTTTTCCCCCCAAATTATATCACTTGATTATTTTGATTGTTATAAACTGGCCTTCAGAAACATTAGTGCTAAATGCTGTCATTATTTACAAATTACTGCTTGAGGTGTGTCTGTTTAGGGGCATATTGATTTTGTGGAGTGTCAGACTTTTAAATGAGAATTTGTGGGGGGAAATTTCAAAGGTAAGCACATTAGATGAACATCATTGTACTTCTAACAGAACAGATATTGATAATGAAGAAAGACACATTTGGTTAAGGTTTATTCTGCCCACCATCCCCTTATAAATCATTTAATGATATTAATCATGCTGCATTCAGGTCTCTATGTCTGACATCAAGATGCAATGCTTATATTTAGATTTCTCTAGAGATTCACAACCAGGCCAAAGCTTTGAGATTTGTGAAAATCTAAGGCTGATCGTTGTAATAGCTGATCATGCTGTAATGGCTTTGGGCCCAAAGGCTGAGTGAGGGCACATGGCACAATTGCATTTGTAAAGCTAAGGGGTTCTTATTGAGCGTAGAGGGTATGTGCCACTGCTATGCACAACTCTATACTCCCTGGCTAATTGCAGTATTGTTTGACACTGTTCCATAAGAGAAGTGTATATTTTGGGCCTTGTTCCCAAATAGCCAACATTTCCTGCATTCTGCTCTTTGTGCTTGTGCACTCAAAGGTTCTTACTGTTACACACACTCTGCCCATTTCTACACTGGCCTTTTGACCCGGGGTTGTTCCTGGGTGTTCCCTGGGTGCCCAAATGATGCACAGGGACTCCTGGAGGCAGGGGGGATGGGGCCAGGTTTTCCCAGGGTTTCTTCATCTCTGGGAAAACCCGATTCTTCGCACGGTCTTGGGGCCATTCCAAGACCATGAGAGGTGTGGGCACCCGTCCGGCCTGGTGCCCGCTTACTTGCAAGTAAGTGGACACCAGAAATGAGCAAGGAGCCACGCCGCACGGCTCCATGCCCATCAGGGTACAGCGGAACTACATTTTCGCCATCCATGGGATGGCGGGGGGGAAGGGGCACAATTTCGGGGGGAATCTTAAAAAAACCAACTACCCTTTCCAATGGAGCAGGGTGCAACCGCTCCACTGCTTAAAAATTTTTTGGCAGCCGCGTGTGCACACTGGGGGAGGCTCTCACAATCAGGAGAGCCTCCCCATCCCTCCTGGAACATCGGGAGGTGTAGAAAGGCCCTCTATCCAAGACAGAGAACATCATATGTAAGGAAGAAAAGTTTATGGCAAATTCTTCCAGGACCAAGTAAGCATGCTAATGCAGGCTGCTTGCTCACTCCAGCTTGGCTTCTCCATCCAGCATGAATGGCTAAAACTTGCTACCTTTTTGGGTCAGTGGGCACATTTGGAATTTTGAGTGTTGCCATAGGGGTGGCTCTTGCCCATCCATGCAATGGATGCCAGTCAACATCATTTCCTAGAAGCCAAACTGGTAAGAATAAAAGAAAAGTAACTTGCCCAAGAATCTAAGTACAAGGCAGAGGTGGAGTCTGAGCTGCAAAACACCAAAAACACTATTTTGAACCCTAATAAAGATGGTGCTGGAGCAAGCCAACATCCTACTTTTTTTGTATTTTCTTCTAAATATCAGAAAAGACTTCTCACAGTCAGCAGCAAACTAGGAAAATAACACCAGTTCTACTGCTTTTCATCTATCTTTCACTTATCCTTAGCCATTCTAAGGGAGTATTTGGATTATGTGACATGTTCATGGCTTGGAAGCAACAGAGAAACCCAGTGCTCTTTCACTGGGGTGCAAATATGCTCTGTTTGTAATATGGTGCCACAACTACCAATCTGGTTTAGAACTCTAAGGCTGAAATAATGGTGTATGCCACCGCCTAAATATAGCTGGTTTCTGCCTCAGTGAAAATTAGGAGTTCCACTGTAGCCTAACATGGAAGCAGATTTTATAACACTTTGCTATATTTTAAAACCATTGCATGAATTATTGACGCCTTCATATAAAATGGGGCAGGTTGTAATGGGTTTGCTCGTTCTTTAACACCAGTTAAAAGAAGATGCATGAAGAGCTCTGTTAGGAAGGAAAGAGGAAAAAGGCACATTTTGGCCAGAGTTCCTTGTCTGCTAAAACTGAGGAGTAAGTCCACCTTCATTTGGCAAATCAGGGAGAAAATGCAAGATCAAATGTTAAGGCTGCTTTGTGCTGGATCTTTGTGAAGCCTCCCCAGATCGTATGTAGGTTGTTATCACATGGGCAGTTTTAAGCACACCCACCTCGGCTTTGCTCCACTTCTTCAGGGCTGGGTTCACATGACGTCGTCCCTCTCCTGCTGTTCTCTCGCCCTGAGATCGCAGGTTTTAGTTTCTATTTCAATTTATCCCTCAACGGGCAAAGTCCGAAACAGGGAAAGTTCAATAGGCCAAGCTGAGGTATCGCAGCTATACCGACCATGTGTGACTCAAAACGCTAGATTCGAATACAAAATGGAGGGGGAAGCCACAGAAGCAACCTGGGGGGGAAATAGGTGTGGTAAAGCCCGTAAACTCCTAAAATGATGAGTTGGGTTGCTTTGTGTGCCCTGTCACACATCAGCTCTGTCCATCTTCCAGTGCTTTCCAACTCCCTTTGAAATCAGTTGGAACAACCTATACACACAAGTAAGAATAGACTCTTATAGTGGCCAGTAGCACATCGGCAAAAAAGAGGAAATGCATCACCAAAATAAGAGGACAAAAGAGGACAGAGATTTGCACATGCTAATATATGTTGATATATGCTTAATTAAAATAATTAACTTTGAGCCTATCTATACATGCAGGATAAAACATTTTGAAAACGTTTTCAAAACTGTATATGGAGTGTGTCCTAGGCCCCAACAGTTCTCAAAACTGTTATAAACCGTTTTAAACCATTTTAAAGCAGTAGTGTAGATAGGCTCATAATCTAAATAGAAATGCAACACATCTCACCATAACAGGGAAGACTGTGACCAGGTGACCTATCTGCCTGCTCTGTTTGCTGTCCAGGTGCTAACTGCGAATGGGTTACCTCAGAGTCTCTGCTCTCACTTCTTATGGCCCTTTATCTTTCAACGGGGCTTGGACCAGACAGCCCTTCAACTACAGGACACCTTCAAATAGAGCAGAGGTGGGCAGAAGGTAGATCTCCAGACATTTTGAACTTCAACTCCAAAAGCCCCTGCCAGCATGGCCAATGGTCACGAACGCTGGGAGTGGTTGTCCAAAACATCTGGAGATCTACTTTCTCTCCACCCTTGAAATAGAGGACTGTCTTCTGACAGCCCTTCTAATGGAGGACTGTTCTCTTTTAAGTAGGACACATGGCCACCCTATCAATGCTAGCCTATTAAACATAGGCTAATAAGAAAAATACCTTGACTTGATGGGTATAGCACTGAGTGGTACAAACAATTGGTTCCTCATTTGATACTAGTCCTAGGTAGCACATATACTCAGACAAAAGAAAAACAGTATATCTGCCTCTAACCATTAACAACCTAACCTCCATTCTGTTTATGCCCAACAGAACCCACTAGAATGGGGCAGATACAAGGCAATTTCCCTGTTCATTGTGGGCACTGAGATTATTCTAAAATCCTGGCCTCAAGATATTAAAGATGTTTGCCTGAATTATTATATGGATATCAAGTGAGCTTTGTAAATAGATGTCAAGGTACAAACAAATACCTGCTTGCCGAATCTCTGACTTTGGCTTGTGATTTAAAATTATTCAGGTCGGGCCTATTTCATCAGATGCAAGTGCACCTTATTATATTAGAACCTGAAGTAATGCCTGTTTCCAACTTCAAGGAATTGTCCTCAGGCCACTAACAAATATTTCACAGTCACAATCACACCCACACCCCGACCCCTTCAGTTCTGAATGCTAGCTGCTTCAGTGGAGAAAAGGCTCAGATTCACAAGAGACGTGTCAGAATGACACCATACAATTAAATACTGCATTCAACAAAGAGCAATTAACCATGTAAAAGTCTTCAAAAGGTTGTTTTGGTTTGGTTTTGGGTTGTTGTTTTTTTATCAAACTTGAGAAATTTCAAGGAGACACTTTTCTGGAATTCTTTATTAGCCCAGTTGCAATCAATACAATATGAAATATTCAGAAGGCAGGCAGGGCATAAACACAGGTTTTTAAGTTTCCTGATTTTCTCTACTTCAGAGCTACATAAACAAGCTTAGAGCTAATTGATATATGTTCTAAAGATCCACTTTGCACTAGATAATTTTCTTACACACATATCACTTCCTCCAGTGTGGCATCAAGAGTAGCAATGGTTGGGCATTTGCTGAGGGCCCACACCCCAGCAGGGGCCCACTGGCAAGAGGCCTTTGGAATTGTTCCTCCTCTTCACCATTACAACCTACTTTTTCACCTTCCTGTTGCTCTGACATAGACAATGGTGGGGTGGTGAGGAGCAGCAGCAGATGCCACTGCCTCCTTGCTCACTGGTCTCTGCCTGTCAAGCAAGCAAATTATGAGAAAGAGGAGGCTCAAGAGCACCTGGTGACAATGGCCACGAGAAGGCAGACTCACTAAGGTGGAGGCCCCATTGAGGGTGTCTTGCCCAAGGGCCCTCAAAAACCTGGAGCTGGCACTGATAAGAAAGCTCCATGTGTACCAGATTGTCTAACACATTCAGGCAACAGGGCTAACCCAAGGCATTCTGTTTCCTGAGGCAAAGGACAAGATGGTTCCTCCCTCATTCCATGCACAGAGGCTGCCTGCATTGGCACTTGCATTCTGGTAATGGCATAGCATCTTCCATCACACTTGAGGGCAGTGGGCTAGTTTAGCATGTGCAAATCAAGTATGGAACTGTCCGGGGTAGGGATGGGGGAGCTCAGCAGGAATGACCAGTGTATGCTCCCACTACCTCCTCTACCTGCTACTTGTGAGGCAACCACCTCACTATGCTAAATAGTAGACCCTGTCCTAGCAGGCAAAGTGTGTCCATTTTGCCATGTGTGTAACAGTAAGAACCTTTGAGTGTGTAAGCACAAAGAGTAGAATTTCAGGAAACGTTTGATATTTGCGAACAGAGCCCAAAGTATACATTTCTGTAGTGAACCGTGGCATTTGGCTAGGGAGTATAGAGACTCTGTTCTGGATGCTGGGGACAAATGGATGTGGGTGGCGATCAGCTTCGTGTCCTGCTTGTGGACTTCTAAAAATTCACTATAAGGCAATACCTTTGTTAACATAAATGTTTCCTAGGCCTCCTCCACACGAGACGTTTAATGAGCCTTGAAGGCTCATTATAAATTTTACCTACACACGAGCGGAGCGCAAAACGGGCGTACAGGCGCGTTATCTCCCCAATAATGCGCATTTTCAAACGCGCGTTAAATAGCGACTTTTATTTTGCTCCGGCCGTTAAAGCGCATTTTCGCTGTGTGAACAAGCGATTATGCGCATTAACTACCTGTAAAGTGCTTTCTGGGCATCTTTTAATGCGCTTCGCCGCTTCTCGCCGCCTCCCGTGCAGAGGGATTAGGCGTAAATGCGCCTCCGCGAAAATGCGCATAATCCCCGAACCGGGCGCAAAAGCGCATCCTTGTGGAGGGGGCCCTAGATGGCAGGGGAATGGCGAAATATATTCCCCTTGTTTGTATAGTCTTACCCTTACTAACCCCTCAAGCCTCAAAAATTCAAGGTAAATTGAGATAGTGGTGTTTTCCCCTCATGCAATGAAAGGGTGCTGTCAAATCCTTGTTGAGGTCAGCTGTTGGAGCAGGTGTCACATGTGATGGCTTTGCTGTCACCAAAGTGACAGCAAGCTCTTTAAATCTAGGAGCATGCATTGCATTTGATCCTTGGAAGTCCTTACGTGACAGGATTTTGGGAAGTTTGTACAGGCAGTCAGTGCTTTTTTTATACACGTGGAGCCTTTTTCTGATGCTGCATGTGAAGCAACCCTCTGGCCTGCATGGGTTTCATGGATCTGTGAAAAGTTCAAGGAACGTGTGCTTTCTTGCATTTGCCAAATACTCACTCAAGTATGGTTAAAAGTGCTGGAATGAATTGTGTGGTGAGACATTTTCTCCCTGAAAATTTCTCTTAACAGAGAACGCAGGTGCTGGGTATTTTTGCATGAGTATTAGGTTTGCCCGTTGCGTGTGCAGGTTTCCTCCCCTTGCTGCACTTTTCAACTGACAGAATGATTTATTAACTGTCATTTGAGAACATTCCATTTCACTAAACAAATGATAAAATATCAAATCCTGCAGGCCGACCCAACATCAATATAAAACTGACTGACATAGGAGATCCACAGGCATAATTTGCTGAAAGAGAAAAGTAAACAAAAAATGAGATGAATGAATAGCCCATTTTTAAAAAGGCAGTTTTGGCATTTGTTGCTGAAAGACTGAACTGTGAGCTAAGATGTCTCCTATAGAAATTTTGATATGAATTCAGTGCCTTGGATCCAGACTACATAGGGCAGTTTGTACAATCACCGGAGCCCACCATGGCTTATTTAAGCCATGGTGAGTTGCAGTGTATGCCAGCGGCCATTTTGAATATTCAAGCCGTGTTGGGCAGGCGCCATGGCTTATGGTGACATCCAAACCCAGTACAGTGTGTGTGTGTGTGTGTGTGTGTGTGTGTATGTGTGTGTGTGTAGTTTGGTAACCACATCAACAACCCATCTTCGCTGGGTTTAGACATGATAAGCCACGGTGAACATCTGCTGTGGTTTGAATTTCCAACAAACACGAGGCAGTGGTTGACAATATTATACAAGAACACAGGTGATTGCACGCAACCACCTGAATAAACAATAGGACCAGCAATACTAAGTTTAACAATATTTATATTTGTGTATTAGTGCAATTTATACCAACTTCAAATATTTCAAGCTAACTATATTATGAATCACATTTTTTCACAATTCATACTTCAGAATGCCACACAAAATTGACAAACTCCACAATTCAAACACCATAGTATACTAGTCACAAATACAGTACACCAATAATATTTCAATGATATTTCAATGAATCTGTAATATTTTCTTCCATTTGTGTATAATTCTTTCTAACTTTTATCAGCAAACTATTTTTCTTTTTTATATCAGCAACCCATTTCTATAACAGGAATCTGGTATTATACATCTGTTTCGCCACGCTTCTTCCGAAATTGCTTACATTGCTATGGCCTTGTATGTGGGGACAAAGCCTCCACCTGAAAGGACAGCGTTCGTTTCCAAACTCCTGGTCACAGCTGTATTTCCCCAGTCGCCGGTAATTATCATAGGAGACTATCATCTTGTTAAGAGTATTTCTGCAGACATCTCTTATCAACCCCCTGAAGAAGGCCTTAAAAAACAACAAAGCCCGAAACGCGTTGGGCTTGGAAATAAAGCATTCTTAGCATTCTGAGAACCTGCTTCTCTCCTTTTTTTGCCCTGAGTTGGATGCTCTCCTCCTTTTGTTTTTTTTTAATTTTCATAATGGCCACCAACATGCGCCGCAACCTACAGTGGGCTGTAGTGATCATGTGAACTAGGTCAGTAAGTCCCAAACCACACTTTGTCTAGTTCGTACCCTATATATGTGGCCTCCATCAGCAATGTGTAGATGATAATGCTGAATTACCTTACAGAGTTACTGTAAAAATCACTGAGGAAATGTACATAAAGAACTTTGGAATAGCTGAAATGTTGTTGTTATTATTATTATTATTATTATTATTATTATTATTATTATTTCATTTCTATACCACCCCATAGCTGAAGCTCTTCAGATGGTTAACAACAATTCATAAAAAATACACCAACAGTACAATACCACATGATAAAACAGTCTAAAAATCTTTAACACACGACAATTAAGACATTATAAACAACGAAAAATAATTTAAGTAAACAATATTTTCTCTAATAGACCTGTTCAAAACAGCAGACATAGCTGACCAATCATATACCATTAAATGCCTGGGAGTGGACGGTTAAATTACCTGGCGCCAAAAGGATGACACATGGGCCTCAGTGGTGAGCTCATTCCGTAGTCAGGGGGCACCATTGAGAAAGCCTTTGCCCTTGTTGCCACCATCTGAGCCTCCCTTGGAGGTGGCACTTGGAGGAAGGCCTCAGATGTTGATGGTAATGTCCAGGTATGTTCATATCAGGAGAGGCGTTTTGTCAGGTCTTGAGGTCCTGAGCCATGTAAGGCTTTATAGGTTAAAACAACTGGGCTTGCAAGTGGGGCAGATAGACTTATATGCTTATATATTAATTTCTCAGCATATAAAGTTCAGTTCTCAAATTTTAACAGATGACCAAAGAGAACACAGGAAGGAGCTCTGCAGACAAACATAGGAAACTGCCTGATATATTTAGACTATTGGCCCATTTATGTGGATTCTGATTGGCCATGTCTCTCCAGGGTCTCAGGCAAAGGATCTTTCCCATCTGGTACATGACCATTTCACTGGAGCTGCCAGGGATGGGACCTGGGGCCTTCTGCATGGGCTCTACCACTTCCCCACTGAAGAGGTGGGGCAGCAAGAAATGGAGCAGGTTATATTTTGTATGTTTAGCTCAATAGGGGCAAGAAGCAGGTTCAGTCTCTACTCTAATGGAGACTCTTTTGCTGTTTCCTTTATACATGGATAGTTGGTGTTTTATTCTGAGGTGAAAAAGGAACATGTTGAGATACACTTGCAATAAGAGCAAAAACCAATCTCTACCCCTGACACTGTATACCCTTGCTGACAGAGATCATGCAGAAGTGTGCAGTGTTGCTGTACACAGTCCACACGGACACAGTGCATTCTTCTAAGGGTCTTTGCAATATACATGCACAAACCTTTCCTCATCTGCACACACACACACTACCTCCCACCATAACTATGGGCAGTTGGTTATCTAGTCATAATATTCAGACTGCAATATTAGTGCATCATCATCATTTTATTATGCGGTCAAAGACCCACTAGGAACAATAGCAGTCATTGTTAAAACCATAACAAACACAATTATTATGGTAATTCATTATACAACAGGCTAAAAAGGTTGTTAAAATACACACATTTAAAATATATAAGCATAGTTAAAACACCTAATACTAGGAATTAAAAACAACAACATAGAATAGAAGTTACAATTAGGATGAGGAAATCATTTTACGAGACCTTTGTATGGAGAAGAGGAACTTAGCCACTGACTCTGTTGTTAACTTGTTTGTACCTGCTAGAAAGTATTCCAAATACTGTTTGGATGTCCTTCCAGGGCATTTTCTCATGAAAGGGCCAAGAAATCTATTTTGCTCCTCCCTGTGGAGGCTACATTAAAAAAAAGCATGCCCTAACGATTCAACTGTTTCATCACCACGGGGGCACAAGCAATCCTCACATGGGATGCCCTGATAGCACCCTTCCAGTATTGCAGCAGGAAGGCAGTTCAATCTAGCCCTAGAAAAAACCTGACGCTACTTGGGATGGTCAAATAGTCCAGATATCTGGCATATCTAGGAAATTAAAATATTAGACCAGATTGTATTGGTGAGCAGGATCTACGTGCATTTGTCATATTAGTGCAAACACCTGGAGGGAAAGGAAGAAGAACAAACAAATTGTGGGAGGGTTGTGTAATCCCTGCCCAACCCTCCAATTTCACATTCCACAACAAACATGGAAAGCAGTCATGCAAATCACTCCCCCTCCACTCCTCCCTGCCACTAGTTTGAAATGTAGAAACGTATCCAGAGGGCCACACCACTTTCCTCCATCCACTGATTCTGTGGTGGCTCTCTGGCTTTTGCGCAGTTTTCCCCCCATGTTAAAATGATGAAATGCCTCTCTTAAAACTTAGTTACTGGCGGTGAGAGCTTTAAGCTAAAACATACTGGGGTTTTGTTTTTTGGCCACTCCCTTTTTTGCCTTCAGCCCCACCCACCACTGGGATGTGGTCCCCCACAAGTTTCTTTGAAATAGAATTCGGCCCTGGGGCTGAAAAAGGTTCTGCACCCCTGATGCTTCCTATTAAGATTTGTGCACTTACAACTATGTTAGTGTCTGCTTGAGCCATGGTGGAAAATTGCAGTCAAAATTAATATAAATCCAAGAGGAAGTAAAATAATAATAATAATAACAACAACAACAACAACAACAACAGACCAGATGCATGTTTATGACAGCACTTGCTGTTTGTGAGAAGGAGGCTGAGAACTCCTCCAATGTCTGAAGCAGGGAAGACAATCTGGTGCCCCCCAGATGTTTCAGACTCCAACTCCAGCAGTCTCTGAGTATTACCCATGCTGGCTAGGGATGGCGGGAGTTGTAGTTAAAACATCTGGAGGGCACCAGGTTGCCTATCCCTGGTCTGAAGAAACAAAACTGAAGTCAAAATTAAAGTTTCTCTGCTCCTGCTTGTTTTGAAAGGGTCTCATTTCCTGTTTCCTCATCCAATTAATCTGAAGCCTACCGTTCCTGCTTGCCAGGTATATAAGGGTAGGGTTGACTAAGACATTGGGCTGGAACGAGGAGTTGCTGGTGTTTGAGACGGTTTCATTTGCTGCTCAATCTGTCAACAAATCTGAAGGAAGACAGTCAACCAATTAAAGAATTTTAGTTGATCAAATATCTGCATAATCAACTATATTTAAATTCATTTGCATTTAAATTATTAAAACCTCATCTGTTCGCTCTTTCATTTCCTGCTTAATAATAAGCTATTTGATTTTTTCCTTTCTCTTCCTACACATTGGTTAATTATTGCAGAGGTTTTATTTTATTTCCTTGAGCCTCACTCAACCAATGCATTATTGTTCTTTTTCCTTACAGTTCTCTCTGTTGATATTTTGATTGTAAACTTGTGGACAGGGATATGTTAATTTTATTTCTTTATAGTGCTTAATATATTTTAAGCACTTTTAGAAATAATACAAAATATGAGAAAAGTAATCAATAACTTTCTTGCCACACTGAACAGGAAGCAAAAAAAGAAAAAGAGGAACAGCAAAACAGGAAGCTACTATTTAATGTTGTAAGTGATTTTTGCTGAACTGGACTGGTTTCTGACTATACATTATAGAGGGATCTTGGCCATGAAGATGGCCATTGTGGGATAATTTAGGCTATATTAAGTGCTGTATGGAGTCATTATTTTAATTCTGCTTCCAGCTTATTGCAGAAAAGCAATGCCTTGGCCACATTAAAAAAAACCCGTAGTGTAGAAGCAACTTTTCAATAGCTGATGAATATGAAGAACAAGGATACATGTTTTCCTTTTAACAGCGACCCACCAATTTATCAACCTTTTGCTTAAAGGATGTCTGCCCTGCCCACCAGCAATAATGTACACATCTCTACTTTTTTCTTTAAGTGGAAAGCAAAGGCCTCGTTTGCACTTAACAGCAGCAATTAACTCTCAATTTGCTGTAGCACATGCTGCTGCTATTTTGAATATGTAACCTCTGATCAGCCTGCTTGGAGGTTATTCCATGTCATGCGAACTTGGACTCTATGAGATTGTTCACATGATGTAACAAGCCAGAGTATGGGTTGATTATGGATTGTCATTGAATTGTGGATTGTTGTTGAATCATGGATTGTTGTGTTGTGTGAACCCAGCTTCTGCTAGCAAACCACGGTAGCAAACCGCGCTAACAAACGAGAAACAACTGAGAGTTTATAATTCAACAACAAACCATGGTTTCTCTTTGTGGATTGTTAATGGTTAACAAATCATGGTTTGTTAGTGCTGCTGAGTTTACACAACACAACAACTACAATAATTCATAATTCATTGACAACACATAGGGCCTGTTCAGAAGACACTTCAGGCTCTGTAGTTAGTGAAACTGTGGTTCTCTGGCGTTAGCACTAACCACAAGCCGTGCTGTTGCACACAACACTTTAAGCCATGGTTAGAGCCGCTAACACTGCTACAGACGGTCCAACTTTGGTTAGTGAGTGAGCAGAGTTTAGCAAAATGCATTGCACAAGTCACCTTAAACCCTGCTACTCAACCAAAAGCCTTAACCAACAGGGTTTAGGGTGTCTTCTGAACAGGCCTAATCTCAACCCATATTCTGGGTTGTCATGTTGTGTAAACTCAGATTCTGGATTAATCGTGGGTTGAGCAATCCACAGTTAACCTAAGAACTAATTATTGATTAACTGTGGTTTTACCCATGATTAAGCCATAGTGTCTGAGTTCACATGTCAGGGAATAATCTTTGTTTGGGCCTTTTGGAGGTTGCCTACTCAAAATATCGGCAGCACACAAACCTTGCAAATCATGGATTAAGTATGTGCAACCCAGGTCAAGGTCTTGCAACAGCAAAGCTGCCCTCTCCCCCTGGCAAAAATGCTGTAATCCAGCCTTCTGCAGCCTGTTGCTTTAGACTACAACTTCCAGCATGTCCCAGCCAGCCATGGTGGGAATTGTACTCCAACACATCTGAAGGGCACCAGGCTGCAGAAGGCTGCTGTACCCCATCCATTACATGTGGACTGCATATTCTGTTATGGCTTTTCAATCAGACCTTGCAAGACTCTTCTGCAAAGGTTAAATCATGGTGTGGCTACAATTTGATTGATCATCTGGAAACCCCCCAGAGATAGATGCAGTCCTTATACATAAAGTGTTTGCTTTGCCATTGAGCTATGGCTTTTCCCAAGCTGTACAGCCCTCTTCCAGAACCTAGCAGAGCATGAATAATCTCTTTGGACTTTGCCAAACTTTCTGGTTTGATAACAGATGGTGCTCCTTCCGTGGCTGGAGCAAAGGCTGGCATGGCAACATTTTTCTCATTGCTCATCTGTGTGATCAGAGCGAAAGAAAAAACCATTCCACTGAAACAGATCAGGAAGCCTGCGTGAGACAGACGTAGCCCCAAATTATGTCCCCATCTGATATCTGATGTCTCCTGAAAGACCTTTGAGTTGAATGTTCTGTCTCCTTTTCAGTTTACCAACCAGCTCTAAAGAATAAAAGATCAGCAGGCCTCTGGACACAAAGCATATTGGCATGGTTTGCATGTCACGGCAGCGGGGGCGAGCAGAGCACGTGGGTTGCACGCAAGCCATTTCCACTTTTATTTAACAACCCAGGAATGCCTTATTCTTGGATTGTTTAATGGCGTGTGAATCCTGAAACTCTGGGTTGTTTATGGGTTAACTGTATCAATTTGATATCTGGGTCAAATGTACCCTAAGAAAATATTCTTTAAATATATTTTTTTCACCAACTCGACATCTTTCTCAGATGAAATAGAGCCAAACAACACATTATGCAAATCATTTTCCCCTTTACTCTAGAGTAAACATATGCAGTCCCAATTCAGATCAGGACCACCACATACCAGGAGGAGAGGATTAAACCTTCCCCCCACCCCACCCCACCCGCTTCCCAAAATTCCACAAACACTCCAAAGCGGTATTAACAAAACTAAAAATTTACATTGGTATCAGCATTGTTTTGTTTTTACTTTTGTTAGGACCTCCATGAGTGGGAGGGGGGAGTTTGGGAAGCAAACAATGGGGAGGGGACATTTAATCCTCTCCTCCTGATGCACAGTGGTCCCAATCCAAATTGGGGCCATTAGAATTAAACCTCAGCTACACCCTACACAATTAGCATAATGTGTAGTTTAGCTCATATACAGAACAGGTTGTGGGCTAAACACCTCTAGCAACTAATGAGCAACTAATAAATTTAAACAGCTTTTGCTGGGTTGACTTTGACCCCCATCACCTTATGTGGGTGGTTTTTTAGTTGTTGCAATAGGGGATTGGACGAACTGTGAAAAAACACATGGCAATTCACATCTTATCATAGCTGAGGACAATCTGTCAAATGGAGGTCCTGATGGCTGCTGCCATTATAATGATGGGACCTTCATGGAGACTCCCAAGGCATCTTTTCTGCTGAAGACACAGGGTAATAATGCACTGCTCCAAACATTTGCAGTTTTATATGGATACTTGCCACAGTTGAATAACATATCTATTAAAAATGTAATATGTGAAGCAGACTTCTGACCAAAATGAGATATTATGGATACTATGGAGGACGCATGGCTGCCATTGAAAGCAGCAGCCCCATGTCCACGTAGTATGGCATAAGTGTTCTGCTAGTTTCCATATCCTTACGAACAGCAGCCAATAAAGTACTGCAATGACTTTATTTCACACATTTTGTATTGCTAGATGTTACTTTGGGAGCGAGATGGCTCAGCCTGCTGTTTTTAGTGGTAGCCACCCAACCTCTGTAAAGTCTAGTTATAAGTGTATAGTGCAATTTGATGCATGTTTACTCAGAAGCAAGTCCTACTGTATTCAGCAGTGCTTAGTCCCAGGTAAGGGGGCGTAGCCTTGCAGCCTTTGTCGCTGGAGAATGTGCTAAAGAGGATGTATACATGTTTACCCATACACTTAAAAACACACTCTACTTTGCTTTACAGTTCTGTTCAGTTAGATTGAACATATCCCTAAATAAAAATAAAAATAATTATAGGTTTTTAATGAAAACATTAACCTTTAACAGGAAGATTATCAGTATGTTAAATATTACTCCTCATCTTGGAACTTATCACAATATTGATTAGTTATTTGCAAGTTAAATGGCTTCCTTACATACCATGGTTACTGCATAGTTATTGATCTTAGGTGTTGTTTTTAAATGGCACTTATTGCCATGGTATCCAGAGTTTGAGGAAAGATTCAATTGCACACAGGGAAAGACACATTTTTCTCTCTTCTTCAAGGATGACAGAATGTGGCTTTGGACTGTGTGGGATATTTTCAATATCATTATTTTATTTTTAGCAACAGATCTAGGTCTAATCAGTTCCACTGGCAAGGGAAGCTTCATTCTCAGTATCTGATCCTAAGTCTAGCTGACTGCATCATCTTTGTCAAATGGAGATGTCTTGAGGGAAGGGCATTTCCTATGCACTCAACGGACAACTGGATGCAGCTGGCCTATAGAAGCCTTATGTGATTCATCTGCAGGGTTAACTGCTCTACAGGAGCCAAATGGTCAGCTGGCCTATAGAAGCATTAGGTGGTATATGGTCAGGTGACATAAGCAGAGCAAAGGGTATGAAAAGAAGAAAATCCTCTAGGAACATTGTAGTGGGGCAGTGAAGACTTCCCATCCTGGCTGTCCACGCCACACATTTCACAGATCTCATTCCAGTCTCCAAATTAAGGGCAGCACCGGGAACACACCTTGGGACTCCCAGGATTGACCTCAAAAATTGCGATTGGATGTTCTCGAGTGATCCTTTGAATGTGGGAAACCAAATCGGGGGCCCATACAGCATCTGGACCACCAACTTGGTTTTATATACTCGGAGGGCTGCTGGGGGGAACTTACCTCCCCTCACTAAAAAAAAAATCAGTATGGCCCCCACTGTTTTGGTGGTGGTGGTGGATAGTAAACAGTGAGGTCAGAGTGAATTAATGCAGAAAGTACAGATAATTCACTTAGCAGTGGCCATTCACAAAACTGTTATTGGCTGTGCCACAAGTCTCTGTTGTTTTAGGAACATAGGAAGCTGCCTTATATTGAGTCAAAACATTGGTTCATCTAGCCCAATATTGCAAAACTGACTGGCAGCAATTCCTCTCAAGGGTTCAGTTAGGAATTTTTCCAGCGCTACCTGAAGATATCATGGATCAAACCTGGGACTTTCTGCATGCAATGCATCTGCTCTTCCACTGAGCCACTGATATTTATATTCCCAGGAGGATATCAATATCAGTTTACTCCTAACAAGCAAGCCAAGTGATATGTTGCATCTGGGCGGTCACATCAGCACAAACCAAAACCTGTTCAATCTATGATGTTGGAAACTTTCCTGGAGGCTGATTAGGGTGAACATAGCCAACCAGTAGCATAAACACATTAGGCAAGGAGTGGGCAAACTGTGGGCCCTATAGCTGTTATTGTTGGCCTCCAGCTCCCATCACCCCCAGAAAACATGGCCGATGGTCATGGATGATGGGAATTGTAGTGCAACATCTGGAGAGCCAGAGGTTCCCCACTCCTGGACTAGGCCCTTCCTTATTTGCAGATAAGCAAATTAACTTCTCTGGTACTTACAAAAATTCAAATCATCCCATTAATTAAATGGTACTAGTCACTCAGTATTTGAAGGATGTTAGGTGGGAGGAATTGAGCCTGTGCACCACCCAGCATTGGCCAAAGGAGAGAACTGCAAATAGTTCAGTTTCCACAGCGAAGATGCCTCTTTACAAAAATAGGCCAGAGCAGGTCAGGTGGTCCTTCCTGAACCCTATAAAAGTTTCTGGGTCAAGTTCTTCACAGATCTTGGCACTGAAGAGACACTGCTCTTGCAGGCTATGGATCATTTTCATCCTAAATTCAACAAGAGTTGTGTGTTACAAGTGTCAGGTTTGTGTCATGGGATGCATTTGCGGCCTCTGAAATATCAGTGGATATGTTTAGAATCACAGACTTATGCAATGCTTAGTTGAACATACTCTTAAGCAGTGTTTTAGAAGCATTTTTTAAAAAATCTATTGCATGTTGGTGGATACTGCAAGCATTGGGTGTCAGCGCTTTTCTTCATTTCTCTGTGTCAACACATCCTTGCTGACTAGAAACCAGACAGACTCATCCGTGTCATCCCATTTAGCACTCCTATTCCAAATGACACTAGTATGCAGTTATTAATATCGTTATTAACACAGATATCAGAAGGGGTGAATAATGGAATGTACAATAATACTGTATTTGAGCAAGCATTTGAATTATACAGAACTCTTTATCCTGTGAGATGTTAATTTTTTTAATTTTTAAAAAGTTGTATCTGGGGGGGTGGGGAAGCATGGCGTTAAGCCCTGTCTGCAGTTTGTTTCTGCCATACGAGGGTATCGTAGAAAGCCGTAACAAGGTTAGAGCTGTGCCTTGTGTACAGCAGAGGCACACTGGGACATAGATGCATGTTTGTATGTCACCTAAAATATTTTTAGTTCTAACCTAGTAGTTCACTACAATTTTCTCTTTGGGAATAAAAAAAAATGACATATTCCCTAATCTCTATTTCTAGCACTAATTGGAACACCCTTGTAAAACAGGGAACTGAAGTAAAGAAAAATGTAGTTATCCATGTTCTAGCAAAGCCAGAGATCATTAAAAAGAACACACATACTAAGTAACAAGTTGTTAGAAATCCAGTTGGGCAGTATTACCTAATGGTAATGGAAGTCTGTATGGCTTCTAATGAAGCACATACTTAAATATTTTGTGGAATCAGTGAGTTCTCAGCATCACACACTAAACAATATATTACACTTTGAAAATAATGCCTTATTTCACTGTATTTATTACTAGTCACCTCTACATTTGCATAATATGGTACTAATCCTGAGCTTCCTGTGTTTATGCCACATACGGTGCCCGAAAATATGAGGATTATTTTATTTTTATTTTCACACTGCAGGCATCAAGACCTTGAGCTCTCCACTCTCTTCCAGCTGCACGTTATTGTTTCTTGTGCTTTTATTGTAGGAGTTGGTTCTTAATACTATATTACTCTTATGGCTATTTTGGAAACTAGCTTTGGTGCCTGAAAAAGAATATATATATATGTGTGTGTGTGTGTGTGTGTGTGTGTGTGTGTGTGTAGTGGCTAGAGTGATGGACTTGGAGTCAGGAGATCCGGGTTCTAGTCCCCACTCGGTCATGGAAGCTCACTGAGTGACTTTGGGCCAGTCACAGACTCTCAGCCCAACCTATCTCACAGGGTTGTTGTGAGGATAAAATTGAGAGGAGGAGCATTATGTACGCTGCCTTGGGTTCCTTGGAGGAAAAGATGGGCTATAAATGTAATCAATAAATACATATATAAATTAGAGATACACATGTCGCCTTTGATCCTGAGATAAATTAACTTAAGGAATGAAAATATTAATAATTAAAACAAAACTTAAGGGAGTGCAGGGAAGAAAGGTTCCCCTTCCCCCTTCTCCCCACTTCATCCCCCTGTGCCTACTGAAATGCCTCTTTGGAGGGTTAAAGGACCCTACTGAAAAATATGGGATTGAGTACAGGAGGCTGCTGGGGAAAGAGAGTCACCTCTAGTTGAGCAGACCTCTACCTGATTGTAGGCAACTCCCCTCTCCTCCAGCAGCACCTCCTCATCTCACATTGTTCACAAAGGCCCTTGTAGAGAGGCTTTTTTGAGGGGCACAAATAAGTTTTCAGGGGGGCACGGGGGAAAGGGAATGGGAAACTTCCATGAACTTTCCTGAAGGGTGCAATCCTATGCATTTTTAGACAAAAAAAAATCCAATGCTGGGAATTGTAGGATTTTTTTTTGCTGTCTAAACATGCATAGCATTGCACCCTAAGTTAGCTTACCTTAGGATCCAAGACTCTGGGCCAGTTCACATGATCAAAACAAGCCAACGTGGCTTATTTAAATTGCAGCACATGTGGGGTGCATGCAGGGCACAATTTTCATAAATGCAGTGCAGCTGCGGCTTGTTGTGTCATCTGAACCTGGGCAGCATGGCTGGCTGAGAGGGAAACAACCCTCCAGTAACCTAATAAAAGCACATGGGTTATTGGAGGATTGTTTTCCCCTCCAACAAGCCATGCTGCCCAGGTTTGGGTGACGTGACACGCCACACCAGGGTGGTGATAATGGAAATCATGCCCTGAATATGCCATGATTAAATAAGCCACCATGGCTTAAATAATCATGTGAACCAGGTGGCTGATTGTAGTATATGAATACGTTCTAATATAAGGAAAATGCATCTCCCTATTCACTTCACAAACATGGGTTGGGCTGATTTACATACTGGAAAAGAACTTGATTCTAATCCTGTACAAATTTCTAAAGATAAAGCACTTTTGCATGGATACTGGTGATAAAATATTGGAAGCAGCGAGAAGTGCTGACCATGGATGAATGGAGAAGGATTATATGAGAAAGAAAATAACTTACTATGGGAGTTTGGGGAACAGAATTAAATCTAAAAAATACTACTTGAAATATTGGTGTCTATTTTTCCTACAACAGTAGTTGTTCTTTAAATATGGTGCCATTTCAGGGATCATTAAGGAGGAAAACATCAAAAGTCAAAGCCAGGTTCAAAGGCCTTATCTTGAATTAAATTGCAAAAACAAAAAAATACCCAATGGAATTAAATGCATTTCTTGTGGCTACTATTTAATGCTTCATAATAATCAGATATGAGTGCACCTGAGTAATAAATAGAAGGGGTATGAAACCAAGGGGTGGCTCAGAGATACAGATTATGGCTGCAGTCCTAATCACAATTGAACTCAACGGGACATACTCCTGTGTATACATGTAAAAGATTGCACTGTTAGGAACTATTGGAACTTCCCTCTTACCTTCCTCCTCTTTCTTTGCAAACATTTCCCCAATGCAGAAATAGTCAACCACTTTGAACATTTTGCTGTCCTTCACTATGCTAGCACATAAAAGTATTATACTTTGAAAAACTTTTAACAGTTTCAGTAGTGAGACATCATATCAAGGACATGATGTATCTGAAATTAAGGTGCAATCCTATCCAGGTTTAGACAGAAAAATGTCCTACAACTCCCAGCATTCCCCAGCCAGCCATGTAACCTCATAATAGAGGAAGCTGCCTTACATTGAGTCAAACCATGCCATCTGCCATATTTTGCTTGTTATAGATATTGTTATGAGTCAGTCCAGATTACTGCATAGCCCTCTTCCAACTCCTGTAATCCTTAACTATCGTCCCCTCCACAAGGATTCGCTTTTGCGCCCGGTTAGGCGATTATGCGCATCATCGCTGAAGCGCATTTACACCTAATACCTCTGCACGAGAGGCGGCGAGAGGCGGCGAAGCGCATTAACGGATGTCCAAAATGCGCTTTCCAAGTAGTTAAAGCGCTTGTTCACATAGGCAAAATGCGCTTTAACAGCCGGAGCAAAATAAAACTCGCGATTTAACGCGCATTCGATAATGCGCATAATCGGAGAGATAACGCGCCTCAACGCCCGATTTGCACTCCGTTCTTGTAGAGGTAAATTTTTTAAAGTGCCTTGAAAGAGCTTTAAACCTCTCTTGTATAACATATAGAGTTATCAGTGTGATGTCCGGAGGCAACACCCCTCAAAGGTCTGTGAATAAATAGTAGATGGCCTCTAACATTCTAATGATGTGTTTCAATGGGATCTGGGGCCAAGATGCAATAGATGGGCAACATGTGGCTCTCCAGATCCTGTTGGACTGCAACTTCCATCAGCCCTAGCCAGAATAGCCAATAGTGAGGAATGACAGAAATTGGAGTCCAACGTCTGGAAAGCCACACATTCCCCATCCCTGGCATAGGTGATGGAGTGGCAATGGGGGTTGACACCCATTGTTATTGGGACAGCAAAGATTTTGGCTATCCTTGCTTTAATGAAGGATTGAGGTAGAGGAGGATAATAAATACAATTGTGTATATATTCAAAAATCGCATAGACTTTAAGAAGTCAAACAGTGTCACCTGCATGTTTAATTTATACCATGGACATATCCCACTGTGACTCCAACCAATTACTCCAAATGTTTTGGACTACAACATCAATAATTCCTGACCATCGGTCATGGTGCCTAGGGCTGATGGGAGTTGCAATCCAAAAACATCTAGAGGGCACCAGGTTGCCTATCCCCTTGTTTATAGTGTTATTAAAAATGTGCAGGATGTGTTGCAGTGTTAACATTGAACATTGCTACTACAAAAAGCAACAGAAAGAAGTGGGGGGGGGTTTTGGTTCCCATTTTACAGAAAGGGAATTGAGGCAAGGATTTGTCTCAATCATGTACGCTTTTGCCTGGACAGAGCTTTGACTCCAGCTCCAAATCCAAGCACCCTTTTCTGCTGGATAGGTGGAAGCTTCCAAATATCACAATTTGGTTCAGTGATTTGTAACAAAACATGCATATTTACAAGGGTGCAGCAAGGAATGTGGCAGCGTGCCTCTGTTAATTTAAGCTTGATAGTGACAGCTCTCCACTGGCTATTCCAAGACACTTGGATGGGGATAGATATATTTTGTTGTCTCCTGGTTCCTTTCTGGGGAAAGGTGGTTAATTTCTTCTTTACGTCCCTAAGTCTAGTCCCCGAGTAAAATTAGCCTTGCCTCTCCCCCTTTCCCTTAATAATGAGGGTCCTCAGAGGGATGGCTCAGGCACATACTCCCCCTGTCTTGCTGTGGGTTCTCCCTTTTCTTTCTGGTTAGCATGCAGGGATGCACTTCACCCTGGAGTGTACAAGTGGCAGCCTGTGTCCGGTATTTTAAACTGCAGAACGCTAGGTGAGAGAAATGGAGGGGGAGAAAGGGGGAGGGGGGAGGCAGAGACTGCAGTGACACTGCCTTCCCTGGGCTGGCTGAAGCATCTCACTGGTGACAGGCCTGGGAGCACGTGGCTACGTCATGGAAAGCCAGTCTCTCAATGCAAATCTCAACTCCTCCTACTCCCGTTGAATGCCTGTAACTCATATCCAAAGCTCAGGAGCAAAATCTCTCTCTCTGTGTGTATATGTTTGTGTGTGTGTGTGTGTGTGAGGGGGGAAACATATCTTTTTCCTCCTAATGCTCGCCAGTGTTGGACGAAGCAGAAAGAGAGAGAGAGGAAAGAGAAGATTTCTGCCTCTGTTGTGTGTATGTTTTGCCTGCATGCTAAGGGCTAAGATTTGCATCTGTTGTGCAGGCTGACTGGGAACTGCAGGTGCCACACAATTACATACATCACTGAGATGATTTGATGGTAAAAATCAGCACTTTCAGAGTGGAGCATCTGCCTTCTTCAATCAGACTTGAGCTGGGTGGTGGTGGTGGTGGTACGGGCTGTGTGTTCTCTCTTCCAGGGGCTGCACTATGGCAGTCTTTTAGTAGGATGCATCCTGTCTTGGCTTTGTTCTGCAGATCCACCCATCCTCCCAGCAATCAAGTAACAGGCTATGGTTTCCTCTTTGAGTATCTTTTGTGCTTTACTGTTGTCTCGGGTTAGTTTTTGGCCTTGGCTGGAATTTAATTGCCTCATGTCTCGGTCGGCTTCAATCTGAAGGGGAGGAAAAAAGACAGAAAGAAAAGGATCTATGTATTTCTTCTTCTTCTACAGTGTTGGGTGATAATCCAGCGTCGTTCTGGAGGGGGGGAGATCAACCGTTCACCCTGGCTGAAAAACGCATCCATTGAGAAGTCTGAAAGAAATAAACCACGTGAGGGAAAAGGGGGGAAAAACCCTGGGAGATCAGGATTTATTCTTTTTTCTTCCTTTTTTTCTTTTCCCCCTTTTTGGTCTATGATAAAACTGGTGCCCCTCTTGAGGAGAACTGATCTCAATTTATTATTATGCAACAACCACAAGGATCTCATCTTTCTCAGGGTGTATAAGCGCTGGATTGCTTTTCGCCCAAATCAATGTGGTTTCTTTGGAACATTTTCAGCAAAGGATCGCATATGCTGCAGTGTCTTTGTGGCAGGAGTCTTAAGAAAAACAAGAACCCAACTGGTAAGTAATATATTGCATCACATTGTTTTCCTTTGTGTTACTCTGTCTGTTGCTCACCGGAGGTAGGTCTGCAGTCCTGTTGTGGGGAGAAAGCGGGGAAATGTAATCAGGCCGGTATAGACATGCATGCAGCGCTGTATACAAATAAGTGAGCATTCCTTTGGCTGAGATTAAGCAGATCTGCTTTGGATGTGTTGTTTCCAGAAAAAGAGAACTTTGATAATTGTTGACATTTCCCCCCATAAAATGAAATTGCAGCAGGGTGGCTAACTAATCCTGCCCCACCTCTCTTTCTCTCCCACCACCTCCCTCATGGGTGCAGTTACTTTTCAGAAGTGGTTTCAAGGCCTTGTTGTTACTCATGTGAGCCTGCGGCTGGCGGGTGCACCTAAGGGCTTGACAGTGTCCTGCGTGAGACTTTCGGTTCAACTTGGTTCATGCTTCCAAAAGTGTTCAAAAGAAAGACAGCTTTGTAAATCCAGCTGTGTGTTATTGAGCAAATATTCGTCAACTGCCTTTCCCCATCCCCCACCTGGTGACAGGGACAAGGGAGAGACTTTCAGGGAGCTTATGCCTGGAAGGAAACTAAGGGAAAGTCCACTTGTCCAACAGTAGCGTAGGCAGGCTGTGTGTGTCTGTAGAGGGTTGCTTTGTGCCTTGTTGCTGGTATAACCCCCCTTGAATGTAGTCCCCCCCTTTCTGTTTTAGTGTGATGATCATGCGCTTCAATCCAAGTGGGCTCCAACGGGCAAACTTGCAGTACATTACATAAGGAAATGCAAATTGCAGGTGCTTTGGGAAGCCCCAACCCCTCGAGCTCATTTCCTACTCAAGCCCTTCTCCCCCCCACCTCACCGCACCCCCTTTCTCTTGTCTCTACGGGAGTAGGGGAAGGGATGGAAGCAGTGCTGGCAAATGGAGAGAGCTGTGGCGGGGGTGGGTGCAGGCAGAAGAAGACGACTTTCAAGAAAGCACCGCCACAGCCAGCCAGCCAGCCAGCCGCCAGCTCCGTCCCAAGCTTGTGTCGAGTTTGATAGTTGTGATCACCCGTGTCGTTTTGGGGGTGAGGGTGGCAGGTGGGGGTGTCTGCAGTCACTTGCGTACTTTGGAGGGCAAGAGCCGTGGCGAGGTGTGTGCAGGGTGGGTGGGAGGGAGATGGATGCTGGGAAGAACTCATCCCTCTCTCTCTCTCTCTCTCTCTCTGTGTGCGTGCATGTGTGTAAATGTATGCGTGTCTGGGCGTATGTGTGTGGTGTTGTCTGCCCTGCAGTGGCAGCTTCTAAGCAGGAGGCTCCTGACGCTGGCACTGCAGTGTAGTAGATCATTGGCATCGGCTGACACCCCAACATCAACAAGCTGCAGCAGGGCTGGCACAGGTGGCGCTGGCCATTGCTCGGGGCATCCGTGCCACGCCACGCCAGCCTCCTCGGGTTAGAGCAATGCCAAGGGGACAAACTCTGCATCCCGAGGGAGCATTTCTTCTCTTGGCTCCCTCCCCTTACCCGCCCCCTCTGTTTAGCTCTCAGTTTCGCTGCTGCTGCTGCAGCAGCAAACACGAGCTCCTTTCCAGAATACCAAAGAGGCCAGAATGCCCCCAGCATCTCCAGCTCCTCTAGAGGAGAGAGAGAGGGAGGCAGGTGGACGGGCGAAAGGCTTGGCGCCGCCTCAGAAAGCTTCCACACAGGACCGGCGGGGTGTGTGTGTGTGTGTGTGTGTGCGCGCGCGCGACGCCTTAGTAGGTTATGTTCATGAGGCAAGATAGGGGGTGAACCTTCCTGAAGTCGCCCTTTATGCCCCACTTCCATGCACTGCGGTGTGGGGAGACGCATGCTTGGGAATGGGCGACTTTGCAAAAGGCCAGCAGCTTCTTCGTGCAAAAGATTCCTCACCTCCCCACTCCTCCAGTCCTCCCAGTGGAAAGCAAAGTAGTCGTTAGAAAGCCTGGGTCCTTCACCAGCGTAACACTATCAGTGCTTTTTGATGCCCAGAGAGGCTGAGTGAGGAATACAGGCAGTCAGAAACTGACCTAAATAACTTCTTTTGTCTTTCCACCTCCTTTTAAAACAAAGATATTGCATATTTGAGAGGCAGAAGAAGGGCAAGGAATGTAAGATTTCCCCTTTCCATTCCTTTGAAAGCAGGAGAAACATAACAGACTAGACTGAATAACCTGTGTGAACTCATGAATAACCTGTGTGAACTCCTTAGACCCCTCCTGGCACAACCTAGAGAAAGGGCCCTTCTCAGGACACTTGTCCAGATTACAGCCTATCTACACTACTGCTTTAAAACGGTTTATAATAGTTTTGAGAACTGTTGGGGCCCAGGACACACTCCATATACAGTTTTCAAAACGTTTTCAAAGTGTTTTATCCTGCGTGTGTAGATAGGCTCTTTGTGACTTCTTCCAAGGAAGAGGCCATTTGGAACTTGTTTCTAGATGTTTTAGTGATGGCGGAGATTGTTTAGGTACCTAGGTATCCCAAATTACTGCAGCAAGTTCCCTTCCAAGGGGTGCAGCCAGGATGAATTAGAGTAAAGAAGAAACTTGTTAGAGGCTTTTAAGATTGCACAGTATAAGCAATGCAATCCTAAATCATCTCTGGGGGCTTCCCTCCCTCCAGTGCCCCGATGTGCTTCATTCTTTTCAAATGATTTATAACACTCTGTTGCTGTGTCTTCCCATACTAAGGGAAAAGTAGTTCTGGTCTTGGGGGGGTGACGCATAATTCAGTGCGAAATGTAAAAATTCTGTTGCAAGGCATGTGTGGTTAAAGCAGTTTGATGGTGGAGGGGAGAGGAGGGGGAGGTGCTAAATTAAGCATGGCCAAGAAGCTTAGGCGTTCTCTTTACCTTGAAACATCACTGTGTTAGTAATGCAGCGACTTGTGGTGGGTTAGGCTTTTTGCTGTCCAAAAGTTGTTGAGCACAGCTATTCCCCATCCACAACATACATTCTTCTAGCTTTTTTGTGTGGTAATATGGTTTCTCCCCTCCCCCTCCCCCCACCACGTTCTGCCTCAGCGAAAGCTTTTAATATATGCCACAAGTAGACTGTGGTCCTGAAGTACATGTCTGCCATTAAATTAATTGATCAATTAATGTGAAATATAGGCAAGCCCCTCTAAACTGTTAAAAAAAAAGCCCTGAGGAATATTCTGAACGTGATCTATTGTGCTTTGTTTGTGGCGGCTTGGAGGAGGATAAATAGGTTATAATTTTAAGGTGGAAAAAGCTTGGCACTGCGTGTAGATTTGTAAATTTCTTTGACAGTAGTTGATGTTCTGTAGCAGGTCAAACGACTGGCTCATGTTGTAAAGTTTGTCTGTGGCAGTGTTTGTAGATGATGCTATAACTCTTGAGAAAAACAAATGCTACAGGAAGTATATGACCATTAGGAACAAATATTGGATGTTTATCCAGGTGTTTCTATTGTCAGGCTAGGATCTGTGTTGATGATGGCAAAATCATGCTTAAAACAAAACACAGAGTTATATATTTCTCTCAGCTTTTTTTTGCATTGCGGTGTAATGATGATGACTAAAGTGCTTTCCTAGTTTTGAAAATCCTAAGCACATTTACTATCCAATAAGTCTCATTAAACTTAATGGGATTTACTCTGGAGTAAACTCTGCACAAACTCCAACATAGCACAAAGTCGAAACAAAAGTATATGTGTTTGAAACATATAAAGCTATATGCCTTTGAAATGTATAAAATATGATTTACTTTTTTTAGACGTTAATAAGTTAAACCCTACTCTGATCATCTCGATTAGATATGCTAGTAGGTGAAAAATATTATACTGCACTTTTTTTCTTGTGGCATCCAGGTGTAAGCACTTTTTATATGGATTAGGGGCTAAGTAGTTTTATGGGCTCTAAGCCTTTGGTATATCATGCAATGTGTATAGTCTTGTATTCGCCTAGAAAAATGAATAGTTCACCGTAATAGCTGAGATATTGATCATCTTCTGAACGATGAGCAAATTTTGAATGTGATTGAAAGTGTGTCCAAAAAAATAATAATATTGACTGGGTGTGTTTGGCATTTCTCTAGCACTAATGTGTCTGAGCTGTTAAACCATTTTTATGTGGGGATTTTCTCAACTGTTTTCAAATAACAATATGTTATTCTCTATCCCTCCCCTTTTCCTTCCCTTGCCTTTTTTACTTCTTGAGATCCTTTAATTTCTCAATTAATGCTGTTTGTCAGGCACTAAATGAGGCACTAATTTAATTTTAGAAGAGGAGAGAATAGCTAACCTGATGAGAACTGTACATTTTGCACCCAAATATCAATAGAAACATTTAGCTTGTTTCTTTCAGATGTTGTGACTTTAAAATTGTTGGTTTTGGAGAAAGATATTTTTGATGCTTAACTCTGTACTAAGTTATATTTATATTCAAAAGTAAGCTTTTTGGAACTTGTATGGTTTCTTCTTTAGCATTTTAAAGTGAAAAGAAAAGTTTAACTTTAAAGTTTGTATATGATGTCATCGTTAAAGTTGTTTGGCTTCACTTTATTATTCTCCACCATTACAATGTACCTTGTTGTTTCATCATCCTGAGCATTTGCAAAGTTTTCTGGAAAGGAAGGGTGGAAATCCATTATTCCAGATTGGGTCAAGGCAGGCCCTAGACTCCTTCCTTGTCTTATTAAGGAAATGTCTGCCTGGTACAAAATAATGCACCCTGGATCTCTTCCATTAGTACAGTGGATACTGGAACACAAGTCTCAGATCACATGTGATTGCACACAATTCAAGTGTTGCATCCTCTGCGACATTGAAAGGGCTTTGGGACATACCTCTCAAACTCCTAATTGCTGCATTGGCACCTAAAAATGCTGCCACCCTAAGTGACTTGCTTGCATTAGGTCTGCCTTGGATATAGAAATGACTCTGGACTGCATACTGTTTGAAGTGAATGAAAAACAGGAGTTGTATTTCTGCCATTACGAATGCTCAGCTGTTGACCTGCAGGCAGCATTGGGCCTGCAACATGGTTTTGCTTACCTGTACACTCCAAGTATGAATATGTGTAGAGTGACTATATGGAAAGGACAGGACTTCTGTATTTTTAACAGTTGCACAGAAATGGGAGTTTCAGCAGGTGTCATTTGTAGGCATGCAGCACCTGGTGAAATTCTCTCTTCATCACAACAGTTAAAGCTGCCGGAGCCGTGCCCTCTTGATCAGATACAAAAGAGGGCAAGGCTCCTGCAGCTTTAACTGTTGATGAAGAGGTAATTTCACCAGGTTCTGCATGCATACAAGCGACACCTGCTGAGATTCCCTTTTCTATGGAACTGTTAAAGATACAGGAGCCCTATCTTCCTTTTCACATGGTCACCCTAAATATGTATCAGTAGGCATGGAGTAGAGGGGGGAAATTACATGAAGGCAGAACAAGAAGCTGAGGCCAACCTCTGACCAGCTTTAGTTAAGGAGGAAGTGCCTCAGATTCCTCTTCAGCCTGCATAGCCTTCTTCACTATACTTTGTGGTGGTGGGACAATCTACTTTGCCTAAATGGTATATAGCTATTATGACTAGTAGCCATTTATCATTTTATTAATTTGTCTAATCTCCGTTTAAAGTTGTCTAAATTGGTGGCCCTCACTAGATCTTATGGTAGCGAATTCCATAGTTTAGCTATGAACTATGTTAAGAAGTACTTCCTCTTTTCCATCCTGAACCTCCCACTGTTTAACTTTATGAGATGAGTTCCAGGTCTCTGGTATCATGAAAGGGGGGGGGGGGGGAGGATTCTCTCTATTTCCTTCACACCATGCAAAACTTATTCGCTTTACTCAGCTTATTTTCTAAGCTAAACAGTGAGAAATGCTGTAACCTTTCCTCACAGGAGAGTTGCTCCAGCCCTTTGATAACTTTTCTTGCCCTCTTCTGCACCTTTTCCAACTCTACAATATCCTTTTTGAGGTGCAGTAACCAGAACTGTACACAGTATTCCAAGTGTGGTCGTACCATAGTTTTGTATGAGGGCAGTATGTATAGATTTGCATGAGGGCAGTATGTATAGATTTGTATAACGGCAGTATGATATTGGCAGTTTTATTTTGATTCCTTTTCTAATTATGCCCAACAATAGATTTGCCTTTTTCACACAACTACAGATTGGATCAAATTATTTTATTTAACCGCTAGCTAAGATATCAACTGTGTATATGTAAAGCTGGGATCTTGTCCCCCAAAGTACATCAATTTGCATTGATTATATTGAACCACATTTGGCATCTTGAAGCCCATTCTCCCAGTCTGGAGTGGTTCTTTCGGAGCTCTTCGAAATCCCTTTTTGTTTTAACCACCCTAAATAATTTGGCGTCATCAGTAAACTTAGTTATCTCACTGCTCACTCCCAATTCCAGTTCATGTATGCATAAGTTTAAAAGCATTGGTCCCAATTGGGGATGTTTGAGAGAAATCCTCAATGGAATCAAATGAGTTCAGATTTCTATGAATCTGACCTGCAGATTCTGCAACAGACTGGCTTTTCCCAAATTACACAGATTTCATGGATTTGTGGACTATTTTCTTTTTTTAACTTTCTGGAATTTTACATAAATTTAGTTGTAGAAAAATACATTTAAAAAAAAAAAACCAACCAAAAATGTGCATTTCCCCAATGGCTAAAAATGCACATATGCATTTTGGGTTTATTTGCACATTTTAGGGAGTATTTGTGCATTTTTGCAAGTGTGAATTTGTGCAAATTTGGGAAATTGGAAAAAATCCGATTCCGCCAAAGAACAGATGACAGAATGAAAGGCACCCGACAATCCACAAAATGCAGACAGAATTATTATTTTTTTTACAAAATCCATGTGCCCCTAGTCCCAAAAGAGATCCCTATGAGACCTCACTGTTCACATCCTTCCATTGCGAGAATTGACCATTTATGCCTACTGTATGCTTTCAGTTTAAACAGTTGGCAATCCATAAGTGGACCTCTCCTCTAGTTCCATGATTCAGTAGTCTTTGCTGAGAGACCTTGCCAAAACCTTTTGGAAATCCAAGTAAACAATGTATACTGGATCATCCCTGTTCATGTTTTTATCAACATTCTTTTAAAAAAACCTCTAAAAGGTTAGTGATACAGGGCATACCTTTGCAGAAGCTATGTTGATTTCCCCCCCCCCCCAGCCTCGCCCCAAGCAGGGCTTGTCCTTCTATATGTTTGACAATTTTATCTTTAATAACACTTTCCACCAGTTTACCTGGAACAGATGTTAAGCTAACTGACTGTAATTTTTGTTAGAAGATCAGCAACTTCCCATTTAAGAACATTAGAATGAATACTATCTAGACCCAGTTATTTGTTAACTTTCAGTTTGTCAGTAAGGTCTAGAACTTCTTGAATGGATTGGCATACATATTCTAGGGCCTGTCTTGTAAAATATAATCTACATACATACATACTTCTTTATTCCTTTCTGGCTTTCAGGGTACCTCTAGACGGGTGCTTGTCCCCGCAATAGCTTCGGAGTGGCGGCAGTTGGATTACATGATGCTGCTGCCACTACGAAACTACTGCGGGGAAAAGCCCCAAAGCTCAGCTCTACAAAAGTTGGGCATTTACCCCAACTTTTTTAGCTTGGAGCGGGCTGGGCAGGGAAGGGGATGGCCCAGCGAGCCATAAGCTCGCTGCACTGCCTCCATAGTCCTCCCCCCCCATTTTAAAAAATAAAAATGAAAAAAGAAACTAGATCATTTTAGTTGCCCTTGCCTCCATTTTTTTCTAGCTCTGCAATATCTTTTTTAGGTGTGGTGACCAGAACTATACACAGTATTCTAAGTGTGGTTGCATCATAGGTTTGTATAAAGGCAGTATGATATTGGCAGTTTTATTCTCAATTCCTTTTCTAAATTATGTCTAACATGGAGTTTGCCTTTTACATAGCGGCCACACACTGGGTGGGTTGACATTTTCATCGAGCTGTCTACCACAACACAATATCTTTTTCTTGTTGGTCACTGCTAGCTCAGGTCCTATCAGGTTATACTTGAAATTTGCTGAGAACTTGTCAGTTTATCCACCTTTTGGTTTAATGTCCATCTTTTGGCCCTACCCCTCTGATTAGAAGGCAATATTAAAATGAACTTGCTTAACAGGAAGAGGGTGTTTTCTGCTGTGGCACCCTGGCTGTGGAATGAGTTCCCTAGAGAGGTTCACTTGGCATCTACATTGTACTTCTTGGGTGACAGGTGAAGATTTAAATTTTTTAGCATCCTAGTCTTTTAGCTCAGCTGTTTTAAATTTGTATTTTAAATCACTGCATTGTTGCTAGGTTTTATTCTGGTTGTACTTTTATATTATGGTTTTCAGGTTCCATATTTTATGCTACACATTGTGGTTTTAATTCTTGTGAACTGCCCAGAGAGCTTTGGCTATTGGAAGGTATAGAAATGAAATAAATAAATATGAGGCATTTAAAAATGTCTCACCATTTGACAAATGGGGACACTGAAAGACAAGAGCCTTTTCAGATGTTACTTGAGAACTAACTCAATTTCTGTGTATGTGGGGGTGGTTTTTCCCTGACCGACATGTGCTCATTAGATCATATGTAGAAAGAAAGAAATGTAAGTGGTGCAAGGGTGCACCACATATGTTCCTATAAACATGCATAGGTTGGTTGTTCACACCCCACTTGTTCATTTAGCCTATAAATAACATCTGTCAATCACTCGCCAAAAGCCAGTGAGCAGATTCAGAACTGAGCACAAATTTGGGTCCAGGTCCGAATCCAACACTATTGATGCACACTGGCTCTCACACATGGTCTTCCTTTTTGTGAATTATGCTATATCAGCTTTCCCAAACTGTGCCCTCCAGAGGTGCTGGATTGCAACTCTCAGTTATTCCCAGTCAGCGCACCCATTGGCCATGCTGGCTGGGAATGATGGGAGTTGCAGAGCAACACATATGGAGGTTACCTGCTTGGGGATGGCTGTGCTACAGTGACTAAGGTCTTGAAAATTCAGGGCTAAATTACACAATACTTTAAATGTGTATTTGTATGTGCATCTGTGTTTTGTATGAGTTTAAAATAGCAGCTGTGGAGATCCTTTTCTGTTATCATGGCATGGTGTGGTCCTTAAAATGTCCTTACAAAAGTCACTTCACAAAAGAGGAAAGCTGCTATAGGTGCAGATCACAGCTTCTCTCCTGGGGCAAATAGCAACTTTGGGGGAGAGGGGAATTTTCATTGGGACTGTGGTGTGTTGTGGGGATGGTTAACCCACCTGCATCATAATCCTGATCTGGATTAGGCCTCACACAGCTGCTGTTAAAAACAACTACACATAGGCAAATATGAAGATCCATTTAATGTGTCTTCTGAAGTCCACATTGGGTTCTCTAACCACTTTCCCATACATAGTTAAGCAATAATACAGCATTGGTAAATAATGGAAGGGTTGGGGTTAGTATGGCCAAGTGGCATGGGACAGTGTTCTACCTACGGATTATTAGTTTAAATCTAATTCAAGAGTATTGGCAACTATGATTGGCTGCTCCAGCCCATAAAGGAAGCAAAGCTCTCTCTCTGTGTGTGTGTGTGTAATTACTTATAATATGGGACATTGGCAGGAACAGAAACCTGGAGTCTCTTTCTAAAGGATCAGGTGTTTTTATCACAGAACAATAATTATTCTTGTGGTAGCCTCATTTTGCATCTTGATAAAGAGATGAATTCTGTGGGCTTCTGCTACTCCAAGTTAATCGAAAGAGTAAACCCATGGAACAATGTATGCATCTTTCACAAAATTTGGCAATAATCTTTTGTCTAGAGAAGAAGGAGTCTCATAGCATTTTCTGATGTAATAATAAATTATCTTCGAGAATTCATGTTAATCTCTACTCAGCTTCTACTTTTTTTTTTAGGATCACATGATGAGCCATGATTTGAGAATAGTTGCTTGCAGGGCGCAGGAGAATTGCTGTACTGGCAAGAGCCAATTTTATCAGATGTGCCATGAACAGCTGTTATTTTACTAATAGATGGAATGCAAAAATGGTAGATAGCAAGGCTAGAGATGACTGTCCTTGTGTACTATCCTACAGGGATTTGGGGCCAGCTGCAATACATCTGGCCCCAAACTTTGTGCCAGATGTATTGCAGCAAGCTTTTAGAGTGGGATTAAAACTGACAGGAATCACAACCGGACAGAGAACTGAATCCTCCACTTGCCTAGCTCATGATGCTCGTGTTGGGACTCTACGCACCATTGGAAGCAATACTTGCGTATAGATTCCAGGGGGTCTGGTACTTTGTTTGTAAACATTTTATTTTATCTTTATAATATGTATATCCTAACTTTTGCAATAGCCTTAAGGTGGTTTGTAAACCTGAATGTACAGTAAGGGAAAAACATGATTAAACAAGCTGGTAGTTTAAGAAATCTAGGATAAAACAGCAACCACTCAATTTAAAAGAGGGCAACTATTATAAGACATTGTTAAAGGCCCTAGGGACCAAAGCAAATATTAGTAAGGAAAGTGCCACGTAAACATTTCTAGGGAGTGAGTTACATAATTTGGGGCCAACACAGAAAAAGCTCTCTTTCCAGTAACCTCCAGGCCTTCATGCATTGTCTTTCTCTATTGGTAAAACTGGGTTAAGTCAAGATATTCCAGTCCTTACTAAAATTGCTAAGATCAGCTCTGGGAGGGTCTTAAGGAAAAGATGATAGCTTAGAACACACACTTCACGTGCACAAGGCCCCATCTGAAGTTAAAAGAATAAGGTTGTATATGGTGGGAAAGTCTTCTGCTGGAGATCCTGAAGAGCAATTGTCACTCAGAGTAGGGCTATATCTTTAAGAGCATCATAGCTGCTGTGATTTCTTCCATCAGTGCTGCCCTGTGCTGGGAAAAGCGGCACCTGGCAAAAGCCTGCTTGGGGGATGCTGGGAGTTGTAGTCCATCACATCTGGAGGGCACCAAATTGGGAAGACAGACCTAAAGGTAGAGGAAATCTCCCGGGTATGGAGTTTGCACAAGTTAGGGTGACCAGATTTTGGAAACCAAAATCCAGGTCCAAAATAGCCGCCCGAAGGGGGCATGGCCACCAACATGTCCGGCCCCCAGGGGGTGGGTCCAGCCCCAAGGGGCCTGCCCACCCGAATATAGCCTTGGTCACATGTCTGATTCCACAGCACACAATTAAGACAAACATGTATTTCCTTGTCTGAAAAGCTGTGTAGAAATAGTGTGTAGCTGTAAAGACGCGGGGCAGATGTTAGACATCAACATTATATACATTGTGATATATACGTGAAATTGCTTTCAGGCAACATGTCTAGAATTTTATCAGGTGTCACTTGTATGCATGCAGCACCTGGTGATATTCCCTCTTCATTACAACAGTTCAAACTGCAGGAGCCTTGCCTAGCATAATCAGATACAAAAGCGGGCAGACATACACACCACAGGTAAAAGCAGCAGCCGCCGCCACACACACCTCGTATTCACCAAAGGCAATAAAAATTAAAATCTACATACCCCTGCACACTCACCCAAAGTGGGGAAAAACTCCACCCCCTCCCGAAGGCAATTAAAACAACAACCTCCCCACATACACTTAACTGGAGGGAGGGATAAAAATCCATCCCCACACTCGCCAAAGGCAAAATAATAATGACAATAATAGTAATAATCCACCCACACAATGCAAAATAACACAAAAACATGCACACACCCATTGCAATAAAATAATATTAAAAATACAACACTCACCCACATACTCACCCAAGGAAAAATAATAAAAATCTAGACACACACCAAGGCAAAAACCAACCAACTGAACAACCACACACACTCAACCAAGGCTGAAAATAAAATAAATATCCACACATATTAGCACACTCACCATGGCAAACCTAATAAGTTTTAAAACACATCCACATACACCGCCTCAATTAATTCATCAAAATAAATGGAAAATATTAAAGACAAGTTCACTAAACATTCAGCTTCCTTTACTCAGACATGTTTTTTAAGAGACCTAGTTCTTTTTATCTGTGTTCAAATTCAAAACTCACATGTATCTATAAAAAGCTTTAAAAATGTAGTTCAGCATTGTTTTTAAAGAAACCCAGCCTACCTGAAGAGGAGTCCTCAGAGACCCGAGAAGACAGCCGCGTGTGTGCTGTGTTTGGAGTCGTCCCTGCTGCTGGACAACAATTTCTCACACCTAAGCAGCCCCAATCAAGCCGTGTGCTCGCCATGCAGCTTGACCAACAATGGCTGGAGGAGTCCTGACTCCTGAGCAGGGCCAGGCAACCCCAAATCAAGCAGTGGGTCTGCTGTGTGGGCGTTGATAGCCACCACCGCCCTCAGCCCATGGCATAGGGCAGCTACCGGCTACCGAGCCGGCTGGAGGGTTGAGGCTCCTGGGGCTGCCTCCTCCATGTGAGAAGCCCCAAATCAAGCGTCCTGCACGCTGTGCAGGTGGGAATGGCCGCCACCGCCAGCCCAGCACAAGCTGAGGCAGACTGGCAGCCCACGGAGCCGCGCGAACCGAACACCCCCTTCCCCCCCACTTCAGAAAAAGATGGAGGCATTTGCGCGGGACAATTCCTCCTCTTCCCCCCTCGCGCTTTCCCCAACAGTTGCCCTCGTTAATGAAGCTCGACCCCAATCCCTGAAGCGAAGAACACAAGGCGGCCGTGTTAGGCGCCAAACCGGGGTGAGGGATGGGTGTCACTACCTCAGTCTCTGTCTGTCCCCTGGGGTTCAGCCCGACGGCGGGGTCTCTCTCTCTTTCTTCTGGGGTGGAAGCAAAGTGGGAGAGCACCAGCAGCCACCCGCAACAAGAGCAGCCATCTCTCTTCTCCTGCGCCACTGCCTCCGGCTCTCCTTGGTGGTGGGCGGCTTCCAAGTCTAGGAAGCAGTTTGGGAAGTGATGCAGCGCGACAGTAACCCCCCCCCCCCCCCCCGTCTGTGAGGAAAGGAGGTGGGTGTGTAGTGTTGAAGCCGGCCGGAAGCCTTTCCTTTTTTTATTTTTTGCTAGCCTGCAGACCTTCCATCAGCCTCCTCCTCCTCCTCGCGCTGCTGCTGCTGCTGCTGCTGCTGCTGCTTTCACCATCTGCCATCTGGTTCTTCTCCCACAAGTCTCACGAGACCAGGATGAGACTTCTCATCCTGGTCTCGCAAAACTTGTGGGAGAAGAACTAGATGAGAAGTGTTGTGAGACAGGGAGAGAGTTGGGAACAGGAGCAGGTAAGGTCTGACTGCTCCTCCCGCCTGCGCCCGCACCTTTCCTGGGGTGAGGGCGGGAGGAGAGTGAGCCAACTGTTTCCCCGGAGGTTTGCCCCCAAGGCCTGGTCGGCCCGGATTGCCCCAGTTTTCCTGGTTAGAACCGGGAAACCCCTGGCGATCTGGTCACCCTAGAAGTAGCCCACACACAGGCAAATTGCATCTCTGTTAAAGCCAAAAGGGAATAAAGAAGTATCTATGTATATATGTAGATTATCTTTCAGAAGAGAATCTGTAAAGGCCCTAGAATATGTATCTGAATATAAAGGGAAATGCACTGTGAACAGACGACAAGAGAGGAGGCAAACTCCGGTGTTCAAAAAACGCCAGATTTATTATGCTCAACTCATTTTGGAGAACTACTCTCCTTCTTCAGGTGCTATAAAATAAACGAAATACCTAGGTTTTTGTAAAAGCAACACCCTCATTCTTTTAAACTAAGTTTTTGGGGGGCTTTTCTACATGAAAATTCTATATTGTTAAAATCTTAAATACAACATTAGAAATTGAAATTAAAATTTAACATTGGTGAAGACATGGTCTTTTTTTATCCACATCTCTCTTTTAACAAACATACTCCTTACATAAATCTTTGTTATCTTCCCACTCCCCACAAGCATAAACACCAGCCATTACTCTCCCAGCATAGACTTGACCCTACCTGTTTTTTGTTCTTCTCAAATTTCTTCTCTACAAAAACTGCAATATTTTTTCTTCTTTTGGTGCTTGTATGCACTGTTCCTTATCAGAGGCAAACCTTTGTAATGTCTTAAATATCACAGGTGGTTCTTGATTGGACTCCACACCATTTTAAATTTAGGCACTGATCCTGCTATTACTTGGATTTTCCTGGATTAGTATAGTGAGTGCAGTGTATATTTAACATCAATGAGTGATACATAGGTGAAATGCTGATTGAAAGTAAATTGGTTAGTAGAAACATGGGAACAATCTATGTTAGAATGGAAGAGTGTCTTTAGATTTATTTCAATTTCAATTTCTAATGTTGTTTTTAAGATCTTTAACAATGTAGAATTTTCATGTAGAAAAGCCTCCCCCCCCCAAATTGTTTAAAAGAATTAGGGTCTTGCTTTTACAAAAGCCTTTGTGGTTAATTTTATGGTATTTCATTTATTTTATAGCTCCTGAAGAAGAAGAACAGTTCTCCGAAACGTGTTGAGAATAACAAATCTTGCGTTTTTTAAGCACCGGACTATGCCTTCTCTCTCGTCACCTAGAATACGTATGCCAAGGTGTTCATACACATGCATAGAGTTTTATCTTTTATGAAGTTAATAGATGTATGGTGCTAGCATGCCCCTCACAGCACTGAAATGGGGAAAATTACCTATTTATATGTATCTCACCTACTGAAGCATTTGCTTGCCGTGTAATATATTTTCTAAATGTATACACATTAAAATTTTCTCCCTGATCAGATTAAACTGCATGTTAACCTTAATGGATGAAATGTCTTCATGTTCATGACTGTTTCTGTTTGATGCATATTCTTGTGCTCACATTAGCAATAGTTGGTTTTAGGACTTGAGTCTGCAATCATATGCAGTGATTTTTCTGAGAGGAAGCTGTACTGAACACAGCAGGACTTAGTTCCAAGTAGCCATGCATAGGATTGCTCTGTAAGTGAATGGTTGGCATTTTGAGGAACATAAGTAATATGCTTGTTTGTTTGTTAATATTTAATAGAATTATATGCTGGTCTTCAGTAGAAATATTCTCAGGCCTGCTCACAACAATTAATATAGACAATAAGAATAAGTATGGCAACAATATAAAGTTGAAACATAGTACAGCAGATAAAATGTTTGTATATGTTTTCTTTTAAGAATGTAAAATAAATAAAGATATTTATTTAGAAGCCAGTTGATTTAATATTTCTCTAGATTTCAAATTATGTTAGAAGGACATCAAAGGCTGGTGCATGCTTATTTAGAAGTAAATCCATCTAAGTTCAGTGATGTTTACTCTCCCGTAAGTGGGTTTAGGATTACAGCAAAATATTGCAATCGTATGTTTACTCAGAGACAAATCTCAATGGCTTGTAAATATGCATAGCATTGCAGGTAAGTGTGCATAGCATTGCAGTTTAAGGGCACAATCCTATTCATGTTTAGATAGAAAGTTCTATAGTTCCCAGCATTAATGCTGAGAATTGTAGGACTGATTTCTGTCTAAACAAGCATGGGCTTGTACCTTAAATCTCTATGGCTGCAATCTTATTCACATTTAACTGGGAGTAAGTCCCATTAAATTCAGTGGGGCTTACTTCTGGGAAGACATGCATGAGGTTGTGCTGTAAATATATGAACTAGAAAAAAGGCAGATGGTACTAAAAGAGGAAGCTGCCTTATATAGGCCCTGTTTAGACATCACGCTAAGCCATGGCGGTTAAGCATTTTGAGCCAAACATTATGACTTAGTGCCTTGTGTGAACCATTCCTAACCATGGTGGCTACATAATCATGGTTCAAACACTCTCACTAACCACTTGCAGCAAAAGGGTTAGAGGCACAACCATGGCTTAGCATGTTGTCTGAACAGGCCCGTTGAGTCAGAGCACTGGGACATTTAGCTCAGTATTGCCCACACTGAACGGCAGCCACTAGGGTGACCAGATGAAATCCAGGTCAGGGCTCGTGTAACTTTAACAGTTGCAGAGAAAAGGGAATTTCAGCCAGTGTCATTTGTATGCAATTAGTTCCTGGTGAAATTCCCTCTTCATCACAACAGTTAAAGTTGCAGGGGCACTATACTAGAGTGATGATATACAAAAGAAGGCAGGGCCCCTGCAACTTTAACTGTTGTGATGAAGAGGGAATTTCACCAGGAACTAATTGCATACAAATGACACTGGCTGAAATTCCCTTTTCTCTACAACTGTTAAAGTTACACGAGCCCTGACCTGGATTTTATCTGGTCAGCCTAGCAGCCACACTCCAGGGTTTCAGACAACAGTCTTTTTTCCCAGCCCTACCTGGAAATGCTGGGATGAGATTTGGGAACTTCTGCAAAACATATGTTCTATCACTAAGCTATAGCCAAACATTTATTTCATGAAGCAATCAGCTAAACCCAAAGTAGTAAAAAGTCTTGCAAACTCATATTGATCATAACATCTCCGCACTGCAGCACTAGCCTCATTTCTGAACCACAATAGCCTGATTCACACCTGATTTTTCTGCACACTTCACTACTGTGCAATTAATGACTGATTGATGAGTGTGGGAAGTGACTCCATTGAAAAGCATTGTGCCCATGGTGATATGAGCAGATACTAATGTGTTGTGTGTGGTATTATTATATCTGTGATGGCTCACCCACCCATACAACTCATGCATGTGTGAGGAAGTCCAGATTGTTATATTTTCTTTAGAAAATAAGAATTATGTGGCATACAACAATCCTGCATCGCAAGCCCACGTCTGATTATTCTCTAGTACATGTAGCAAATGCAGATCCTGGATTGCATACAATGTTTTGGATGTCAATTCCCAGCAACTCTGACCACTGGTCATTCTAACTGGGGCTAATAGGAGCTGGAGTACCAAACATCTGGAGGACACTAACTTGGAAAGGCTGGCATAGTGCATCTTTTAAAAATTGACACTGCAATCCTTTAAATGTCTATTCAAAAGTAAGTCCCATTGAGTTCAGTGTGGCTTACTCCCAGGTAAGTGGGTAGAGCAGAGGTGCAGAATCTCAGCTCTTGTGGCCAAAGTCTCCAGAAAGACTCAACCTCCCTGGCCCTCTCATCTTTCCCCTGATCCCCAATCATTTGGTTTTTTACTGGCTTTTATGTGTTTTTTTCCCATTCTATGCGATTGAAATGATTCCCCTTAGGCTTAATTACTGCCATTAAGAGCTTGAAGGGGTTTTTTTTAGTTTCTTTGGCTCCACTCCATTTGCCTTTGGCCCTGCCCAGCACTAGAATATGTTAAAGAGATTGCATTTATATACTGCCCCATAGCCGAAGCTCTCTGGGTGGTTTACAAAGATTAAAAACAATAAACATTAAAAACCGATATACAAAATTTAAAAAACATAAAAACAGATTACAAATATATTAACAATGTATTATTAACCACATTTTACAGCTATGTAAAAGCGTCTCAACTATTTACTTCTGAGTAAACACCTATAGAACTGACTTTTAGTGTGGTCACTCAGAAGTTTTTTTAAAAAATCTGAAACAGCAAACTGGAAAGAAGTGCTCTGCAATCCTATGCTTACTTCTGAGGTTTTACTTCTGTTTACTCAGAAGTCTCTCTCTGTTCAATGGGGTTTACTCAAAGGTAAGCATGCATCAGTTTTTAGTATGAAAATGCAATTGAAATCAATGGGATTTACTCTTGAGTAAGGGAACAGCAGATCTCTATTTTATGAACTGGAGATGCACCAGCTTCGCATTATCAAAGTAAAGGAAAATATATCCTTTTTCTGTAGCAGTAACTCGACTACGGAACTGTTTCTGTTCATACGGTTGTGTTTTGATTGTGTTATTGTATTGATTTAAATTGTGCATTGCTTTGAGGGCCCTAGTGGGAAAAAAGTGAATTATAAATACGATGTATATATATATATATATATATATAAAACACAGAGAGAGGCATGTTTAACCCCATTGAAAGAAACATTCTTGCAGTGCAATCCTATATTCACTTAACTTGGAATAAGTTCTATTTTCAATGAAATTTACTTACTTATAAGTGACTGTAAGAATGCATGCACTTTAACTCTGTATGGATTGTGACCAGCCTGCTTCTATTGGGCACTAATAATTCATTGTGTTGTAGATTGGGGTTGTGCAGTGTATATAAAAGCTTATCATAGGATAAGTGATTTAAATTTTACTGGAGTCCAGAAGGCTTCATTCTTTGAACAAATCTAAGCTATCTGAGGGAAAAAAGAAACAACTATTCATCTTTCTTTTAGAAATGCTGTGGCAGCAGGAAATTAAAGGACATGATACTTTTGCTATCTGTTTGTCTAAATTTAGATCCTAAATCTTAGGTAAACTCCATTTGTAAAAGATGTTAAGCATGCAGTATTATGGAGTCAGAATAGAGACTTATTCTTTAATGAATTTTTATTTATTTATTTATTTGAAGTATTTGTAGACTGCTCCTCAGCCGAAAAGGCTCTCAGAACGGCTTACATGTAACCATTTCAACAAGACTGTTCCTGGCCACAGGCTTATAATCTAAAAAGACATGATGCAAAATTTTAAAAAACATTTTTTTAAATCAGAGCTGGTAGAATGGCCCTGCTATCCCTCACATCTCCATCCATACAGCCTCCTAGAATGGCTGCTGGTGGTGACAGTTAAGGGAGGAGGAACTTTCATGAAGAACGCCATTTGGCAGGGCTGGCAGGGCTAACACACTATTTCAAAATGTCAATGTCACTTAACAGATTAAAACAACAACAACAACGGACTTAAACACTGCTTTTGGGACAAAAAAAATGTAAAGGACAGGAATGAAAATTAGAGGCTTTAAAAACCTGTGTGTTTTGTTTGAATTACTCCCACACCCCAATACTTTGTTTTAGGGGAAACGTATGAGGTATTTTAATGTTTGCCCATAAAAAGTAGTCTCTTGGAAATTATTTGGCTTAATCAGTTTGTGAAATTGAAATTAAATAGGTCCCACTTGACACTAAACTAGTTCCAAGGTTAAATATTTCAATCTTGTTAAAATTGCCGTTGTTATTATTAGGTGAACACATGGGTGAGATGGTGTGCTGTACGGAAGCTTTTGTTAAAGAGATTTCAAGAAAATGCACTGGGGGGGGAGTTGTGTTTCAAAACACGTAGGTTATGCATATCTGTGAGGAGAAGGTAAGTACTATTTACTTAATTATGCATTAAATTCTCTTAAGTAATCATTTAAAACTCATTTAAACTCATAAATCATCAGCAGAAGCCAAGACAAGGGCACAAGAAAGGGAGCTAAATCCCAGAAGAGAAATCCTTTACAGGCTTACATTTGGGAGCTAAATCCCGGGAGAGGGCGAGAAATCCAGTAGGAACTTAAGAGTTCTTGCAGCCTTGCTCTAACAGAGATTCCTGAGTGGTCACAGAGAACCTCAAACACATACATAAACTAAACTGAGCTTACCGCATCCCCAGAGGACCCCTCCTTAATCACCTACCCATTGTGTATTGTCCTCTCCAAGGACCCATTGACTATTATCCTCTCCTCTAAATAGAAAATCTCAATTCCCAGGAGGCCAGTTGACCTAGCTTTTTACTCACGGAAAGATAGCGCAAACTAGTACCTGAGACACACCCTCCACTGCTTTTTTGAATGAGTCCCTCTAATCCGATGAGATACAGTACCTGTTGGGGCAAGCTAGCTAGAGCTGTATAAGCAGGCAGGCTTCTAAAAACCTATTCAGACGACATGCTAAGCCATGGTGGTTAAACATTTTGAGGTGAACATTATGGCTTGCTGTGTCATGTGAACCATGACTTACTGTGTCGTATGAACCATTCGTAACCATGGTGGCTACATAACCACGGTTTAAATCCGCTCACTAACCATTTGCTACAAAAGGGTTAGCGACGTAACCATGGCTAAGCATGTCCTAGTTGTGGATTTCCTGCAGACATTTGGTTGGCTACTGAGTGAACAGAATGCTGGACTAGATGGATCTTTAGTCTGATTCAGCTTGGCTCTTACATTCTTAAGTTATTAGATATGTTAGGGCCACAACATGTAACACCTTCCAAAGGCTTTGTTGTTCATACGCTCTTGCATGAAAAATATTTCAAGTGAAGCGCTTACTTGGTATCTGTCCTTGCAGTATGTGAATGAGCCAAGTGAAACTGATTCTTGGCCAGACTGAGATTTAATGATGGTCAACAGGCTTTGCAACCTGAATAGGTAAGAGCACTTCAGGGACCTTCTCTTGAGTTCTCAATCTGCCCACTTTGGAGGATTGCAGAAACATTACCAGATGCAATTATGTTCACAATTCCCTCTTGTATTTGTGTTTACCTTTGTGGTTGCTCTTCAGCGACTTATGTTGTCTGATTACAGTGCCTCCTGTCTTGTACAAAGAAAATAAACGAATCACTTCCATTGTCTCCTGGAAATTCAGGCATATCCCATTTACCCCAGTGTCCAAGTTACAAATGCCACAGGGGAGCCTTTCTGATTCTGCTTTTGTATTAATGGACTTTAGCAAATTTGTTTCCTTACATAGGATTAAATTGCACCCTACCCGTTAAGGTTTGGCTTGCTTATGAAGCTGTAATGAATTTCCTCTTCCTTTTGATGCAAATCAGATTCAAAATATACTAACCTTTAAGTCCCCCCCTCACTGCGACCAGTGTTGATTACTTAGGGAATGCAAACTAATGCCTCTGCTACTTCTCAGTTTTAGTGGAGAAGCTAAAGCTATTGATTTCAGTGCATTGCATTGTACTTATGTGGGACACATTCACAGTGATCTGCTCAGTTTTGCTTCCTTGTTAGGTCAGAACAAAAAGTTGAAATGGGAACCCAAAGACTCTACTAAAAAGATAGTGGCCCAGTTTGCATGTCAAAACAACCCAGTTTTTTTAAAAAACAACAACAATCATGGGTTGTTGTGAATGAATGAGCTGGTGCATGCTGTTCAATTGTTCCCGCTGAGTGCTGGAGTGGCTATACATTGCAGGGGCAGTCCTGGTGGAAGGTGATCCGCGATTGGTTGCCGGAAACCAGAAAAGGGGGAGTGGCTCTGGTACTCAGATGATTGTTGGAAACCCTGCACTCCCTCCTTGGCATTGGGATCACCCGATGCCACCCCAGGTAAGCGAAACCGTGGGGTTTGGGGGAAGGTGTCGCCAACTCGGCGCTGTGAAGACTGTCCCCTGTATGTGTATGTGCCTGACCCAGGCTCACATGCAGCCCTTTGGCCAAAAAGGTAGTGCTGACTTAGAGCTCCATCACACCAGCGATTTAGTGTCCTCTCGCCATGCCTGGTGTGTGGATTTGCAGCATGGTACTCACATGATGCCATGCCTGTCCTGCTGGCACCCTGCCTCTTCCCCAGCCTTTCTATTTTTCCTAGAATGCTAAAAGTCTGGAATATTTTCCCTAAGTCCATTTTGTGTGCCCTAAGCCTCCATGTAGTTTTAAAGGAACTGGGGTCTTGAACAGATTGCATCAGGTCCCGGCAGGGAAAAGCAATCTCTCCCAGCAGCTGGCTCCAAGCCTCAATATAAAACCCAAACCTTGCATCCCAGGCTCGAAAGCGTTTTTTAAAAAATCATACAATGCCTGAATCTCTGTAGAGGCAGGATTGTACTCCCTCGATACCCCCAAAGAGCCAGACTAAAGGGTCGTTCCATTTTTGCCCTGCAGAAAAGCAGTCTGGTTGCAGTACTCATCTGACAGGATTTGACTGGAAGGAGAAAGAGAAGGGGAGGGTGGAGTGGAGTGGAAGAGCAAATGAGCAAAGGACCTTAGGAGTAAAAGAGCAGCTATTCATGTGAAAGGGATCATAAGCGTGACATGCTTCTGCCTCATAGGTAAAAAAACGCAGAGGCAAACTGGCGGGGGGGGGGGAGATTAGGTGTGATGGAGGTTATAGATGAAACCTTTTCTCTCTTAAGAGTGCTTACACATTTTGAAAGTAGAAATTTGACACCATCTAGACTAGAACACTGGTATATCCTTTGCTTTTGAGTTAAGCGATTAAGGAATTTAAAACGAAAGACTCCTCTTTCAGACAACACCATGTTGTCTGAGAACTTTCATGGAGAGAAAACCTAATGGAGATATCACCACTCTAATGGTTTCAAAATACAATAGGATCTTATTAGAGAGAATCAGCAGTCCTGAAGAAATGGTTCAAAGCTGTGCTAAAATGCCGTCCTTTGAGCATGAGAACTTTATGCAGCATCTCTGCTTCCTAATGTGAAACAGACTTGATTACATTATCCATTATATCTCAACACTGGAAGAAACTCCTTTTACATTTGCTTGGTTGTTTACTATTTGTTCGGAGCTTATTTTTGGAGCCCCCCCCCCCCCCAGTTGCTGAATTCTGACTCAGCATTGAAGGAGCTGGCTCTTCTCTGGGTGCCTCTACAAGAGCAATTTAAAGCTCTTTCAAGGCACATTACAGATTTTACCTCTACAAGAGCGGAGCGCAAAACGGCGGTTGAGGCGCTTTTTATCTCCGATTATTCGCATTATCGAATGCGCGTTAAATATGTTGAGGAATTGGAAGCAAAAAGGGCCAAACGCAGCTAACGTTTGTGTTAGAGCTGGGTTCAATAAGAGTCTTTCGTTCAAGGAATACTCACACGCCAACTTCTCGTGTATATACAGAGTTGCTTTACTAGTGATCCAATCTATTTACAACACAACTGTTTTCCAATCAGTTATTTACACATTCCTTCTCCTGTACAAAATCATCTAGGCCGACTGTCTCCTAATGTCTCTCCGAAATCTTCCACACAGTCTTTCTAATTAGACTGACTTTTATACCTTTACAAACCAGCTACACCCTGCACAATTCTGCCTTATCTCCTGCTGGTGCTCAAGCAATAATCGGTCTGGCCTCCAGGCTACTCCCTCAACATATTGCTTGCAGCTGGCTTGTCCTTCGGACCTAGATTAATAACTTTTCCTTTAATCCACTTTGTCTCTGGAATTTTCTCCCAACAAAATAGCGATTTAAAATTTACCGCAGGAGTTAAAGCACCACGTAAACAACTTTTGAGGAGGTGCATTATTGATGGGACAGGGCGGTGATTGGGCAGGGTTTGGTGATGACGTTATGCGTATGTGCGCAGATACGTCTGTGCGGTGGGTGGAACTTGGGCGGAGTTAAGAAACGGCGGGAACCTGAAGGGGTAGGTCTTGCAGGTAAATTCCTGTAGGCGGGGTTAAGAAACGGCAAGTAAAAGCGCATTACTTTCAGGAGATTCCCCTTTGTTCCAGCCATGCGATGCTCCGCATGTAAACAACTTTAAAGCACATTTCATACAGCCGGTGATACGCTTCACCGCCTCTCGTGTATAGGTATTAGACATAAATGCGCTTATCCGGAAATGCGCATAACCGGGCAACCAGGCATCAAAGCAAAATCTTGTAGAGGGGACCTCTATTTCTATAGCACCAAGTAGCCTTGCACAAGGCTGTTTTCCCCTACAACTCCCAAGTGCTTGCCTTTCCAACCACCACCATGCTTGCTTTTCAACACTGTGCCTTTTTAATGTATTTTGCGTATTATGTTTCTAGAAATGATGAAGCCATGGAAAACAACCACCACCCAGGTTTGTTTTGGGAGTTTTGGGGGGAAAACTGAAATTTTGGGGGCAATGGAAAAACATGCAATGCTTTTTTAAAAAGTTCTTTACAGATCTAAATTCACTTTGTTACTTTAGGAACTGAAAATGTATTATATATAACCTAGTTTGCTCATAAAAATTATCATTAAGAATAATAGCATTTAAAAGTAAACTCAGTTACTAAATTTGTAATGATTGTCTGAATAAACTATACTTTTAAATGTAATATACCAAACTTAATGATCTTATGAGCAAACAAAGTTATACATAATACATTTTAGGTTCCTATTTTATGTCGGATGAGAGAGGACTTCAACAAGTAATCCCTGAAATACTTGAATCATCCTAGAAACCAGAAGAAGCAGGAAAAACTGGAGGCAAAGTGGTATATAGCATTTGTCCCTATCTGTGAAAAATTGGTTCAGGTGGAGTTCATGGAATTCATGGAAATCTGATCTAAGAGACAAGCTATTGAGAACTTATTTAGCTGGGGAAGACTCTCTTATGTATTACAAATGATAACCAAGCATATTTAATTTAAGAACCTTTTAAGCCAGGATAGGGGAACCACTGGCCTGTGGCTCTAATCTGGCCCGGAGAGTTTTCCCTTCTGGCCCACAGAGCCCCTCTGGTCAGATGTCAAATAGGAAGGCCCACTATTATCTCCAATCTGTAAAGCTTGGCTGAATAAGAACAAAATCTTTAGGAATTGTTTCAAGAAAGGGGGCCAAGTGGAGCTCTCAGAAAAAGAAAGTGTGGGGCCATCACTGAAAATGCTTTGTCCCTGGTACCTGTGAACCTATTCAACCATAGCAGTAGAGTAGAGAGCAGTAGGACAGAGAGGTTGGTGTTAGGGTCTTGGCAGGTTTATGGTGGTTATAAGCAGTCCTCCAATTAACATGGTCCCAAATTGGGACTTTAAAAGTTATGTGGTGACCTTGGATTGAGACTGGAAATGAATAGGTTACCAATATAACTGATGCAAAATTAGTATAGTATGATCAAGGTGCCTCGCCCTCACAAGCATTCTGGCAGCTGAATTTTGCACCAGCTGAAGTTTCTGGATGTGCATAACTGAGGCCAAGTGTGCTTTCTCTGGATAGGATTGTAGTTGGTGAATCAGCCTAAGTTGGTAAAGGGCACTCCTAGCCACTGAGGTTAACTGTGCCCTCCATCGATAACATTGAGTTAACAGTACCCTCAAACTGCATACCTAATTTTTCAGTAGAACCAGCATCAGCACCAATTGGCATCCTTTTTTCATTTTTTTCATTTTTAATTTCCCCCACCCCCCGGGAAGGCTGCCCACCACCTTCTGGTAAAGTTATGTTGCCCCCTCCCCCTGCCATCTTACCCAGGGCCTGTTCAAACCTGTTCTTCAGAGAGAGAGCGCAACCCAATCCTAAGCAAGTTCGAAACTTCCATTCAGATCAGAAAGGTCTTGCCAACCAACAGTACTTCTGTGTTATCTGAGCTTCAGCTCTTGGATGGTATAGGCATGTAATATATACATAAATAAATATCTGCATTACGTTTTAGGTTGTTTGTAGATCAAGAGATTTCTTGTTGGCATTGACATAATAATGGAAAGAGTTGAGTTAAGTATCACTAACAGAGTTTGTTTTTGTTAGAAAAAATGGGGCATGTGACATATGAAAATAACCAAGAGCACCCCTTTCATGGTCTCTTCTAATAACTCAAAAAGAGACATATACTGTGTTTTCCTTTTGATTCTGCAGGTTTTGACTCTTCCTCTCTATTAATGTATCTCAAGAGTTTTAGATAACAGTCTATTTTTGCCATGTTTAACTGATTCCCAATACAGAAAGTTCATGTTGAGTGCTTTTAAAAAGGGCTTCTGTACTTTGCTTCTGTGGCTTTTGAGCCAATTATTTTGTGGCTTTGAAGGTATATGTATTGATCCTGCAGCTCTGATGCCCACACGGGGACTAGGCGAGTAGTGGTCCTTTGTGTGGGGCAAGAAATCAGCATGCAATCAAGTTCTTACTTGTCCCAGAGTTGGTGTGCAGTCTTTCTTCTGTGACCATGGGTGGCCTTTGTTTATACTCACATTTTCACTAAGGTGGCTACTTATGGAGTGGCAAAAAAAAGAGGAAGTGCTTTTCCAAAAAGAGGACAAAATATGATATAAATTTAATAACATTTGCATATGTTAATTGATAAGTACAGGTACAAATTTAGAAATAATTATGATAATTTAAATAGTAATACAGGAAATTTCACAATCTTGTGGAAGACTTGCCTGTTTAGTCTCCTGTCCAGGTGCTAACTGTTGATGGGCAACTGTTCTTATGGTGGAATTAGACAGGGCAGGCCTTTCAATAGAAGACACCTTCAAATAGAAGGTGCAAAACAGGATACATGACAGACTAGCCTCTATTTATTTATTTATTACATTTCTTTACCACCAAATAGATGAGGTTCTCGGCAGTTCAGAACAATTTAAACCATAAAATACAAAACCTCTTTGAAAAGCTCATTCACAACCAGGCTGCCACAGCAGAAACGGCCCTCTTCTTAGTTGCCACCCACCCTTACTTCTTTTGTTGGGCAGTCTGGGAGAAGGACCTCTGAAGATGATCTTAGGGTCTGGGCAGCTAGGTATGGGAAGAGATTATCCTCCAGTTAACCTGGCCCCAAGCCATTTGGGGTTTCGAATGCTAGTACTAGCACTTTAAATTGGGCAGCTAGTGCAGATGGAAACATACCAGCATAGTATGATTGCGTTGGCCAGTCACTGTTAATAATTTCACTGCCGATTTTGGACCAGGTGAAGTTTTTGGACCGTTTCAAAAGCATCCCCAGATATAACACATTGCAGTAATCTGTATTAAAACATTCCAGTATTCTATAACCAGGAATCCAACTTTCCACAACCAGAGTAAAAACAAATTCAGCTAAGTAGTCTTCTGCTTTATTTCCTCAAATATATTATCATTGTAAGTTCTAAAGATTTTGCCAGATACAAAACTACTAGTAGAACAAAGGGCAGTGATCATTCCTAAAAGTGAATAAGCTATGGGGAGGCTATTTTACCACCTCCTCCCACCCCAATTGCCTTTTTTACAGATTCTTTTGCAGTTCTTTAATGACAAAGTCAAGACTCACTGATACTGGAAGTGGAACGATGCATTTGGAATCCTGGTTCCATATACTTTATTGGCTGAAGCTTGTTGTTGGCTTTGGTGGTGGTGGGATTATGTGACCCAATATTTCCAGCAGTGATGGCTTCCATGTATAACCCCCACCCCCACCCCCACCACCCCATCTCTACTGTAGCTGGATGGTTTTGTAATGCAGTTACCCAGTCAAGTTGAGAAGATTTAAAATTAGTCTGAGCATCTAAGGTATTTTCTTTTGTTTGGGATTTTTTGAGGCTTGAACATTTATACATGCAAAAGAGTTCTGTTCAAAGTTAATGCTTAATTGGTTTCCAGTATTATTAATATGAATTAGTCTAATAACAGATATTTGCTCTGTGATTTGTTTTGTCCCAAAATATCTCTTAAATGCTTCTGTAAGAGAGGAAGAAGCCAAAGAGCAAAATCCACCAAAAGGTTCACCTGCACAAGACCCTTTGAAATTAATGGAAGCGGCAAAAGACTACTGTAATGTTTTTGTATATATCTCTCATTCATTTTATAGAATTTATGCAGGACAACATCCTGGTGCTTTTGTATTCGAAAAAGTTTTAATAGAAAATGATGATCCTTTGCTTTAGCTAAAAATTAATTCATCAATTAAGACTGAATAGAGGGCAATCAAAGCCAGACACTTTTTTCTGGCAAAGTTTCATTTTTTACATAGTCACCTTCTTATTTGCGCTTATGGAAAGAAATTATTCCTATATGTCACATTTCCCTGTGAAGTACTTTCATCAATCAAATAGTGAAATGTCAATTGTAAAATGTCTTTCCTATCCAGATTGTCCTCCTATGTAAATCCCGTAAATGGTTGAAATTAGTTTTGTTATTATTGTTTATTAACAGCGCAGCCCTGTTGGGTTGCCATCTGCTAAATGAAACGGAAGTCTCCAATCCCGGAGGTTTTCAAAATTATTGGGCTCTGCCAGGCAGCTGTCAGAAGGGCAAGAGAAATGAAAGGGGTGATTTTCACCTCTCCGTCCTCCTTTGTTTATTTTTTCCTCTAGGCAGGCCTCTCTTCTCCCTTCCTCCCAACTAACCAAAACGCCTCCCTTTTTTACCTGTATGAAGTCATCCAAGGCTGCTTTTGCGACCTTGGAAAGCAGTTGCCATGATTATTCCTAAGGTGGCTATGGGGTGCTTGGGGAGGGATCAATCGTGAAATCCCCCCTCCCAAGGTCATAGTGTCTATGGTTTCAGAAGGGGAAATCTGAAAAACCCTATGGTCCCAGGATCTTCCAGGACCATAGCACCGAAAACTACATTGAAAAAAAAGTTTTACTAGAGATATGAACATATTCCATTTTACTTTCACTGCCTAATACCAAACATAAAGAGTCACAGGAATCATGAACTGGGACTAAAAACCTTCAACATTAATGAAGGCTAAATTCTGAATTCAGTGATATCTACTGCAAGAAGGAGTGTCTTCTCCTATACAGTGACTTTTTAGAATAGTCCTGACTCATTGTTTACTGCCAGCAGCCAGCCTTGAGCCTGAATAACTACTGTTTTCCATATTGTTCTGGTAGTTATGCACTTGACATAATGTTCCAGAGAATCATGGGAAGATGTCCTTTATATGTGATATGCACAAAATGTTCCTTTTCATTAAATAAAGAGGTCATAGAAATGCTGGAGAAGCTACATAAGCAATGGCACTAAATTTTTCATCAAATATGACTTCAGTTTTGTAACCAAGAGTGGAGCATGGTCTCCCTGGAAATCTCTCTTTTAAAAAATGTAACACAATAATAACAGAATAATGTTACTCAACAGAAAAGTGGAATTAGAATTTCAAGTGGTCATTGCATCTTGTCCCTATTGACTTACCAGCACACAGGACTGTAGCATGGGAGAGGCCTGTTATAGGTTTTCTCTGTACTTTGGAACTATTTGTAAAATTACACCATTTATATTACAATGCAGTGCTAAAATGTGTGCAGAATGTTACAGAGGTTTTTGGATTAAATGCATCCCAGTTATCTGGTATTGGCCTGTTCACTTGCCACATTGAGGGATAGATAATGTACTATCGTATGTTATATGAGGAACAAGAGACTTTAAAATTTGCATCTTGGTATCATGAGTGCAGTAACAGTGGAGACATCCTAAAGACAGCTTGCACTAAGAATCTGAACTGAACTATCACAGTGAAGAATCTACTGGTATCCGGACTGAATATTGGCTAAATATGCTACAGAGTAGCTATGAAACTGAAACCCTGAAATATTGTTAATAAGATTATCTCTAGGCTTAGTCAGAGTGAGTCTTCCCTTGCTCTGTATTGGCTGTTATATTATATAATTGAGGTATAATGGCAGCTGGTTGGGCTGAGAGCTAGTGTAGCATGGTGGTTAAAAGACTATGAAGTGTGAATCAGTCCCCAGTTCAAATCTTGCCTCTGCGACAAATTTACTGAGGCTGTAATGTTTCCCTAATCTGGTCCCCACCAGATGTTTTGGGCTACAACTCCCAGCATTCCTGACCATTGGCCATGGGTGCTGGGGCTGATGGGAGCTGGAAGTTCAAAACCAGGTTGGAGAAGCCTGCTATACTCACTTGTCTAGGAATTCAGTGACCCCATTCAGACAACACTCTAAACTATGATGTTTAGGTGTTTTGAGCTAAATATTATTGCTTAGTGTGTCGTATGAACCATTTCTAACCATAGTGGCTACATAACCACAGTTTAAACATGCTTACTAACCACTTGCTGCAAAAGGTTAGTGGCTTAACCATGGCTTAGCATGTTGTATGAACAGGCCCAGTGGGACTTCTGAGTAACCATGCATAGGACTACACCAAACTTAGGCCAGCCCCCAACTTTTAGGGGAGCAGCCATAGTTCAGGGGATGTCAGGCTGAATCACCCTCCAGTTATAAACGATCTTGGAAGCATCTGGGAAAGATGCCTGTTTGAGCTACTCCTAGTCTGAATACATGATTGGCTAGATGGACTAATGGTCTGAATATGCATAGTCAACTTTATGTGTTCCTATGTAGTCTCAACCCCCACAAACTGTAAAATGGGCATAATATTGATTACATTTATATCTTACCTGCCCTTCCATAACCTCAAAGTGGTGTACATGGTTTTGCCCCCTCCTCTTTATCATCATCACAACCCTGTGAGGTAGGCTAGGATTACTAGCTCTCGATAATTTTTACTTACTTTACAGGCATATTTTCAGGATTTTGGGAATAAAATATGTGAAGCCCCTTGAACACTCAAAGTGCTATATAATTGCTAAGTTGATAAGGATAGAGGAAGTGTCTCAAGAAAAGGTGTTAGTCTCCCATTTTATACCAATTATTGTGAATTGTAGTCAGTATTGTGGTTACTGTAATAATGAAGAGGGGATTTCTTGTATCACCCTGAAAATGTAAACATGTAGCAAAGGTTCTCTTCTGTCTCTCCTCCTGCATTGTGTCAGTAGAAATAGCTGAGAGCAAGTGAGAAAGTTTCTGTGAATCATAAATTGTATATTTAATGACTTAGAGTGACCACATCACTTTGAGTTGGAAGGGGGAGGGAAGCAAAACTGCAAACCTGTTATTAGCAGAACCCAATGGGTGTGACTAAAACAGCTATTAATACTACAGGAGTTGACGCAATTTATTTGACACTTCTGGGGACAGGCTTTTATTAATTATGGAAATTATATGCTGGGTAGAAAAGGTATTATGCCAGCTTTAGTTTCTTTTGGAAAATTGATCTGGATGAGGCTAGGTGAGTAGATGAGGATTGTTGATTCTGTTATTATTTGGAAGAGCCATGGCCAACCCTTGGGCTTGCAAAGAATTAATGAAAAAAATAGCCTGTTTTCAAAGGATGTGTGTAGTGCCTTGCTTGCACCATGGGGTAACCAGAACCAGCCTCCTGGATACCTGTTATTCTTCTGAATAGCACCTAATTTTTTAAAGACAACTGTAACCTAATCACCACCATCAAAATCACCACCATCAAAACCCAACAAAAAGCACTCTCTGTCCCAAGGGATCCAATTTAACCAAACCATAGTTGTATTTAGTTCAGTTTGGTGATAAGGGAGATGCATTGGAGGCCGGCAGGCTTCACACACACAGACCAATCTGAAGAGAGGCCCTGTGTATTCGGCTCTATGTAAGGAGGTCTTTCTCCATGCAGTCAACGTTTCTGATTGCATGGAGAAAGGCCATCCACATGTATTAGGGCCAAACCTAGGCCAAAACAGACATTACTTTAAACCTAAATCCATCAGCTATGTCTTCTTAAATTGTCTTTGCTCTAGAGCCGTGGAAGCTGGTGGCTCGGACTGTGGTGAGGCTGTGAATCCACTCTGGGTTTCAATCAGAACCAGTCAGAACTCTGAAGGAGGTATCCAAGGTGCTGAACCCTAGCCACAAATTAGGTTCAGCACCTTGGATAGCCGAGTGAAACCCAGTATAAATTCTCTGCCCCACCGAAATTGGAGACACTAGCCTCCACTGGTCTATCCTAGCATGTGGGCTGGGCGGCTTTAAAGGTCCAGATTGGAGGCCCTGTACCTATTTTAGGGGTAAAATGAAAACAGTGTAAGCATGGCAAAGCAATCTTTGCTTGGTTGTAAAAGACACAGGAATGCTGAATAGAACTAAACTTTTTTTTTATATAAGAAACCCATGTTAAAAAAGCTCTTTGGCTCCTCCTGGCTATTAGGCATTGTCTACCGCCCTTTTGTCCCCTCTTTGCATTTATGGCTCTCTGCATGTATCCAGGGGAGTTCATTGGTTCTGCACTCTGGGTGGCTCCTGCTTGTGTTTTGAAACTCTAAAAACAAATAAACCCTTTCCTGCCATCACTATTTCACCAAAAGAAAAAAGACATAGCTGCTAAATATATGGATTTAAAGTAATGCTTGTTTTGGCCCTGACATGAGTTGAGAAGGTTTGATGTTTGTCACCCAAAGAGGAGTCACACATAGAGCTTATCAACACAAGCAATTTATTGCGCACTCATGATTGGCCACTCATGGAAGTTTGTGGGTCCTTTACATGATGTCTCCCATGCTCCTCAGATGTCTGCTTGGGATAGGTAAGCTATAATTTTCCTTTTCATTCTCTGTCTTGTGGTTTTACAATTGTATTTTGTACGTAATTGTCATATGTTTCACATTTTTATTTATGCATGTAATGGTCTTTTGCATTTACTCTTCTCTTATATCTTGATATCTCCTGGTTGTGGCATGTTTTAATTCTTCATAAGTTAGAGAGATTTTCTACAGTTGAATATTTATGTTTTCTGAATTTTCACTGTTCACCTGCTTGAATTTTAAATAAATCTCTCAAATGTATTGAAGTTTTGAATAGTCCCCGAACACCTCTGGTTTCACTGTCTCACCCACTGGGACGAAGTAGAACCTCATTTCTCTGGATCTTCTCCTTGGATACTACAGCACTTAAGTGAGCTGTTAAATGCACAGGAGTGCCAGGGAAAGCAGTGTGTAAACTGACTCTTAGTTGTGACTTCCTTTTGCTGAATGTGGTCACTATATTGGAAAGGACTTAGCATTTCTGCTTGTAAGTCAGATGGAGGGATGCTAAATTGTTCTCAAGAGGCAATGCAGTGTAGTGGTTAGTGTTGGACTGTAACTTGGGAGATCTGGCTTGTAGTCCCCACTCGGCCATGAAGCTCACTGGGTGATTTTGGGCCAGGCACTGACTCCCAGCCTAACCAACCTCACAGGGTTGTTGTGAGGATAAAATGGAGAGAAAGAGGACTATGTGAGGCACCTTGGGTTCCTTGAAAGAGGAACAAAGACAAAATATAAATGTAATATAATTTATATCATATTAGTTTAGTTTATTACATTATATCTTGCTCTCCACCAAATAGCTCAGGGCAGCATACATGGTTTGGCTCCTCCCTGTTTTATTCTCCAACAACCGTGTGAGGTACGTTAGGGTGAGAAATAATGATTGCCCCAAGGTCACCAAGTGAACTTTGTGGCTGAGCAGGGATTTTTGAACCTGTGTTTCTTGGATTACTGGCCTAGATGTGTCTGCCTCAGAAGCATATGCAAATCTGTTCAGCATTGCCGTGATTTGTAGGAGCGCTCCATGACGTGACAGAAGTTAGTAGCATTTGGAAGTCTTACACAAACTCAGGCATTCCAACCTAGTTATTTTTATTTTAGAGTGCAACTTTTGATTTTGTTGACTAAAATTGAGAAGAGCAACAATAATGTGATAATTATAACTCATCATTTAATTTTTTAAAATTTATATTCATATCCCAGTTTTTGACCAAAGTATTGCCCCATTAAGCAGTTTATAAGTGATGGCATAAAAACAATTACAATAAAATAAAAATAAATATGAAAATTAGTATTAGTGGCAGCATATGACTAAAATTTCATAGAACTAATTGTACTAGCAAGCCTGGAGGTGGATGGAAATAATAATTGCTACTGTTAATCTCTCTTGATGGAAAATTGGGAAAGCTGATTATTATAGCTAATTTGGCAGTCAAATATAATTGATATACCATGTTTATGTTTTTCCCTCATAAGTGAAAATTTTGGCTTCTGACAGAGTCTGAAATTTGAAGGAAATATTCTGCAAAATGGTGCAAATACTCTGGAAATTAAGGGAAGATTTATGCTTGGATCAGAACTGAGATGATAGAATGAACTGTACTTCAAAGACTGCCAATGTAGTATCATTTCTTTGACTACAACTTTGAATTTAAAACGCAAAAACATCTCCCTGCAAATAGAAAACTAGTAGAGTAAGGAGCATATTTGGTAGAACATTTCTCCCTAATATGCCAGTGGAAATTGTTATCAAGCTCTCTAGCTTTTACCTGGAGGAGCATTCTAAAATGGCACCCCCATCTACAGTCTTGAAATGGTACAGTCCATTCTGTCACCTGTATCTGAAATGGTACAGGCCATTCTATCACTGAAATGGTACAATTCATCCTAACTACTGCGCTCAATTGCATGTCTAGACCACGCCTAAAATGTCTCACTTTCAGTATTTGTCCCATGTATGGTAACCCATCCTTAGACAGAATATTATAAATCCTTTGGTGTAAACTGGCAATCCTTTGGATATTCATTTATGCCTGAATGAACTGGGTCTGGCTTACTGCCTGTTCCCTAGTCTTTTTGTCTCTGTGAAAATGTTCTGTATTCACTGCTTTACTAGTTTGCCATAAGAGGTTTTCTGTTACTTTATAAAGCTCCACAAGATGTGGATGCTCTACTGGGCATAACATAGGTCTGTCGAAATCACATTTGCTCAGCTCCACTTTCTTGAGATGTGGTAAAGTCTGTCAGAGCTGCTGTTCTCCTCCTAGTTCATTCCTTGGTTTGTTTTGCTTTTCTTGCAAGTGTCCTCTGTATGCTGTAACTGAAAATGTGAGATTTGTTGCTCCGTATATTATTCCCTGAGCATAAAAGCTTTTACATACATACTGATTTTAGCAGCAGCATCTCACTTCACACTTTGTGTAAAAACTAAAAAGATGCCAGTTGGTTTAATCACAAAGTGTCATGAATTGAGGGCATGCACAACTCTGTGGCTTTATACATATTTTGACCAATGCACCATCCATCTTGCCCATGAACAGAGGCTTAAAAAAAATCCCAGCACAAGCAGTATCTCCTTTCTGTAGAATTTTTGGAGTCTTCGGGGCCAGAATATAAAGGATGATTGGTACCAAAGAAATCATAGTTATTATGAAAGTGTTATTGAAAATCAGTTGACGGATATTGAAAAGAAACCATGTCTCACATTATAGGTTTTAAGCAATTAAACATTTTGTGATATTAGAAGAATAAAAACATGGAATAACTTATCAAGAATAATCACAAATATATTGGGAAAAGAGAGTGATTTGAAAACTTATCAATTATTTATTCATTACACCATCAATTATCTGGATATATTATACCACGGTTATATGTCAATTTCCTAATTATATTTATACCAGGGTTATATGACAATTTCCTAATTATAGGACCTCACTAGGTACTATAAGGGTACCTATTAAAACAGGGAGGAATCCACAATTTAATCCTATACATGTCTACTCAGAAGTAAATCCCATTGAGTTCAATGGGACTTGCTCCTGGGTAAGTATGTATAGGATTGTGGCCTCCATTCCAAAACTGAGTAGGGTTGCTCTTTGATTTTTCCTCAGAACTATCTGTACTTGATCACACATGCATACAAACAGCCTGCTTATTTGCTCCATGTGAACCCTGCCCCTGCCCTGCCATATTTATTTATTTATTTATTTATTACATTTGTATACCGCCCCATAGCCGAAGCTCTCTGGGTGGTTTACATAGGATTAAAAACAATTAAAAACAATATACAAAAATTAAAACAGCAAAAACATACAACATACACACAATCTGTACATTTAAAAACCACTTCAACACTTCAAAAACTACAAAAACAAAACAAAACAAACCCAGGCTCCTCAGATATTGCCAAATGCCTGAGAGAAGAGGAAAGTCTTGACCTGGCGCCGAAAAGATAACAATGTTGGCGCCAGGCGGGCCTCGTCGGGGAGATCGTTCCACAATTGGGGAGCCACCACAGAGAAGGCCCTCTCTCTTGTTGCTGACCTCCGAGCTTCCCTTAGATGTTGAATGTAGTGTTCGGGTAGGCTCATGTCGGGAAAGGCGTTCCATCAGGTATTGTGGTCCCAAGCCATGTATGGAATGGGATTGCATGGAGAAATCTCCACATGAACTGAACTGTGCATGAATGCAGTTTGAAGTGGGCAGCAGCCATTACTATGAATGTAGCCAGTACCACCATGATCATGGAATTGATGGACTTTTCATCCCTACACAATCCAGTGTATGCTGATGTGAAATAAATGGCTGGTAGGTACCAACCCTCAAATATGCTAACTCAGCCCTCACTAAGCTGGTACCTTCCAGATGTTTTAGACTATAACTCCTAGCATTCCTGACCCATTACCCATGCTAGCTGGGGCTGATGAAAGTTGATGTCCAAAATACCTGGAGTGTACTCACTTGGGGATGGCAGTGCTAACAGAATTTTAAATACAGGAGAGTGGTATGTTGTAAAACTGCTATTGATCTTCATTTCAAGATTGTGAACAATTTTTCTTTAATTCTGTTTTTGCTTTTCCCTTATACTTAACATTACTGGTATTGGGGCATGTCTTACGAATAGGCTAAAACTTTATTAATGAACATTTAAAATGTGCAGAGAAAACAGGTCGTTTGCTGAAGTTTGAGACACAACCATGGTACATTTGGAAACAGCTGTTATAATGAACATCATTGGAACAGGCAAGATAATCAGATAAACAACCAACACTAAAATCTGTTACAATGAGGCTGCGAGCCTAGATTTGCAAATGAGTATATGTTTCTGGTTCTATAGTTATGGAGTGGATCTTCTTATTGGGACATGGGACAGTGTTAGAAAGCATCTTCTTACTGGGCCATAAACAGTGTTAGAAGGAACATGGGCACCTTCTCAGCTTTTCCAGTCTAATTTTTGAATACAAGATAGGTGGCTCTTTTATTCTTTCATTTCCATTGATGGAGAGTTCCTATATTATTCATTGGATTTTGAGCTTCTGGGGTGGGGGTGTCAAGGTATGTTGTCAGGCTGTGTGGCGTTGCAAAATACCTTTGCTTTGACCTGTCTGTAAGTAGGCTCAGCTTAGGAATGTGTCCCTTATCTGTTAGTTTTTTGGGGAGTGTTGTTGTGTGCAAACATTTCATATTTGTATTTGGGAATTTGTTTTTTATATTTACTGTGACTGACATACTTTCAGAACCATTGGTGCAGTTCATTATATCTAGATATCCAAATCTACTTTACTCAAAGCTCAGCAGCTATTTCTAGGAGTATTTTGTGTGATGAACCACGGAGATCCTTGTCTGTGCACTCCAGTGGACTGTAAAGTAAAGTATCAAACATCTTGTCAGATTGGTATATTGCCTGGAGATACCTTGCAGTTCAATAGCACAGGCTTGTTCTTTAGGGGTTCTCTGTACTACAGCCTATAAGTATCGTTTACACTACTTTAGCTTATTCGTGCTTGGCCTTTGGTTTGATCAGAGAGTCCTATATAATTATATAGTTTAGGTTGCACTTACCTGGGAGTAGGCTCCATGGAACTCAGTAAGACTTACTTCTAAATATGCATGCATAAGATTGACCCATGAATCTTCTCAGACATTTTTTCAGCGTGTTAGACCCTGATTTAGTACCATTGTTTGGGATATACTCTCTTTTATGAGGGCATTCATACAAAATAAAAGTATCCCAGACAAGTCCATTTGAGAGAGGAATATATCTGGATTACAGCTTTGAGGGAGGGAATTGTAGTGGTACAACACCTGCTTTGGAGAAAGGAAGCCCTGGTATCTCCAACTAAAACAGAGGTGTTGAACCTCTTTCAGCCCAAGAACTGAATTCCAATTTGGAGGAGCTCTTGGGGGGCTGCAATCCAGTGGTGGGTAGGGCCAGAGGGGAAAATGGAGGGGGGGAAAATAGCAGCATATTTTAGTGTAAAGTGCTTACTGCTGGTAGTTAAGCCCCTAGAGGAGGCATTTCGATGCTTTAGAATAGGGAAACAAACTGCACAAAAAGCCATGAAGCTATCTGGGAAAACCTGGACAGCCAAATTGGAACATCAGGAGGGCTATATTTGGCCCCTGGACCCGAGGTTCTGCACCCCTGAGCTAAACAGATCCAATGACAGGTGGTGTGAAAGATCTCTGCCTGAGATCCTGGACAGCAAAAGGCAAGTCAAAGTAGACAAGACTGGGTTAGATGGACAGTATTTGATCTAGTTTAAGCATTAGAGGCTGGTGGCTTCAATGTAAGCGGGGCAGTGAATCCGCTCTGGGTTTCAGTCAAAACCAGTCAGAAGTCTAAAGGAGCTATCACTTAGATAGCTCCTCTAGAGTTCTGACTGAAACCCGGAGCAGTTTTATTGCTCCGCTGACATTGGAGCCATCAGTCTCCACTGAGTATAAGGTAGTTTCCTATGTTATGATCTGGTAAATAAGTTCAAGATTATTTTATACAAAAAGGAACAAAAAGGAAAAAAGAAAGCAAACTAAGATGAGCCATAAATAGTATTTTGCTTTCCTTTGGATTCCTAGAAGAATCTCTGCAAATCGTTTTTGCTCCATTTATAGTGTGTGTGTGTGTGTGTGTGTGTGTGTGTGTAGGAGTGGTAGGGTGAGTTTGCTTACACTACAGGGGGGAAATATGTTCACAGTGCTAAGAAGAAATTGAAAGAAAAAAAAACACCACACACATTGCTTATGTGCTTTTTGTGTTTGGATTTTAAGAGTTATTTGAGCCACTCTATTTGCATCAGAAACTTGATGAGTTACACTGATTCAGTCAAGCAAGAGAAAATCATGATTCACAGGCTCCATCAAATTAGATGAAATCGTGACTTGTGAATATTGAATATGAGAAGCAGTCTTGGCTGGCAGTGACTGTATCATGAGTTATATCTGGGGTACATTATGTTGTCTGGTTAGAATCAGAATATTAATCTGCAGCACAATCTTATTCCTGTTTTACTCAACAGCCCACCCCACTACATTCAGTGGGCCATACTCCCAGGTAAGTGTGCCTAGGATTGAAGTCTAAATTCAATTCTATGCAGGTTTACTCATCATAAGTGTGTTTGTGCATTGCCTGATTTCTTAACACATGAAAGCTGTAATCCTGTGCAGATTTATTTGAACTCAATGGGACTAAATCCCAAATAAATCTGCATAGGATTGCAGCCTTCATGTGTTAACAGATCAGGCAATGCACAAAACCACTAAGGGAAAAAGTTCACACACTCAAATCTGCTTCTTTAGAATGTGAATTGAAAGGATTTGTGCCATGCTTCAAACCTTTTAAAGAAGGCTGCATGATAATTTCAGACAGTTGGTTCCCAACTTGCAATTCAGCCAAATTCACATATCTCTATGGTGCCATAAATACTATGGTGTGACCTAGGAATACAATGCAACAGTCACACACAACTCAAACCATCGCTTACTTTGAACATTGAAGCTACTTCATACATGCTCCCTGGTGCACACTGAAATATGAAAAGTTTAAATGAAACAAGTGTATCATACATGTGCAGTTACCAGAAAGCTAGGATTGGCTGAGTTTAGTTTACACTCAGTGGCACACCCAGGAATTCTGGCATATAATGACCCTGTTCAGACGGCACACTAAGCCAGGGTAGTTAAGCATTTTGAGCCAAACATTATGGCTTAGCGTGTCATGTGACCCATTCCTAACCTTTGTAGCTACATAACCATGGTTTAAACATGCTCATTCACCTGCTGCATAATGGTTAGTGGCCTAATCATGGCTTAGTTTGTCGTCTGAACAGGGTCAATGTGTGTAATGTTCCTGAGAGTTTGTACCAATACACACTGGGTTTTAACCAGCTCAGGAAGCAAAAGATGGTTTGCACTAGTTCTGGTTAGCAGCAAAAAAAAGTTTCATGGAAGAAGAGTGGAGGAATGATTTGAACAATATGTTTTTAGATTGGGAAGAAAACTAATGCAGAAGTGGGCAACTTGTGGCCTTCCGGATGGTTTGGTCTACAACTCTCATCACATCTCACTATTGACTACGCTAGCTAGGTCTGATGGGAGTTACAGGCCAAAATATCTGGAGGGCCACAAGTTACCCAACCCTGTCCTAATAGCTTAATGTATATTCTGCACTTTCAAAGGAAGCCATTATCCACAATATCCTTGATTGTATTTGGCATGTCAAGTGGTGAAATGAATAGGCATTTTTTCGTATTTGCTATTCATCGCAGCTGAGGCTGAAAAATAACTGTGTGAACTTTCTATAAAGTGTACGTATGCATCCATATACACTTAGAAGTTTTCATAGAAATGAATGTAGTTTTAACTGATAGAAATAGCTGGTTCCAAATATATTAATTATTTAAAGGTAGTCCCTTTGTTTAGCTGAGGGGGAGATTGTCTAGAAGCTTGCTCTAGCAGTAAAATAATATTTCCAATCAGTTTAAACCATATTATGACAGTAAATATGAAAAGCAGTAAATTCCAGTTTCTGTCCTGGCTCTGCTATTGCTGTGCCACATTCTTTACTAGCTATGACCTGATTTTGCTATGAATTCTGTCTGCGCTGCCCTTGACTATCCCATTCTGGTCTTCCCAAGCAGGTAGGAGAACTGTCTAGCAGTGTTACTGGTCAGAAGGCACAGTGTTGAGCAGGAGAGGACCTGTCCAGAAGATCACTAGACTGAGGGCAGAGCTATGGAGGGTGTTGCATCAGCAGTGTATAGATAGAAACTAAAAGTTTAAGCCAGGGGTGGCAGCCAAATTTTGTGCGAACTAGGTCCAATTCCCACCCAAAACCACTGGGGACTACATCTGTGCCTCCTGCCATTCTGCCAAATTTGCTGCTGTAGTTTGGTGATGTTACAGCAGAAAAGGGCTGATTTCCCTTTAAAATAAGGACAAGCTGCCCCCCCTTTTTTTTACTGCTGTTCTGCCATGCCACTGAATTTTGGTGGCAAACCGTTGTATATGTTCCTCAAAACAAAGAAAAATCAGAGGTTTTTGGGTGACAAAATGTTGCCCACTCCCAGTTTAAGCAGTCAGCCTAGCTGACCCACCACCCTTCTGAGAGTATTAATGAGACATTGATCTTGACTGAGGCCCCCTCTACAAGAATTCGGCTTGACGTCCTGTTGCCCGATTATGCGCATCTTCTCACAATCGCTTTTACACCTAATTCCTATAAATGACAGGCGGTGAAGCGCATTACCGGCAGTATGAAACACGCTTTAAAGTGGTTGAAATGCGAAGAATCGCTTGTTTACATGGTCATAAGATGCTTTAACTCCCGCAGAAAATTTAAACTTGCTATTTAACGTGCATTCGATAATGAACATAATCGGACAGAAAAAGCGCCTGAACTCCCGATTTGCGCTCTGCTCTTGTAGAGGTAAATTTTTTAATGCGGTTTGAAAGAGCTTTAAATCGCTCTTGTAGAAGCACCCTGTACTTAATAGTAATGGTTCTAGTAACAGCTCCCTCCTTCCCTCCTGTGGGGCTGCTTCTGGCTGCCCTGCCCTAGATACCTGCAAGGACTCAGCAAATGGTGATATCAGGTAGAGATCCCAACAGGACACAGCACACTCCACAGAACTTTGTAATGCTGGTAAATTCTTCCCCAAACAGAACTGAAACAAAGTCCTCGCCCATCTTTAAGCAAGACTCAGTGAGGTTTGATCCTACTGTAACATTAGGTGCTTTATTCATAAGCACCATTCTTAATTGGGGCTGCCTCTACAAGAGAGGTTTAAAGCTCTTTCAAGGCGCTTAAAAAAATTTACCTCTACAAGGAGGGAGCGCAAATCGGGCGTAGAGGCGCGCTATCCCTCCGATTGTGCGCATTATCGAATGCGCGTTAAATAGCGAGTTTTATTTTGCGGCGGGATGTGAAGCCGGCGCCCTGCCTCCCGAGTGCTGCTGCTGCTGCTGCTGGCTCCCCCGCTCGGCTCCTGGCTCCGCTCCTACCGGGCTCCCTTTTCCCTTTTTCTTGCCCTGTTCCCCCCCCCCCCCCCATGCACCCTGCCTCCCGAGTGCTGCTGCTGTTGCTGCTGGCTCCCCCGCTCGGCTCATGGCTCCGCTCCTACCAGGCTCCCGCTGACCTCTCATTCTCGCCGTCTTCCAGCTCCCTTTTCCCTTTTTCTTACCCTGTTCCCCCCCCCTTGCTCCGTTTCATTCAATCGCCCCGTCAGTTCCTTCGCTCTCCAGCATAACAACTCGCAGGGACCTGCCTTAAAGAGACAGGCGCCCGCCCGCCCTACATCCCCCCTCCCCTCTCCCCTCTCCCTGCCTGCCTCTCGTGCAGAGGTATTAAGCGTAAATGCGCTTCAGCGATGAAGCGCATAATCACTTAACCAGGCGCAAAAGCGAATCCTTGTGGAGGGGACCTGGGTCTCTTTGTGCCACCCTAGTGCAAGCAATAGTGTGCTTCAACAGAAATGTTTGAGATACTACCTGGCTTTTTATTATTATTATTATTATTGTTGTTGTTGTTGTTGTTGTTGTTGTTTGATGGATGGACAGAAGCATTTCTTCTCTCTTTTTTCACACTACAGTGAACTTTTTAAAAAATCTTTTTGTTTGCAACAGCTGTGGAATAAGTTGTGGCTGGAAGCCACATGAGCTGCCAAAGAAGGGGGACAACAATGCCACTGAGATTTTCCAAGCATTGCTTCTGTATTCTGTGAAATCTGCTTCTGCAAATACTGATGAAATATATTTCTGTGACTTAATGTACGAGAGGGAACATGACAGATGAGGGAGGTGATAGTGGAAGCCCGCTGCCATCTAAGGAACAACCCCCCCCCCCTAGATTTACATCCACCTGCCAAATCAAGATAGTGAGTTATGGCTCTCATTTTGAAATAAAATGTACCCCCACGGCCCTTTTAGTGACCCTAATCTCATTTTTTGTGAGAGTAATTTATAAATGTCATGATCCCTGAAAGTATTAAATTGCCTTCTCTGCGCTTTGTTTACAGAGGGTAAAAATTTTAGCCAGAAAACTTATACAAATTATTACTTATTAATGTCATGTGTAAGACTCTATCTGCAAGGCATACAGTCTGTATACAATAATTAAAACTGATGCATCTATATTGATTAGTATGCACTGGAAAATGTCCCAGCATTGCCTGGTACCCAATTGGTTTTTAACATTACAACATGATTTGTGCCTTGTAAATCATAAAGCTGGAAAATGTCCAGGGTCACCTAATCCAACCTGTTGCTTCAAGGCATGGCCGTCTAGTTATCTGTTTCCCACCAAGATGTTTGCATGATCCAGAACACAGTGTGCCATGAACAAGCAGAGAGAACACAGAAAGCAGCAAAAGGTAGCTTCAGATGGCTCAAGCAAATGATTCAAACTGTATTCTAGATCTGATCATTTGAATTCCATTCAAAGTGTGGGCATTATATTTTTAATCAACTTTACTAGAAGTATAGATTATTTATTTATTTATTTATTTATTTTATTACATTTGTATACCGCCCCATAGCCGAAGCTCTCTGGGCGGTTTACATAAGAATAAAACAATTAAAAACAATATACAAAAATTAAAACAGCAAAAACATACAATATACACATACATTAAAAACCACTACAATAACTTTAAAAAGCTATATGCCTAAAAAACAAAACAATCCCAGGCTCATCAGATATTGCTAATTGCCTGAGAGAAGAGGAAAGTCTTGACCTGGCGCCAAAAAGATAACAATGTTGGTACCAGGCGGGCCTTTTCGGGGAGATTGGGGGGCCACTACAGAGAAGGCCCTTTCCCTTTTTGCCAGCCTCAGAGCTTTCCTCGGAGTAGGCACTTGGAGGAGGACCTTAGATGCTGAACATAGTGTACGGGTAGGTTCATGTCGAGAAAGGCGTTCCATCAGGTATTGTAGTCCCAAGCTGTGTAAGGCTTTATAGGTTAAAACCAGCACCTTGAATTGAGCTCGTAAACATACAGGCAGCCAATGCAAGCGGGCCAGAGTAGGTCTTATATGCTCAAACCTTCTGGTCCCAGTTATCAATCTGGCCGCTGCAGTTTGCACTAGCTGCAGCTTCCAAACCATCTTCAAAGGCAGCCCCACGTAGAGTGCATTGCAGTAATCTAACTTGGAGGTTACCAGAATATAGACAACTGAAGCCAGGTTATCCCTGTCCAGATAGGGGCGTAGCTGGGCCACCAACCGGAGTTGGTAGTAGGCACTCCATGCCACCGAGGTCACCTGAGCCTCAAGTGACAGAGATAGTTCTAGGAGAACCCCCAAGCTATGAACCCGCTCCTTCAAGGGGAACGCAACCCCATCCAAAACAGGTTGAAGACCCTCCATCTGGTCAGCAGAACCACCCATGAACAGGTCTCAGTCTTGTCTGGATTGAGTTTCAGTGTATTAGCACTCCAGTCCATTGTTGCAGCCAGGCACCAGTTCAGCACATCCTCACCTGATGAAGATGAAAAGGAGAAATAGAGCTGTGTGTCATCAGCGTACTGATGACAACACATTCCAAAACTCTGGATGACTGCACTCAACAGTTTCATGTAGATGTTGAACAGCATGGGGGACAAGACTGACCCATGCGGAACCCCATACTGGAGAATCCACAGGGCCGAGCAATGTTCCCCAAGCACCACCTTCTGGAGCCGACCCGCCAAGTAGGAGCAGAACCACTGCAATGCAGTGCCTCCCACTCCCAACTCAGCCAGTCGTCCCAGAAAGATACCATGGTCGATGGGCTCGAAAGCCACTGAGAGATCAAGGAGAATCATCAGAGTCACACTCCCCGTCTTTCTCCCGACATAGGTCATCATACAGGGCAACCAAGGTTGTTTCCCTACCAAAGTCAGCCCTGAAACCCAACTGAAATGGATCCAGATAATTAGTCTCATCCAAGAGTGCCTGGAGATGGCTCGCAACCACCCACTCAAGGACCTTGCCCAGGAATGGAACATTTGCTACTGGCCTGTAGTTATTAAGATTTCCAGGGTCCAAGGAAGATTTCTTCAGGAGTGGTCTCACTGCCGCCTCTTTCAGGAGGCCTGGGACCACTCCCCCTTGCAAAGAGACATTAATCACTTCCCTGGCCCAGCCAGTTGTTCCATCCCTGCTAGCTTTTATTAGCCAAGAGGGGCAAGGATCCAATATGGACGTGGTTGCATGAACCTGTTTATTATAGTTTATTATTTAATTTTTTAATAGCCCTATCTAGCAGAATAGGATGTGTCTAACTTTTATAAGGTTCATATGTGACTCTTGACCAAAGTTTGCTAAGGTGCCTGATAACTAAATGTGATTTATTCTTAGAAAGGGCAGTTCCAAAACTTACCTTATCTGGGATGTGCATTCAAGCTAGGTAGAATAATGATGTAATCAGATTAGTGACTTTAAACTGTGGTCTGATAAGTCCGTGAGTGTTTTATAGAAAAGATCACAGAAAAATGCTGAAATCCATTTATCCCAAAGCAAACAATGACAAACAGAAAATTAAAATTTAACACATTCTATACTAGGAAACAGCTTTGAATAATGGTGTCTTAACTGAAGAACATCTTGGTAGCAGAGAGAATGCACAAATCTAGTAACATGTTTACTCTCACTGACTACATGGCTAGTGACCCACCAAGCTGAATACAGGCTACTAGCCATGTATGGTGGACCAGCAAGTCCTCTTTCAGAATACAGAAGGAGCTAAGTTTTATTTCTGATATGGCAACCGTAACTACGAACACTTAGTGATCTGCTAAGTAGTAGCAAACCTGAATAGTGCTTCTATACATCAAAGTTTAAGGAGCACTGAACTAGATAAACAAAATAATTCTCAAGGAATGCTTTTAGGCAGTACATTGTGAGAAGCGTATTCCAAAAACTTTTCAAGATGGTACTTTACTCCTTGAAAGGTAAAAGGACAGGATTGTGTTAGAAGAGGTGTGGTGCTAAAGGAACTTATATCCATATGTGGTGGAGTTATCGGTTAAAACTTGTTGAATGGAAACCCTGATAAGTTATGGGCATCTTATGCACCTGAGGTTCTGTTGTTAGTGACATACCAGGATTTATTTCTATAAAATATCTGGATTTTGTTCAGAACTTACTGCAACAAAAATTTGTATTGCTCAAGTGTAGAAACAGCTGATAGATCCAAGGGTTAGAAACTAGTTACTGAAGTTATAGAACTTAGCTGTGGTGTAGAAAATTATGCAGTATGTTAAAACAAGAGAGGTTTTAATTAATGTGTTTCCGACCAAATTGAAATCGGTTATTAATTCTGTTTATTATTAATATGAAGTATGGATTTGATACTGCATCCATAGATATAGAGTATATTTGGTATGTAAGACTTCCATTTAAACTATCTGATCCAATGGAAATTGTATTCTCTATTGTAAAATAAATCATTTTACAATAGAGAATACAAAAAAAGAAGAAGCTTCCAACATCTTACACCCCAGTGAAACTTTCAGAAGCCTTTCTCTCCCTCAATCTTTAAAATTTAGTTCAGTATAGTTCTAAGCTCTTAGCTTATAAATTCTGCTGTTCCTAGAACAACTCCATTTTGTTTATGAGAAACTGTGAGTTTTGATATGCTAGTGTCATTTTAAATATAATAAAATCTTGGAACAGGCTATAAAGTTATTGGCATGTTTTGGAAAGAAATTATATTAATGTTACCTTCTAAATTGAACTCATGCTAGGATGAGGATGGAAAAAAAGTCTTGCAACTTTTAGCCTGCTGTTGCTGTTAGTATTTTTTTCTATTTTATCGGTGTCATTTTATTTAAATCTAAATGCTGCCACCGGCTGTTCTGATTTCTGCTCACACCTGTACACTATAAATAGTCCTCTTGCCAATATTAGTATTCATGCAATTTGCAACCTCATTTTCCTTATGCATGTCCAAATCTTCATGCCAGCCTTTCAATCTTTGTCTTTTCCATGTGAGGAAGACTGGGCCACTTTTCAAGCTTCTGGCGATTCATGTGCACACCAGAAGATACAGATCAACCATTTGCTGTGGATGAGTCAGTGCTTGCGATTGAGGAATCACCAGCAATTAACCAGTTGCACAGACATTGTCTTCAGGGGGGACATCATAGGCTATAACTGAGAGTAGGATTTGCTTCAAAGAGGTTGTAGCAAAGACATATGGGCTTTATACTAAATGTCCCTTATCTGTGGGAAACCTTCCAAGTGTCTGCGTGCTCAGTATGTAACGAAAGGCCAACTTGTGACATTTCTGCCATAACACCTCACAGCTGGCTGGCTATATTTTTGGGATGGTGCCAGTGTTGTGCAGGCATTGCCAACCAGTGTGCCTGCGGAAAAGATGGAGTAATAAGACAGTCAGATCATGCAACAGCTTCCAGGCTGAATCACTGGCATGGCTTTTGATATTTCAGCTTCCATCTTCTCAGTCTTCTGACTTGTTTCACATCAAAATAAAGAGTGACAAATCGAATCTGGAATATACTTTTAATGCAGGCTGGCAATTAGGGCCACCATGTGGGCCATCATGCACAGATAGTGAGCTTGGTGAGATACACTTCAAAATAATTTTGTAGTGATGCGTATAATCTTTAAACCAGGTCAGATCAGAATATCTTTTGAACAGTTAGAACGAAGGGAATTCAGAATTAAACAGTGATCTCAAATGTTGATTCCCCCTTTTCCAATGGAAAATAATGCTATTTCCACATAACAGAAGAGACTTTAAAAACAAATTAAGTGAAATCCTGTAAAGAACGTTTGAAGTGTTGATCTGTTGGGGATAAATTATCAAGAGCTTCCTCTAGCCTGGGGCTGAGCTTTCAGGTGCAATCCAGCATATGAATCTATACACAGCTTTTGTAACTGTATGTGTATTTCCTTTGTGCCAGCAGCCCCGATCAGGTCATGTTAGGGGATCAGGCGAAAGTCACTGCTGTGATTTAAGCATTATATCTAAGGGGTAAAAGGACATGTATGCATGCATTTTTGTACTCCGATGCTCTCTTGAATTCTCTTCTTGAGGGTATTGCTGCCTGCCCAGTCTTTAGTAGTGATGTCAAGAGAGCAATACTGATGTCATGAGAGTTTGCAGATTCTCCTGATGTCACTGTTGACTATGCATTAAGATAAGTTGTTTTCTTTTTAGGGCAGAACAATTGTGTCTGTCTTTAAGTTCAGTCATGTTTAAAGGTGAAAAATTCAGCCCAGTAAGGAATCTCAGAGCCACAAGGCTGTGTGATAACTTCACAAAATTGACTTCCCCACAAAAATTCTGGGAATCAGAGTATCAGAGAGAGAGAGAGAGAGTATCAGTTTTGCAAGCTGTCCCATCCACACACATCCATGTTAGTAATTTCTGTCATAAAAGGAAAGAAGAAAACAAACGTTTGCAAGTCCACCTAGTCAACCAGAGGAAATTTCTTTCTTACCATCGATGATCAGAAAACTAGCTGTTTACAAGCCTGATTGCAGTGTTGGATTAGGAACTGAAGTGGAGAAAGTAACAAATGGTGCTCAGCATAACATGTGCATACGTTCAGATCTGGGCTGCCTCTACAAGAGAAGTTTAAAGCTCTTTCAAGGCGCTTTAAAAAATTTACCTCTACAAGAACGGAGCGCAAATTGGGCGTAGAGGCACTTTAAACATCCGATTATGCGCATTATCGAATGCGCGTTAAACAGCGAGTTTTATTTTGCTCCGGCCGTTAAAGTGCATTTTGACTATGTGAACAAGCAATTATGCGCATTAACTACTTGTAAAGCGCATTTTGGTCATCCCTTAATGCGCTTCGCCGCCTCTTGCCGCCTCTTGTGCAGAGGTATTAGGCGTAAATGTGCTTCAGCGATTATGTGCATAATCGGCTAACCAGGCGCAAAAGCGAATCCTTGTAGAGGGGCCTTTGTCACATTCTTTTGTTAGCAGCAAAACAGTTTGCTTTTTTTCTAAGCTTCCAAGATAACATTTTGTTGAAACAGAAAATACCTGTTCGTGTCTCCCTTAGATATTGGCAGACCTGGAGAGGCACCAGTGCGTTGGCTGGCCTCTGACTTTCATTAGGAACTATCTCTTTGTAACCAAGACCACTTTTATTTAAGAAAGTGAGCAAGCAAGCATGTGAGGTACTTAGATGTCTAGATGGAAGTATCAAAACCAGCAGCCACTAAGTATCGGTTAAAGTAGGATAAAACCTCCCTAAAACATGTATATGTTTGGTTGAAACATCCCTATCCTGGCTTTCCATTACTCTTTCAATGAGAAATTATGGGATGAGATTTTTGTGTTAATGTTGATAGTGTTTCTTTTCAGTTATAGAACAAAGTTCTAACAACAAAAGAGTCTTGTGGTACTAATGTAAATAAATGTGTTAAAGACTAACACATTTATTTTGGCATAAGCTTTTGTGGTATTTACTCCACATTCATATGTATATTTTTTTATTATCCCTCGCCTTAGTTTGTATCGGTGTTGTTAATAGTATTCCTCTTTTCGATACTTTTGAGTTTTTAATATGTGTTTTTTTCAATGGAACTATTTAAATGATTTTGTATAATTTTATATATTTCACAGTGCCCTGACAAAGTTTTCAGTGAGAACATATTGGGCCTAAACATTCATACTTTCATGCACTTTGAAATTTCCTCATTTTCTTCTTTGGCAATATGGCTGAACCAATGTTGCACCTTTTTATTATTTGCAGATTGGCTACTCTCTTCTTGCTGGGTTATGTTGTACTGTATGGAGATAGCGAATTAGAAATGAACATAGTGAAATAAATCAGTGCCCTTTCTTTCCCAGAAATAGTAAAATAATATTGCTAGTTCATCTCATTTTATCATGGACCCCCCCACACACATTTAATAGGAGTGCATAAGTGCTCAGTCAACCATGCCTCTTCTTTAGGTTTAAAATATGAGGTGTTGAAATAAATAATTATCAAAGAGCTCCTGTCCATTGGAGTTTTGTTTGGACATAATCTAAATTCTATTGTAGTATAGATATAGCTTCAGGGGCAGTAAACCTATATACATAAGTTATTGAGGAACATGGGTGGGTAGGTGGGTGCTGTTTCACTTGTGTCCTGCCTGTGGGCTCCTGGTTGACAGCTGCTTGGCCACTGTGTGAATAGAGTGCTGGACTAGATGGACCCTTGGTCTGATCCAGTATGGCTCTTCTTATGTTCAGTGTTTGCGTAAATAAAATTGGAAATAAAATTGGCTTACAACATTGCAGTCACTAATTCAAAATGGTGCCAGAGGTGGAAACTTTGCAGAGAATAGAATCAATGAGAGGCAGTTATCACAAAGAACATCTGGAGGGGAAAGGGAGACTATACATGCCGGCTGCGCCCCCAGCCTTTGTATGGGGGGCAGGAAGGTCTGAAGGGGGAGTCCTTACCTGTTCAGCAGAATGTGGTTAGAATCCTCCCTGCAGTCAGGAAGGGTTCTGAGAGCATTCAGATGAGCACACAAAGGTTCTTCTTTCAGGCCTTATCACTCAATTTATTAAAGTTGGCATGGGGACATTGGAGGTGGAGCCAGCATGCGCTTCCCCATGGCCCTTCCACACATTTTTGAACACATGGGAGAATAACTTCTAAAGGAGCCTTGTGACATTCAAAGATCTCAAAAGCTTAATCATAAGACATTCTTGTGATAGTGAGAAACAAGAGGTTACACAATGGTTTTTATCATGAGGTTTGTTGATACATATGCAATTTCAGAGACACTACGAATATTTTGTTCTATTTGTACCCTGCTTTTCTACCATGAAAAAATGGCACTCAAGGTGGCTTACAATCATAAATAAGACCTGATTAACACAATAATAAAACAAATACATTAAAACAACAGAATAAAAATAGCATCCAGCCCAACAGATCCATTTACATGCCAAAGGCCTACTTGACTAAAAAGGTCTTTGCCTACCAGTAGAAGAACAGCAGAAAGGGAGTGAACCTAGCCTCCCTTAGAATGGAGCTCCACAGCCTGGGAGCAGCCACTAAGAAGGCCATCTGTTACGTCACAACCAAACATGCCTCTGAAGGCAGCAGTATCAAAAGAAGGGCATCTCCCAAAGATTTTAAGACCTGGACAGGCTTGTATGGGAGAAGGCCGTCTTTCAGGTAGACTGGGCCCAAGCTGTATAAATCTGAAGCTGAGATCGAGCCAATCAGTTATTATTGCCATTCTATACCCAGGCCACAGAGGCGAATAGAAGGTGTACAATCCTGGAAGTCGGTATGAAGTAAGGCTAGTCTGAGTACCCCCCTCTATTTTTGGGGAGCTGTTCATCTCTACAAAAGTGGTGCAGAGACATCAGTGATTTTCAGAGGGTGAACAACATTTTTTTTTTTTTAAAAAAACCCTTTCAGATGGGGGATGGGTTTGCTATAAAGATGAAGTGGCCAAGGGTTTCTTCGGTACTTTTTTTACCACAGAAAATGTCTGCTCCTCTTCAGAGTTAATGTTAATTTCATTCGACAAATGAGTGGTATCCTACTTCCTCAGTTCACTATTAGTATATAGGACATGGTGCTTCCCCCTGGTTTTTTTTTAAAAAAATGCTTGCCATCTGTCTGGTCTGATACAAGAGATTGTGGCAACCTACTCTGTCTGATCGGTTTGGTAATGGCTTCTCATTTACTAGAACCCAAAGGGCAATGGCTCATGACGCCAGGCAACTCTGATGGCACTCTCTCAAGAAACTAGGCTACCTGGAAATGATTGTTGTCACAGTTGCCAGATGCAGTATTTTATTCAGCTAAAATAAACATTTTAAAGTCCCTTCCCCTGCCCTTGATTGTTGAAAAGCCTTTCAAAATGCCATGCTTCAGGATACAAGACAAGCCTACCTTGGAAAAACCAGGCACTCTGTTCTCTACCTAGTGCTCGCCTGATTTAAAAACAAACAAATATGGAATTACGATTTTAAGGCCTAACATTTTGCCATGATGGTTATTCTGTTCTGACTCTCCCTGTCTGTTTATTGCACAGTATCACTTTGTGATGGTTATCATGAATATGCAGAGAGGCATAAAGAAAAGCAAATGATAGGAAATGGAACTGGCTCCTTTACTTAGGTATCCTGAAGAGGAATCATACAGCACATGGTGCTTGTAGGCGGTGGAAGAAGGCCTCTCAGCTGAGGAGGGGGTGGGCAGATTTCAGGCTTGCAGGAACTATTTGTTTTTTACTGTAGCCCCAAGGTCCACCAAGGTCCTCCAATGGAGTCTAGTGCAAAAGACATACATGTAGAAGTAAAGAATTCTGAGGCCAAAAGTTTGCTTAGAGCACCAAATCTGTGTGAAATCCACATTTGTTTTACACAAAACGCTACTCTCAAGCTTTCTTCTTTTTAGCAGTATAAAATATAGGGTGGTGGTAGGTCATTTTACTGCTGCTACTGTTAAAAGCTTTGAAGTCAGAAGGCCTTGCTCATCTACTGCAAATCATCCAGAGTTCTACCAGTAGATCCAGATGTACCAATAGACCCAGATCTACCTTCTGCCCACCCCTACCCTAAAACACCTGCAGACCTTTGATGTAAAGGTCAGCTCACATGACTAAATTGTCAGGTTGTGATTGTGGTCTGAATGGTCCCATGCACATTGATCATGGAATCATAAATTGGAAGCAGTAAATGTAGGTAGGTTGCATTTTTATTTGGGTAGAAGCAGTTACTCAGCCATATCAGCACATGCTTAACATTGCATGGCTACATTCAAATCACATTCTCAACATGCAGCTTTGGTCATGTCAGATGTACATAAGGAAATACCAAATAAACTTAGTTTTACATCCTGAGATTACTTGCAAAGTCCCAAGACCAGCTTAGAAAGGCTATCCTGGTCTATGAATAGAGAGAAGTCTTTGGAGAGTGATGTTTCTGTATCAGGAAATAACGCTTTCTTTCCTAATTTGGTTTTCTACCATTTTCTGGACAGGCTCTTACCTTCAGTTGAAGTGATTCTTTTTCCAACTCTTCTTTGGTAGTTTTCATCTTCCTGCCTGTGGGCTGCGTTATTGTGGTAACCACTGGTAATTTAGTCACATAGGTGGGTCTATAGCTAGATCTTTGTGAGCATCTTGTAGTCGTCTGTTTGCCTACCATGGGAAACAGTATGCTGTGTGAGACAGACCTTTGGTTAGCTCCGTCAGAGCTCTTCTTATCCATCTGGAATTTATATCTTTAAGCAGGAGAACTTTTCCAGATGAGCTGATGAAGCAATTGCCCAATCAGGTCATGGTTGCTGTTAAACTGGTTTATGTGTTCCTGCCTTGATTTATTTTTAAAAAGCTAATTAAGGAGCTTTTCTCTCCACCTTGCCAAACAGATATGTCTGCACTGGCTGAATCTGAAGTCTAGAAACATCATGATCAACTGTTGGGCACAAACTGTAAATGCCACATATCAGTGGGGATTCTTTTTAACAAACCCAAAAGGTAGGGACTTAATGGGCTGTGTTTAGACTGTTATTTGCACTTAGAACCTACTAAAATCATTGTTAAAAGTTAGTCATGATTTATCTTAAGTCCCATTGGTTTCAATAGGAACTAAGTGCAACTAACTTAGTCTAAGTCTCATCTCTTGGCCAAAGCCAGGAGGCAGAGATTTATTTATTTTTAAATGGAGGGATCAAGGCTATGTAGACTTTTAGTATGAATGTTTCCAGACACTCAAAAGATGCACAATGCCCCCCAAAATGAAACTTGTCTCATTTGTCATATAGTTGCTCATGTTGCAAACACATGAATGGGACATGTTGATTTCTGCCTTACTGGCTCAGTGAACATGCTATCAGTTGAGCCAGGAGACATTTGTAGTATTCGCTCCTCTCTCAGCTGCCTGAGCCACATTTGTGAAATATGGTTGCCAAGAGAAATACATTTATCTTTTAAGTTAACAATACAGAGGGAGAAGAGATGCACAAGATCATTTCCCCCATTTAATTACCTTGTTCATTATTGTACTGAAAATTTCATTTGCTTTCTATAGCTCCTATTCATTTTTGTTTGTCTTTGATTTCAATGGGAGAACTAGCTGTGTTTTCTGCTGCATGCAACTTCTGTGTTTTCCATCAAAATGGCATAAATGTTCCAGGCATTCTACCATTCCTTGCCAAATTCCTGACAATTCTATATATTTCCCATTGCCTTAACTGGTAGACCCTGCTGTTCTTCTCCTGCTTGCAATTCCTGTGTTTTTCCTACTATCGGCATGAATTTTTCAGGAATTCTACTAACCTTCCATCCCTGCCACATTTCAGACAGTTAAGACAGAGTGTCCCCACTTTATAAGCAATTTAAGTTGTGCCAGCAGAGACAACTTAACTGTTCCCTCTCTTTCCACCTCCCTATAACCTTTTTGCAACCTATTCCGGCTGTGCCAGCAGGCCTCGAATCGAAACAAATGGGAAACTGTTTCCCATCTGTTCTATAACTCAAATAAGTGATACAAATGGAGTTCATTTGTTTCAATTTTCATATGGGTTTTTTTTTTCAAATTTATGCACACCTCTAAGAAGAAGAAGAATGTGCCGTTGCTGTAGCTCCCGCCCATTCCTTCCACGCTCCTTCCATTCATGCGACTCTTCTGCCTGCTCTGGCAAGTGGGACTTCAGCACTGGCCCAGAGCAGGTGGGAAAGACGGCTGAGCAAGGGAAGTGGAGTTGCAGTGGCTGCATAATCTCATTCCGCATTGTTAACATTAAAGGTACATTGGGATGATCTGGGCTGCAACCTGGCAACACATTTTTGTAAGATCCTTCCCCCCCCCTTCTGAATCATCAGCTTACTGGAGCTTCATTTTCTAAACGTACAGCCACATTATATGCCCGTGTATAATTGCAGATGATTAGCACATGACAGGGTGTTATGTGTGAAAACACAATCATGGCCCTTTTCATTAAGCATTCTGGTTGCTTTTAGAAGGCTGAGGAAAACTAAGAATGAAACAACACTTCATTCCAGTTAGAAGAGGCTGTCCTGAAATGTGGAGAGCTGAGAATAATGTGTTTGCTTTATAATTGGGCAGAATAAGATTTATGACATCTTTAAAAGGCCAATGCAGCTTCTAACGTATCAAGCAAAACCACTGTAAAAATAGGGAGTAGCTAAACACTCGGCAGGCCAAAATACATTATAGGACTGTGGAGTGGCCATAAGTCCTATTTTACAGAGGACTTTCCTCTTATTTGAAGAGGTATCAGAGGACAGTCCTCTGCTTGTTTGAAAAGCTGTCCAAGCCAGCTTTGGTTTAAAGATAGAGAATCAGAAGAAGGGAATGCAAGGGCTTTGAAGTTGCCTATCAACAGCACAAAGACAACAGACTGAGCAGAGATACAGATTACTTGGCCACAGTCTTCCCCGCTATGGTGAGATGTATTGCATTTCTATTTAAATTATAATAAACATGTCTAAATTTGCATATAAATTGGTATGTGTACATTGTATGCAGATCAGTGTCTTCTGTTTTGGTGATGTGTTTCCTCCCTTTTTGGTGATGTGAAAGTGGCCACCATAGGAGTGCTGGGCTGCATTCAGCCTGCTGGGCTGCAACTTCAGTGATTGGTAGGCATGCCCAAGCATCACTTCTGTACATGTTCCAAGTGAACGTGCTCATAGCCTCAACAGATGTGCACATGTTCCAAATGAAAGTGTGCAAATCCTTCTAAGGAGCTTGAGAAGCACTTGTAGCCTCCTCTTCTTCCACCAGGAATAGGATGCTGAGTGAAAGGCCTTCTACAGTGGCAGAAACCACATACAGCATCCTTTGCTGAGTGGGCTGGACTACAAGCCCTAGCCTCTCTAGTGGGAAAAGATGCTGGGTTCACCTGTAGTCACCAACTCTGCCTCCCCCTTTGCTTGCCCAAAGGTAAGACTTTGCTTTTGGCAAGGGGAAGTCCTAGTCCCGTTCTCAGTATCCAATGAGCATTGAGCCCACCTCTGACACCTCTGTCTTCCCCCCTGCTCCAAGAAAAGGGGCCAGGGAACCTGGGAAAAGGGGAAAGCAGTAGTGGCAAAGCTTTGGCCTGGTGTGATGGAGCCCTAAATCTCAAAACTTCAAATCTGTATTCAAAGTATAGTATTGGGGGGGGAGTTGACTGTTCACATTTGGAAGCAGGTTCAGTAGTGGAACGGAGAAAACAACAATGTTTGAATGGTGCCCATGGAAGTGTTCTTTCCCAACACTTCTTAAAGTGTTTTCCATTCTCCCTCTCTCTTCCCCCCGCCTGCCATCTTCTTGTCTAACTTAAGTGCCTGCTAGTAAAAGCACTTTTGCAGAAAGTTCTAAAAATATGCTCCGGTAAATGCTGCGTAAGTAGAAATGTAATTCATATCAGCGAAATGAAGGGACATTGTGCTAGCTAAACTGGTGGCATGAAATAGGGTGGCATGTCAACAGTGGAGGTTGTTCTTTGGTGTGGAACAGACATTTCAGAGAGGCATTATCTTTCTGCCATTTTGGGACATTGTAAAAGGGTTGCTGGCTATCTAAACTGAAATAGAAACTTCACAATGCATAAGAGATGAATATTGAGAAGGTGCTGATATACATGAGTCTGGTTTATTTATTTAGTCATTTGCCCAGTTCTAGCCTGCTTTTCAGCTCACACGGAAATCTTAAGGAGGCTAATAATAATAGGTACAGTAAAAAACCCCAATTAAAATGTATCATTAAAATCCAATGAAACAAATAATAAAAACATATGCATACGTACCTAGCAATGCATATACCTACCCTGCATTCTGTGCAGTACAGTCCTCTGCATGCTAAATCTGCCAAGTGTGCATAGCCTTCATAGAATCATAGAATAGTAGAGTTGGAAGCGGCCTATAAGGCCATCAAGTCCAACCCCCTGCTCAATGCAGGAATCCACCTTAAAGCATACCTGACAGATGGCTGTCCAGCTGCCTCTTGAATGCCTCTAGTGTAGGAGAGCCCACTACCTCCCTAGGTAATTGATTCCATTGTCGTACTGCTCTAATGGTCAGGAAGTTTATCCTGATGTCCAGCCAGAATCTGTAACTTGAGCCCATTATTCCATGTCCTGCACTCTGGGATGATTGAGAAGAGATCCAGGCCCTCCTCTGTGTGACAACCTTTCAAGCATTTGGAGAATGTTATCATGTCTCTCCTCAGTCTGCTCATCTCAAGGCTAAACATGCCCAGTTCTTTCAGTCTCTCCTCATAGAGCTTTGTTTCCAGACCCCTGATCATTCTCATTGCCCTCCTCTGAATCCCCTCCAGCTTGTCTGCATCCTTCTTGAAGTGTGGTGCCCAGAACTGGACGCAATACTCAAGATGAGGCTGAACCAGTGTTAGGGGAACTAGTACCTCAAGCAATTTTGAAGCTATACTTCTATTAATGCAGCCCAAAATAGCATTAGCTTTTTTTGCAGCCACATCACACTGTTGGTTCATATTCAGCTTGTGATCTACAACAATTCCAAGATCCTTCTCGCTTGTTGGGTCAAGTATCCCCCTTCTTGAAACTGTGCATTTGATCTCTTTTTCCTACGTGTAGAACTTGGCATTTTTCCCTCTTAAATTTCATTCTGTTGTTTTCAGCCCTGCGCTCCAGTCTATCAAGATCACTTTGGAGTTTGTTTCTGTCTTCCAGGGTATTAGCTATCCCACCCAATTTTGGGTCACCTGCAAATTTGATAAGCATTCCCTGCACCTCCACATCCAAGTCATTAATAAAAATGTTGAAGAGCACTGGGCCCAGGACTGAGCCCTGCAGTACCCCGCTCGTTACCTCCTCCCAGTTTGAGAAGCTAACTGGATCCACCTAATAGTTGTTCCATCTAGCCCACTTTTAGCTAGCTTGCTGATCAGAATGTCATGGGGTACTTTGTCAAAGGCTTTGCTGAAGTCAAGATATATTATGTCCACAGCATGATTTATTAAGTCAATTGCCTCTCAACTCAGAAACAAGTCCCATTAAGTTCAATGGACTTTACTTCCAGATAACTGTGTATCTGCTGCAGCCTTAGTTGATCAGCCACTATAGTTCCTCAAAACCACAAGGCAAGTCCAGGTCTGGCTGAGGGTTTTTGTAAGCTCTTGGGCTATCACAGCTCTTTCTTTGTCTCCCTCCATCCCACCAATTGCAGGTTTTATGCACAACTCTCTCCCCTATAATCTCTTTCATTCTCTTGTAGGAATTTGTGCATGGGTTTCTGGGGCCATCTCCCATTTCTTAATGGGAGTGTCTTGGAAGAGCCAGGACAGCATGACTTCCCTTGTGCTCTGCTGCCACCAAGCACTTCTTCCATTGAGAAATAGGAAACTGGCCTAGTATGTCAGGTCAGCTGTGGGCCATTGGCAGGGGTCCGACAATGCCAATCCTTGCTGCCAGCTCTGGGGCTGTGGAATAAACATTTTCATGCAATTTCTTACTAAAACGAGCTGGTCTTGTGGATATCCCAGGAGAAAGACAAGTCCAGTGGGAATGAACAGATCTGTGATCTGTATGGTTCAGAATATGACACAAGACCAGTGATCCAAGCATTCCAGAGCTCATTTATTTATTTATTTATTTATTTATTATTTACAATATTTGTATATTGCTCCCCTTTCAAGAATTTCGGAGTGGTGAAAAGAATGAAAACAATATAAACACATTAAAATACATTTTTAAAAGAAACAAAGTGCAAATAAAAACATGGCTGGTCAGTAAGGGAAGGCTTCCTGGAACAGCAACATTTTCAGGAGGCGCTGGAAGGAATACAAAGTTGGTGCCTACCAGACCTCCAGAGGCAAGGAGTTCCATAGGAATGGGGCCACCACACTGAAGGTTCTTCTCCTGGTGGACTCCAGTCGGACCTCAGATGACCATCGTGACTGGGCAGGTTGATGGGGGAGAAGGTGCTCTCTCAGTATAATATAATAAGAAACTATATAATTAATACATAAGAAGCACCCAGTAGTCACTAAATAATTAACTTTATGATTCATTTGGCAGCACTAGAAAATATACTAAACCGTCATAGTATAGACTAAACCATAAAATAATCTCAGATTGTATTTAAAATGTTTTTCAGATAATTCATTGTTAATATAGAGCCAGAAAAGGGGTGGGGAAAATCTGCTTTGCTATTACAGAAATGGCTTTATTATTCCTTTTTTAATATAGAAAGAAGCATTAGAAACAAATATTAGCACATAAAGTATACTGAAACTGGTGGCTGAAAACTAGATCCAAATGTTGATTTATGCAGACTGTATTTGGACATAAGGTTTTCTTTGTCATAAAAGTGGATTATAGGCCAGTTCACACATACAAAATTAGCTTCTTTGTGCAAATGAGCCATCACAGTTTAATTGTAGTGGAGACAACTCACATTTGCCTGGGAATAATCAAGTGATGAATGATCAAATATGTATATGCCAGTGTGAATTGGCCTTAAGAAGGTGTATCCCTATGAACCATGCGGGAATCCATGCAGGAATGGATTTGCATGAATGGCTTCAAGGTTCTTCAGTCCATCCTAGTTTCCTGCCAGCCTTCAATATTGATGGGAAGGACCAGTATAATTTGCATGGCAGTCTTCCTTCTCTGATTGCAGGCAGAGAATCAGAGACTTTGGAAGTGATCTCCACAGCTGGAAAATATGTGTAATGCAATGTCATAGCCAGGAGCAAGGTTAGCCAGGATGGTCACAATCAGATGAGCAAGGCATAGTCAAGGACAACTTGGGTCAGCATTGGGCTCACAGAGCACAACTGGAGATGAGAAATAGCCTAGCTGTGTGAGCAGGTGGCTTCATGATACAGAGAAAGTGCCATGGTATCCGAGACATGAGACAAGAAGAAATTGAGCTACATGAAACTTGGAGATTAACTTCTCAGAAACGCTAGGGAAGAAGGAGACTGATACAGGGTGTGGTACAGAGTGCCCCTCAGAGGAAGCATCTGTGATTGCAAATGTGATATAAAGGTATATGGTTCAGCAAATAAAGCTCTGAAGGATCCTTTATTTGAGACCCACAATGCCTGGCAAATTCCACATTCCAGATTGGGCTGTGACAATGTTCAGCTTGGAGCACATTAGCAGTTCAGTCAGTAGCTTAAGTGTTCCAGAAATACCAATAATAATCAAGTTTCATAAAGTTCTAGTTGATTCAAGGGCTTTTGCTACTGAAATTGATAAAGGGTACAATTTGTATACAGAGGGAGGACTGTAGGAATCCAAACGAGAGTTTATGGTCTATATCACATCATAAGTCATTTATGATATGTTGCTCCAAGTCCCTCCATTGCTTGACCTTCACAATGAAGGCCAAGGGTATAAGGCCAAAGAGAAGGCTCCACAGTCATTCATGCAGTCTGAGTAACAGTGTTTCATAGGAAGGTGTTCTATAATTATCAAGTAGGCCATTGCATCAGGCCTCATTAGCTGATATAACTTTCTCAAGAGATTCTCTTCAAGGAATCAAGGCCAAATGGGTTCTAACTTCTTGAACTATTTCCATTTGTGTACAGCACCATGAAAGTCTGCCAGGCTAAGTTACATCAAGGAGGCTTTGATGGATTTGGAACATGTCACCTCTACATCTGCTATGCTAGTTCTTAATGAATTACCGTATTTCATCAAATCTAAGACGCCATTGAATGTAAGACATACCTTAATTTCAGGGCCACCAACATGGAAAAAGCTTCGCGTCGATTCTAAGATGCACCTTAATTTCAGCACCCCTTCTGCCCTTCCCTCCTCCCTCCTCACCTCCATCACCATCGCCTGTCCTCGCTGCCGCTGCTCCGCACTACTGGCAGCGCTCGCAGTAACGATGCCTTGCCAGGCCAAGGTGAGTGTTGCCAGTGGCGTGGAGCAGTGGTGGCGGCAGCGAGGACGGGCAATGGAGGGGAGAGGGGAGGGTTCGGGCCCTGCAAGTCCCCCTCCCTCCCCCCTCCCCCTTACCTTGATCGCTGCTGCCTCGGCCTGGCAAGGCATCATTACTGGGTTCCCAGTAACGACACCTTGCCAGGCCGAGGGGAGCGTTGCCAACGGCGCGGAGCAGCGACGGTGACAGTGAGGACGGGCGATGGCAATGGAGGTGAGTGGGGAGGGGGAGGGTTAGGGCCCCACAAGTCCCCCCTCCCCCCTCGCAAGTCCCCCCTCCCCTTTCACAAGTCCACCTCCCCACTTACCTTGATCGCTGCTGCCTCGGCCTGGGAAGGCTTTAGTACTGGGAAGGAGGCCGCAATCTCCCGAAATCTCCGGAGATCGTGGCCTCCTTCCCAGTACTGAAGCCTTCCCAGGCCGAGGCAGCAGGAGAAATCCAGCGATTGCGAGATGCCATCGATTCTAAGACGCACCCTCTTTTTACAGACGTAAATATGGGAGAAAAAGTGTGTCTTAGAATCTATGAAATATGGTATTGGAGAGGTTTGTGAACTTAATACCTGTAGGGCAGAAAGTATGCCTGAATTTCCTGGTAGATCTCTGAGTGTTTTGCAGTAGACTAATAATAATAATAATAATAATAATAATAATAATATATTTATTTATTTCTTACCTGCCTCTCCCTCTGGATCGAGGCGGGGAACAACATCAAATATAAAATACATAAAACTGATTAAAAACACATAAAACTAATACATTATTAAAATACCAATAAAACTCTTAAAATTCAACTGGGTAGGCCTGCCAGAAGAGATTGATCTTTATGGCTTTCTTAAAGTCAAAGAGACTATTAAGTTGACGAATCTCCTCCAGCAGGCCATTCCACAGTCTGGGAGCGGCAGAAGAGAAGGTCCTCTGGGTAACGGTTGTCAGCCTAGTTTTGGCTGACTGTAGGAAATTCTTCCCAGAGGACCTGAGTGCGGGGTGGATTGTATGGGAGAAGGCAATCCCACAGGTAACCTGGACCCAACCCATGTGGGGCTTTAAAGGCAATGACCAACACTTTGTACTTTGCCCGGAAAGTCAGCAAAGTTTCCTGACTACCAATTGTTTAACACTGTCAGCAACAAAATGACATCAATCCTAAATTACACTTCTGATATGAGGAAAGCTTGGGGTAACCAGGAGAGGATATTTATGTGGAAGGACTATGAGTTCCATTTAATTCTGATACTCAAAAAAATTAATAAAACTAATAATCCTGGATTCATAATTGTTTGATTCGAAATGTATGTCTCTTACACCAGGTTCTAGTAAATAACAAAGTAGATCCTGCAAGTCTGAAGTCTACCCACCCTGGCTGTAGATAATAATCTTCATATGGTCAAACACCGAGCCTAGTTACACTACTGCTTTAAAACGGTTTACAACAGTTCTAAACCGGTTATTAACCTGTTTAAAACTGTTATAAACCATTTTAAAGCAGTAGTGTAGATAGGCTCACCATGAGACTTGTGGTTTTGACTGCTGTCCTACAAAATTCACTGCCACTTTTTTCCACCTCCATCAGAGGCCTCTTACTTCTTTCTTTCTCCCTCACCCACCCACGTGTACTGTCTCAAGTCCCCTGTAACCTGAAGCGCTGCATTTAGCCTATACCAGTCACTCTTTCTCCTTCAGAACTCTTCACCAGGCTGCAAAGCAAAGCTTGGAGTGGGAGAGAGAAACATTTCGAATGGTGGTGTTTCGTACAATCACTGTTTATCTCAGCTGTTTCCTTATTGATCCTGAAGATGATTTTTAATTTTAGAATTTGCACAATGCGATTGCTCTGAAGTTTTGTTAGCATAATAAAACTTTGCTTGGAAGAGCTACAAGGAAATTGGGTAGCCAAGGGAGAAAATGTACTTGCCTGGTGCATTGCAGTGACTGCAACAGGATCAATGAAAAATGGAAACATACGTGAACTGAAAAATCAGCCGACTAAAGGCACCATCCTATGCATGTTTAGACAGAAAAGAAGTCCTACAACTCCCAGCATTCCCCAGCCAGCTATGCTTTTTTCTGTCAAGACATGCATAGGATTTCACCTTAAAATGTCATATGTTTGTTAAAATTTATAAATCACGCCCTCCACCTATCATGCACCTGGGGCAATGTACAGTAAAATATTGTTAAAACCAGTGGTGTGGCTTTAGACAGTACATGCATTACTTCAGTTGTAAAGCACACAACTAACATCTCCCCCACCCCATCACTCAGTACTTTGCAACTGTTTCTACATTACTAATGTGTTAATGTGTTTTTTATCCTGAGGAAAAAATAAATACTCTGAGCATATGCAGTTTGCTTTTTCAATTGACTTAAATCATAACATCGTCATGACGGCAGGAATAAAATGGACTTTGCTTCTGGTTGACTTGGGAATAAGTACCATTTCTTGTAGAAAACGATAAAAAAGGATATTTTTTAAATAATAAAATGAGTGTCTGTAACCATGCACATGCCTTCTGAGCTGCACCCCACTATAAAATGCCTTTAAAAATATGAAAGAAAGGATGCTGCAGCAATCAGCCCTGGTGAGCCCAGATGCTAATGCTAGGCTGTTTGCTTCTGTCCCCATGACTTACTGCTCTCTGAGTGGTCATTTGGGGGGATCCCTGGATTGCTGGTCTTAAGGCCCAAGGTCTAGCCCTAGCTACACCATTCAGTAAAACTTCTCATTAAAAAATACAGGTGTCTGCAGTGATAAAAAGAGAACATAGAAAAGGGGTATCCCATGGGAACAAAGAACCGGAAAGTCTTTCAAATTATGGGCAATCAACGTTATAGTAAAGGCCAAATAAGAATAATAGAAAATTATTAGAATTAATGGAAAGCCCACTCACAAAGCAAGCACATCCAGCAAAATAATAAACATGTTCAAATATGGCATATTTTTGCCATATGGTTAAGGTTTCCATATGGACTAGGCTTGATCTGTTTCTTCCAACAGGCACAACAAATGCATTCTTGCATTGTCCTTGAATGTGTCTGGTAATGGCCAATGGCTAAATTGGACAGTGAGCATTGCTGGACTAGGAAGCTTGGTCTATTTCGACTTGATCAATTCTGTGGCAGGCTTTTGCAACCCTGGTACTGCAACATATTGCCAGGACAGTGCACTAACCAGCAGGCCCAGGGGTTGTTTATTTGATAGGATTTTAATTGCTATAGCCTCACTAAAGCTCCCTGTGCTTCTGTCTAAAGAGCGCTGACTCGGCACAAAGCAATATGGTTTGACGTTATTCTGCATTGGAGGAAAAAGCGATGAGTTTCCAGATTACTCATTGTGTATTGCTTTCAAAAAAATTTTTTTTTAAAAAAAAAAAGCTTTCTTGAGGTAGCGGAGTGTGCAAAAGGCCCCTCTCTGCTGCAATTTGAAAACCTTATATCATTGCCTCTTTTTAAAAAATCCTATTTTATAGTATAAACAAATATTTAGGATTGCTTACGGCTGTTATTTCTAATCCTTCATGAGGATGTGGCCACAGTCCAGCTGTGCAGTTACAATAAAATGGAAGCTGAGGAGCATCTAGATATTTAGCAAGGGTGGAAGGAGAAGGCCTCCAACTCCCATCAGACCTAGCCAGCATGGCCCATGGAGAGGGATAATTGGAGTTGTAGGTCAAAACTTTTGGAGGGTCACACAGGTTGCCCACTCCTGATCTACACTGTGCACGGAACAGTCTGCATAGCAGTAAAACCTGATTTTTCCATTGAATATACAAAGAACAGGGAATCTTTGATGCGTGTTCCTGTATGATACATCTATTTGCAAACATGTATTTACTGTATCCACACTAGACATTTAAGACTTAAACTAACGAATGTGTGAAGTAAACTTCAGACTCAGAGGGGGACTTAAGGGAAACTAGGATACTAGCAGAGAGGGCAAAAATAATACTGTACATCTGAGTTGTGGCAGATAAGTTAAGGGGGAACATTTTTGATCAAGCCCTTATCCCTTTCCTCCTTGTTTATCTCTAGCATGTGTAGTTTATGGGCTAATTTGCATGTTGCATATTGTTCAGCAGGGAACAACTACCGTTACCGGTTTTATGATATGTATACTTTTATGCTAGGAATATGCATTTGCCATACACATTAAAAGTTTAGCATGTATTTGTATAGAATACAGCCCTAACTTAAGTCATGTTTGCTGTTGTAACCTGTTCCGACATAGCACATTCAGAAATAGGATACAGATGGTGATTTGAAGTGCAAATTCAGTTAGTAATTTTTGATCATCCTCATCCAATAAGAACATTTTTTAAATGAACAAAACAGCTGAATATGTATTTGGAGTATTTACAGGGTCAGGATTGCCTTTTTGACTGCCTTTGTTCAACTTGATAATATGAACCTTATTGATTTCCTATGAGGAGCAAACCTGGATTCATTGCACAGTGGCAACGAAGTGCTGCTGAGCAGTTCTAGTTCCTTAGCCACAACCTCAGGAGCTGAAAAAGGCTGGAATGATTTTTATATTTTTATCTTCCCTTGCTGCTGCTGCTGCTGCTTGAGAGTTCAGATAGTTTTGCGGCATACTGTCGACTTAATCACTTGATGCATTTGGTGTGAATAATGAGAAGAACATTTTGTAAGTTATAACCGAAGGATAATTCATATAGCAAAGACATTGTGTTTGATCACTGATAAATTACATTCCGTCTTTCCAAGGCAAAAGTAAAAGAGGAGGGAGAAAGGACTGCAGCATCTAGCTTAATATTACGGCTGATGACAAACATCCCAGTCCAATAGATCAGGTTTAAGCTGCAGACGTTCAGATACTGATTTGGGCTGCTAACAACACTGGTGAAATTACATATACAGACAGTAGAGCAGAACCAGACTTTCTCCTAACACAGAAAGTCAAATTCTCATGCTAGTCTTGTAAGTTAAAAAGATGCCGTTACCATAGCTGACAAACTAATGTGTAAAACACATATAAGCTCCCATTAATGTGAAGAGTATATGTAGACCTGTAGCCAGGAGCTTAAGCTTACGCTAATTGGAGTGTGGGAAATCAACGCACAACAGCCCAAACCTAAATGCATATAGCCTAAGTTATTTAACAGAGCAGTCCAAAATGGGATCAGGGAAGAATGAGCATATGCCAGCCAAGGTGGAAGGTGGTGACCTGGTTCACACATAATGACAAACCATGGTCTAATTAACCATGGATTGTTGAATCGTGGGTTCTTATGTGTGAACCAGGAACTATGGGTTAACTATAGATTGTTAACCATGAATACCGCATGAAGAGAAACCATAGTTTGTTGTTGGGTTGCGATCGGTGCATTGTTTATTGTTATTTGTGAAACCAGAATCATAGGTTGTTCATGGTTTGTTTTGCTAGGCTACAGAGGCAGTGGGCAAAAGCAGTAAAACAACAACAGCCTCTTTAGATGCCAGTGTTGCAGTGTTACAAAGGCATCAGAGATACAGGGAGGGAGCAGGCAAAGGAGGAGAGAAACAAACAACCCAGGGATTGAGAAAACAAACCGTGGTTTGTTAAATTGTCTGCCAGACAAACCCTAGGAAGGGCAACAAACCATAGTTTAAATAAAGCATGGTTTAAATAAACCACGTGTTAGCGCTATGTTTGAACTAGCCTGATGTGTTTGACTGGGTTCAGACAACACAATTATCCACGCTCAAGGGGTGAGTATGGCTGAATGTGGGTTCTTGTTGACCTATGGGTTGTAATTGAAAAATAGGTTATTGTGTTGTCTGAACTCAGCTGTGGTAACAAACCATGGTTTATTAACTATGAATAACCCAAGAAGTGAAGCCATATTTTGTTATTGGGCTGTAAACTGAAGGTTGTTTCTACTTAATGAACAATGGCTTGTTATCACAGCTGGGTTCAGATAACACAATAACCCACGTCCCGACAACAACCCACAGTTCAATGACAACCCACACTAAACCCACACTCAACCGTTATAACCTCACAACAATGCTGTTAAAGAACTTCAAGTTGAAATTAAAGCCTAACTTGATATAACTACACCACTTTGGATCTCCTATATGTACAGGCTTCAGGCTTTTAGGGAACTGCTTTGTTTTTTACTTGAACCCCAAAATCCACCAACAGGAGCTAGGTGTAAATAGTGGCATGAAACAGAGCTCCACTGAGCACACCGTCAGCCCAAGAATTCATTTTTAGTAGGAGGGTTGAGCTCACAGTTTTCCTCACACATACAGAAAGCAGTGGGAACAGCAGCAGGAGGGTGCTATTGCCTTCAGGTCCTGCTTTTGTGGGAAACTAGACTAGGGCCCCCTCTACAAGGATGCGCTTTTGCGCCCGGTTGTGCGATTATGTGCATTATCGCAGACGCGCATTTACTCCTAATCCCTCTGCACGGGAGGCTGCGAGAGGCGGCGAAACGCATTAATAGATGTCCAAAAAGCGCTTTACAAGAAGTTAATGCGCATAATCACTTGTTCACACGGGGAAAATGTGCTTTAACGGCCGGAGCAAAATAAAACTCGCGATTTAACGCGCATTCGAAAATGCGCATTATCGGGGAGATAACGCGCCTCTACGCCCGATTTGCGCTCCGTTCTTGTAGAGGTAAAATGTTTAATGAACCTTCAAAGCACATTAAACCTCTCTTGTAGAGGCACCTTAGATATGCCTTTTCTCGTCCAACAAGGCTCTTTTTAAACCTTGTTTTCTCCCAAGCTTTCTTCATTTCACCCTAATTGACAGGGCCGGCTCTCCTATGAGTCAGGATGCATCCTCTGTTCAAGCACGGATTGGGAGAGGTGGTGTATCGCCCCTTTCCCCCTGCACAGGCCTTGCCTCAGGCAGCAGAACATTATGTGACGCTGCTGCTGATTGAAAGAGAGCCTTTCTTTCAAGTTGGAGAGAGATCCTTTTTTGTTTTCAGGCTTGAACAACTAGGAGCCAGAATGCTCTTCTGATCTATTGGAAATCACTCAGACATCTGCAAGTCATCCCAATCTACCTTTTGCTCACTGCTATAGCACATTACAGTGACACGCAGGGGAAGTGTTTGCAGTTGAGAAACGAAGTGACAATGAGTACAGGGACACCAGGATCAGCTCAGCATTTCAGTGCTGATTTGCCAAAGCCAAAACCCAACCCATGTTGGCCACCATCAGTCTCTTTTGCAAAGGTCACCTCTACAAGTCTTCGCTTTGACGCCGGTTGCCCAATTATGCGCATATATGGATAATCGCATTTACTCCTAATCCCTCTTCACGAGAGGCGGTGAAGCGCATTATGGGCTGTATGAAACGCGCTTTAGTTGTTTACATGTGGAGAATCGCATGTTTACATGGCCATAAGACGCTTTAACTCCCGCGGTAAATTTTAAGCCGCTATTTAACGCGCATTCGATAATGCGAATAATCAGAGATAAAAGGCACCTCAACCCCCGATTTGCACTCCGCTCTTGTAGAGGTAAAATCTGTAATGCGCCTTGAAAGAGCGTTAAATCGTAGAATCACCCAAAGACGTTTTGCAAAGAACAAAAGCAGCACACCTCTTCTAGGACCAAGCACATAAATAGAGGTATGCGCAGCATTCATAGCCAACCTTTGAGAGAGGGTGCGGGGTCAATATCCTACGAAACCAACTGGGAACTTATTAAGGGAAAGAGGAGAGAAGCAAAAATTGTCTTCCTTTTTTGGAACCTGTGGGAGCTCATCGCCTCTGAAAAGGCCAGCTGTATCCTATTAAAAAAAGACAAGGAATGGTTCGCTGCGTTATTCCTTCTGCACACTTGGGTGCTGAATCCACCATGTAGTAGATTAGACCTGCACATCTCATGATGATGCAGGTGATGGGGGGCATCAACAAACAAGTCTGATGTCAACACCTGGGCTGGCATAGGTTTTCAGGAGCCCACCAGGGTTGATGCTCCTCATCGAAGCATCCTTTCTTTTATTTTCTTTTAAAAAACATGTTATAGTCAAGAGGTGGCTGGCTAGGTGTGTCATGCAGGGCAGCAGAAGCAAACTACATTTTATTCTTGTAATCATTAACAGGCTGTGATTTAAGAGAATTTGAAATGCAGAACTGCACATGTTCAGAATATGTTTTATCGGGGCTGGCAGGTTTTTTATATGTGTATGTTGCTTTTAATTGCTCTAACATATCAGGAATGGGCCACTTGTAAAGCATGGAATGGTAGTGGGTCAGTGGGGGGGGGGGGAGGTGCAGAGCAGAGAAATGTTTGCATTGGCTGCCTGTATGTTTCCGAGCCCAGTTCAAGGTGCTGGTTTTAACCTATAAAGCCTTACACGGCTTGGGACCACAATACCTGATGGAACGCCTTTCCCGACATGAACCTACCCGAACACTACGTTCAACATCTAAGGCCCTCCTCCGAGTGCCTCCTCCGAGGGAAGCTCGGAGGTCGGCAACAAGAGAGAGGGCCTTCTCTGTGGTGGCTCCCCAATTGTGGAACGATCTCCCCGACGAGGCCCGCCTGGCGCCAACATTGTTATCTTTTCGGCGCCAGGTCAAGACTTTCCTCTTCTCTCAGGCATTTGGCAATATCTGAGGAGCCTGGGTTTGTTTTGTTTTGTTTTTGTAGTTTTTTGAAGTGTTGAACTGGTTTTTAAATGTACAGATTGTGTGTATGTTGTATGTTTTTGCTGTTTTAATTTTTGTATATTGTTTTTAATTGTTTTTAATCCTATGTAAACCGCCCAGAGAGCTTCGGCTATGGGGCGGTATACAAATGTAATAAATAAATAAATAAATAAATAAATAAATAAATATTTACAACTGAATTAATACAATATGGCGATCTAAAGGGGGCAAAACAGACAAAGCGAGGTGCTAACCTTAAAACCTTGAAAATTTTGTAGTAGTGTCTGTATGTTTGTTTTTATTTATAGAGGCCACTGAAGAAGACAAACGTCGAAACGCGTTTGGCCTGCCTCCTTCATCAATGTACAGAGCTAATTGTTTAAATTGTGCAAAATTGTACCCAGTATTTCAATTGCTCTATTTATTGTGTGTGTGTGTGTGTGTGTGTGTGTGTGTATATATATATATACACTAAACTAAGTTTTTAAAAAAAATATTGTATACCTTAACTCTTTGGTCATTTCTAGTTCATCTAAAGGGGGCCCCATAAGACCATTAGGTCCAGAGTCTAAAATTACTTAGCTACACCACTGGATCCAGTCAAGGCTTCTACTTGAGGAAGGGGAGGGGAGAGAGGGGTGTTTTTTTGCCCTTCCCTTTTGCCCTTCCACCTGCACCCCTCTCCCGTGGCCTCTTCTGCAGTGTTCCAAATGTCCCCCAAGCCCCCTGGATTTTTTTGTTTTGGAGGGGGCCTAGGGTGCTGCAGGGAGAAGAAGGAATTGATGCAAATTGCACCCACCCTTCTCCAGTGTGCCTGTGCTGTGAGTAGAGTTCTGTTCAAAGGAACTCTGTTCAAACCCAGTAGGTTTAATCTGAGAGAGGAAAGCCAATGAAAACAACCTTTACAGTAACTAGCAGTTAGAATAAGGGTCTTAATAGGGGGTTAGAGTCAGTAAATAGAAAAGGATGATTAAAAAAAATAGTGTGTGAGAGAAAGAAAGAAAATGTACAAACTGTACCTATTTATTTTTAAAGTTTATTTATTATTACATTACCAGAACCTGGATCTCCTGAGTTCCAGTCTAACTTTATTTATTTATTTATTTATTTTCTATACCAATAGCTGAAGCTCTAACAGTGTCTCTCTTACCTATAGCAGCAACATGAGCAAGAAAAGGAACAGAAGAATGAAAGACAAGGCTTAAACTCTCAACTGCCAATTATTAACCTTAATAATATCAGAATTGTGTTATGTTTGGAAGGTTTAAAATACAGGATGCCAGGGTCAGGCTGAGTGATCTACAGGGCAGATATTTTTTACATTGTAGTTTTTGTGTTTAATGACATGCCTAGAGTTTAGAGCCCTTTCCCCACCCACCGATCCCAAGCCCATTGTAGATATTGTTAAGAACCCGTTTGACAATGTGGATTCCCTCCACACTGTTGTCTTAGAGATCATGTGTATCTCCAGCTGCTTGGAGATAGTCCAGTCTGATTTTGAAATGCGAACATACACATCTACGCAGGATTGTAGTAGTTTGCACAATATTGGAACCTTAAAAAAAAAGAAAAGAACTGTGGCTGATATTGTGGGAGCAGCTGCAAGCTTGTGTAAATGTGTCTTCTCTTCCCAGGATATGTAGTTTAGGCTGACCAGATAAAATCCAGGTCAGGGCTCATGTAACTTTAACAGTTGTAGAGAAAAGGGAATTTCAGCCAGTGTCATTTGTATGCAATTAGTTCCTGGTGAAATTCCCTCTTCATCACAACAGTTCAAGTTGCAGGGGCCCTGCCTTCTTTTGTATATGGTCACTCTAGTATAGTGCCTGCAACTTTAACTGTTGTGATGAAGAGGGAATTTCACCAGGAACTAATTGCATACAAATGACACTGGCTGAAATTCCCTTTTCTCTACAACTGTTAAAGTTACATGAGCCCTGACCTGGATTTTATCTGGTCACCCTAATGTAGTTCAGCGAGGAAGGCTAGAGATCTCCATCAGAAAATTCTCAGCACGCACACATACCTGTATCAAATGGCATTCTTCAGGATTATTTTGGAGAAGCCATAACATTTTAACTGATATACAATTAATACGACTGTGAAGGATAAGTAGGCCCACAGTCTTTGCAACTCTAGCTGGTAAAGATGGTTACTTTAAGATCTGTGTTTCAGGTTGTTTTCTTTCGTTAGTTGGTTGTGTGTTGCCTTTTGTCAACTGCATGAATATAATGATTGATTGATAGGTCTCAGTTTAGGATTAAGGACCACAGAATCTGATATTATTTCAGTTCCAGTCATTACTGCAACTTTTCCTGCATGGGAGAGAGCTTTTGTTTAAAAACAAGTTGCTGAAATCTGTGAAGACCAACTCTTGACTGCAACCTAAATGGCTTGGGATCCAAATACTTGAAGGAGTGCTTCTTCCTTTATCAGTGGGGCCGGCACTAGGCAGAGTAAAGCAGTTGCCTCAGGCAGCAGATGCTGGGACGTGGTAGCAAGGTGTTGAAGGAGAGGCCGATGTGTCATGCAACTTGCCCTGCATCTCCTAAGGTACTCTGCTGCTTTCAGGAATAGTGGAGGACTCTGTCCCAACTCTGCCTGTTGAATACAGATTTATCTGCCAGTCCAGGCAGCTTTTGTGTATGGCATGGGAGAAGATGCCATCTTGTTCTTCACATCAGCCAGAAAAATGTCATCAGCTGGCCCTGTATACCATCATGGTGGCCAAGTCACTATACCACTGTACCACCAACGCGGGTGGCCATGTCTCCTACTTTACAGAAGACAGTCCTCTATTTGATGGACTGTCCAGTCCGAGTCTGATTTAAAGTCGACGATCTGTAAGCAGGGAGAGGAACAGGAGCCTTGAAGTGGTCCATCAACAGTTAATTATTTCTGAATTTCAACTGATACATCAACTGATATTATGTAAATTAGTGCCTTCTTTTGTCCTCTTCTTTAGTGGCACATTTCCTCTTTTTTTGGAAATGTGTAAGTGGCCACCCTAGTACCAGCTTTGCCTGTTTTCTGAAGCTCTTCTCCAAGGGCCTTCCTTATTGGAAATACACAATGGTGCAACAAGGGAGAGGGTATTTTTTTTTTGGTGGTAGCACCCCAGTTATGGCATGACCATTTTCAGTGCTAGATTAAGACGTTTTTTATTTTCCCAGGCATTTTAATTTGAGGAATAATTTAGTCTGTCAGATGTTTTAGTTGCTCCTTTATTTTATTGTTAACGCTATGGTTTTATTGTATATTTTCATGTTTTATTATGATAGATTTACTTTTTACTGCCCTGGATTTTATCAAATGATGGGCCCTTCACAATTTTAATCAATAAACAAATGGACACATGGATAACTGTGGTGAGATGTGTGGGGTTTAGTTTTAACTGGAGAATTCAGTGAACACAGCTGCCTTTAGTGATTGTCTTTTTTAGAGCAAGAAGCAAAACCAGATCTAATACTTGAAGAAAAGCAGTTCTTTACTAATCCGATCTTGTCTGTATATAATTTGATTTCTTTCTGACTTGAGGAAACATTTGAGAACAGTAGCCAGATCAATCTCTGTACTTGGAAGCTCATTTTTAAAGTTCAGAAAAGAAATCCACCTGGGGCAACTTTTATGACATAAAAGCGACCAATGAAAGGACTGTCGCCAACTCTGAAGAGCTTCCAATACCTGACCAATTCTTAAAGTCCTCTGACGTTGATTTAAATGCAGTATTCAAAGGATATAATTCTGCGGTCTACACTGTGGTGCCCATGGACACGTCTTGGTTACGGTGACCATATGGAAATGCAGACAGGGCTCCTGTATTTTTAACAGTTGCGCAGAAAAGGGAATTTCAGCAGGTGTCATTTGTATGTATGCAGCACCTGGTGAAATTCCCTCGTCATCATAACAGTTAAAGCTGCGGGAGGCCTGCACTCTTTTGTATCTGGCCACTGAGGGTAGGGCTCCTGCAGCTTTAACTGTTGTGATGAAGAGGGAATGTCACCAAGCACTGCATGCACACAATAGTATCTGCTGAAATTCCCTTTGCTATACAGTAGAGCTTCATCTGTCGTTTCTCAGTCCCCGCTTTTGTTGCTCAATAGAACCATAGAATAGTAGAGTCGGAAGGGGCTTATAAGGCCATCGGGTCCAGCCCCCTGCTCCATGCAGGAATCTACCCTGAAGCATATTCATTTGCCCAGTTCTAGCCTGCTTTTCAGCTCGCAAGGAACTCTTAAGGAGGCTAATAATAGGTACAATAAAAACCCCAATTAAAATGTATCATTAAAATCCAATGAAACAAATAATAAAAACATATGCATACACACCTAGCAATGCATATACCTACCCTGCATTCTGTGCAGTACAGTCCTCTGCATGCTAAATCTGCCAAGTGTGCATAGCCTTCATAGAATCATAGAATAGTTGAGTTCAAAGGGGCCTATAAGGCCATCAAGTCCAACCCCCTGCTCAATGCAGGAATCCACCTTAAAGCATACCTGACAGATGGCTGTCCAGCTGCCTCTTGAATGCCTCTAGTGTAGGAGAGCCCACTACCTCCCTAGGTAATTGATTCCATTGTCATACTGCTCTAACGGTCAGGACGTTTTTCCTGATGTCCAGCCAGAATCTGTAAGTTGAGCCCATTATTCCGTGTCCTGCACTCTGGGATGATTGAGAAGAGATCCAGGCCCTCCTCTGTGTGACAACCTTTCAAGCATTTGGAGAATGTTATCATGTCTCTCCTCAGTCTTCTCATCTCAGGGCTAAACATGCCCAGTTCTTTCAGTTTCTCCTCATAGAGCTTTGTTTCCAGACCCCTGATCATCCTCGTTACCCTCCTCTGAACCCCCTCCAGCTTCTCTGCATCCTTCTTGAAGTGTGGTGCCCAGAACTGGACACAATACTCAAGATGAGGCCGAACCAGTGTTAGAGGAACTACCTCAAGCAATTTGGAAGTTATACTTCTATTAATGCAGCCCAAATTAGCATTAGCTTTTTTTGCAGCCACATCACACTGTTGATCTACAACAATTCCAAGATCTTTCTCGCTTGCTGAGCCAAGTATCCCCCATCTTGTAACTGTGCATTTGGTCTCTTTTTCCTAGGTGTAGAACTTGGCATTTATCCCTCTTAAATTTCATTCTGTTGTTTTCAGCCCAGCGCTCCAGTCTATCAAGATCACTTTGGAGTTTGTTTCTGTCTTCCAGTGGTTCTGAGAGTTCTTCTGCCAGCTCCTTTATTACTCTAGGGTGCAGTTCTTCGGGCCCTGGAGATTTGAACTCTTTCAAAGAAATTAGGTGTTCCTTGACCATATGTTTGTCAATCTCAAACTGCAATCCTGCCCCTTCAGCTTGTACTTGACTTTTTCCTCTCTTAAGGAGAGGAAAGAGGAAGTAAAAAAGTGCACGTGGCTCATTCAGAGGCTGTCTTTATCGTGCTGCACACAGCAGGAGATAATGAACTTCTGACTTTAGAAATAATACGGACTTACCGGGAGTCTTTTTGTCATGTGAAGAAGGTTAGAAGGGGCAGGAGATGCATGGGAGGCTGAGAGGGGCCCACGCAAATCCGTGCGTGCCCAGTAACGAGCCTGCAATAAAACGCTCATCTGATGATGCCCTAAAAGATACAGGAGCACTGTCCTCCTTTTCATATGGCAACCCTACCTTGGTGCCCACAAGTCTCCCTGCCCCTCCAAATTTTTATTTTATTTCTTAAGATTTTTAAAATTAATCTTTTTTGGAGGAAGGCTGGCATGCTGCAAAATAAATGGCTCCCCTTCAGCATCATCTTTATTTCAGTTCAAAGGGGTAGTTTTGTATTTTTGAGCATTTTATAGCAATATAACATAATGTAAAAACTAAAACCAATTAAAAACAGCCACAGAATAAAACTGAAGTAACACCAACAGCAGAAACGAAGTACGGTGCACTGTTAAGAACCCTCCCCCCCCCGAAAGATTTAAAAAAGGGCTAAAATAAAAAGCTGGGGAGGGAAAAAAAGGTCTTTGTCTAGTACCAAAAAGTAGGCACTGGGCAATCTGGGCACTAGGCAAGCTTGTCTTCATCTGTACGGGAGAGCAATACTTTCACAAATTAGGGCTGCCTCTACAAGAGGCATTTAAAGCTCTTTCAAGGCGCATTAAAATTTTTACCTCTACAAGAACGGAGCGCAAATCGGGCGTAGAGGCGCTTTAAATATCCGATTTTGCGCATTATCGAATGCGCGTTAAATAGCGAGTTTTAATTTGCGGCGGGAGTTAAAGCGCCTTACCACCGTGTAAACATGCGATTCTCCGCATGTCAACAGTTTAAAGCGCGTTTCGGTCGTCCAGTAATGCACTTCGCCGCCTCTCATGCAGAGGTATTAGGCGTAAATGCGCTTCAGCGAATATGCGCATAATCACCTAACCAGGCGTAAAGCTGAATTCTTGTAGATGAGGCCTAGGTGAGTTGCCCAAAAGCACAGAATGCATAGTTGAATATAGTTTTTAACCTCAATTCCCCACATATAAGCCCAACATTATCCTCCAGGCCACATTGGTTTGATTATTAGAAGAGAGGTTCAGTGCTGTCAAGCCTATATTCTGAAAACTATTCTGTTTCCAGTATGAACAGAAGGTTATTCTTGCAGTCGTTCAACTTTTTTAAAGCCAAATGCTTTCATATTGTTGCTTTTCCTTTTTAAAGTTACATTATCCCTCTGAAATATGGCCGTTCAATCTGATAATGCAAGCCTCAATTTCAACGTCTACTGAACAATGTTGCCATTTAGATTAGTGCGTAATATATTAGCAAAAAGACTTCTAAGCAAATCAGGGTGCCCACATGAATGAACTGAGCATTAGGGAGTTCTGAAGCTATTATGAAATGTGAGGTTGTTGTAATGGATTGTTAGTGAGGTTTTCAAAAGGTGCCTCTGTTATGCAGGTACTCTTTAGTGACTAATGTATCTTAAAAGGTGGCAGCTGACATGTGGCAACTTTTCACAGAATCTCTTTGCCCCCTGGGAAATGTGCTGAGTGCCAATATCTTATCAGCAATAATTTTTAAAGTGGAGCTGCAATAACTTCTCATTCTATTTGGAAAAAGATAACTCTGTCAAAGAAATAGGCATCACTCCCCACCCCTACTCCCCTTGATGCCAATAAGAATTGTGTTTTACAACCAGCCAGTTATTTTTCTCTGTATTAACATTACAGCAGCCATTTTGAGGAGTGCTGGGAAATACTCCATTATAACATACACAGATTTTTTTTTTGTAAAAAAAAGAAAGAAAAAAATATCCCCCCAAAACCCAATTCTCCAACTCCTAGGATGCTTTTGGATTAGGTACGCAATGACAGTGAATAGAGCAAACTGGAGAACATGAGAAAATATGGAGAAATAATGTTTGCAAGTGCCTAAAGAAGGCCTGGAAATTGATAGGAAACCTAGGAGTTGGCAAAATTTTGTTGGGATAGAATTGGTAGCATTTTGTTGTATGTAACCACTAGGCATTGAACCATAAAATCTATTCACTGGATACAAAGGAAACTTGAGGAGGTAGAGCATAAGATAAATGGGCAGGGTGCAGACCAAAAGAACTTCTGCCCAAGGGGTTGGTTCCAGAGTTAGTACTAATTAGATTAGACCCATTGAAATCAATGGCTCAAGACAATCTTGAAACCAAGTAGGATTTAAGTTGGTTGTGATTTACTTGTCCCATTGATTTCAATTGGTCTACTGATCCTGCATCCAGCCCAAGGTGAAGAGTGAAGCATATCTTACAGTTGAGATACAAGGTTGCCAAGGCAAAAGCTAAGAAGCAGGGATGCCAAGAATCAGAAGAGTTGACTGGTATAAGAGAGAAGGTAGCTTTGCTTGCCCATAATTCATGGATATCTGAATCTGATCATCAGTAATCTCCCATTAGGGATTTGATATATGAGCATGCAGTAGAACCTGAGGCTCCAGTGCACCCGCCCCCAACGTGGCCGACTTCCGCTTGTGCTGGACTACAAGTCCCATCATCCCCAAGCAGCATGACAGGGGATGATGGGACTTGTAGTCCAGCACCCGTGGAGAGCGCCATGTTGGGGAAGGCTGTTCTAGCTCAATCCTAATTGTATATATTGAGATAGAAATTCCATTAACCCATTTCAACTATATATGGCGCCTTAATGGATCCTGTGCGTTAAAACTCTTACGACATGTAAAACACTTTGTTGGCAGGGATCATCAACATCAGTGTCTGGTTTGGAAGCTTTGTCACAGTCACATTCTGAAGTGGCCAGCCATCAGCTGGGCTGCAACAGTACAGCCCTTTTTTATTTATTTCATTTCTATACCGCCCAATAGCTGAAGCTCTATGGGCAGTTCACAATATGGCGTGAAGTGCCAGGAGGTGTGTGTGTGTGTATATATATATATATATATATATAAAATTAGATTTAAGCTATAAAAGAGACTGATATCACAAAACAATGTTGAAAAAATGTAGGGATGTGCACTGGATCGGACCCGATCCACGATCCGAGTCCGGTCCAGTGGGAAATCGGATAAATTATCCGATTTCCGATCCCGCAGCTGGATCGGCCGATCCAATCCGAACCGGTCCGAAAAAGCTCCGAACCGGTTCGGCGGATCGGCGGATCGGCGGGCGCCCACTGGCGCCCACCGCCGCTTCCATTGGCGGGCACCAGCGGGCGCCCGCCGATGAAAGTGGACAGCGGGGGGGGGAGGAGGGGGGCGCTTACCTTCTCGGCCCGGTGGCTCCCGTCCGGCGCCGGCGCCTACTACTACCAGCAGGCTCCGCGGCCTGCTCTAGGGTGGCGCGCCGGGTGATGTCATCACCCGGCGCGCTACTCTAGAGCAGGCCGCGGAGCCTGCTGGTAGTAGTAGGCGCCGGCGCCGGCCGGGAGCCGCCGGGCCGGGAAGGTAAGGAGGGGGTGCGTGGAGGGGAGGAGGGGGCGCGCGGAGGGGGGAGGGGGGCCCTTACCTTCCCAGCCCGGCGGCTCCCGTCCGGCGCCGGCGCCTACTACTCCCAGCAGGCTCCGCGGCCTGCTCTAGGGTGGCGCGCCGGGTGATGTCATCACCCGGCGCGCTACTCTAGAGCAGGCCGCGGAGCCTGCTGGAAGTAGTAGGCGCCGGCGCCGGCCGGGAGCCGCCGGGCAGGGAAGGTAAGGAGGGGGTGCGTGGAGGGGAGGAGGGGGCGCGCGGAGGGGGGAGGGGGGAGGGGGGCCCTTACCTGCCCGGCCCGGCGGCTCCCGTCCGGCGCCGGCGCCTACTACTCCCAGCAGGCTCCGCGGCCTGCTCTAGGGTGGCGCGCCGGGTGATGTCATCACCCGGCGCGCTACTCTAGAGCAGGCCGCGGAGCCTGCTGGAAGTAGTAGGCGCCGGCGCCGGCCGGGAGCCGCCGGGCCGGGAAGGTAAGGAGGGGGTGCGTGGAGGGGAGGAGGGGGCGCGCGGAGGGGGGAGGGGGGCCCTTACCTGCCCGGCCCGGCGGCTCCCGTCCGGCGCCGGCGCCTACTACTACCAGCAGGCTCCGCGGCCTGCTCCAGGGTGGCGCGCCGGGTGATGTCATCACCCGGTGTGCTATTCGAGAGTAGGCCGCGGAGCCCGCTGGTAGTAGGCGCCGGACGGGAGCGGACGGGCCGAGAAGGTAAGCAGTGGCGGGGAAGGGGGCTTACCCCCCCCCCGGAGCCGTCCGCTTCTATCCGCTGGCGCCCGCGGGCGCCAGCGGATGGAAGCGGGCGGCCCCAGGGGGGGTAGGGAGCGCGGGGGAGGGGGCTTACCTGCCGGGGCCGTCCACAGCGGACGGCCCCGGGGGAGGGAGGGAGTTAGGCCCCCCCTTACCCACCCGCCGCCATTTTTTCCTCATAGACTTGCATTGCAATGCAAGTCTATGGGGAAAAAAATGGCGGCCGATCCAAAAATGTACGATTTTTGGGTTGGGATCGGACTCGATCCGGTCCGGGGGGCCTCCGATTTTGTCCGAACCGGTCCGGGACAAAATTGGAGGTCCCGATCCGGGTCCCGATCCGATCCGGGGGGTCCGTGCACACCCCTAAAAAAATGCAGTTGCTTTTCTTATGACAATACTGCAGAATAACATTGGAGACAATCAAAATGAGGCTAAATAGTCTCCCTCCTCCCTCCTCCTCTTCCTCTTCTCTTCCTTTTTTGTTTCAACTTTGAAGATGGTACGGTAACCCAAGTTCCATTTTTGTGCTCAAGGGCAAGTACCTGCTTCTTTTCAGCGGTACTAAATATATGATTTTAGCAGCTGCTTTGAAAGTTCCATTTCCAGGGAACTTTTGGCACAGGACTTTCTGTTTGCTTGTAAAGGATTATATGTAATCTACTGTTTCGCCTCCAAAGAGAAATATAAGACAGAAATCCTGCTGTATTTTCTCTCTGGTGTTGGTGTTTTTTCCCCCTCTGATCTTGACCTACTTGCTGCATGAGAAAGGTATGTAAATATTTAAAGACCTCTCAAGTCTTTCCCCTGCATGAATTATGTGTATGAAATGAAATTAGAGTTGTAGCTGCCAATTAGAATGCAGCAATGCCGTAGTTGCTGGTGCGTGGATGCAATCATCCCCACCCTCTTGCCAACTGAAACCATGCAGCTCTGGTTTTGAATTTCCCAAACAACACTGAGATTGTGCGGATGTGGCTAGATTTGGTTTGGTGAATTTGGGAATATTGCCGGATGCATTTTTCTCTATTCTGAATTCACCAATCCAGGGGTAAGCAACCTTTGTGGAGTTAGGGTTAGGGTTTGGAAATTGGAAAAACTCTCCCAGGTAGCACCATAAAATGGCTGCCACGGGAGACCTGGTTAGTCAAAAAGCTAGTCACAGGGTAGCCCAGAGGTATTTATAGGGGGGAAAAGATGGCAGCTGCTACTGGTCTGCACTTTGCTTTTAAAAAAGTGAGAGGGGAAGGGCACCTTGGTGGGTGCCACAAAGAAGTGTCTATGGGCACATTAGTTCCTGCAGGCACCATGTTGCCTACCCCTGCACTAATCATTTAGTAACGCCCTGCTTCATGATCTGTTTTTACTTTCTAAGCAAATGCCAAAATGTCCACACAATTGACTGTCAGCCAGCTTCAAATTGTCCATTGGCTAAGTTAGATAATTACCACGTCCCAAAAGTCTTCAATCAGCTGGGGCTGATTGGAGTTGTAATCTAAAACATCTGGAGGGCGCCAGGTTGGGGAAGGTTGCCATAAAATATTCACAAATTCAACAACATCATTACATTACATTACATTACTAAAGCCTCATAAATTGCTACAACAATATAGAAACATTAGCAACACCCAAGCATAACAATAAAAGGTCTGAAAAGCAAAGCCACACCGTGCTTCTTAAATGCTAATAGGGAGCTGAATTTTCAGGTTTCACAGGAGAAAAGATTCCAAAAACAGAATGCATCTCTCCCATTTTTCTTCTTTTAATTCTATCCTGAATTCACCGTAGTATACTGAAATGCGTCCTTTTCCTCTTTGCAATAATAAATCTTGAATTCATATAAACTCTGAATTCTTGTAAGTCCTTAAGCATAGGATAAAGGCACCCTTGTGTTATTATTCACTCTTGAGCTGTATGGAGCCTGTGTATCGTTACATCCTTCCTTTACTAAAGTGCATATTCTTTGTTATTTATTACTACTTTGTGCATCTGACCTTTTAAACAGTGCTGACTCTTTTGTTTCTAAGGGCTTTCAGAAAACATAAAGGTAAAAGAAAATGTAACTGTGTGCCTGATTTACTTCACACCCTGCAAGTTTAGGCCAGTATCTTTATGATGCCAACTTAACTACAACAACAGTAATGAGCATTTCTGCAGCATTTTTTTCAGTATACTAAGTGCTTCATGTACATTGCGTTATTCATCCTTATAACTACTGAGTTACGTAAGCTGGTATTATACCCATATTGTAGATGAGTTGTTGGGTCCAGGAGATGGTGGCTTGCCTTTGGGCACCTAGTGTGTTCATGGGTGAGTGAAGATTTGAAACAGGAAGGGAAGTTAGGCTGATTGGCATGAGACGGGGGCCAGTTTGGATAACATGACAGCCCATCATGGGTTACTCTGGGTGTGTGTGTGCTGCAGTGTGTGCCAGCCACCATTATGAATATGCAAGCTGTTACCGGGGGTTGTCATGGTTTGCCGTGTAAACAACCTTCTTTCTCATAGCCCTAAAACAGACCATAGGTTCTGCGAGGGTTGCTTAACCCTCAAATAACCCCCCACTGGGTGGTTTGCATGACATGACTGCACCACCCCAAGAGTTAATTAACCATGGTGAGCTGTTACGTCATCTGAACTAGGTCAGGGTCTTTACAGTGGTGGCCCCACATTTATGGAACTCCCCTGGGAGATACAATCAGTTCCATTCCTGTTGTTTGTGTTTTTTTAGATGGACCCTTAATATATTTTTAATTGAGAGGGTAGACATCAAATTACATTTCCATTTGTTTCTATTGTCCTTGTTTTAGATCTTGGCTGTCTGAAACAGAATGAAACTGAATATAACTGACTGATTTTATTGTTTTTCTGCTCATCTTTGTTGTTTCATTTCATGTTGTTACCCTGGGAAAATACTACATTTTGAAAATATTCTTAAATAAATGAACCAATAAATCCAGAATTTGCCAACTCAGATGTACAGGTAATAATAGGCTTCACGTAGTCCAGGTCTAGGAGTGGAATCTCTCTTACCCTTGTATCATAACTGGACTTTCAAGCCGTAAGGCTACTTCTGCATAGTGAATGTATGTGTGTGTAGATCCTTTAATGGGGTGACTAGATAATAGCTTTTTCAAGAGACATATTTGGGCAGATCTTAAACTATATAATTATCTGCAACTGTCCAGTTAAGGCTTATTTCCTTCCAAAAAGGCTGATTAATTGCACTGACCTTATTCATCTTTTTTCTAATTAGGAATCTAGAGGGAGGCTAAACCTACTGTAAAAGTTTTATGTGATCTTGTAGAAATTGTGGTTCCCCATTAAGAATGGTCAATAATGGAATTCATAATCCTGTTCAGGAAAACTGTAGAAGAAAGATACTATAATTAATCTAAATCAGCCGTCCCCAACCTGGTGCCCTCCTGATATTTTGGAATTCAACTCCCATCAGTCCTAGCCAGCATAGCCAATGGTCAGGAATGCTGGGAGTTGTGGTCCAAAACATCTGAAGGGCACCAAGATGGGGAAGGCTGGGCTGAATAAAAGGTTTTGCCATGTTTCGAAAAATGTCATCATTTCAAAGGAAAGGGGTTTAAAAACCCTTTAATTATTGAGCAGTATCCAGTGGGACACAACTTCTAATGCTGTTGGTGTTTTAATAGAGTAGTTTATGCTAGTGCAATGTAATTTATATTAGTGGTTGTACCCCATCAGGTACTAGCCCTTGTTTTTAGATAATGTATTTTACTAAATGTTTGAAAGCATTATATGAATGGAAACATCTGATTATGACTAAGCAGAGATAAACATTAACAGTGCAAGGGTGGAAAGCTGCCTTGAGGAATTAGCGTGAGCACTGTTAAAGACTACCAGTATTTATTTATTTATTTATTTATTACATTTGTATACCGCCCCATAGCCGAAGCTCTCTGGGCGGTTTACATAGGACCAGATATAATTTAGTGATGATTCAAACATACCTCATCTGAAGTAGTTTTGTCATCTCATGGTTCTAGATCAGTTTAGTTTTTATTTTGTCATCTCATGGTTCTATGTCAGTTTATTTTTATTTTGTCATCTCATGGTTCTATATCTTTTCAGTTTTTATTTTTGGAATTTACATGGTTGAAAGTACCCCCACATGGAAATTATGTCCCTAAAAAGCAATCATATGGACCCTGGGTGAGCGTCCCAGTGACCATAGGACTATTCAACTTCCCTCTTCCGAGGTCAGAGACATCTCACCTCACCCCCTTACATCTTTATACTGTTCCAGTGTAATTGAATAGTACCTCCTTTTCCTCTCCAAACAATTGCTTCAGCAGTGCTTTTATGAGTGACAGACACAGTGAATCAATGTGAATTATATATACACAAGATGTGGACTCTACCAACTCTGGTCCTAATAACTTATTTTCCAAATGGATAATAGTGGCATAGTGGTGGTAGTACTTGACTAGTCACCGTTGTTCCAAAGCCCTCTGATGGGAAGTACTCCTTCTTTGAGGTACTTTCAGTAGCATTTTTGTGTTTCTTGTTTAGTCACTTCCGTAGACAATTCTCCTAGTTCCCATGTTATGGAAGGCTTGTCAGCAAGCAAGACAAGAACTTTATTGTCTCTACGTCAAGAAAAAAAAAGCAACAGGAAACTCCTAACTTCATCCAGATACAACCAAGTCCATTGCCATCTGGTGGCTAAACCATAAAATGACACTATCCACACACATACACTTTACTATAACTAAACCTAGGCCCCCTCCACAAGGATGCGCTTTTGCGCCCGGTTCCGGGATTATGCGCATTATCGCGGAGGCGCATTTACGCCTAATCCCTCTGCACGGGAGGCGGCGAGAGGCGGCGAAGCGCATTAATTCATGTCCAAAAAGTGCTTTAGAAGACGTTAACGCGCATAATCGCTTGTTCACACCGCGATAATGCGCTTTAACGGCCGGAGAAAAATAAAAGTCGCTATTTAACGCGCATTCGAAAATGCGCATTATCGGGGAAATAACGCGCCTGTACGCCCGTTTTGCGCTCCGCTGGTGTGGAGGTAAAATTTATAATGAGCCTCTAAGGCTCATTAAACGTCTCGTGTGGAGGAGGCCCTAGTTACATGCAAGTTAGATAATCAATTACATTCTTTCCTGTTTACCCCTGCCTCCTCTTCTCTCCCATTCCTCTGTTGTTTCTCCTGTGCTGAGTTTTAGATTTTATAAAGTTAATGGGAGCAGGGACCTGTCCTTTTGTACTCTGTAAAATGCATGTACATTGATGGTGGCATATGTAAGGAAGCACAGGGTTGAATACATAATAGAGATGGTGAATCAACATGCCATAGAATATTGCTTGAAGTGACATTTCCAGGCTAATTTGAAACATTCTGCTCAGGTGAAACATGGAAAATGTGTGAGAAGAAAACATTTTAAAATATATATATATTATTATCACTAGCAATGTTGTGGGGAATGGGGCATTCTGCATATTCCCAATGGGTTAATATAGTTGGCATCTAATTAATTACATTATTGTGTCTCATTTATTTCCTTTCAGTATTTTCTTTTCATATTTCTTTTCTCTTGGGTTTCTCTAAAGAGTAGTATTCCTTCTTCTCTCCCCCACCCCTTCAGCTGCAATATTCTCTGTTTCATTTTTTATTTGTGTATTTATTTGCCATCATTTCTTTCCTTTTATTTGATGGCAGTCTGTGTTGCAATCCATAAATTTCTTGCCTTTTCACAGCAGCTAAAAGTGCTCAGCTGTGCAAGGAAAAATCCCTAAGAATTGCTGTCAATTTCATGCTGTATCAGAATTGCATTTTATCAGAAAGAAGCCAATTTTACCGAGTTTATAACTTCCTAGAGCCCAATAAAAACCATTTGTAAAATTGGACTGTTCTTTACACACCTCCCAGATACACATTCAGCCATTTTGATGCAGCAAGTAACTGGGAAAGTGATGTGCCTACCTCTAGGGGTTTCTTCACACCACGGCTTTTTATCTCTTTGTCTTCTTTTCACTTTGGCTCATGTTTGCCTTTTGGTCCTGTGCTGCCCTGCATGTTTGCAGAACACAGCAATAGAGATCAGTACAGGGCAAAAGACAGGGCAAGGGACAAATAACTGGTAGTCATAATAGGTATCAAGTCGATTGACTTGACTAGCCTGCCACTTCAAGCAGCGGGTTGGGATACCTCCTTATGAGTGGAGATGCTCATAGGGAGGTGTTTCAAAGTGCTATTGGTAAAATCGAAAGCTGAAGGAGTAATTTAGGCAACGTTAGCTTGTGTTGAGGCAGCAGCTCACTCCACAATTGATTTAGTGCTGCAGCAACCAGAAAATAAATTTACAGTGCAATCCTATTCCCTACTTAAAAGTTCAATAGGACTTATTCTCAAGCAAGTAGGTATAGTATTGCAGCCTTATGTAGTTCCCACATAGTCCTGCTATCAGGACTAGATGCACCTTTAGTTAGGGTGACCATATTTTGGAAACCAAAGAGGAGTACAACATGGTCGGCTCCCAAGGGGGCATGCCCACCAACATGTCTGGCCCCAGGGGGCATGTCCAGAACCAAGGGGGTGTGCCCACCTGAACATAGCCTTGGTCACATATCTGATTTTACAGCACACAATTAAGAGAAGTCTGTCCTACATAACATCATAATGTTAAAATCACTTAAATAAAGAACAATGTATCTGAAATTAACTCCACTTACTCCTCCTTTTGTAGCTTTTTCTGTACTTTGAAGCTTTTGCTATACTCTATGTAATACATTCTCCCCTCCCCTCAAATATATTTTCTGACTGTATCCTTACTCCGCTGCAAACTGCTGCTGCTTTAAACAGGGCTTGCTTCCGGCTGGCTGGCTTTTTATTTTTAAATTTCAATTTTTTAAAAAAACTTGTGTATGATTGTCAGAAGTTTCTCTACTCTAACATTAGGGTGGGTGTTATGGGCAGCAGACACTACTTTGCCCATTCACACTTCTCACTCATATCCATTAGCTTCTCAAGGCTTCTCACATACTGATTTTGAACTCCTGTCCACTTCCTGCAAAAACACGTGACTCTGAGACCCTCTTTCTAAAGCCCTGCGTTGCCTGTCAGCACCGTAGGGTTAAGTTACAACAGGTGTCCCTGAGTTGTCTGTGCATCCTCTGTTGTCTCTCTCTCTAAATCATTGCAGCCAAACCAAAGCCTACAGCCTCAAACAATCTCCCTCCCTCTCTCTCTCTCTCTGCCAAAGTTTCCCAATGACCCATCCGGACCGCACACTTGTGGTCAGGGATATTGCTTATTGTTTGGTCATGTCTGGAGACTCTTACTTTAAAAACTGCTGCCGCCAGCTGCCTCCACCTCCTCTCTTCCTGCACACCTGCTTAACTCTGATGCACTCTTAAAACACTCTGGGTGGCAAGCCAGCCTCTCAGGGTCAAGCTACAGGTGAATCTGGGTTACCTTCAGTCTCTATCTGCCTTATGCCAGCCAGCCGACGTCTCCAGCTTCCAGCCTCAAACAATCCCCCCTCTCTCTCTGTGCCAAAGTCATCCAACAGTCCAGCCAGGCTGTGCACTTGTATCCTGTGACTGGGGGTAGGGTACCAGCTTATAGCTTGGTCACATCTGGTGACTCCTGTTTTTTTTTAAAAAAACTCCACCACCAGATACCTCCGTTATTTTTAAAAATATATATTTTAAAACCCCAAACTTTAAAAAAAATTCCTAAAACTCAATGGGTGAACAGATCTGCTTCAAATTTGGCATGGCTAAAGCCCTTCCTTAAGCTATCAGTGTGCCAAGTTTAATCTCTACATCTTTAAAAATGTAGAGCGTTTTTGTTAATTCTCATTAAAGTAGGATGGGGAGGATGGGAAAAATCTGGATTTTTCGTCAAATTTCATAATTCCCTCCTTCCCGGATTTGTTACCAAAAATCTTGACAAGTCCGGGTTTTTCCTGTCATATGGTCCCCCTACCTTAGTGGCTCTTTAAAGAAGTAGAGACTTTTCTAGTTAACAACAGTGCAAATGGCAACAACAAGTCTTGACGTAGAGTCTGACTTAGGGATACCACTTAGGGCAAAGTATAGACAACTATCTTGGCACATAACCAAGAAGGAATAGCTGGTGGACACATAGCCTTGACACGCACTATTTTGTATCCCACATTTGGATTCATTTTTTTAAAAAAACTGCATCATCTCCACCCGAAAACTGACAATTTAACATTACGATATTAAGATTAGTGGATTGTACTAATGGGCACATTACCTTATTTTATTCATTTACTACGTTTCTACACAATCCAATAGCTGAAGCTATCTGGGAGGTTCACATTACTTCATGTGATCCATCTTAGTGGGTTGTGGCCTAAGCAGGACCAGGTTTGCGCAACATATTAAAATAATGTAGCTGTTCCAACTATATACGCTGGATCCTTAAAGCCCCCAGTCGTAAGTTATTGTTATCGCATTTTTACTGCACTTGTGAGATTTTCTGCCTTGACAGTCCTTGGGAACGATGCACCTTAATTTGGGAATGGAATATGGCATATATGGTGGCAGTGTTAGGAAGTTCGTAAACTTTTTTTTAAAATGCTGATCTCTACGGAGGTTTAGCCTCCTAAGTTACCTTATGGAATCTAGATCTGATTCAATATTTGTGACTACCAGCTCACCCCTACCTCTCATTCTGCTCGGCTTTGCGATACTTGATAGGGAGATGTGGCTATAGTCAAATGTCAGATATCCCTCATGATGGTGTGGGAAACGTGGTACTGAGTTTGGGGATAGTCACATAACAGGATGGATTACAGGATTCATTAGAGTTACTGTAGGAATGGCAACAAATTATTGTGGGTTGTCAACTTCATGCATTTGATGAAGAAGGCTATTACCTACCAAAATAGCTCATGCCACAACGAATACGACAGTCTTCAAGGTGCCACAGGACTCTTACGTTTTTTGTTACAGCAAGCTAACATGGCTACTCCTCTGGTAAATGAACACTGAGCTGTGTTTGTTTGTATGTATGTGTGTGTGTGTGTATGTGTAAATGAGAACAGAAGAAGGACATATGGGACACAGTTAGGAAAATCACCAGAGGTCCTTTTGGCACAAAAAGATTCATGTGCTAGAATTAGGTCATGCCCCTCATCCTATTTCCTGTATGCAATCATCTGACCCTGGCACAAACCCCAGTGCCCCTAAGGGGAGATGATCTGGTAAGACATCTGCTGTAGCATTTAAGCCTTAAAACGAAGGACTTTCTAGTTTATGGAAGAAATGTGGCTTCTAGCAGTCTTGTGTGATCGACGCTGTCTACTTTATGGCTCCTGCTTCATTTACATAAAGGAGATTCCTTTTTAAACCCTCTTTTCAGAATTTTCTTCTTAATTTACTTGTGAAAATAGGACATTATATAGAGGAGCTACCACAAAGAAGGATAGAACTCATGGGCTACTAGCTTCTAGTTGTGTAGTCAACTACTATGACTCACATGTCCTTCTGTTCTCATTTACATAAGGGATTTGGGCAGGTACAACTTGTCATGCAGAAATCCTTTGTGTCTGGTTACCCTTGCAAAATGACACAGAAAAGATATATATCAGTACAAGAGCACATATGGAAAGGCCCTACCTTCAGTCACCTCCAGGAAGGACTGGGAAGGACTCTTGTCTGAAATCCTGGAGAGCCACTGCCAGCCAGTAGAGAGAGTGGATCTCACATATTGGAGTGGATCTCACCAATGCAATTTCACCACAGGCATCAACAAAGTATGAGGCCCAATTGGCTCTTTTTATTTTGAATTAGCCTTATTAAAGATGCCTCACCCTTAATTGTGTCCATGCTCCACTGATTATGGTGCTCTTTACTGTGCATATATATTATACATGTCATTCTTTTTTGCTATTGCTCCACTTTGCGGTACTTACACTGTTTGTTTTATCCAGCTATATCTTTCTGTCCTCCCAGAAATCTATATTACGTCTTTTCTATATTAATTGTTATGGGGTTGGCACTGACTTTTTCTCTAACTTGTACGGGGGTGGGGGGTGGGGATATCCAGAAATTATAAATGGTGTGTGTGTGTGTGTGTTTTAATGCTTTAGAAGTACACTTCATATGTTAGTGATTCCCTAATACATTGCACCATTTTAAAAATAACTGAATAGTTGCGTTTGTCTGGTGGATCAGCAGTTTACAGCTAGAAATGATTTCTAACACTCTTTTTTATGTGAGGTTGCTTGTAAAAGGAGCATGGCAGTGTTTTAAGTCGTGCAACGTGTTCAGTGAGTTTGGTGCAGTGCAGCAGGGCTTGTATAATATTAGTGGCTTCCTTCGAGCAATGTTTGGATCTTAGCACCACTTGGAGAGATGGAAAACATCCAAGCTTTCACTATGCTGTTAAAAATGGTATTAACTACTGGGCTTTTAAAACAAATTTCTCATTGGAAAGCCCACTGTTTCCCTCATTAGGGAATAGTTTTAACTTACAAAATAATAACTGAAGGTAGTTCGTATTGATGTTAGAAATATCTCCATATTAGAAACAAACATTGGAGGAAGGCACTGGTCACAGGCTCGTTAAGGAAAAGAGGTCTTCTGGAAAAGAGTAGTCAAGTCTACCCATGAGGAAAGCATTGGTAAAAGTACTGATAATCAAGAGCGTTCTGATCAGAATTTACATGCCTAGAAAACAGGGCTTGCTTTGGGGGAAGGGTCTTTGACCCAAAAGTACTCCTCCAAAAGAAAAGCCTCATGCTCAAAACATGTCAGAATTTCCCAATAAACATTGCCTTGGATTTTCCTCTCTTTTGTTGAGCGAGAACTCAGCTGCTGGCCGTTGCTCCTTTTGAATGAACTTGACAATTGGACTGAACTATATGAAGAGTCTATTGATGCACACTGAAAAGAAACTATACATATAATTTTTGTAAACTGCCCAGAGAGCTTTGGCTATGGGGCGGTATATAAATGTAATTCATAATCATAATCATATTTTCTCCAAAAACTGAACTAATGTAACAACCTCCCAAGACCAATTTGGTATGACAACTGTTTGGGATGTTGGAATGTGCTAACTATTGGGACATTGTGGGGGTGTCTACACCAGCTGTTTATTGCAGGATTGTATCGGTCATCGCTAACGGGCCACATGATGTTCACCTGCTCCTGCAGTGATCTCAGCTCCACCTCTCAGTTATTCAGGAATATTGCTGGCTGCTTTTGTTACGTTTTCTTTGTCTCTCTTGCTACAATCCTGAAGTCCATGGCTGGTGTGCCCCCCTTCGTAAAGCTGTTGCTGTTTGGCTGTCAGGACTAGGCCTGTTTCCCTTAGGCTGGAAGAAGGAGTTTCAGACAATCAATCAGAATCAGATTCTGAAGCAGAAGAGACAGTGCCAGAAACATACCAGCCTATACAGGGAGTGGGAAAGGTGACTCTCACTGGCTGAATTTGGACGACACAATAAGCAACTGGGGGGGGGGAGAACAATCGTCAGTGGTATTGACTATCATGTCATCCGAATGCTGCCATAGTCAACTCAGCGTTGATCCTAATCCACACCACAGTTGATTATTTATTTCCATGTTGTGTGGGGAGTACCCCCTAGATGAACAACTGTAAAGTTGATTATTACCCCACCATTGACTATCGTGTTGTCCGAATTCAGCTGCTGGATCTTCACCAGCTGGGAATGAACTTTAGTCAGACCTTATCTCTGAAAGTGTAAGCAACCCTCAAGCTCTGGGAATTCCAGATTCTTCCGAGGGGGAAGACACTGAAAGGCTATCTGATCCTAGAGTACGCCGTAGACTAAAATGGGCGGAGCTAAAGAAAGGTGAGAGAAGGTTGGCCTGGCTCGCTTCTCGCCAAAGGCTTCATCAGAACCAGTCTCCCTGAAATTAAAGCGTACTGGGAGAAGGCTTTCCCTTTTTCTTGAAAGGACAATTGTCTCGCTTAGTTTGCATAATGTTGTCTAGAGAGAAGTTCCTAGAAGTTAGAGACCCTTCAAGTGGGAAGAGATGTTCATTGCCTGAATAAAGCTTTATGGATTACGTGGCAGACCTCTTTATTGTCTCCCAATAAAGTGAGAGGTTTTGGGAAACACGACAGCGGAACAAGTTCCTAGCTCAGCGAACACCCAGCCAACTCACAGGGGCATGTCCAGGGGTTTTGAAGGTGTATGGGAGTGGACCTGGCCACCATTTTCGCCTCACGTTTTCGATGTGTATTTGGTGTGTTTTGGTGCTGTGAGTATTTTTTTAATACAAACATATCTGTGCACAGCATTGCATATTCAATGGACTTCCTATTCACCCCATATGTTGCTGTGCATTTGCATTTGTGCGCATCCCTCAGGAGTCAATAAAAAACCAGCCCCGTAGCCACGTCATCTGCATAGCCCTGCCCAGTTCTGCCGATCCACATATGGAAGCACTGTCATGGGGTGCACGTCCTCCCGAAACAGCACTCCTATCATTACAGAAATTTTTCCCCACACGTGCCCCATGAGTGCTGATCGTGGAAGTGGGAAAACTCACAGTCACCCTCCTCTATTGCGAAAGGGGTATAGGTGTAGAAAGGGCCTGTATCTTTCAGAAGGGAGAAAGGTAAATAGAATAGTAAAATAAGCATTTCTTGCACTTTTCTATCACAGATTTTCTTTCAGTTTCTTTAACAACGGAAACATGGCATTTTAAAACTATTTGTTTTTAATCCAGGCCTACCACTTTGATAAAAATTTGCATTCCTTAATAGGGTTTTAGACTTCTTCTATGATCTGGAATTTATTCATTCAGTGAAAATGAATATCAATAAAAACGAGTATGCCTTAAAGCAGTGAAGTGGCTATGGAAGCAATATGTTACACACTTACATGAGAGTACGTGATACTATATCAGTGGGGACTTATAGCCCAATACATTGTCTACTTACTTAAATGCAGCTCATATGCTCTGGATTGTGCTTGGTAATATTAACCTAGGGCAGATATTTATCACTTCTTATTACTTAATAACTTGTTTAAAGTATGCAACTACCTCCACTAAAATGTGTTACATTTGAGTAAACATAGGGTGAATAAGCTGTATAGTTGATTTACATGTGTAGCCCATACTTGATGGTGTAGCGATATGATGAACATGTGTGAGCCAGCACATACATGCAAATAAATATATTTCAGATGAATAGATTTACTTTTCTATCCTATCTTGCTTCCAAATATCTTTTCTGTTTACAAAAAAAATCAGTACACTGTATGGAAGTAATGTATTATACCAGGATATTTCCTTCTGCAGCTATTCCTTCATTTCCCAATTCAAATTGCATTTTAAGAATCAGGCCATTTTGCCCCCTCATAGAACCGTAAGGTATAAACAAATTATAAGCAATATCTCTTACAATCTTCATCCATGCACTGACAATGGCTGAATTCGGACGACACAATAAGCAACTGGGGAGGGGGAAACAATAGTCAGTTGTATTGACTATCGTGTCGTCTGAATGCTGCCATAGTCAGCTCAGCGCTGATCCTAATCCACACCACATTTGATTATTTATTGTTGTTCATCTAGGGGAGTACCCCCTAGATGAACAACTGTAAAGTTGATTGTTACCCCACCATTGACTATCGTGTTGTCCGAATTCAGCCACTATATTGCATTGTGCTTTCCCTTCCCTTAACAATGTGGTGGTAAGGGAAGCCATCGATAGGTGAATTTCTTTAGAAGAAGAGAACGTTGGAGACTAATAGTGGCATTCTAATAATCTGCCTATTTACAGCAGCACAAGTGAGCAATATTGTGAGGGTTCAAAGATAAACACACTTACAAGCAGTGCTGCTCCATAGCAGTCCAACATCGTGAAGCCTTCTGATAGCTCTTCAGTAAACGCAAGGTGGATTTCATTATGGCGATTCTTTTTCTTCTGACTCCTTCATAGAGTTTACATTGAGTGTGTGCTTGTATGATGGAACAGCATGTAGGTACAGTACAAGGAGTCAGGGGTAGGCATTCTTGGGAAACCTGCTGATGCCCAAACCCATGCATGGGCCCTCCTGCCACTCTTTGGAGTCTTCTGGTCCTCCAGCTCCTCTTTTTGCTGCAGTCTATTCAGGTGTCCTCTCCAATCATGCAATCAAGGGTTCAGCTGCAGCTATCTCTTTTCTGGTGGCTGCAGCACTAAATCAATTATGGAGTGAGCTGCTGTCTCAACACAAGCTAACGTTGCCTAAATTACTCCTTCAGCTTTCGATTTCCCCAGTTAGATGTGGATGTGTTTACAGGGTTTGCAAAGTATATACAGTAGAGCATAGTAAGTTTGCATGCCATAGATTGTTTTATGAATTGGCCTAGGTTACTCTTCCATTAAACCCATGACAGTGATATACCAATTTATTTGAGGCTTAAGAAATCCTGCTGGCATATCCTGCTGGCATATCTCTTCCTCCCCTTTAGCCCGAAGAGTTGAGAGTTCAGACTTGCTGTGAAGAGTCCATTGTCAATAAATATAATCTCTGTAGATCTTTAGTTCTGCATTTTAAATTTGCATTTTTTTCACCTTGAGTTTGATTGAGTTTCCGATATTGTGGAATTTCTCTTTTAATTCCATAATGGCCTCACTTCTTCATGTCACTTTCTTCAATGCAGAACTAGATGGTACATGAGAGATCTGTGATTTGAATCTCCCCATGTAATTTTCTTTTTCTAAAACATTGGATCCTGATTTTGGCTGGAGTGGTGATATGGGAGAAGTGGGGGTGGGGTCTAAACCTGCATCATTGCTCTGATCCAACCCCAATATATCTCCACCCCTTTGCAGCTGCTTTTATGAGAAGAAAATTACATGGGGAGATTCAATGATAGCTCTCGTAATGCTGAGTTTGGCCTCAATCTTCCTAAGTCATTCAAAATAGACACACTAGAAAGGCCATTGTTAGTGCAATTGGGGGTTGCCACATGAAACTCACGTTTACTTGACAATAAGTCCTACTGATGCAAAATAATGTGCCCCTGCAGCCCCAGTTAATTCAGCCTTACCTTGAGTGTAACTATCCATGTTTACTCAGACATAAGACCTTCTTTGTTCAATCAGAATTACGTCCTTCCATACCAGTGTGGTGCGTTCAGGAAAGAAAGCATTCCTGCACTGTGAAAAACAAATACAAGCAGAATTCTTTTCATTTTCTGTTTCAGATGAAAGAGCAAACTGCATGATTTCCTTGAGATCTGGGGGAATACATTTTTTTTAATGTTGTGAACACTGCCTTGGGATCCAGTGGGTGCAGGGCAGTTTATAAATTTAAAAAATACAACTTATTTTAATGGGCAACTTTGTCACTCCACTTCTCAACAGTTGCATGAGTTCTGCGATGCATTGAGACAGAATTATTATGAATCTCTCCTTTTCATAAGATTGCCCCCTGACCTACATGCATTCATTAGAATGCCTGCACAGAAACATCGCATTTTGCAGGATAGAGACTTCCACACACGCAGCTGTACATGCGGGGATTCTGTTCAGGCATTCTAATTAAGTGCACAGGTGGGGACAGAGACTGCCAGCCAAAGGCCACACAAAGGTTTGCATTTATTCTACCCGGAACGAAGGCCCGAAAAGTCTAAACCCTGCACCCAGCCTTCATTCAGGATTCTTGCAAATCATTATAGTGTCTTCTGTGAACTTCTGGGATGAAAGAAGCTTCCTACAGTTATTAAATTCTGTTTATAAGTGCCAGACAGGGCCAGCACTGGATCTGAGTGGTCCTAAGCAAGATGTCCTCCACCCTCTCCCCATTGCCAACCTGTTGCTCCCCCTCCAAAGTGAGCCTACCGGGGGTGGGGTGGGGGAGAGTTGGGCGTTGTTGGATGCAGATGGGCAGCAGCACTGAAAAGAGCAGTGGCTCAGCTCCAGCCACCTGGTCCTCTTTCAGCCTGCATCTGAGAAGTGAAGTGCTGGACGAAGCTGCTGCAGCCACTAGCATCTTCATTTTCTCAGAATATCCCTGAACCCCAATGTAGTGCATGTTGGGGGCAGGGTTCAGAGGCATTGGAGGTAGTGAAGATGGTAGTGGCTGCCGTTGCCTCACCCAATGCTACTCTTCTTAGCGCCAGGCCCTAAAAAGGGAAAAGAAAATTTAAAAAATTAACATGCCAATGTCACTCAACCGGAATGGGCCCTCTAGGGCATGTTGAACGCTGATTCCGGACCAAATATGAGTTTGAAGTGTTTCTGAACTTTTGTTTGTGACTCCCATCATGAAAAACTGATAGACACTGATCTCTGGTTCTGTTCAGGCAAAATATATACTTAGAGTGGCCATGTGACCTCTTTTACAGAGAACAGTCCTCTATTGGACTGGTTACCAGAAGACTGTCCTCTGTTTTGGAGGTGTGCTCTGTTTGAAGGGCTGTCCAGTTGAAAGATAAAAAAACACAAAGGGGGAGCTGGGCCTTGAAGTTGACTCTCAAGAGCACCTTGACAGCACACTACACAAGGCATACAGGTCACCCAATTCCAGTGTTCCACACTATGGTGAGATGTACTGTATTTCTATTTAAATTATAATAATTATTTTTACATTGACATCTACATATATAAATTAGCATATGCAGGTTTTATGTAAATTGATGTCCTCGTTAGTCCTTTGGTGATGCATGCTCTCCTTATTGGCAATTCATAAGTGGCCACCCTATCTATGCTAATGCCATTTTGTGGGTCTTCCTGTTATTTCAGGGTTACAGAATTAAGTTACAGATGTGTAGTCTGTGTCTTGAACCAGGAAGAGCACAAACCAAACTTCTGCAAGTTAATTTAGCCTTACTGGAATGAAACAGCCTCTTTCTATTTTTAGTTTATTATCTTATTGTAGTTCTGACTTCTGTTTCTGACTGCCAGTGTAAAGTATGCTGCTTTTTCATTATTTAATAGATTTTTTTGTTTGTTTTAGGGTTTATGAGATTTTTGTGAAAAAAGCAAAAATAAAACCCAAACCCGTTTGAAGGGCTACCACAGCAAATGGCCTCAGACACAACTGCCATAGGACCTCCATAGTCAAAGCCCTTGATTTTAGATAGAAATGTAAAATTTTATTTAATTTATATTTTAATTTAATATATCAGAACAATAATCTCTTCTGGATTACTGCAATGCGCTATACGTGGGGCTGCCTTTGAAAATTGTCCAGAAATGTCAGCTGGTCACGGACAGAACGGCAAGATTGACTTTGTAAGCAAACAGGATGTCTCCCGTCCTTTCCCCCAGCAATCCTGTGTTTTTATAACACAGAGATAATCCTGCATGGCGCTGTTTCATTTCAGCCTATTCTTTTTAATGACATTCCCTTTTCAATTAAAAATCATCGTCACTGTCTGACGGATCCCATTTTGAGTACAAAATATCCAAGACTTGGTAAGAAATTGGGATTTGTTTTTTGTAATGTAGAGAACCTCAAAGTTAAAAACAACAACAACACCCACCTTCATGCTAAGAATAAATATTTCAAAAATCTACAACAGTGATCTGCACAATTATAAGTTTAGATCACCCTTCGGTATGTGGTTCTGCATGTGCTAAATGCTACTATGCTACACATTTCCCCTGCTACACCCAAGGAACTATGGGGCACAAATAGTTTTAGAATTCAGTGCCAAACCTGGTCTGAAACCAGATAAAAATGGATCTAGATGTCTAGAAATGTTGCCATGGGCAACAGGGGAACAGTTCTGTATTAAACAGAACTTTAATACAACGTGTCATAAAGGTCATAAAATACAACATACTTGGTGAAAGGAATTTTTAACAGCACCCTGTAACTGATCACATTCATCTCTGCTGCCCAATACAAAAAGAATGAAATAAGCCCCATGCAATCATTTGAAATAAGCACTACTGTATTTAACAGGCTTTGGTGAATTGTATCGATTTTTGTCACTGTAATGAATAAAAAGTATCCAACCAGATTTCAAGGAAATCAGTTTGTCTTTTTCATCCCTTGTATCCTATGCACTTTTATTCTGTGCTGTGTTATATATTCCATAGCTATTAAAATAACTGAATCTTGGCTTTTTTTTCTCATTGATGCACTCTCCCCACTATTAAATAATGTATTAAATGCTTAAAACTATATGTATTCACAATTGAAGTTACCATATAATTGGCCCTCCTTGTTAGTGATCTTGTTGTTAAGTTCACCCTGCAATATGAAATTGTTTAATTTTAATAATATAATAAATTACTGCACAAACAGCTCTACTGGGAGTTATACACCCGACGTTAATTACAGACAATTTCCAATTCAGATTTCTTGGAAATGGAGAGTAACAGAGAATATTCTAACTATTCTTTTGCTCCAAGCTATTCCTCTATTTAATAATTAGCGTATTAACTGCAGACTGTGGCAAATGCACATGCATTTAAATATAACATTAGACACTGGCCTAACCTTAGTTATATAAATCAATTCAGATTTGTGAATTTAGTATGCAAAACACGTACAAAGGAACATAAAAGTGAATTTTTCAAAACTGTTTTTATTATAAAATAGTATGATTATGCATACCTATAGATCTATCTGTCTATCTAATGAATCTTAATTAGTTTGATGTGGACCAGGGCTCCAATTGCAAGCTTTCTTTCACATGCCTAGTGAAGGCACTGCTACCACAAATGTATCTTAGTTTCTTTCTGTTCTATCTTAAGATACTATGGATGGGGCAGTAATGTAACACTGTACTGACTGTATGTTTAATATGATCAATGTATGTATAAATTCCTCTTGTACAATTAAGTACAGCAGTTCCCTGAGTGAATAGGCTCTTTGATGCCCATACAGTACATCTGACCATCCCATTAACTTCAGAGGACCCATTTACACAAAGGGTCACATTGAAGTTAACAGGGAAGTTAGTGCATGCAACAACCCATCAGAGTCTTGTGCAGTAGAGCTTGTAGATCGTCCATAAGTCCCCATATCAATGTCAGTGGCACCCAGGGAGGTGTGGTACAGGTGTGGGATATTGCACATGATGGGGCAGAGTGATGCAATAAAGAATCTGCATTGAACTCTTATTATACACTTCAATGAAAGCCACTTTATTATGGCAGATAGAGTGTTGGATTTAGGCTGATTACAGCTGGACTGTAATCATTGTGTGGGCTATACATGTGTGAGTATGAAAGATGGAGCTTCACATTCTCAGGTCCTGGGACAACCAGTGAGATACACTATTGAGGTGGTCCCTTGTAAATCACCAAAAAAGAGGACGTTCATGAACCCCCCCCCCAAAAAAAAGATGACAAAAGGGGGCTCCAATTTGCATAATATTTGCACATGCTAATTTAGATGTATCTTGCAAATTTAGAAATAATCATGATAATTTAAATAGAAATACAGTACATCTCACCATAGTATGGGAGACTCTGATCAGGTGACCTCTGGGGATTGTTCAGTCTGCTGACAAGGTGCTATTGATGGGTAACTGCAAGGCCCAGCTCTCCTTCCTTTTTATTTTTATTTTTCAGTTGGACATAGACTGGACCACTATTCAAATAGAGGATATCTTCAAAATAGTGGGCTGTCCTCTGTAAAAGAGGTCACATGGCTGGCCTGTACACTGTCCCTGCATGGAACAGAGGCTTGCTATTTCCTTCATGGGATACAGGATTTTTAAAATCCAAATGCTAACCTATTTTGCCCATTAATGATGATAGCTGTGAATTTGGTTTTTTTAAAAATAAAATAAAAAATATCTATTGCTTGTAACTCTTTCTGACTACCACAAGCACCACAGCTTAATTTTTGTCTAAACTAGACACATGTTATTTAACTCTCCCACCCCTGCTGCTGCTGCCAATTCCCATATTGGGAGCTTGTACATCTTTCCAGGCGGTAGGAAGCACGAGGAAATTGAGCTTCTTGAATTCTAGCCGCATCTTCATCACATCCAAAGGCAGCCTGAGATGGCATTTCCATACAGAGATTCATTTCTGTTTATAGGTTGTTTTCTTTACTTTCTATTTACTGTGTCAACGGACTAATGATTTCTTTATGCAATTTTCATCTGAAGAGGCTTGCTGCTAATTTTCTTCCTGTAGCAGTACTGTTTAATTAGGCAATCACCCATGTGTCTACATGCTGGTAGGAAGAAAAGCGACAGAAATTACACAATGCGTTCATTTAAAACTTTGCAAAAGATACTCTTTAACTAACAAATTAATCTGGGGGAGAGGGTTAAGAAAATACATATGAAATTATCAGAGCCCCAGAAGTAATAGGGAAGTATCTTGTTAGCACACATCTATTTTAAAACTGTCTTCTAGATGTAAATGGTTTAATTTCCTCACATTACAATTCCTCCTTGTTATTCATACACTGAATATAATAACTGGTTTGTTCTCTTATTGATATAGTGTGGTTTGGGGATGGGTATTTGTTTTTTGTGTGCCCCTCTCTTGAGATGTCATTCCATTTTTCACAGATCCAATTCATATATTACTTTTCTGACGTGAAGACATTAAAGGTTTATTTTTTACCTCACAGTTCTTGTGAATATGTCCCACAGGGTGACAGCTGGAATAATCTTGAGAACTACAAAGTTCCCATATGGGACATATAGTCCCCATGTAAGACGACATACATTTTTTTCTGTAAATGTTTCAGGAAAATACTTTTCTTAAATTCAACACTATTCAGATTTCACACTGGAAAAGCAATGGGATACAGTCTCACCTAATTGCGGTAAAGACTTAGGATTTGCATCCCACTGCCCTGAAGTGCTTCAAGACTGACAAGCTGTTAGTGCTTTTCCACTCAAAGTTACAATTTATTTATGTGATTTTTTTAATATAACTTTAAAAAACCCAGAAAATACTGTATAATCAATAGAAGACACATAATTGGTTTAAAAAATTAATTCTGCCGAAAGGTCAAAATGGTAGTTTATTTTTAGTTTGAATTCTCTTGTTCCAGAAATGTTTCTGTGATATCTATTTTTAAATTTTAAAAACCCTAAAATATAGAACCTTGTCACTAAACATTTCAAATCAATACACAAATTACCCAGCTATGTAGCTTGTGATCTGTGCAGATTAAATCTCTGTGCTTTTATTGGTTTATGTACCAAATTTCCAAAAGAATGGCCCAATAGGAATAATGCTACATCATGACTTAATATAATTGCCAGGGGCATTGGGGTGGAGGGAAAGAAGGCTGTCCCTTTTTCAGGGATGGGGAAAGGGTGACCCTCTAGATGTTGGTGGACTGCAACTTCCATCAGCCCTAGCAAGCATAGCCAATGGAGAGGGATGATTGGAATTGCACTCCAGCGACAACTGGAGGGCTTCACCCCATTCCTGCAACATGGGCAACCATCTTTACTTCCCAACAATACCCTTGGCAATGATGTTATGTCATAATGTAGCATGGGCCATTCTTTTGGAAATGAGGGATGCAGCCATTGATTGCCTGAGCCAGCAGCAAGACATTTGTTGTTAATAGAAAAGTGGAAAACCTTCTGCTACCTATTATTATAATGGAAAGCCCCCTCTCCATTCTCCTGAAAATTAATATATTTTGCCCAACCCCTGGAAAACTATGGTTTTATTCCCACTACACCTAGCAAAGCAAAACAATGACAACAAAATGATGCAACAACGAGAAAAGATGATGTAGAATAATAAAAAGAGAGCTATGGAATGATTGCGTTTCCTCAGTCGCCAGTGAATATCATAGGAGACTATCATCCTGCTAAGAGTTTTCTGCAGACATCTCTTACCAAGTAAGAACCAATATACTGAACTTTTGTTAAAAGTGTTTTTACATTGTAACGTGTTTTTATATGATTTATAGAAATTTGAATGTATAATGTTGACAGGCCCAAGAGCCTTCATATTGTATTAATTATTTTTTTTAAAAAGAAACTTATATATGGGCACAGGCCTTTTGCGGCAATATACCTAAATAACCCCCTAAACTGATATGTTATGTGTTATCCCCATAAACATAATGTGACGTATTCTTGATGTTACAGCCCCCTGAAGAAGGCCTTAAAAAACAACATAGGCTCAAACGCGTTGGGCGTGAACAATAAAGTACCTTAGGGTACCTCCACAAGAGAGGTTTAATGCTCTTTGAAGGCTCATTATAAATTTTACCTCCACACCAGCGGAGCGCAAAACGGGCGTAGAGGCGCGTTATCTCCTGGATTATGCGCATTATCGAATGCGCGTTAAATAGCGACTTTTATTTTGCTCCAGCCGTTAAAGCGCATTTTCGCCGTGTGAACAAGCGATTATGCGCATTAACTTCTTGTAAAGCGCTTTTTGGACATCAATTAATGCGCTTCGCCGCCTCTCGCCACCTCCCGTGCAGAGGGATTAGGAGTAAATGCGCCTCTGCGATAATGCGCATAATCGCCGAACCGGGCGCAAAAGCGCATCCTTGTGGAGGGGGCCCTAGTATTCTGAGAACCTGCTTCTCTTCCTTTTTTTTCACCCTGAGTGGATGCTCTCCTCCTTTTTGTTACTCCCACTACCTCCTCCCCCTGAAATAAATAGAAACGATGCGCAAAATACTTTGATCCAGCACTAACTCTACCTCCCTCTGAGCAAGAAGGGAAACATCCGGAGTTGGCATTGTTGAGCAACTGCTGAGGCTCACACCCAAGAAGGGGGCCCAGAGCCAATCCCCAGAGCCCACTCTCCCTGCTATTGCTTCTCTGCTATTGCTTCCTGTTTAACTGGCCTCTCCAAGTGAGAGAGCAGTGACAGGAGCAAAGGGAAGAAGCAGCAGCCCCTGTTTGCTGTGCCCTCTTTGGGCATTGTCGAGGATTTGGTTCAGAGAAACAGGACAAGTAAATGAATAAAAGCAATAGCAATAGCAATGAAGAGGAGGTGGGGCTACTTAGGCAGGGGCCCCTGTGAGGGCCACTTCAGCCCACACCGAGCAGTTCAGCCAAAGAGAGCTCAGCCAGTCACTGCCAGAGGCTTCATTACCCAGCACCACGACAACCCTGAAATCCATTCTTATTGAAGTCAGCGGCAAAATTCCCATTGATTTTAAGGACTCTGTATTGCATTTTCGGCACTCTGAGCATGCCAATGGAATCAACCACATTTGGACCTTAATTCCAACTTGTTTCTACATCTCACAGCCCTGGACAACTTCATCTCACAGCCCTGGACAACTTCATCTAATACTTCAATTACTCTGAAATTATCTCCAATATAATAGCTTAAAGGTTATAGGTAAGGCAGTTGTTTCAGTCTGTTCCTATACTGCAGAAGGGAAGAAACTGCTGGCGGGTCTGAATGGTAATGAACTCCCACAAGAGCTAGAGTGCTAAAGTATGCAGCAGGGATATTAGGAGTGCATGTGGCAAGGAAGGCGTTCAAAGCAGAGTGATGTGGGAGGCACCCGAGAACAAGAAAGAATATGATGGGAATCACACAATGCACTCTGATGTGGAGGGAGTTCTGTGACGAATGTCTAAAGTTCCTTGTGGTTATTATGTCTTCTCCTTTGGGGCTGGAATTGAAATGCGGGTAGGATGGCCATCTCAACATTGCCAAAAAAAGAAAAAGAAAGACGACATGCACCACCGAAAAAGAGAACAAAAGAGGACATCAGTTTGCATAGAATTTGCATGCGCTAAAGATACATACATATGCAAATTTATAAATAATTACTAGAATTTAAATTTCACAGCCCAGACCAGTTCTCTATCCTTATTCAATGAATCTACCCCCTGAGATGATCCAGATCCTGGTCTAAAATAAATTATAATTACCTTTATTCAATTCAATCATCATTACCTTACCCAATCGCAAATTAAATTAGACATAAATAGGGTGCTGCTGGTGGTGTTGGGCAGGTGGATTGTTACTATGAGGTGAGGTGTTCAGGTGGGTGGCTGCTCTGTCTTTAACTGAATTAAGCCAGGCGGAACTGCTCTGTTCTTCTGTTGGTTTAACTTTTACCTGCCTGATTTAATTCAGGAAAGGAGGGAGGGGGAGAGAGAGAGAGAGAGAGAGAGGCCTCATCTACACCAAGCAGGATATAGCACTATGAAAGCAGTATGAAAGAGGTATATAAAAGGCAGGAGCCACACTACTGCTTTATAGCGGTATTGAAGTGCACTGACAACTGTTGGGGCCCATAAGACACATACCATATACCGCTTTCATACCGCTATATCCTGCTTGGTGTGGCTCCTGCCTTTTATATACCACTTTCATTGTGCAATATCCTGCTTGGTGTAGATTAGGTCAGACAATTTTCCGGGCAGCCTTTGAAATGTCAGGCTGCCCAATAGAGAAGATGAAATTTGACTCCCAGTGAAAGAGGAATCTCATCTGGGACAAAACTGGAGCTTCAAGTTGGATATTTTGTGTTTGGATGTAGAAAGGGATATTATATGATTGGGCTGCCTTGGTTGGAGGCTGCTGCTCAGGATAGTTCAATTTGTTGTATCATTTCTTTTGTTGCTGTTAGTTTGATTTGGGCTAGTTATTGGGTTTCTTAATATGAACTGCTAAATGGATTGCTTACTATGGGTGTAAGATGCTTATTTCAACTTTCAGTAGTGTATAATTTGTATGGCTGTTGTGCTGCTATTGTATTTAAATTGTCTCTTTATTTTCGGCTTCAAGAACCTTACATACTAAGCAGTCTTCCCCAATCTGGGTGTCATGAAAGGGCAACAAATGGTTAATTATTAAATTATTATTGTTGTATTGTTACTGCACGGGAGGAGTAGGAATGCTTGTGGGATTTTCTGCCTCTGGTACCAAAAGAACTTGACTGGCCTGGGGTACTATGCACCCTAATTTGGGAAGAGAGGCACCATTTGCTACTGTGACTCAGGGAGCAAAATTGTTGAGCCATCCCTGAAGGGTAGGGATGAGAGAAACAAGGCTTTCAATGGATGAATGTGGGTGAAAGACCACACACACACACTAGATTGTGTTGCAGTTGGGCACGGAGATGATATAGAGTGGTTAAGCAAGGGATTACTGGGAAATGGATTTTGAGGAAAGATTGAAACGTCATCAAACGAAGACAGAGATGCTCCTGGTTCATCAAAAGGCAGGTCAGGGAATAGGGATTCAACCTGTGCTGGATGTGGTTATACTTCTTCCTCTGAAGATTCAGGCTCACAGTTTGGGTGTAGTCCTGGACTCTGCCCTGAACTTCGATGTCCAGATTTCAGAGGTGGCCAGAAGTGTGCTTGCACAGCTGAGGTTAGTGCACAAACTGCACCCATTCCTAGAGTTGTCTGAACTGGCTACAGTCACACATGCCTTAGTTACATCCTGTTTGAATTATTGTAACATGCTCTGCATGGGGCTGCCTTCGAAAACGGTTCAATAACTTCAGCTGGTACAGATTCCTGCAGCCAGGCCAGTTATGGGAAGCATGTAACTCCTTTGTTACAATAGCCTCACTGGCTACTGGCCTGTTTCCAGGCAGAATTCAAAGCACTGGTTATGACCTATATGACCGTTGACTTGGGAACAGGTTACCTGAAAGACCCCGTTTTCCCATGCAAGCCTGCCCAGGTCCTAAAATTTTGGGGAGAGGCCATTCTGTTGAGACCACTGCCCCCAGAGGCGCGTTTGTTGGTGATATGAAGGAGGGCCTTCTTGCCTTGTTGGGTGGATGTTGTTTTATTCTGTTATTGTTGTGTTTTTAATTGTGTTTTAATGCATTTGTTCTATTACTGTTTTAATCAAGTTTTATCTATGATTGTAAGCTGCCTTGAGTGGCATTTTTCCTGGTAAAAAGGTAGGGTACAAATCAAATCAAATCAAATCAAATCAAATAAATAAATAAATAAATAAATAATACACAAATAGGATAGGCTCAGAAACCAAATCTAGCCCCATTTGGCTGTCAAAAGAACCCGTTGCCCAAGATATCTCAACCCTTGTTTTTCAGTTTTGTTGCTTTCTAAGGACGTTTTGTGTAATAATACAGGAATCTTTAACTGCCTCTGTGCCATTTACACTGGGGAGGAAGGGAGGAAGGAGCCCCTAGCCCCTCTTGTTCACGTAGGAATAATTGGGCAAAGGACAGAGCCAGTCTCATTGGTTCCTTAGCCAGTGCTCAGCTCAGAATATGACAACTCCCCGCTTTGTTCCAATTAAAAATTAGCCACTGACCAGGGATTTCAGATGTCAAATCTTCTTTGGATGAACATTACAAAACTTGGTCAAATGTTTATATTGTCTGTATTGCATTTAATAATTTGTTTCTTATGTTTGTCTAAACATTTAACAGTTCTGACAGGTTTCTCTCTCTTTTTTTTTTTTTTGCACAATTTTGGTATCATATCACCTGGCACATTGAATCAATGGCTGTGAATATTAAGCTGTTAATAAGATGCAAAATAAAATTCCATTTAATACTTCAAAGCATGCAAGTGGACACTTCAAAGCAGAAACAGAGGCTTTTTAGCTACTGTTCTGTCTTCCTCAAATGTTACATTACTTCTCCCTGGTCAACTCCAGCTGGTAAAACAAAAGGAAAATTATGATGATTTCATATGTGTGTGGCAGAGATAAAACGAATTACTGCATTGCAGCTAATAATGCATAAAGGCTATCCTTTGAATCGTGGGGCTTCTGTTCATTATAATATTTTTGTGTGTGTGTAAAGAAAAGCTGTGGATCTTGTTTGCACACAGTGCAGTGTGCTGTTCTTCCCAGGGGAGCAAACTGTGAAAATAAATAGTAGTAACCAGTTAATGCCGCATAGTTTTCTTACTCTGCACAAAAAACCCCCCCAAAATGATTCCTGGCTCTGGTAAAACACTTTGTAACAGCACCGAGAAAGGCCCCTATTCTGTAAATGTGGAGAGAGGTGGAAATGAAGACACCCTTTTAGGGACCATCTGCATGGTGATGTTTTGGACCAAAGCTGTATTCCAAGTCCAGTAAAGCAGACCCTCTCCTCGCCCCCCCCCCCCACTCTTCAAAGCACCAGTTATTATTTCCAGGCATAAACAGAGTCCGAAAAAGGCTGAGGTAGTACACACTTTTCCAAATATTTATCTACATTCTATTTAATAGATTAGGAGTGCCAGTTTGTGATAACCACTAAATTGGCAGAGCCAGGAGCAAGTGTGGGCGAGGCTACCTGTGAAGAAACACATAACCCACGATGGCTGGGGTTCCATGACACAGTGGCTGAATTCAGATGACACAATAAGCAACTGGGGGAGGGGGCGGGGAAACAATCGTCAGTTGTATTGACTATCGTGTCATCCGAATGCTGCCATAGTCAACTCAGCGCTGATCCTAATCCACACCACAGTTGATTATTTAGTTCCATGTTGTTTGGGGAGTACCCCCTAGATGAACAACTGTAAAGTTGATTATTACCCCACCATTGACTATCGTGTTGTCCGAATTCAGCCACTGTAATCCCAATGAGGGTTGAATATTCAGAATGTTGCTTGGTCTGTGGCACGACTCATCATGGGTTAAGTAACCCACAGTGAGCCTAGCATATCCTGCAAATTGGGTCACTGTATTTTCACCTGTTTGTTTGTGTTATGCAATGTTTATATTCATTAGGTAATCCCAGAGGGATGTTAATGAAACTGAGGCCAGATCTACACCAAGCAGAATATGGTACTATGAACGTGGTATGGAGGCAGGATCTACACTACTGCTTTATAGCAGTATTGGAATACATTGACAACTGTTGGGGCCATGACACATTCCATATACCTGCTTGGTGTAGATGTGTCATGGGCCCCAACAGTTGTCAGTGCACATCAATACCACTATAAAGCAGTAGTGTAGATCCTGTCTGAATAGGGCAGAAGCCTGGATTTGTTACTCTTTATTGGGCCAAAGATACTTGTGGCTGCCTTGGTTATGGCTGTTATGAAGGGAGTCAGCAACCTGAGTTGGAATTGTCTAGGTGGAGAAGCAACCTTTCTTTTGGTAATGTGGATCAACAAAGCTGATTGGGCAGTTAGAAGTTCTATAAGAAAAAATATTGTCTAGGAAATTTGAAATAGAAGACAGAGATAGTCACAGTTAGAGTCAGTTGGAGAGTATAACTCAATGGTTGTTAGTTTAAGGGAAAGAATTCAGAGCTGGGGTAGGAGAAAGCCTAGGCACTAGGCAGGATCTACACTATTGCTTTATAATGGTATTGAAGTGCACTGACAACGGCTGGGGCCCATGACACATTCCATTTACTGTTTCATACCGCTTTCATAGTGTTATATCCTGCTTGGTGTAGATCTGGCCCTAGTCTGAGGGAACCCAAATGGAAGTTCTGAATACCGGAGAAGGTGACTAAGGGGAGCAGGAACCTGTACTGTGAGGTGCGCTAAAGCTTTACGCAGGCTGTAAAGCCCATCAGCAGGTTTGAGTCAATAGAATTTTTTTAAAAAACACCACATAATATCTGGTTTATTTAACAAAATACCTGATACCAAACCTGAGGCAAAATACTGCACGTGAAATCCCTGAGAGCTGGCAACCATAGGCATAACACCTACATTGGGGGTCATCCCATTCTCCAGACACTGGTCTGGGAGTTGGAATGATCCCCTTCTCTTTGAGATTGTCAAGGGCTGCCTCTACAAGAGAGGTTTAAAGCTCTTTCAAGGCTGATTAAAATTTTTACCTCTACAAGAGAGGAGCGCAAATTGGGAGCTGAGGCGCTTTAAACATCCGATTATTCGCATTATCGAATGCGCGTTAATTAGCGAGTTTTAATTTACGGCGGGAGTAAGAGCGCCTTATGTCCGTGTAAACAACTTTCTGAGGAGGCGCATTAACGATCAGGGGGTTGGACTGTGGTCGTGATCTCATGCATAGAACTGCCCCTTCTCTGGGAAAACCTCCCACTTTTTGGGTTAGATTCATTTCCTCTCTCCTCCTGGCAACTTCCTCCTTGTACTCCGTCTCTCTGGATGGAAGCTCCAAGAAGAGGGGACCCAAAGTGAACCAAAAATAAAGTTTCTTTGAAGTACCCTGATGAAATATTTTTTACATGGAGACACGGGGCCAGATGGAGGTGGTTTTATGAGAAGGAAAGGGGGTAGGAAGGATGGGCGGATGAGCGCATAATTAGCCATCAGCGGACATAACTTCCCCTCGCTTCTTGCTGGGTTCCTGAGCTGAGTTGTGTGTGCTGGGAAGAGGAGGGGGAAGGAACGAAGCAGCATTCCCCTGTCTGTTTTGGCGCGCATGTGTGTGTGTGTACGCACATTCACATTTACTCCTGAGAAAGTAAGACAGGTAGCTGAATATGTTAATCAGCTCCTTCCTTTCAGGTAACCTGGGAAACCAAAGGCGGGAGATTCTGGTGGGCGGGGAAAATAAAGAGAGGAAACTGGTTTGGGGAGTTTCTCTGGGACAAAGCGCATTACTTTCAGCAACATTTGCATGCGATTCTCAGCATGTCAACAATTTTTAAATGCCTTTCATACAGCCTGTAATGCGCTTCAACACCTCCCATGTATAGGGATTAGGCGTAAATGCGATTGAGAGAAGATGCGCATAATCAGGGAACCGGGCGTCAAACCGAAATCTTGTAGAGTAAAATTTGTATTACCTCACAGTAGCCAGGGTACTCATGGATATAGAGCATATTGAGCTTGGACAGGGTGTCAGGGGGAGGGCCAAGTCGAATGAATGTGTTTCCTAAACCATTTCCTCATGTGTAGCAGATGGCTGCAGTCTCTTGTCCTTTCAAAATGCCCATGAGATAGCCATATGGGTATATGTATATAAAGTGGAGATTCATTGCTCATTTTCATTACAAATCAAATTGTGTGAATTTTCTTTAGCATACCTCAAATAAACCTGCATAGGAGTCCAGGGACAGATCCACCCTGTGGACTGCCAGTGGGCTATCCTTGCAACTCATATAACACTTATTTTCCCATCTGTGTACAGCTTTTGCTGTGTACAGCTTTTGCTGTACTAACATGCAGTTGATACTGAATCTTGCCTGAAGCAAAATTTGAAATGAATTTGAAGGCTTCTGCTCAAGCAAACCATCTGTAGGAACTATAAGCAAAGTTAAAAGCATTTCAATAAGACCAACAAAATTTAGCAAGCATGAGGAACCTGTAGTAATCCAGATGGTGTTGGACTGCAGATCCCATCATCCCTGCCCATTGGCCAAGATGGGTGGAGCATATTGGAGCTGGGGTCCAACAATATCTGGAGGACCACAGGTTTCCTATTCCTGTTGTAAATTAGTATACAACATGATTAGAGAAATATTGCTTGATGAGCAACGTTTGTAGCGGTTAGTGAATGACTGTTAAAGTGGTTTGATAAACGTTTCCAAAATAAGAAACATTGCATAGCTGTTGATATTAGTTCTGTGGAGTTCTTGGAAACTGTAGCATCAAAGGGGAATAATTAATTCTATGGAGTGGCAATCATGTATGGCAGGGCTGTGACTCCAGACTACAACTCTCACCAGCATCAACCAGGATGGCCAGGGGTCAGGGATTATGGCAGTTTTCGTTGAGCAGCATCTGGAGGGTTACACGTTACCACCCATGATTTACAGGGGGTTGGGTTCACATGTCTTGATACCAATTTTTACTTAGGCCCATATGCTCCAGTATTCTAAAAGACATAAAGAGAACAGCTCTGGTTTGCCTGATCTATACTGCCTCTGAAAATTGAGTTTCTGTTACCTAAGATGGTTGATAGACATTGATAGATATATCCTCCATGAATTTGTCTCCCTTTTGAAAGCCATCTAAGCTATTTCAAGGTTGTGAATCACATATGTTAATTCTGTGATCGGTTACTTATGTGTCAAATAAGTACTTTATTTCTTACCCTGCTAAACGTACTGCCATTGAACTTTACTGGATGACCTCAAGTTTTAGAGCGTTATCAGATGGGCATTTTATCGCACACTCGCTACTGCCCACTTACGAATGTTCGCCCATCCTTTAGACGATGACGTCCCCCTCCCACTGCCTTCCGCTCATTTTTCCATCACAAAATAGACCCCTTTTAATCCGTCTTTTTTTTTTTTAAAAAAAGGAATGTGCGGCCATTTCCTGCTATATGCAGGAAAAGTGGCGTGATATAAACAGCCCCTGAATGGGCCACGTGGTCATTCCTGCTTCCTCTTTCTCTCCCCTTGTAAAGAGACCATCGCTATTGTGGCACAGCAGCAGGAGGCCATAGTGACTGCAGGGAAATGCGAAAATCCACCCATCTGATGATGCTTTTAGTATTAAGAGAGAGGGACAAAAAGGTCTGCCTATCCACTCGCTTCACAAAATTCGTAACTTATAAACCTCAATCACAGCTTGTCTGATGCTATTTAAACAAAATATCACAGCTCAAAGTGGTGGCTTCTGTCTCTTAGCTGGTCTTGAGATGATAAAAAGATGATAGAAAAGTGCCACGGTATGATTGAGATATCTATAAATATAGATAGATGAGGTTTAAATTACTTAGAAACTGTCTTTTGTCCCAGTGCCCTGTGGTATGTATATATAGAGTGGTATCTGCTATAGATAAAATAGCTAACTGAAAATAGAAACAACATAAGGAAAAGAATGTCAACACTTAAAATGTAGGCTGGAAAGTGTAGGCAGGCAGAACAAATAGGAGCATAACCAGCCAATGGAGCAACATGTGTGTCCTCAGTGAGGCAGCAAGCTCAGTTACCTCTCATATCTGCAATACTTATATTCCTCACCCCTGTAATCTTTTCCAGCCCCATCCAAACATATAGTCTCCTGGTGAAATACAAAACAGTTAAATAGCAGCTTCTGAGATTACATTTCACATCACATTATGTCAGCTGTTATAGCAGATCTATTCTGTGCACAATCTACTATGCCAAGTTCAGATACAATTTTTCATTATTCAAAGTCATGTTTCTTGCACGTTGTTTGGAATGACCTCCTTGCCGACATCAGCTGCAGTGTGCCCTTTTGTGGTTAACTATCCCATCGCCTTGGCTATTGTTCTCCTTTGCTCTGTTTCTGCATCCCATGCTAAATGGAGTTCGGTTCTGTACATAGGACTGAGCTTAATTTTGCTTTGGTTTCATGAATAATTAAATTGCAATTCTATTCACACTTTCCTAAGAGCAAGCCCCATCATTATTTGGTTTTCAGTATTTGGCTCGTAATTAATTGGTGAATGTGTTTGTTATGTTACAAAGAAGAAATATGGTGGTCCAAATCACGATTTGAATAACGAAAATATGTACATTTTTATATAAGATATACTATACAGCAGTGAAATGTTCTTTTAACAATAAAAAAGCAGTGGTCAGAATTTATTATTATTATCATCATCATCATCATCATCATCATCATTATATGAAAGAAATGTTTATAGACTTTTTCAAGACTTATACACTGAAACATTATAAACCTTCAGTGTATTATCATTCATAATAATTATATACCTGATTTTAGTGGGTACAAAGCAATTGGCATATAGTAATCCTTACAACAATTCTATAAAGCAGGTCAGCATTATCTTCATATTTTGTATGTATGTATGTATTTAGTCATTTATAACCTTTCTCAAGATGTTTTGTATACTAAAAACTAGGGCTGTGCACAGATCGGGATCCCGATTCCGAAGCAGATCGGGGTGATTCGGACCTCCAAAAACTGGATCCAAATCAGATTGGTGGAGGTCCGAATCAATCCGGATCAGATCGGTCTGAATCGATCCGGATCGATCCGGAGATTTGGAAGCCATTTTAAGTGTTTTCCCCATAGACTTGCATTGGGGGAAAGAAAGAGCTATAACTTCTTTATTTTTCAAGATACACACATGAATGTTGGGCACATTGCAGATGGCATGTAGGTACACATGTGTGCCAAATTTCAGAAACAGAGGTGCAAGCGTTTACGTGCAAGGAATTTTTTAAAATGCAATTTTCCAGGCAGTCCAGGCCATGCAAAGTGCTATAACGTTCTCATTTTTCAAAAATTCATAGCCACAAAACGCCTGCACCTCTGTGTCTGTAATTGGGCACACATGAGTACCTACATGCCATCTGCCATGTGCCTATGTTTCATGTATCTTGAAAAATGAGAAAGATATAGCACTTCTGGAGTGCATGGAAAATTGCATTTTTAAAAATTCCTTGCACCTATGTTTTTGAAATTTGGCTACGAAAATTGGGGAAACCCAATTTTCCCACAGTCCTGGGAAGTTCCTGGGACCATGGGAGATGTGGCCACCCATCCTGGCTACTGCCGTGCTTACTTGCGAGTAAGTGCAGCAGCAGAAATGTGCATGGAACCGCACCGCGCGGCTCTGTGCCCATCAAGGGTGGGGGTGACACCAGTTTTGCCACCCCTAGGAGGGCAGAGAGGGGAGTGGAGGGCTGATCGCACACATTTTTTTAAAAAAACTTACCTGAGTGCACAGGAGCTCGTACGCAAAGCTCCGGGGCCCAAAATGGTGGATGCGACAGCACGATGGCCCAGGAGGAACCCGGGCCGTTGCACTTCTGATGTGCACTGGAGCGACGATCCCGGAAGCACGTACTTCCGGGATCGCGGCCCTCCCTCCCTCTACACCCCTATGGTGTAGAAAAAGGGCCTATGCTGGCTCCAGTGTGAATTGTTATCTGACTTCTCGCTTTTGCAAAATAGAAAAACAAATAAAATTTTAGGCATAGGTGTGCACACATTGTGTGCATGTGGTGCCCAGGCACCACCTAATATCTTCGAGGCCTGTGGGGGGTGGCGACTGGAGAGAGGCTGAACGGGGGGCAAAGCTGGTCAGGCACGCACCACAGAGGAAAGGTAGGCTGCGCGCGGGGCGGAGGTCAGGTGATGGCAGCAGGCGCAGAAACAACCCCTCCCAGGCCCAGCTCCTCCCGTTGCTTCTTCTTGCCCGCAGGCAGGCACGGGACATGAGGCCCGGCCCATGGAGCCACGCGGTCCTCCAGCAGCGGCTCTCCAGTAAAGGCGCAGCCAGAGCCAGAGCATCGCATGCCACAGCAGCCAGGTGGGCACTCAGGCTAGGTCGGCGAAGCCCCTCTCCTCCTCCTCCTCCTCCTCCCCCCCCAGCGCCACCGAGGTGGTGACTCTTTCTGGGATCCTAGAAAATGTCGCAGACCGATCCTGCAGAAGCCAGCTTGTAAGGACACTCCCTGCCCTCTCCCCTTTGTAGGCTCTGCTTCTTATTTTGCAGTGGGGCAGAGTCGCTCTCCCCAAGCTGGTCCTGCTTTGCAGACTTCACCCCCCCCCCCAAAACACACCCCACTTCCAAGCTTCGGCTGAAAAGTGGTGCTTTGGCTGTCGTGACTACCTAGTGCCCTCCAGATGTGTGGGGACTACAACCCCCCTTGCTAGCATAGCATAGTAGCCAGACCCATCTGGAAGGCACCCAGTTGGGGAAGGCTGGGCCATGGAGATTTGCAGTCATTTGGGGAAGTGGCCCACCTAATGGAATTCCCTGGGGGCACCATCTAATGAAATGTGCTGTGCACGCCTTTGATTTTAGGAGAATAGTAAGTCAAGCCACCCACTTCTTTCTTAAATTTTATTGTAGATTTTATGTACTTCCAATTATTTTTAGACTGCCTTTAAAGGCAAAACCTTCTCATTTGACTTTACAAAGCTATCCATGCATTTTTGTTGACTGATGAATCATTTGCATGCTTCTTTGTCTTACCATGTGCCCAGTTCACACAAGGAAGCTCATGACCTGCTGATCCTGCAACTGAAACTTGCTTGTATGAAATTATAATCATGGAGTAATCATAATGCCTATGTTATAGATGTGCAGAAACATACGAAGCTGCCTTATAGCAGGTCACACTACTTGTCCATCCTTAAGTTGTCTACTCTCTGATTGACAATGGCTCCTCAGGTCTTAAGCTGTGGTCTTTCCCATCAGCAGCTACATAATCTTTTTAGCTGGAGGAGTATGCTAGGGATTGAAGTTAGGACCTTCTACATACAAACTGTGTCTCTGCCACTAAGCTATGGTCCCTCCCTGAAGAAGACTTCTGTCATGACCAGGCCTGTTCCCCTTGGTGTGGGGGAAGGAGTTTCAGGCTATCAATCAGAATCAGATTCTGAAGCTGAACAAACAGGACTAGAAATGTCCCACCTTACACATGAAGTGGGGGAGGTGATTTTCCCAGGCTCTTCACCTGCTGGGAATGAATCTTCATAGGGCCTTATCAGTGAGAACATTAACAACACACAGGCCCTTTCCATGCCAGGCATTTTGCCTGGGATGGCCTCCGGCTGGTCCCTGTGTGCCAATGGTGTGTGTTAGGTACTTCCAGGATCGCCCTCCCTCATTCTCTCTACATCCCTATGGTATAGAAAGGGCTACAATCTGTGGGAACTCATGAATCCTCTGAGGGGGGAGGGGATTTCAGAGCTGACCGATCCCAGAGTCCACTGTAGGTTCAAACGTAGTTTGACCATATGTCAGGAAAAAATAAGACATGTTGGGTTTTTTGGTAACAGATCTAGGAGGGGAGATTATGAAATTTGAAGAAAAATCCAGATTTTCCCATCCTCCCTCCACCCAAAGAGCAGCTCTACTTTATAGCCAATGGGAATTAACAAAAATGCTTACAGCTCCATCATTTTTAAAGGTAAATAGGTGAAACTTGGCACCATGGTAGCCCTTAGGTAGGGCTTTAGCTACACCAGGTTTGAAGCAAATCCAATCATCCATTTATTTTTAGAGTTTCTTTAAAATTTGAGGTTTTAAAATTATTATTTTTAAAAACACATGATTTTTAAAGATAAAGAGATGAAACTTGGAACCATGATAGAGCTTAATTAGGGCTTTAGCCATGCCAAGTTTCAAGCAGATCTGTTGACTTTTAGCAATTTTTTTTAGATTTTGAGGTTTTAAAATTATTTTTTTTAAAAAAAACACTGGAGCTATACCCTTCAAACTCAGGTTGTCAAACCTCCTATTTGGGGTCTTGCACCTTGAGCAGTTTCAGCCCTTGGCATCAAGGGAATCTCAATTTTTTTTGCTAAGAAGTGCTGGCCGAGCACGGCACCTTTCCTGTTGCAGATTTGGTGGGCAGTTGGGCACCTGGAGCTCAGCAGAGGCGAGGTGTCCACAAATCAAAATGTGGGAAAGGAGAGGTCACTCAAAGCAGCCTACAGGGCAAAACAGATCAGGCCAGACGCCTTTTTCTCAGAGTTCCACATTATGGGCAATGAAGGGTCATCCTTAGAGAAAAACTCTCATGACCAATAGTGAGGTGTCAGTCGAGAGAGAGGCTCTCACCTTTGCAGATGCCCTGTTGCTGCAGATGTTGGAACCTGGCATGTCATTGCTTTGCTTCGCTACCCTTTCCCTTCCACTTCACTTTGTTCACTTGTGAGGTAGGTTCTGTGCACTGCTGGCATGGAATGCAGAACGTTTGCAGTGTATGTCAGAGAAAAATAGATAGATGTGTGGCTTTGGTTATTTGAGGCTGGAGGCTTTGGTTTGGCTGCCATGACTTAAGAGAGAGAAACAACAGAGGCTGCACAGCCAACCCACAGACACCTGTTGTGACTTAGCCCCATGGTGGTGGCATGCAATGCATTAGAAAGAGGGTCTCAGAGTCATGTGTTTGTGCAGGACGTAGACAGGAGTTCAAAGTCTGGATGTGAAAAGTGCCAACGCAAAAGCCTTGAGAAGCTAATGTATATAAGTGAGAAGTGTAAATGGGCAAAGTAGTGTCTGCTGCCCACAATATCCATCCTAATGTTAGAGTAGAGAAACTTGTGACAATCATAGACAAGTTTTTTTTTTAAAAAATTGGACTTTAAAAATAAAAGCCAGCCAGCTGGCAGCAAGCCCTGTTAAGCAGCAGCTTGCAGTGGAGTGAGGATACAATCAGAAAAATATATTTGAGGGAAGGGGAGAATGTATCACACAGAGTATAGCAACAAAGTACAGCAAAAGCTACAAAAGTAGGATTGAGTGAAGTTAATTTCAGATACATTGGATGTCTCACTTGTTATTTCAGTGATTTTAACATTAAAATGTTATGTAGAACATATTTGTCTTAATTGTGTGCTGTAAAATCAGACATGTAACCAAGGCTATGTTCAGGTAGGCACCCCCTTGGTGCTGTACATGCCCCAGGGGGCAGACATGTTGGTGGAGACGCCTCCTTGGGGCCGATCATGTTGTCCTCCTTTTTTGTTTCCAAAATATGGTCACCCTACGGGCAGAGCTAAAGGTAGGTGAGAAGCGGTCAGCTCAGCTAGCGATTTGCCAAAGGCTTCTTCAAAGTAATCCTCCTTGAAGTGAAAGGGACTCAGGGAAAAAACCACCGCCGTTGTTGAAAGAACAACTGTCTCACTAAGTTTAGCCAAGTGTTAACCTAGAGAAAGGTTCCTAGGTTTAAACTCTCTTGAGTTGCAAAGACATGTTTATTTACTGAATAAAGCTTTGGGGATTACTTGGCAGACCTCTTTATTGTCTCATACTTCAGCGGCAGGGCTTGGAACTGTGACTACTTCCACATGTGTATTCTTTGATGTATTGCATGTGCAGCAGACAGGTACTGCATGCACAATGTCCCTGCTCTAGTCACTATCCAGAGGTGTATGCATTTGGCAGCAGCTCTGAACTGCAAGAATAAAGGGGTTGGGGTTTATATCCCCTCTCTCCTTTCCCTATGAAACAAATGTTTGAGATTTTTGCTCGGTAAATCATGTACACCTAGACTGAACCTAATGTATTTTTCAAGAGAGTGAATCCACATACCCAGCTGATATTCAGCAAATATTTTGAGTAATCAAGTGATGAGAGACCAGCTCGTGGGCCTGCATGAACAACTCTATGTATGTATCTCCCCACTCCACTCCAATTATTATACTCCTGCTGTTCTGCTATGAGTGGCAATCCTGAGGCCTCAAATTCTAGCATTTTTTGCATCACTTGCTGCTGTCTCCTGAATGTCACATAATAAATGAAACATACCACTCACTGCTTGTTGTTGTTTGCATAAAGTCTTGTTTAAACCAATAAATTCTCTGTAAGGTATAAGGAGACAAAATTACATTTTTAAGAAAGATTTTTCATACTAATATGCGGACCTGTAATAAATGTTGTTTGTATTGCTCCCTTTAAACCCACATTGGCTGTTGTCCTCAAGGAGATGGTACACAAATATTTTAAATCTATTTTAATTTGTTGAAATGAATGTAGCCCCTCTAAACAACTATTTGTTTAGAGATATAACTCTGGTTAAAATTAAAGTTTTTTGACAGGAATTTAACCCATTTTCTACTTAGTCCATTTTATCATTACAATTTTGTTGAAACATAGGCCAGATATACACCAAGCAGGGTATAACACTTTGAAAGTGGTTTGAAAACATTATATGGGATGTGTCGTGAGCCCCTCCAGTTGTCAATACCATTATAAACTGTTATAAAGCTGTAGTGTAGATCTTGCCTAGTAACTGAGTAAATCTATGGTACCTAGATAGTGTCCTTTGGTCTTAGACAGAGCGTCTGACCTTAGAGGTTTTTTTCCCAAGTAAAATTATTAGGACATTAATTTATAAATATTTTCATTATGGCCTAGACAGAAGAAATGCTTGGAGATATAAAGAGGATTCATAATCATGTTCAGTTACATTTTCATTTACTAAATGATGTTTGTATTTGTAATTGGATTGAATTTAGGCAGGCATGAGCAAACAAACACATTCCTACACTCCCAGGAAATGTTGAAATACAGAAAGAATTCTAATGATTTGATCTTGATCTTCTTCTTCCTATTCCTCCTTCTCCTCCTCCTCCTCTTTGACATACAGCAAGGGTGAAGACAGACAGCTAGGGGAATCTCTCGCTTGCTCGCTTCACTACTGGCATCAATAGAATGCAAAAAGACAATCAAAACATACCGAGAAATGGATAGCTGATACTCCCTGTGGACAGTTAACATTAATGCATAAACACTTAGCGGTGGGGAAAGTGTTTGGCGTATGGCCACTTCACACTATCACATTACTAAAATACTTGGTAGGCAATGTTTTGATACACTTGGCCTACCTCAGTCAATTGAAACCTGGTACTTATAATACCAGCTGCCTGAATGATTAAGAGGGAAAATGGATTTATGTTGCAGAGATGCCAATATCTGTCTAGCAGATAGATGCATGTCAGAAAACATGTTCGCACATGGATAGTGCTCTAAGAACAGAGCATTTCTGATTTATTTTGGTGCCAGTCAGTCTAGCACATCGTCCCATCTTCCCCCTCCCCCATTCCTTGTAATCCAAAATTACAATTGTTCTTCCAGTAGATATAAGGAGTCAATTTTTCAAAAATCAGAACTGGGGAAAATAATCAGTTTCTTCAAATAATATTGAATAATTCGGAAGGGCTTTACAAAAAAGTCCCCATTACTGTCTACATTGGAGAAAAATGGATTAAAAAGACCCCTTGATTTTGTCTCACCTTCTGCTGAGTGACGTGATGAGCAGAGACAGTCAAGCTGGCCTTTTGCCCCTTGCTAACTCAAAATAGCAGCTATGTTTAAAATGAGTTGTTGAGCCGGAATTTAGGCTGCACTGATTACACACTTACACAGGAATAAACTCCATCGAGCACTGTGGGATTTTCTTCTGCATAAACATGCCTAGGATTAGGCGGAACACTGAAGGCAAAGAGCCAATGCAATTCATATTCTGGAGAGCACATAGACATGTTGTAAAAAAACTAGCTATAAACTCTCTTGTTAGTGACACTTCCTAAAGGTGACAATTCTTATCTCAAAGGACCAGGTTAAATCAGTCACTGACCATCTGGGCATTTGCCTGAAGAAAGCCAGGCATGATGGTCTTCCAAGCAGTTTCACTGTCACTTAAAAGATACTGTTGCTATTGTTGCCCCTGAAGGTGTAATCACAGCCTTTGGAGGAGCTTTTATGCAATGAAACTTTCTTGAGCTATGAAAATGTAGACTTTTATCAAGGTGTAAATTGTAAAAATGGCAAAGAGGGGTGAAACAATTAGCATGAATTGAGCACCCATCTATTGTCTCATTTGGGCTACAGAAAGTATTCTTGTTTATGTGGTTAAGATTCATAGAGGTAGTTCAATAATGTGTTCATGTATAGTGCAGCTCTCTGATAAAAGAATTATGTCAGTGACACATGATTTCTTAATTTTCTTGTCAACTTCAATACATTTGGGAACATTGGCAAACATGGGATAACATTATTTAAGGCTGCAACACTATGCACACTTACCTAGGAATAAGCCCCATTGAACAGAGTGGGATATATTTATTGATGATATTGTTATTGTTATTTTAAACTGTTCTGATTAAAATAACAGAAAATCAAATTAAAACACTAAAACAACATAGTAAGTAAACAGACAAGGCACAAATAAAACAGAACAGATTAATTATATCAACCAATTACAATGAAAATACCTGGGTGCTAAGACATAAATGTATTTCATAATCAGGGGTGCCACCACAGAGAAGGCTCTTTCCGTTGTTGATACATAAAGTATGTGGGGTACTTGGAGAAGAGCTTCTGATGAAGATATATTTTTTAAAAAATTAAGCAAACTGCTAAGCTAAATAAACTAAAAAACAGACCATGGAGCTCAAAGCACAGCAGCCTCTTTAAGATATTAGGTTACAGGCAAGCTGATATATGGTGATGTATTGCTGCAGGTATTTGGGTCCCGAGCCCTTTAGGGCTTTAACAGCAAGCTCAGAAGCAAATAGGCAGCCAGTGCATCCATAACATGTTTCTATCTGGCTATACCAGTCATAATTCTGGAAGCTGCATTCCACACAAACTGAAGCTTCTGAGCTATCTTTAAAGGAAGCCCCATATATAATGTGTTATAGCAAACCAATCACATGAACCACTGTGACCAGACTAAATCTGTCCAGGAATGGTGGTAGTTGATGAAAGTTGATAAAAAGCACTCCTAGTCAATGGGCTTTTCTACATGAGGCTTTTAACCCACCACTTTACCAAGGCTTCTGCTTTCCTGGATTTTATTTCTCTCCCTTTCTATACATTCCATTACATAACCATTAGGTGGTGCTGTAGCATAGTGGAATTGTGCAAATGCACAAGGTTTCATGTAGGGATGTGCACGCCCGACAATACTGTATCGTATCGTTATCGGAATTTCGGACCAAAAAAATTATCGTCTCCGATAATATTGTAGGTTTATTGTATCGTATCGTATTTCCGATAATTATCAAAAATATGATATTTATATCGTTTCTACATTTTGCCCTGTAGACTCTAGAGTTGATTTTTGAGTCAGAAAGGCCTAAAACTTCATAATTTTCCAAGTTACCAGTTTGAAACTTGGTCACAGTGCAGAATGAGTGTTGCTAGTCTTGTGTGCCAAATTTTAGAACAATCGGTGCAAGCGTTACTCAGAAGTAAGCTTTCAAAATCCACTTTTTCAGGTGGCTGAAATGTGGTCCTTTTTCAAGAGATGTCCATTACAGATGGGTATCTCACAGATGGCCTTGAGGGGACTCAGCTGTGCCCAATTTCAGATGCACAGCTGCAGGTGTTACTCAGAAGTAAGCTCTCAACAACATATTTATTTATTTATTTATTTATTACATTTGTATACCGCCCCATAGCCGAAGCTCTCTGGGCGGTTTACATAGGATTAAAAACAATTAAAAACAATATACAAAAATTAAAACAGCAAAAACATACAACATACACACAATCTATACATTTAAAAACCACATCAACACTTCAAAAACTACAAAAACAAAGCAAAACAAAACAAACCCAGGCTCCTCAGATATTGCCAAATGCCTGAGAGAAGAGGAAAGTCTTGACCTGGCGCCGAAAAGATAACAATGTTGGCGCCAGGCGGGCCTCGTCGGGGAGATCGTTCCACAATTGGGGAGCCACCACAGAGAAGGCCCTCTCTCTTGTTGCTGACCTCCGAGCCTCCCTCGGAGGAGGCACTCGGAGGAGGGCCTTAGATGTTGAACGTAGTGTTCGGGTAGGTTCATGTCGGGAAAGGCGTTCCATCAGGTATTGTGGTCCCAAGCCGTGTAAGGCTTTATAGGTTAAAACCAGCACCTTGAACCGGGCTCGGAAACATACAGGCAGCCAATACTGGAAACATGCACTGTTTCCAGTAAGCACTGTTTCCAGTAATGCACTGCTGCTGAGAAGTGCTGTAATAATAACTCCTCATTTTGAAACAGCTAGTCCTTAATGTTGGGGACCTTACCGAAGGGCTGTAGGGAATGGACTGACATAGCTTGTGTCCATGTTGTTATTGAAGGCAGAAACGCAGATTCACATTGACCCTCCAAGGCGGCCCGGGCAGGCTCAGTGACTCAAAAAAGGCAGTGTGTGAGGAATGCTTTTGCAATCCCTCACTAATGGAGTCCATGAGGAGGAGGAGGAGGAGGAGGAGGCCCATCCCCGTACACACACGGCAGTCAGGCTGGTGTGCTTTTTGACCACACATTGTGTAGTGATATCCTTTCTAGCTGGATCATTGAAAGGGTAGCTACTCCATTCCTAAGCCTTGTCACCACCGCACCGACTGCACATCTTGCAGGAAGTGGCTTGACAGGCCAGGCTAGCACCAAGGAAGACGTGTGCTTGATTTCACTGGGGGAGAGACAGCCACCCCAGAACTGCCTCCAGCAACAGCATCTCTCCTAGACCCAGAGCCACCTCGCCCAAGGCGCTCCTTAGAGTCGAGTTTCATTCTGCTGCAAAGTGATTGAAATTATTTATAGTAATTACAATGTATGCTTTGCCCACAGTTTGTGACTTTGTGAGCTGCTTTGACCACACAGATTGTGGAGTGAGTGATATCCTGTGTAGCAGGCTACAGGACATACCAGCTCACAGTCAATCAATCAAGCAAGCAAGCAAACATACAGAGAGAGAGAGAGAGAGAGAGAGAGAGAGAGAGGGAGGGAGAAATACAATTTTTAATAATTTTTTTTAAAGAAAGTTAAACAGGGAAGGGGACAACAACACACTCACTCAGTCACAGTACCCCCACTCACACTAACCTAATCCTTCAATCAAACCAACCAGAAAATGTATAAATAATAACTCAAACACACAAGCAACGAATCTCCAACAATTTGCCACCAAAATCAATCCAGCAGTAAGTAACTATAAGACCCAGGACAGAGCTCCAACAAAATCCACCCTTCTCCCTCAACGCCTAACTCCCAACAGAGCTGGAACACCAAGTGTGGGGGTTTTATGCGGGGATATCCTTAGCCCTCCTCCAACATTGTGATTGGAGCCTGCTAGAATCCTTGCTGCACAATTGGTCACTGAATCTGTCAGTCTCAGCAAACACACCCCACCTTCTAGCTCTGTCCATGTGGCCCCAAATGAAAAAGAGCCTTCCGATAATACGATAAAATTCCGATAATTATCGGATGATTTTTATCATATCTGATAATTATTGTAGGATGTTGTATTGTATCGTTATCGTTAATCGGATGTTCGATAAAGACCATATCGTATCGTTATCGGATGTTTTAACGATACGATACACATCCCTAGTTTCATGCTGCCATTCATGGATATTCCACACATTTCTCATTAAAAAAACAACCTGCCAAAATGGTTCCAAAAAATGGGAGAGGCCCAGGAGGGTGACGATGTCATGTACAGAATTCACAAACTAGTGTGAGTGAGGAATTGCAAGTGCACAATAAATGCCTTGTGCAGAAAGGCTCAATAAGGCCACCTGAGCCTCAAATGACAAAGCTGGATCAAAGAGCACATTATCAAAACTCTTTCAAGGAGACTTTCCTACAGGGCCTCATCTAGCCATTTACCAAATCCAGACGCTGGTCTAGCTCCTACACACACACACGACTCAGATGATAAGGAGAAATAGACCTGGGTGCAGAGTTGTAACATTTCTGGAAATTTTGTGACCATGGAAAAAGCTTGGGTTTTTCAGAGTTTTTTTCAAGAATAAATGGAAATTTTGTAAAAATTTAAAAAATAAGCAATGCTTATTTTTTTAGATCTCAAATCACATTTTTACTTTAAGACAGCCTTCTCAAACCTGGTGCCCTTCATATATTTTGGTTTCAGCTCCCACCAGCCTCAGGCAGCATTGTCAATGGTCAGGAAAGCCGAGCACTATAGTCTAAAACATCTGGAGGGTACCAAGTTGAGAGGCCCTGCTTTAGGAACAGCCTTTCTATTCCTAAAGATATTTTATGTATAACTTATTTTAATTTTTTAGAAGTAAACTTAGTATTTTTTAAATTATTGTCTGAATAGATTAGGACTAAGTTAAATGACTGCTACAGAATCAGAAACGTAGGATTATAGAACATTTTTCCTCATGGCTTCATAATTTCCAGACATTTTGTATCGCTAGTATTTCTATAAAAAGCATTATTATTACATAGTTTTTAGTAATAATGTTATGCTGGATATTAATATATAAATGCTTTCATGTTTCAGAAAAACAAAGGTGGACCTCAGAAAAAAGGGGGGACTGGTTTCCCTCCATTTTTTTCCTGGGTTTTCCTCCCAGGCCTTCACATCTCTAGATGGATGTCATCAATATACTGATCATGCTGCACTCCAAATTGTCTGATAACTCATCCACAATTAAATCATGGATGAGAGTGCCTTATTGTGGACCGACTTGGCATTTACACGTAGGCCACGTCTACACCAGGCCTTTATCCCGGGGTCACCCCTAGGTCGTTCCTGTGCATCCATATGACATACAGGGGATCCCAGGGATGACCTGGGGACAACCCCGAGATAATGGAAACTGGGGATATCCCATTTTTTCCGTGGTCCCGGGACTATCCCGAGGACTGCGGCTGGTATGCCGCATACTCCCGGTTCCTAAAATGGGCACGGAGCCGCGTGGGGTGGCTCTGTGCCCGTGCGGGTGAACCCCCCCCCCCCCCAGCAATTTCACCATCCCTGGGATGGCATAGTGGGTGGGTGGCCGCATGGTTCCCCTTCAGGAAAAAAATAATGGTGCCTGCGCCGTCCCTCTTCCCTTTCGGGACGGTATGCTGTGGTCTAGATGCTGGATGAGGATTGTGGAAACAGGTAAGTCCACGATCCTCCCCCTCCCTCTCTCTACACCCTTAGGTATAGATGAGCCTGTAGCATCTCCAGGCTAGAAGGGAAATTAACAAGGCAATGCAATTTCCTGTTGTTGGTTGGTGGAAGGACCAGAAGAAGGGATAGCTCCTTGATGGGGCTATTTGCATGTAATGACAACCCATCTGTTTAAAAACCCCATGCCACACTGCACAACCTGTGAAGGAGCGAATTGTGTGTTGTGCTGTAAAGTGGAAGAGGTGAAACACTGCAGGCAGTACACTCACGCATCTCTAACAACACATCATTTTTTAAATCAGTGGGTTATCTTTATGTGTGAATCATGCTGATGTCTTACTGCTCTTCCTCTCACCTGGCTAACCCAACCCCTGTGCCTCCCTCCCCCTCCCATGACTACTTGAATAGTGGTACCTTCACACCCTTCACAATTTTTCCCATTGCCAAGGCACATAAGAAGATGATCAACCAGTTAAGCAGTACTTTAGTTAACAGAGCATCATGCCAAACTAGGGACAACATGCACCTCTCACCAGGACATTCCCAAAACAATGAGCTGAGCATCCTCTCCCTTGTAGCATTCTGAAGAAGTAGCTCAAAGAGGCATCCCATTTTAGGGTGACCCATCTCTGAAGCTCAGGTTGCCCAGAAAACATAGATACGATTGTGCTGTTAGTCCCTTTTGTTACCATGATCACTTATTTACTCCATTATATAAGCTATGGTGGGTTGTAGTCTGTGCTGGTGGTGGCCATTTTGAATATTCAAGCTGCGATTAAGCCAGAGTGGACTACTTGATCATGTGAACCGGTCCACTGTGTCTGGAGTTATAATGCTCCCAGCCCTACCAGGCAAATAAGGCCGTAAAACTACCCGAACAGAACTGAGGTATGATGGGTTATTTATTAATATTGTGGAGATTTTTAAGTCATAGGGAGGTGATATGCATCACAATACTCTTGCAGCCATATCCTGCACTAAATGATGTTTCCAGCCCATTTTCAAAGGCAACCCCATATACAATGCAGTGCAATGATCTGAACTATTCTTCAAAACCATTGGGCATGATCCATCAAAAGGGAAAAACTTTTAATCCTCATTGACCAGTAGGAGAGATTTAAGCACATCTTAATGGTTTCCACTTGACATTAATGAGACTTCATGTTGGATGGCTCCCTTTGTTAAGAATTTTTTAGTCATAACTAAAATAAGAGCATCTGGAAAGAGGACAGTAATTTAATTTAATTTTGTTATCAAAATGCTTCCATTAGTGAGAACATAGCATAGAAAGTGAAGCATCTGTTCTCTTAGGCACAAATGAAGTTATGTGTTCAGAAAATGTAGTTATGGTCAAGGCCTGGTCAATATATTCAGCTTGTTTTGTTTTTTCTGTCTGTTTGTTGTCTTACAAAAGTTCCTTACGCTTTCCGTAGCAATTAAAGACTAGCCTACCGGTTGCCCCTCCATGCCTCCTTCTATAGGATCTGCTTGGAGTCTGCAACCAAAGAAAGAAGGGAAGCTTAAGGGCCCAATCTGATGCATATTTAGACAGAAAAAGGCTCATAACTCCCAGCATTCCCTAGGCAGCTATGATGGCTGAGGAATGCTGGGAGTTGTAGGCCCTTTTCCTGTCTAAACATGCATAGGAGGATTGTGCCCTAAATGGCCTCAGGGCAGAGTGGGGATGATTTGTGGAGCAATGCTAGGCTGTAGGTATGGATCCATATTTTTGTTTAGTTTGTTCACATTTAGAATCGGTTTTCACTTGAACATCTATATTTTTGTGAACATAGTACATTTTGAAAATATTTGTCCAGGGGAGTGGGAGCGAGGGAGCTTTTTATTTTGAGCTATCAGATATTAGCCAGCATTACAAGGGCTGGAATATTTTTCTTTTAGCTGGTGTTAACCACAAACAATATCATCTTGTGTAATAAAAATAAAACCAAGACCAAGTAATCGGACAATAAAACAACAACAACCAATTGCTGAGGTCAACAGATAAATATCATTAATATGCAAAGACAATCTTGCCAGTGTCCAAAAAGCTAATACTGTACAAAGGCATCAAGAGGACCATTAAGCTGTTTTTCCTCCATGCAGAATAATAGATTTCCATTAGAGAACTAATAAGTGCTTTTGAAAAGGCTATGTTGTGGGGAGCCATTTTAATTTGTGCAAAATGTTCTCTCTCTCTCTCTCTCTCTCTCTCTCTCTCTCTCTCATACACACACGGAAAGATTGAACACCAATATTTTAGAGAGAAAAAATCAGGTTTACCCTATCTGTTTTGCCTCCCACTACGTATAGTACATCTAATTCAGGGGTGGGGAATGTGTGTCCTCCAGATGTTGGTGGTGGATTGCAGTTCCCATAATTCTTGGCCAGCATAGCCAGTGGTGAAGGATGATGGGAGTTGCAGTCCACAACATCTGGTGGGCCATACGTTCCCCATCCTTGATCTAACTTAATTTTTGTAGCACCTAAAATTTGTGACTCCTTAATTGTGTATCTTCTTTATTGACATAATTAAGGTGAACTTGATCTGTTTTATTCAATTTTGTAAGCAGGGTTGGACAACTGTTCCGTTCAGAAGCATAAGCGAGAGCACTGACACTCATTTCCATATCATAATTTAGAGATAAAATATTATGAATCAGAATTTGCATACAATTTGCATTTAGATGGCAGACACTGGAGGTCTGTTGCTGTTCTTTTGACAACATTCGCATAACTCTTGGTTTGATATGAGAATGTTTTTGGAGCTGATCACAAGATAATTGAGATCCCTTTTGATGCATGTACTGGTTCAGCAGTGAAAAGAAAAGGGAGGGACCACAGCACTGGGAAGAATACATGCTTTGCATGGAGAATATTCCACAGGTCAGAATAAACAGGCAACAGAATAAACATATTTTAGTATGATGCATACTTTCAGGGCCCAGATTCAACCTCTGAATTATTTCCAACCCCCCAGGTGATCTTGGTGGCTAGCAGTGATTTTTACCAACTTCAGCAGGTTTACTAACTGAAACCCGACCTGGAGAAGGAAGACCAAAACTGCAGTCCAGTGCTCGGTTACCCAGGAGTAAGACCCATTGAATTCAGCAGGACGTACTTCTGTGTAAACATGCAAAAGATTGCACTGTTACCCTCAGTTCCATTTGATCTGGTTACATCCAGACCGGACTACTGCTTTACATGGGGCTGCCTTTTAGGACAGGTTAGGAACTGCAGTTGTTCCAAAATGTGGTTGCCAGGATGCTGGTAGGAGCAAGATGGTCAGTAGATGTTACATTGCATCAATCACATTGGTCACCAATTTGTATCTGGGCTCAGTTTAAAGTGCTGGGGTTGACCTTTAAAACCATGAACTGCCAAGGACCAAATTATTTGAAGGACTGCTTGCATCACAAGAACCTATCAGAGCCCTAAGATCTGCATTAGAATCCCTGTTTTGTGGCCTGTCATTAGTTAAGATCAGATTGGTGGGTAGAATCATAGAATTGGAAGTGACCTAGGAAATCATCTAGTTCAACCTACTGCTTAATGCAGGCAGTGCAGTACAGGGTGCAGCTACAACTTCCCTGACAGATCCAGCCTCTGCCCCCAATGAAAGAGAACCCTCCACCAGCCAAATCTGCCTTCCTGAAATTTTCACCCATTGGTTCTAGTTCTGCCCTTGGGAGCAACAGAGAACAAGTCTGCATGGCAGCCTTTCAGATATTTGAACACTGCTATCATGTGTCCACTTAATATTCTCCTTTCCAGGCTAAACATGCACAGCTCTTTCAACCATTCCTTATAGGATATGGTTTCCAGACCCCTCACCATCCTGGTTGTTCTTCTCTGAACTTGATCCAACTTGTCAGTGTCGTTCTTAATACAGTGCATTCAGAACTAGACACAATACTCCAAATGTAGCTTAATTAACATAGAATTAGAGCTGAATGATTGCTTCCTGTGATCTGGCCACTCTGCTTCTGTTACTGTAGCCCAAGATTGCATTAGCTGCCCCAATGCACTGCTGGCTCATATGCAGCTTGTGATCAACTAAAGCACCTAGATCCTTTTCACACGTACTGCTGCCAAGCCAGGTCTCCCCCCTCTTATACTTGTGTCATTGGTTTTTTTCCCCTACTGAAATGAAAGACTTGCATTTATCGCTATGAATCTCATCGTGTTAGAGTTGGCCCAGTGTTCTAACCTGTCTAGATCCTTCTGAATCTTGATTCTATCTTCTATGGTGTTGGCAATTCATGTCATCTACTAATTTGATAAGCAACCCCTCTACACCCTCATCGAAGTCATTTATAAAAATGTTGAACAGTACAGGGTAGGACAGAGCCATGCCACATTCCACTCAAAATTTCCATCTGGGAGAATGCCGAGGTATTAATTAGCAGTGGGTATGGTTGCCCAAAAAACTGTAGATCCACCTTAATTGTAGTATTGTCCAACTCACATTTTACCATCTTATCAACAAGAATATCATGGGAACCTTGTCAAATGCTTTTCTGAAATCAAGTTATACTAGGTCTACAGCATTCCCATTATCTACCAAACTAGTAACCCTATCAAAAAAGGCATGACTTATTCCGGAAAAACCGATGTTGACTCCCAGTAGTTAATGCATTATCTTCTAGATGCTCCTGACCTGACTGCTTAATAATCTGTTTAAAAATTTTGCTCAGGCAGACTGGTCTGTAGTTTCCTGGATCTACTTTTTTCTCCTTCTTGAAAAAGGGGGCAGCGATGCCCATCTATAAATCCCTTCATATATAATTTATTCTACTTGCCCCAGGTTAAAGACAGCTGCCCTTGTGGAAGAAGACTGAGGCAAAATGTTGTGCTTTCAGTTTGACAACACTCCATTCCCTTGGCCCCATCCCCTTTACTCTGATCACCAATTGTTTGGTGGTTTCTCAGGTGTTGTGCAGTCCCTTCCCATCCCCAATTCTCAAAGGTTGAAATGCTTCTAAGGCTTAGTTACTGGCGTAGCAAAAAATATCCTGGTATTTTGGGTATTGCAGCACCACGCCTTTGGTCCTGCCCTTTACTAATTTATTTCTACACCACCCAATAGCCGAAGCTGTCTGGGCAGTTCACAGAAATTAAACCCATGAGATCATGCCTTCAGTCCCATCCACTGCTGGAATACAGCACTCATGAGCTTTTCTGAAACAGAATTCAGCACTTGGGCTGAAAGAGATTCAACACCCCTTCCTAAAAGAAAAGAAAATAATAATCAAGGGTAGGCTTAAGATGCTGTTCTAAAGCTTTCCAAACATCAGAAGTTGTTTAGATTTTCTTCTTGACTCTTCTGTTTTCTTAATGCATTAGCAGTTTATTCACCAAGGTTGTGTTGACATGGGCCTACCTGGTCCAGGGTTATTCAGATTGACCATAGGGTGGATTGCTGACAGACAATAATCAAGTAGTGAACATATCTTAACTAGGTGATTTTATTCCAGAAGGGCCTCACTTGCAGTTTAACCTGCATAAAAGGAAAATGTACCTTACTTGGCTCTGCAAAGAGCTTAATAAATGTCTTCAAATCCTTAAATTACCCTAGGGTATGGCACATAAAATGAATACAAAAGAAATCAAATTGACTCTAAAAAAACCCCCACTCTACGTTGATCTGAATTAAACATTATCTTTATTGGCATTATTAACTTATATCACTACTTAATATTTATACTATTTGTGAAGGGCAATGCTACATTTCCCCAGGTAGTTCCTTTCATTAAATGTATACCGATATTTAAATTGCAAGGCAGGCTGGGTGAACGTAGAGTGCAAAATTGCCTGCTTCGCGGGATTGCTTTAGTGCTTCCCCCCCACAAAATCACTGGCTTTGTCAATATTTCTTTCAAAGTCTTTAATAATTTAAGGGAAAGTGGCACGGCAACAATATTCCCAGAAAGCTGACAGCTTGCAGTAATAACGTGGAAAAAAAATTGCTGTCCTTTTTTTTCCTTGCAAGTGCAGGGGTATTTTCACTCTGTGAAGAAGAGCAATTGAATTCTAGAATCTTTGGCTCTCTGAGAACACATGCATCCTAGAATATCTTCTCTCTATACTACTAAAAGCCCAAATTCTAACTTCCAGTAGAACTGCAGTTACACCAAAAATGCACTCTGCTCGTTTAGACAGTTGTTCCATTTTGCCAGAATATTGCTTGCCATTAAAGAAGACCACCAGACTCAAATAACATGTGACCTATCAAGCTTACCATAAGCCACCAGTTACATATGGTCTGTGGGCCACCAAAAGGGTGTTGATACTTGGAAAACTGAGCTGGGGGGGAAGGGCTGGGGTGTCTAGCAACTTGCAGATCACAGGACGTGCCTGGCAGTTCTCAAGTTTGCCCATTCCCAAGTTGTGCAAGCCTACTGTGATGTTATTCAAAGTTATAATAGCAAAAAGAGTTGAGGGATCTGGATTGCACTATGGCGGAGTTGGGGAACCTTTGGCCCTCATACCTAAATTGGCCCACAGAGGTTCCCACCCATCCTGAGGATGCTTGGGGCTTCCGCCATGGCTCCTCTGTGTTCCTGGCCTGGAAGTTACCAGAGAGGAAGCAGGGAGAGGAATTCCCTTGTTGTGGGATGGTGTGTACTTTCCCCCCACTCGCCCATTCTCACACATGAATTCAGCTTCCCTACATCACTGTTTATTTGTTGTTCATTTTGTTTTATATATTTATATTCTGCCCCTCAGTAAAAATGTCCAGGGTGGTTCACACAAAAACAATAAAACTAGAAAGCAATCAATAAAATAGCAGAATGCAATAGCGGTATTAAAACAGTCAGATCACAAGATCTCAGCTGACCTTAAGGACCTGAGAGATTAAAAATGGTCTTTGCCTGGTACCGAAATTCTATTAATGCAGTCACCAGTTGAGTCTCCCAAGGAAGAGAGTTCCATCAACAGGACGCCAGTGTTGCATATGTGACTTGGGTTAAAGTGGATCTGGGTATGCTCTACAAACTTGGGAAGGTGTAAATCTGACCCAGCCATAGTTGTGTTGTTAATTTATCGAGAAGTACATCACAGTAAAGGCTTAATTTACACTAAGAACTTAATTTGAGGAAAGTAAAGCCATAGAATCTGCTTTCAAGGTCAGAATTTAGGCAGGTCAGGTGTGACTCTGGGCTTGAACTTCTGTCTTGAGCATCTTGGAATTCATGAAGGCTCGATGCCGGGCAGCTTACGTGTTAGAAATTAAGTACTAATCACATTGAATATGTCAGATGCTCCACTATGAACGCCATTTTCTTGGTGGAAAGGTGGGCTACAAATTGAATAAAATTTATAGGCCAATTGTACTATTCTGTGATTCTATTCTAAATAAATATTTCAGTTTATCATTCCATGGGACTCCTATGATCGCAGAGCTAGCATGAATGTCCTTATTTTGGAAACTTGTATTTGCCAGCTGGTTGGGGGAGGTGAGTGGTGGACAAAGCTGTTTCAGGGGGTAAGGAGATGAGACGTGGTTTGAGAAGGGGTGTACCCATGGGGAATGGCCTCACGGGCCAGCTTGGAGAGCCTTGCTAAAATTGCTCTGAAGTAAACTGGTTTAAGCTCTGAAAAGGCAATCTATTTTAGTTAAGATCTCTTTGATGCCTGTTTCTTATTGCTACGAACAGTTCCTTATTTACTATTAAAATTTAGTATTACTAAATAAGGAACTGTTCCATAAAATAAGGAAGCAAACCCCAAACACTGTGGACAGTAATAGGGAGGGGATTAATCAAGAAATGGAACAGTTTTGAAAAATAGGATTTTTAAAATTAATAATGTGCATATTGAAATAAGAAAGGGTGAGGCAGGGGCTAACAATTTTAGCAGTGAATATCTGGAACTGCTCAACTGATGGACAAGTTTGAGATGATCTTTGTCCTCAAATAATCCCAATATTCAAATCTTTATACAGATGAAATACACTTGTGGTTCCTGTATCTGCCAAAAATATGGGAGTTCACTGCAAATTAATGTTTTCTAGACAAAAGGAAAGTGCAAATCAGGTCAGGAAAGCTTCCTCTTTCAGAAACATTTCCTACATTGATTTGATCTAAAAATCTAAAGGTTATTTTTGGCCAATTATTATGTTGGTGTTAAAACTCAGTCTGAAAGCTTTCATAAATTGAAGTCCATAGATTAATCAATGAATGCTTTCATCCATTGATCAGTTGTGGCCAATTTTAATCAGTGAGGTCAAATTATAATTGGTGTGGCTGAGTTAAGGGCATGCTTGTTTGTTTGTTTTGCAGCTGTTTGAGCTTTGGTTTATTATTTTAATAGGGGATTAAAATGGCCTTTCCATGTAGCACTGAGTGGTACCTTTTATTCATTGTAAGTCACTGTACATGTCTTTCATGTATCCCAAAGAGGTACCTATATTGCAGTTCTGGTAATAAATATGCAAATTTATTTTAATTTAATTGATTTATTGGTATAAATATTCCTCACAGTTGACAACTGTCATTGAAACATTGGGAAGAAAAATCCCAAGAAAAAATGTCAAATATGATGATACCTTTACTCACTGAAGGGTTGCTACCACCCAGCCCTACCATTAGGCAGAGTGAGGATACTGGAAGGAAAGGATTGACAGTTAGTTGGTGGAGAATAGAACTGTGTGTACTATGCAGCCTGTTCTGTGCCCCCCAAATGAACCTGATGCCCTGGCCATAGTGGATGAAACTGCCTTGTTGCCATTATGGAAGCAACATCCAACTTGTAGTCTGGTTAGCTTCTGCATGCAGAAGGGTGTGTGTATGTGTGTTCCATTTTGTCATTCAGCCTCAAAGTGACCAGGCATGGAAGTTTTATAAAAATAGTTTTTGTTTAGTACAACCCTAGGCATATATTTCTGTAGGTAAGTTCCACTGTGTTCAATGAACATCATCCCAGATAAGTATGCATAGCCTTAGTTTATTTGTGATCATAGGTACTCTATATGTAATGATTTTCCTCAAAATAAACTCCATCTTGGCCCCAATTCTGGGTTCATAGTGTGATGTGTGTTCACACACATCAGACACACAAGCCAGGGCCCATCTTTATCCTGGAAAGTCAGAGATAAAAGTAATATAAAGGCTCTAATAACACCTACACTCAACTATTATCAGAAACACTTAAAAAAAATCTCAGTAAGTCTCTCCCATTAGCAAACACACAGATATTTAATGATGCTTGGGAAGCTTCAATCTGCGATAACAAAATAATTGTGACATTAATACTGATCAACCACTTGTCTTGATGTGCAGCTCCATAGATTCATCACTGTGCTATTGTAATCTAATAATAGCCACTTATGCATTCCAATTCAAAGTTATAAATAGATCGGAGAGCGTAGGGGGAGAATGATGGTTCGGAACAGTCACACTCTCAAACACCTTTTTTTAAAGCCAAAGGAATGATTTGAGAAAGAAGGTGCTTCAGGATTGCTGAAGTGGAAAATTTGTTATAGGCGTGATAGATTAGATATCAAGGAGAGCAGGGAAACGCTGCAGTATTATACCATGTACTTACAATGTAATCTAAAAGGCATTTGGGTATTTGGAGTGGAGGGATGCACTATAGACCACACATTTGACCAAGGTTTTAAAACTGGCTGAGTGTGTTTGCATCAGAGTAAAAAAGAAAAGGGGATGGCTGTTGTCTACAGCGGGTAAGTATTTTTTAGTGTGAGGCTTTGTTTACAGTGGGTTATTACTTTACTAATAAAGATGGAGCCAACTTGTTGTCTGTCGCACAGAGTTCAAGACTAGAAGCAATCGGGGGAAATTGCAGGGCAGCAGATTTTGCCTAAATATTAGGAAAAATGTCCTAAAGGTGAGAGCTGTTTGGCTGTGGACAATCTGCCTCTGGAGGTGGTGGTTTCTCCTTCACTGGAGACATTTTAAGCAGAGGCTGGACAACTATCTGTCAGGCATGTTGTGGTTATATCCTGCAATGCAGATCCTGCATTGAGCAAGGGGGTGGCTTAGATGGCGTCCAAGGTCTCTTCCAGCTCTGTGCTTCTACTAGCAAGAACCTTTTCCTCAATTACAGGGATGTGGATGGAAATATGGCTATAAACATGGGCTGTGCTTGAGCAAACGCCAGCTACAGGTTTTCTTCCTGACAACTTTTTCCTACTTGTCTTTTCTTTAGTCCAAGGATGGGCAATTAGTGGTCCTCCAGGAGATGGCTGATGGGAGTTGTGGGCCAAAATACCTAGAGGGCCACAAGTTGCTCACCACAGTGTGAGCCCCTGGTTCTTCCTTCCATCATTTCCTTCAGACCCTCACTTCTGGCCACTGCCTCTGCTGCTCCTTCCAGACTTACTATCCATCATAGCAGCTGTGCCCCGTTCCTCTGGCCATGTTGCTGAGATGCCTACCACTTTTCCAAACCTCCAAATCTGCTTCCCAAACTTGCCCCTCAGTTCAATTCCTAGACAAGAGCTGGACTGGATGTTGCTCACCCCTGTATCCCCACAGTCATTCTTGACTTTTTGTGTCCAGGACTTTGCATTTTTCCTTAGGGTGATGTTAGTTGGTTGCTAGACATGCACATTGATCTGAGAAGAGGGTGGAAATATTATGTCATGGTTGCTGATATCCCAAGCAGTGGAATTTCCCCAGATAGTTCCTATAGGGAAGGATCATTGGAATACTCAGGAGAAACATACATAGTGTATTGCTTTCCGCTGTTGTAGGTTCTAATTATCTTCCTTCCCCAACTCAAGTTCTCTGGTGAGTTGGACACTGTGGCTGAGTGGCAGGGCAGCTCCCCAGGTACCCACTCCATCTTCTGAAAGGAGGTTCTGGAAATCTAAGAACTTAAGGAGAGCTGTGCTGGATCAGACCAAAGGCTTGTCTAGTCCGATAGCATTGTGTTCGCACAGTGGCCAACCAGATGCCTATGAGAAGCTCACAAACAGGATATGAATGCAATGGAACCCTTCCATACATGGTCTGCAGCAACTGGTATGCAGAAGCAAATGACCTCTGATACTGGGGGTAATAAATAACCATCATGACTAGTAGCCATTGATAGCAAATACTGAGTTTTGGGTTACAAGTGTATAGATTAGATTGATTTGAATGGAGCAATAATTTCTTCCTGGTGCACAAGTATGGTATTAACATATTCATATTTCTTAGATTGTTTTGTTTGAATTAAAGTCACTAGGCTTTTCTCTTCTCTGGAGACAGCCCAGCAAACAACCCTTAACTTGGCAAATCATTTAGGGTTTTAGGTCAGTATGTAGGCTGAGTTCTCAGTTACAGCACATGGACTTGTTTCTGGACCACTGTGATTTCATAAGGCAGGTGGGGGCTCACATGGTTGTATGCTTCTATCTATCTATGTATTTATCTATTTATCCCTACACATAGAAGATTAGATATCAAAGAGAAGGGTTATAGCCCAGTTTTCTCCCTGATTTACTGGTTTTCAATGTATAGGCAACGACATTCACCAATTGGGCAGTGCTTGGAGATTAGAGATGGAATGAGGATCTGCCCCTTTCTAGAATCACTAAAGTTGGCCAGGGAAGAGGGCAGGGGAGACTTTACATCTCTCCCCTACCCTAGCAACTTCCTCAGACCTCTTTAGGCTGACCCATTCATAGTAACACTCAAGGCTTGGGCACTGTCGTTCTGAAAGGAAACTTCAAATAAAGAATTTTCAGCACTGTCTGTCACCAAACTAATTATACCTTTGAAAAATTATTGATTCTTGGTCCAACAATGACTTACTGAGAAAGGCAATATTTTAGAGTAGCAGGAGAATATTAGAAGTGCCTCTCACTGTAGTCAGCTTACATTTTCTTTTTTAAAAACTTTTGGCAGTTGTGCTCTGAAAAACATGGTTCTTCAAGTTTCAATCAGAAGTCACTTAAGCACAGCACAGATTGGCTGGTGCCCATGCTGTCAGCTAGACTCCTCCGTTTTCCCAAATCCCCACAACAATTCTATACTTTTAATAAGAGTTCACATTTTAAATTAACAATTGGATGAATTAATGGATAAAGATTCATGCAGCACTTTGAAAAAAATAAAAAAGGCAGACAGCATGCTTCAAGTGGTGGGAGCAGGGAGAGGGTCAAGTTTTGATTCACTGGTGTGGATGTCTGTTATTTCAGTTGCAAAGCTGGGAGGAAGGCCCTACTTACATGACCGCTTGAGAATTCTCTATGACCTGAATTTTCATATTTCATCAGTCTTCACCTGCTGAGAGCTACAACTGTGTCCGCAGATGGGTTTCACTATTATATCTTCTGAGGGGTTTTGGAGAAAGTTGGTTCCTATATTTTTGTTTTCTTTTATGAAGAAACTGTTGTAGAGTTAACAATCAGTCACAGAAAATAATCAATACTGTATTAGTTTCCACTTGATAATCTTTGGGCACTATTCAGGAGGGATTGTCAGAGTGACAGGACTCCATTGAGCCTATGGGAATCCTTTGCATGTGGACACTGCGCCCATGACAGAATGGATCATGCTCAAGTGTATAAGGGAAGATAATAAACTGGGCAGGAGGGCAATGAGATGCCACCAACCTACAGCATCTTTTATGTTAAAAGCAATCAGCTATGTCTTGAGTCGACATTTGGAGGGGTGACTGAATGGAAATAAGAGCCAGACTGTGCGCTGTGTGTTTCCCTTTGTTTGGAATCTCTACGTCAGGGTTGAAAGAACAGCCAGAAGAGTGTGATTCACCACTGGTAATAATCCCAGGGCCAGGGTAGGAGGGGGAGGGAAGGAGGAGAGCTGAAGCAGGCATAAAAGCTATGACTCAGTCAATGTTCCCAGCAGTGGATGAAGCAAGAGCTGTGAACAAAAGATTCAGTGAAGAGATGGTACAGTGGGTGGTATATAAAACTGGGCATTTACCACCTACAATAATAAATTTGCCTTGGTTATTAAGGTATTTCCCAATCTAACTTAGACAGCCGCTACTAAATAAAAGCAAATAAGCAATGCAATTAGCCATTTGAAATGGTGAATTTATGGGCACTCCACCACGCATAAGAAAGTCTTTTAGTCTAGCAAATGCTCCAGAGAACTCATCATCACCCCATGTCCAGATAAACTTGACACTGGAGTAGCCATACCTAGACGTTTGCCTGGAGTGAGAACTTAATGAGCCCATCCTAAACACAAATATTGCTTGGAAATACCTTAACAACATAGTAAGACCAAGGATCCATCTAATCCAGTATTCCGTTTACACAGTGACCAACCAGCTGCCTGTGGGAAACCCACAAATAGGACATGGGCCAATAGCACCCTCCCCCTCATGTTCCCCAGCAACTGGTGTACATAGACATATTGCCTCTGATACTGAAGCATATAGCCATCAGGACTAGTATCCTTATCCTCCATGATTTTTTTCCTAATCCCCTTTTAAAGCCATCCAAATTGGTGGTCATTACTACATCTTGTGGTAGTGAATTCCATAGTTTAACTATGTGTTGTGTGAAGAAGTACTTCCTCTTATCTGTCCTGAATATTCCACCATTCAGCTTCATGGGATGATCCCAGGGTTCTAGTATTTTGAGACAAAGAAAAAAAATATTTTTTCCTATCCAGTTTCATCACATCATGTGAGATTTAGTGCATGTCTCTCTCACGGCTCCCTTTATTCTCCTTTTCTAAGCTAAATGGTCCCTGATGTTGTAACCCTTCCTCATAGTTGTTCCAGCCACTTAATCACTTCAGTTGCTATGTTCTATTAAAATCAGTGAAGTTCACTTCCAAATAAAAAGGATTAGCAATTAGTGTAATGAAAAGTAATCATCTTTACCAACTGTGCACCAAAAAGAATTTAGTTGACAAAACAAGTTGAAAGGGGAACAAACGGGGCAACTTAAGTAGAACAGTATTCATTGCATCCATAAAATTAACTAAACTGCAAAAAATAACTAGGGAGAGACAATTTCTTTAAAATAGTATAATGTTAAATGTAGGCTCTAATGTTGACATTTGTATACCCTCCCAATCATTGTCCTGTTTCTGTTGTTGTATTGGCCAGTCCTGACTTTGCATTGTATGTCTTTGGTACCTGACTCTGTGTAATAATTGGTACGTTTGCTTAGAAGGTCCTCAGTACATTTCAAAAATCGATTCTAACCAACCAACCAAACGATCCTGCATTTTTTTAAAAAAAATCTAACGTAATTGTACTTATAGCTCTTCAACGTATAAATATCTATTGGTGACATTCTAGGTTGAAGGATGGTCAGAAACCCTGGAAGGGATGCATGCCTCCATCTGGATCAAAAGAAAGATCCAGCCAATTCAATGGAGCCTGGATGAACAGTGTGCTACAGATTGTATCCAGATGTGTTCTTGCATTGGCTGAGGCTCTGCCTTACCAGACTGGGAGTTTGGCTTCATGCTCTAACACAGCCTTCCCCAACCTGGTGCCCTCCAGGTGTTTTGGATGAGAACTTCCAGCATTCCTGATCATTGCCGATGCTCCCTGAGCTGATGGGAAATGAAATCCAAAACCTCTGAGGGCATATATTTAGGAAAGGCTGCTCTAATGCTTCTGCTATGTGTTAATGACATTTCAGGTATCCAGCCAATTAAAGATTAAGTTGCTTTTAGCAGTTAAACTGTTAAATACTATGGTAGCCCTCTGCATGATCATTAACAAATCCTTCTTTAGCTCAATAAAGAAGAGGCACATAGCAGGGAGCTTTACACGAGCCTGAGTTTGACACAAGCTGCTCAGCTATAGAAAGAATGAAAGAAAAAAGGACAAACTGCCTGCAAAGTCAACTCAGAATGATCCTCAGTAAAAGGATCCTTTTACTGAGGATCCTTTTACTGAGGATCCTTAATGGAAGACACATTTTTCTTATTATAAAAAACATAGCCAGTCATTTTTACTTTGGGAAAAAATATCTTGAAGACATAAGATGTATATATGTGAGAGGTGCACATAAGATTATTTCCTAAAGGGAACAGCTCAAAGAGAAGAGAGAAGATAATTGTTTTATGCACTGCTTAATCGCATTGATTCATGGATGTATTAATAAAGCCTAATAAAATCTGTATTGGAGACTGTGTGTTATCTGTCAGTCCCCTGCCCTCAAATACAGTGACTAGAAATATTTGTTAAAATGACTTTAGGCCCCCCCTTTGTTGTTGGCCTACAACTCCTGTCATCTCCAACCATTAGCCATGCTGGCTGAGGCTGATGGGAATTTGAGTCGGGCAACATCTGCCTTGAACTCTTACATAAGTGCACAATGATTTTAAAAAATATCTTCACATGCGGAGAGAAGAGTTTAAAAGTACTCCTTGTCAAATGAACAAGGCCCCTGCCATTTGACAGATGGGTGTAGGTTCACTTGTCTTACATGAATGGAGCAAGTTAGTCATAACAGCCTGTTCGTCCTTGGGCCTACGACTGCATAAGGGTTCGTGAGTTCTCATATTGCCTGCACAACCCTCTTGCATCAGAATCACCCTGAAATTCAGTAACTCTGTGTGGGGTGTTCATGTTCTGAATATTCTAGGATGGATGGTTTGGAGAAGAGAGTGATGGATCAAGGAGGAGATGTAGTTGGAACAAGGCTGGATTTCTCATTTGGATGGCACTCTTTAGTGATGTGCTAATTTAATTGAAATGATTAATTATTGTTAGCTCAAGAACGGTGTCATGTTGACTGTAGGACATGGATTATTTTCAATCTACTGTCCAGTTTTACAATGAATAATGCATATTATAACTGAATAACATTTCATATGTACATTGACAGAGAAGGGACAGTAATCATTTTATTGATTAGTCCCTCTCTTCATTGCTAGTTTCTTATTATTCCCTATATGTAAGAATAAGAATAGAATAGAGAAGAATATTCCTGTTAGGGTTCAGCCCTGCCCAGACCTGGAACCAGGAGTCTTATAACAAGAGGAGCAGGGGACCCCCAGCAGACTCCTGCACTGCCAGTGACTCTGAGGCATCTTCAGACCTCAGACATTTCAGCTTCTGGATTGGAGGTCCCTACACCTGTTGCCTGGGTTTACAACCATGGAAGAATTGGGACCATGGAAGAATTGGGATTTTTGTGGTTCCTGAGAACCAGGAAAAATCTTGTCCCCTGTGCTCCCCCCCGGGACTCCCTGTGTGTTTTGCCTGGTGTGGAAAGGGCCTTGATCAATCATCACTGGCTTGGATCTCATCAGTGTATATGTGATGTTGGGATTTTTTCCCCATTGTGGGCACTTGCTTATATTGAACTGCATTTCCCTTTTTAATGGCCATTCTCCAGTTTGGAGAGATCCTTTCAGAGTTCTTTGCGATGCATTTTTTAAACAGCTCCCACCTGCAGTGGGAGCAAGTGGGCACCAGCCCACTGCCTCATTCATGATAAACCAGGATTCTTTAGAACTCTGGCTTATCATTATGTGTGAACCAGGCCTGTGTCATTTAAAAATCTTTCATTGCAGCAAATCGAAGTCTAAAAATAGCTGTCTCTGTTTAAAAAACCATTTTCTAGTTGCAGTTTTAGAGGAACTGTGTGGCCTGCACCTATGGATTATTTAAGTTCCATCTTTATCCTTTTTTCAAGATGATCGTAAGGGGTGGGAGGAAGTAGTGAGGTGGATTGGAAGCATGTGTTTCTGTTGGTGCCTGGAGAGAATTAGCTTTGACTCGGATGATATCACTCTTCAGTCTTTTCCCCTCTGGCAGGGAAGGCAAGAATCAGCTTTCTCCACAACATACAGCCGTGCCAAATTAAGGATTCCGGTAAAAGGAGTTAGGAGCAGTATGGCCAGCATTTGACCCTGTCAGGCGATGGGACTGTAATCACATGGAAGAGATGAGGACTGAAGGAAAAGTGTACAGTTCTGTACTGTGTCTAAACAAAGAAATGAATGATCAAAATTAAAAAGGCCTGATGCTGTCTTCAGTATCTGGTGTGGCCTATGCAGATCCCAGTCTGCTGTCCAGGTCCTGCTGATGGGCAGTGTCAAGGCCCAGCTCTCTCTCCTGATGGTTCTCTATCTTTAAATGGACTTGGACCTTCAAATAGAGGACATCTTCAAAATACAAGACAGTCCCCTGGCGGCCCTTCAAATAGAGGACTGGCCTCTGTGAAAGAGGACACTTTGCCCACCAAGATGACAAGGGTCTAAGGCCCATTGTCCAAGGCCAGAAGTAGAAAAGCTTGCTAAATCCCACCACCGCCACCCCATCACCAAAGAAGGAAAGGCATCTCTAAGGTTCATGTATATAAAAGGCTGTGTGGCACTTCCACCATTTGGTCAAACTTTTCAGACACATTTTACAGACAAAAAGAGAGGGAGAGAAGAAATCTAAACCTGCTTAAAATATATACATTCTAACATTACGAAGGCTCTGAATTTTCTCCTCTTTCTTTTGATTTCCCTGTCAGATCATGTTACCCAGAAGAAAATGGAGAGCTTTGTTCTTTGGTTCATTGTATTATTGTTGCCAATACAGTTCTTCTACTCCAGCTAATTAGCTGTTTCTACAATTTGTTTTAGCTTTGAAAACCTGGAATCAAGAGAGGTCAGCTCATATTGTTCTTTGGATTAGTTCACTAGAGTGAAGTAGTTCTCTCATTTTTTTTGCCCGGAGGGGATGCTTGCTCCGATTTCTATTCCGTCTCATTTATTTTTTTCTTCTGTTACTGAGTGCAAATTAAAAATCCCTGAAATAAATATATATATGATAAAATTGCAAGTGTGAGATGAGATGTGTTGAGAATGTATCTTGTACAGCAACACCAATTTATTATTTTTCTATTTGCCAAATAAAGAGAAATAAAGCAAATAGTTTTATTGACTTGAAACAAAAGAAATGTGTAGGTATCTGAAGTTCTGAAGACAAACTTTGAATAAAAATAATTAAATAGGCTTTGTAATTCAGATGCTTTAACATGTTACCACTTTGCAATAGCTAGATGGCAGAGGGACTGTTTTCATGTTTCCAAAAATCATTCTGTCACTATGCTAGCTGAATATATTGCATGAAGCCTGACACAGACCAGTTTGGCCAGCAATATTGGGAACCATGGACTCAGAACCTTTGGTAAACGCACAGTGGGAGGATTCAAACATCACAATAAGCTAGGGCTCCTCTGAGTTCCATGACATGTGAACAAGGAAACAAATTCAGATTGCAAACCAGGATCATGATGTGAACCGGGTCATAGCTTTAGTCTTTTGCCAAAATTCCAAATTCAAGTGCAGATCTCACACTTTGGCCAGATTCAGGTGTCAAATTCATAATCCAACATTGTTTCTGGTCATGGAAGCAAGCAATGAGCTCTAATGCCTGACTTGAGAGGAGACTTTCTGGTTTGTTAAACCACAGCTTGTCATGACAGCTGAACTGGGAAACAAACCGGATAACAAACCAGGATCAAACTGTGGTTTGCTTATCCTGGTTTGAAGGGAGCATTTTAAGTACACTTTACCAGTTTGGATATCAGAGGAAACTCTGGTTTAGCAAATTAGGGAGTCTCCTCTGTAGGTGGGTGCACAAATGAATGCATGGGCAATGGAGAGCACTTTCACTCATCACTTATCCTTACTTCAAGGAACTGTGGTTTGTTGGATCAGGTATGTTATATCTCTATCCAACCTTTGTAAACTGAAGTATCTTTGTAGTAGAAATGAAGTTGCACTAGATAGTCTGTTGGTTTTGGCTTGGGTCAGAAGACGGCCTTAAGGTGTTTTTTTTTGGGGGGGGTTCAAAATAAGAGTGGGGTAGAAAAGTTGTTTTGATTCTGTTGTAGGAAAGAAACAGAGTGCTGGACATGGTTCTAGCATACAAATGACTCTGCTTAATAGTTCTGGGCATTCATTGTCCCAGAGGGGAAAAAAGATACCTTCTACAGTTGCATGTTGGACTCCTTATCAATGTCTTCTTCTTCTAGATGAGTCCTTTACATTTTCATTCCTGCTAGTATGTAGCATGTGCTTTTAGAAGCCTCCATAGCCAGCAGTGAGAGATACTTCATAGTGAGCATTATACATCAATGGTAAATTTAATTCCTTGCTTCAGATGCCTTAAAGTAATATTTAGCTAGTCTGTAGGAGGATTAGCAGTATCTCCTGTCTGCTAATAGGCACCCTTCTTCAGTTGAAATTGTTCGTGCCTGACCAGGGCATGGATTTGGCGCTTAATATTTAATGTGTCTTCGGTCTTTTATGTAGGTCAAGAGAAGAAATTAAATAAAGATGCTGCACCACTTACGCTGGCACCCTCCAGGTGCCTGCTGATTGCCCTGAATCATTAATCAAAGGGTAGCTGCTTAGTCCGGCCCACAATATGCGTTCTGAAAAGGCTCATGATGATGGCACACTCGGAGATCGCCTAATTGTCCTGACAAGCCCTCTCTTCTTCTTCTTCTTCTTCTTCTTCTTCTTCTTCTTCTTCTTCTTCTTCTTCTCCTCCTCCTCCTCCTCCTCCTCCTCCTCCTCCTCCTCCTCCTCCTCCTTCATCTTCTTCCACAGCTTGTCAGAAATTCTGCTTGCAGCATCTAAAAATACTGTCAAGTGATGCAGCTTTTGGCTTCTCTCAGTCTACTGTTTTTCTTTTAGGGGACTTCTTCTGCTAGAGGAGGCAGCCGTTTGCTATGAAAACAAATCCCTCTCCGTTCCTTTTTCTTCCCCACCTCCTGTTTCTGCGCTGCAGCAGGACTGCTCACAGTTGGTTGTAAATGTTCATTCACAGTTTTAGAGTCTCCTGCTTTTGCATTCAGAGAGATGTGGAGAAAATAAAGCTTTTAAAGGAATCTGCCTTTTCATAAAGCTTTTTATTTCACTACTGCCACTCAGAGCTCTCTCAAGCCTGATTACAAGCAGTCTAAAAATTTCCCAAGACAAAATGATGATCTTGGGCGGAGTGTATATAAAGCATTTCCCGAGGGGGGAAGAGAGAGAATATGGGTCACTTCCTTCCCCATTCTTAGACTGCTCCAGCTCATTGTTAATATCAATGTGGCTTGTGGCTAGGGCCAGGGAGAATTGATAGCAGAATAAATACGGAAAGGAAAGAGGTTTTCTCCAGTCACTCGACAAAGTTCCGGAATAAAAGTGAACAGAGACACTTGGGCATCAGCGTCTGTACAGTACTGAGAAAGCCCTGCCTTGTTCTCTTTTTCTGGTCACTAACATATATAGCCTTGATACAGGGGTTGGCATTTTGTGACCCTCCAGATGTTTTGGCCTACAATTCTCATCAGCCCTAGTCAGCATAGCTGGTAGTGAGGGATGATGGGAGTCGTAGGCCAAAACTTCTGGAGGGCCTCGTGCCCCAGCCCTGGCCTTGAACCATGGTCTGGAAATGTCCAGTGATCCCAGAATGTGCACGGGTTCTCACAGGAGCTGCCCATTCAGACCATGTTATATCAGTCCTTTATTTGCTTTGCTGGTTACCAGCTTTCTTCTGGGTTTAATATGAGGTGATGACTTTGAACTTTAAAATCCTAATAGTTTGGGACCAGAACATCTCAGGAATCAACTCCTCCTGCCATAAATCTGCCCCAGGCCTTTGTTCCACCATAGAGGACTTCCTTTGGGTCCCACAGCTGGCTGAGAAAAAGCAAATAGGTACCAGGAAGAGGTTGTGTCATCTAGGAACTGAAACAGACAGCCAAGAGAACCTTGCTTGGCCCCCTCACTACCAGGCAGGGAAGACAATTTCAGTTGGCTTTCTTAATTCATTGGTTTAAGTTTTAACTATGGCTGATTTTGCCGTATTTTTGATCTTTTAGGCTGCATTTTATTGTATTTTGAATCCTTTTTGTTTATGTCATCTGCCTTGTATACAGTTGTAAAAAGGGAGTTAACACCAACAACACCAACAACAAGACAAGACTAAAAAAGCATAGGAGAAATCTGAGTTCACTATTTACCATACTTATCTGCTAGGGTCAAAGGAGGAATATGTAGATAATTGTTTTTGGGCTGATGGCTTGTGGCCCAAAAATGCATTACACCCTCACCTAAGGTGGGTCGCATGAATGGCACCAGCCTTTTCTTCTATTAGTGTTTGAGTTGTCTTTTTTGAGAAAGGAGTGGGGGGACGGGACAGACATATAATAGCAAACATTTGTTACTACACGCACAATTTGGGATCAAAAGTGATTCCTCAGAGTGAAAAGGTTGAAGCCTACTGATATAAATGAATATAAAACATCTAGGCTGTCATCTTATATGCACACACATGGCAATAAATCTGATTAATAACTCAACGGCGCTTACTTGTGAGAGAAAACATGTATGGGTTTTCCTTGCTAGTCTTTCTTCCATAGCCTTCAACTTTTTCACATAACCATCATTCAGATTCTCAACACCCTATTTATTTTTGGGTCTGGAAGCTCAGCACATTTGAATGAGATAGACAACGAGTGCTACGCTACTTTACAGAGGATATGACCAGCAATCCCAGAATGTGCAGCACAGGAAAGACTTGCTCTAACTCCAGTTTTCATGGGTGGCTGACACAAAGTGAGAGTGTTGATATAATCGGATTAGTGGAGCCTTCACGTACCTTTGTATGTCATCATTTTCCCAATCCAACCTCTGGTACTGGCTATGCTTGCTCCCCGTCCCCACATCAGGGGGGTAACATTAATTTGTGGGGAGCTGGATGCCGTCAGTGCTTATGTAAGGGCACATACTCAAGATCATTAAACTTAAATGTTGCTGATATGGGGGAAATGGTAAACATGCTTATGCAGATTTTAATCGGTGTTAGTGATTGGGAGCAAAGGAACATGGTGCGATGGCTGATCTAGATTCATTTATGCAGAGTATGAGGATCTTGCATTATGTGGCATTAAAGAAAGCTCACAGCCTTATTCTCGTGACACATGATGTACATACAGAGTGTAAGAATGCTCTTTGCTACTGCTCTGCAAACAGGAGGAGCTGGCTTAAAAATGCAACAGAGAAAGGTTCTGTATGTATTGGAGAATTCTGCAAGCCTGTAATTTTACTGAAAGGACTGTTATTACTTCATAAACTGCCAGAATAAAATTGAAACAGGGTTGTGTATAGAATCCAAAAGGTTAAATTACAGACTCTGCAGTACATCGGCATGGGGCTTTATTGCTGACACAGAATACAGCCATCATTGTATGGCTTCATATTTTTGCCTCTTTGAACCTAAATCTTGCACATTCTTACTGTTTTGGGGGGTGGGGGAGGACTAAGGAATTCTTCCTACATTAGCTGGTTGATTTTAATTTTTATCCCACCCCTTCCTAAGAGAATAGGCATGTAACAATTATTGAACAACAAATCAATTTAGGGCACAATCCTATGCATGTTTAGACAGAAAATATGCTGGCTGGGGAATGCTGGGAGTAATAGATTTTTTTTTCTGTGTAACTATGCATAGGATTGTGCATATAGATACATAGAACCATATATTAAGATTAGATAACCCCATAACTTGCCTAAATCTAGGACAAAATACCCAGCAGAACCAAAGAGTCTTACAGCCTGACTGGAAAATACTCAGAAGAGGACATGGCTACATTTCCAGGGGGAAAGTATTGTGAAAGGGCAGCTACTAATAACACTTCTATGAATACTCTTGATATCCACAGATGCTCTCATCTCACCTGAGAAATCTAGTGTCATCAGACGAGTGTTTTATTGTACACTTGTTACTGACCACTCACGGTTTCTCGCAGATCCTTTTGATGACATCGTCTGTCTCCCGCGCACCTCCTGCTCCTTTTCTCAGTTCTAGAGTGACAAAATAAACTTGTTTTAATCCGAGTCTTCTGAGGTTGTGCTATAAATTGTCCACTATAGGGCACTGTCCCCATTGAAATCCATTGAAATCTACAGGCCACATGGTTGCTGGTCTCTCTCTTCCGGTGAAAAGTGCTCATTTTGAGAGTGGAAGAGAACCAGCAAGGGAACCCACAGTAAGGAAATGTGATTTCCTGTGATCCCCCACTCTCTGATGGAGCCCTCTCATGAGGAATGTTGAGAAGGCAATCTATAAACTGTCTAGATTTTATAGATTAAAATAAGCATCTTGAATTATATTTCCCGTGGTATTAAGGCTGGAACAGTGGTGTAACATGTTCCCAATGCCTTACTTCAACCATGAGATAGGCTGATTCACCTGCTGAGCACTGGACAGTGCTCATGTGCAAGCCCACAGAGGGCGCATTACGTGTATGAGTTTTACTTTAAATGTTTGAATGTTTTTGAAAGTTTAAATACATAGAGAGAACAATATTGTTTTAGAGGGGTATTTGTGGGAACATTTGATATTGTTTCATTCATAACTAGACTAAGGCCATGATCGGTCACGTCCTATGAAATGTAAAAGTAATAACTTTTCCCCTGCCAAATATTGTTTGTGGGGAGGAGGAATTGATTCAAGACACTGAATGTTAGCTCAGGGTTGGTTCACACATGCATGCTTATCACTTGATGGCTTTCATGTGTCAACAAGATCTAATATCACCGATAGAACTTTCACCTAATGTTGTCTCTAAAATACTTTTGAATGGGCTCAGTTTACTCATTAACCCTACCAGTCACAGTGTGGAATAATCAGGTGATGAACATGCACATGCAATCTTACTACGCTTGGGCATAATACTTTCTGAAGGTCTCTGAATAAGTATGCACATGGCTGTGGCAAAAACATAATTGGTTTCCTTTCACCTTTTTATCGTATAGCAACATCAAATTATATCTGGTGTTTGCTGCTCTTTTGTCAGAACTGCCACCTCAACCATGAAACCCTGCTGTGGTGTTGAATTAATATTTTCTTTTTTAATTCTCAGAACAATTATCCCTCTTGTTGATTCATCCAACAGCTATGCATTGAAAAGGATGTTAGGAACTTCAGTAGCTGTTGGATGATAAGCCAGTCGTACGGATGAATAATTTGTGTGTGTGTACTAGATTCATGACCCACTGTTCTTTTATTCCCCAAGGTGCCCTCCATACTGGCTGGGGCATGGTAGGATTTGTAGTCCAACACATCTGGAAAGTTCAGGTTGGCGAAGGCTGTTTTATTCTTTAAAACTGGGTTGGCTGACTCAAGGTGTTTTCCTGCCCTAGGCAGGGTCAGCTCATGACATTCCTAAATGAACATGACATTCCTATTATCACCACCTGTCTGTGACTTCTCTCGAGTGCACAGTAAGAACCAAAGCAGACATGATACTGAAGATCCCTTTTTAAAACTTTAATCAAGGGGCTTTTGACTGGATCTCCCAAGGTTTGTTTGTTTACTTCAAACCAACCATGGAGGAGGATTACAATTGAAATGGTGCTGGAAGGAGAGTTTAACCCTTCTACCCCCATGCATCATTTCTCCAATCTAAACCCCCCTCCCCCCCACAAGCTGGTGATGGCCCCACTGGTGAAAAATACAGGCACTATGCAGGTTAAAGAAGCTCAGAGGGCGGGGGGATTTATATAAGAGAATTTGGATTTATTTATTTATTTTTAAACCCAACCATTTTGGGTGATTGGGCCAAGGATCACCCATATTATGTCTCTTTTGGACCCCCACTTTACCTCTGGAGACTGCCACAATAAAAGCTGGACATGACTGAACCGGGATCAATGAACTGCATCAGCCTGGCAGCTGTACTTGAAGGGTGCTACCCTAGGCAGCTGCCTGATCTGCCTGCATAGTAGTGAGGACCCTTCTTATTAATCTGTTATTTTTCTTTCACTGAATAACTGCTAGTGGACAGATGATGATGATGATGATGATGATGATGATGATGATCTCCCATATGGCAGTCCACAGTGCAGCCAGTATTGCACTGGCAGGTCCAAGGGTCATATTGCTTCCTCTTTAAGCTGGTATATTGCATCACAAGCAAAATGGTATGAAACAGGTTATTCTGGGGAAATTCCTGCAGAATCAGAGCCTTGGAAAACCTTGATGCTTTTAAGCGAGCGTGGTATATGGACTGCTGCTGAAGCAAGCAAGCATGGGCAGAGGAGAGAATGGTTTCTCCTTGGTAATGTTGTCCTGTCACTAATAACTAAATAAATAGTAATATACCCATGTATTCCTTTCCAAAACAACATAGGGTGTTTGTTGTAGTGTGGCAGTATGGTGTATTAACTAGAGTGTCAACCTAGAACTGGAGGTTGCCAAGTTCAAATTCCTACCTAGCCATGAAACACACTGCATGACCTTGGACCATTCAACACTTCTCAGCTGTGTGGATAGTGTCATTACATAGTTTAGTCACTAGGTGGCACTGGATTTAGCAGTATCTGGGTGGATACTGCTGTTCTGTTCTATGTCTGTTCTCTTCTTGTTCAAGAAGGACAACAAAGTTGTTTTTTTAACCCTCTTGACTGGTGAATTCATCCTAACCTACCTCAAAGGAATAAAAATACAGTAGTGAACTGTGTATGCTGCCTTGACAATTGGAGGAAAGCAAATTATAAAGGTAATAAAGAAATAAAATTAAAATATATTCATAAATTTTCCGCACCACAGCGCCTACACATATCTATAAGATAAGGGCACTAGTTTAAGAGGCTGGGTGAAGGTAGAGGAGACTGGAAGATCTTTTGTCTTGTACCCAAATGCTTGGGGTGCTGGATGATTTTTCTTCTTAGTGTCTGCCACTTCTTGGAAATCACACATAGACCAAAAGCTCTGTGAAACAGTGCCATGATTATAACTTCTCCATCTCTTATTTCCCCCCAGCCTTCATTAAGTCATGAGTGTGTCATAAAAGCCACATTAGATATGGCCCTCCAACTCCTTAAACTGAAATAGAATTAGTATTAGTTCATGCTTTTGTTCAGGGATGTAGCTTAAGATCTGACTCAGAAAGTGTCACATTTGACGAGTGTCATAGAATGAGGCGATATGTTGTCTTCAGAAGTTGAACTCTGATTTGACTTTTTCAGTTAAAACCTGTGATTTACTTCCCAGTGCTGGACTTGGTATTCTATAATGTGTCAAAGCACAATAATTAGCATCTGAAAAATATTTTTGGCTATGTAGCAATGATGGACAAATAAGTGAGAAGAACAGAAATGTCAGGCATTGAGGTAAGGGCAATGTCTTAAAGGTAGCAGTTCAAGGACCAGAGGAAAGCAATGTCAAGTGGTAAAGAGCATGAGGTAGAGCAGCACTGGTCACAGAGGTATGCACCTCTTGATGGGAAATGAATGGCAAATACCAATATATTGATCCAGTTTTAAATGCATAATGTTAGAGAACTATTTATTTCCCCAGGGAGTTAAAGGCAATATTAAAGTGGTATCATTACCGGTGGTACGCACTTTCCTCAGCTATTTCGTTAGATTCAGATCCTTCCTTTCCTTCAAGGAAGTCAAGGAGATGTACATTTTTCTCCCTTCCTCAGTTTATCCCCACAAGAACCTGTGAGGTAGGTTAGGGAATCATGATTAGGAATCGGTTAAGAGATCATGATTGCCCCAGGCCACCCAATAAGCTTTATAGCTGAGTGAGGATTGCAACCTGGGCCTATCTAGTTCTAGTCCTATAAAAAAAAACCCTCCCCACTACATGGCTCTGGTGTGCAAATTCACAGGTTTTCTGAGTGTTTGTAAGGCTTCCAGAACTTGCCAAACATGTTTTATTAATGTGTTGGTACACTGTGAAAAAGTATGCCTTTGACCATAGTAACTTCAACTTTCTTTAAAATCTACATAGCTTCTTTAAATGCTAAGTGGGGGGGGGGGATAACCATTTCAAGTCGTTATATCCCTTTTTTAAAAAGTATCTACTTTTGGAGAAAGCGATTACATGCCAGCTACCTTTTCTATGCTTTATAATAACTGAGAGACTTTCCATTCTGAAACCTTTCCCGTTAATGCCACAAATACAATTACCACTGGCAGTAGCTCTAATTGAGTAGCATCAGTGTGATGCATATTAAACATCAAACAGGAGGGCCTTCAAGATCTTTTTTCAATAAATGTTTGCAGAAATGTGGTCTATTCTACCCTGATAAGATTGTGGGCTTTTAGGCTGGTTTTTTAATTATTCTTCACAGGAAACCCCCAGCTCATGGAGAAATCTGTCTCTGGTAGGTGTTCTTTCTCATTCTGTCTTCCTTGATTAAGGACAGCCAATGGGAGCAGCATTAGTTTTGGATATAAGCTTTGGTTCTGAGCCTGTATTGTAGGAGTTTTGGTTCAGCAGCAGGGCAAGAATGTTTTGCTTTGTGGTACAAACTGTGGTGGCGTTAGGAAGCTGAATGCAATGCCTAGCCAAGCGGCAATGCAGGACAGACGTAAGTAGGGTGACCAGATAAAATCCAGGTCAGGGCTCATGTAACTTTAACAGTTGTAGAGCAAAGGGAATTTCAGCCAGTGTCGTTTGTATGCAATTAGTTCCTGATGAAATTCCCTCTTCATCACAACAGTTAAAGGTGCAGGGGCCCTGCCTTCTTTTGTATATGGTCACTCTAGATAGTGCCTGCATACAATTGTATACAAATGACACTGGCTGAAATTCCCTTTGCTCTACAACTGTTAAAGTTACACGAGCCCTGACCGGGATTTTATCTGGTCAGCCCAGACGTCAGCAGTTATTAGAGAATATTGCTTGGCAATATAAAAAGCAGAGGGCTACCCAGTATAAGCAGTGTCCCATGGGAGCTGAAGTATATTGTATTCTGTCTCTAGTGACTTAAAACTAGCACGGGTAGTACTTCCTCTTGAGCTTCTTTGTATTGCAGAAACCATTTTTGTCCTGACTCTCAAATAAAGAATGAAGATGTAAACAGCCCTGTGCCAGAACCATCTTTGAATGTGTGAATCACAAGTTGACATGATGTCAGAAGTGACTTGCTATTTACAAATCCAAATCATAGAACATAGGAGAACTTTAGCAGTCCTCAAGGCACAGTAAATTACTTCTGCTCATGCCCAGCTCATTAATGGAGGCACAGCAGTGCCTCCATTGTTAAGGGCCATCAGTAGAAAACACGTTCCATCATGTTAAAGTGATAATTGGGGGAGGGGTCATTCTAACAGCCATAAAATCGAAAATATTTCACCAATCTTTCTGAAATTTACAGGTTCCAGAAAGAAATGTTTGATTTACATTACCTGAAAATTTCAAGAAGATTGGTGAAAGATTGAGGGAAGGAGAGCAGTTTAAGATAGAAAAGGAACACAAACCTGTCTCCTTGCTTTTGTCAGATTTACTTCCGGGTTGCGACTTTCTGTACCCAGGATTTCCAGGGAAATTATAGACTTCCCTTCCCCAACCTGGTGCCCTCCAAAGGTGTTGGACTACAACTCCCATCATTGCAAGTCAGTATGTCCCATGGTCAGGAATGCTGGGACTTGTCATCTCAAACATCTGGAGGGTAGCAGGATGGGGGAACGCTATTCCATATCCTTACCAAATACAGGGTCTGCCCAATACTTTTCTCTCAAACACATCTTGCATATAGCAACATGACTGATAATAAAAGGGGAACTATTTGTTGCAAATGTAGAACCAGAACATGTGCCAGGCACTTACAACTTTTGGTCAATATCCTGCCCTTCAAAGAACCAATGTTTTCTTAAAATGTGTTTATACAAAATATACTGTTCACTCCCCACAATCCCTCCACAGTACATCATCTCATCAAAGCGACAGAGGAGCAGAACAGGTTTAGTTTGGCTGTCTTTAACTACTTTCAGATGAGATTACTTTGCAATCCTATACCACTTGGGGGTAAGCCGTAATGAATTCAGTGGCACTGACTTCTGAGAAGCCATGTATAGGATTCAAGTGTAAACCAACCTTCTCCAGTCTGCTGCTCTCCAGATGTGTTGCACTATAACTCCCATGTTATGGGGAAGACAAAAATCATTTGATCATTAATTTAAAAATCATACTTACACATGAAAGTATTAGGTGGTAGCTCTACCTTTGATCTTACAATGCTGAACACGTAAGAGAAATCTTTTGTGTTAGTCCCCCAAAACCATATATGATATTTAATACACAGACATCCTATGCCATGTGTTGAAAACTAATGTTGACGTCTGAAGGACTATCTGGATTAGGTATTCAAGATCCATTCATTGTCGCTTCATTTGGTTTAGACAGTTCAGATATGGGCAGAAAATAGATCCACCTTGATGTTTTGGACATCAACTCGCACCATTCCTGCTCACTGTCCATGCTATAGGGGCTTTTATGAGTTGAATTCCAAAACATCTGGAGATCTATATTCTGCCTGCCCTTGCTCTAGAACTGCATTCTCCAACCTGGTGCCCATCAGATGTGTTGGATTGCAACTCTCAACATGAGGAGATGCTCTAAAAAAAGAGAAGTAGGTGGTCTTAAGTTGTTCATCATCATTTCCCACAACCCCACAGTCACCTCTGCACATCATATTGCGTATCCAGATGTTTGAGATGACAAGTCCCAGCATTCCTGACCATGGGACATACTGACTTGCAATGATGGGAGTTGTAGTCCAACACCTTTGGAGGGCACCAGGTTGGGGAAGGGCTGCTCTAAACAAAAAAAAGAGAAGTAGGTGACCCTAAGTTGTTTGTCATCAGTTTTCCACAACCCCACAGTCACCTCTGCATATCATATTCTCCATCCTGTCCTCATGGTCTATCTGCTTTGGGAGAATGAGAATTTCACTTGCACTTTCTGCCTCCTTAGGGAGGATGTGGCGTTAAGGCTTGGGAGCCTTAACTCCCAATTTCCCTGCTTTTTGGTGCTTGGTTGGAAACTGTAGAGCCTTAACGTTGGTTTTGTAAACCGTAGGTTTTTTGTTTAATGAATATAGAATAAAACGATTTTCAGGTGGAGGTGGGGGAATGTGAAGTCAGGGAAGTTTACGAAGCATCACCTGCTCTGTCATTTATAGGCTGTCAGGCTGAGAATTAAAGAATATGGGAACAGGATTTCCACATCGATATAAAAATCTCAGGAGCAGGCAAAAAAGAGGAAAGCATAAGGGTGTCCATTTTGCTGCAGGCCTAGGGCATATCTTGATGAGGGGAAAGCCCCAGGGTGGATCCGCAGTGGTGGCAGGACATTTACATGATGCAGCAGCCATTGTGGAGGGATACATTCCTCGGAAGCTTTGCTTTAAAAAAGTCAGGCACTTACCACGACTTTTTCATGCCAGTGAGGTGCAGATGTGCATCTGCTGTCTATCCCCACCCTCCGGCTTTGCGCCGGAGGAGAGTCTGATTGGTTGCCATCAGCTGCAACAGGGGGAGGGGCGGTACAGTGAGCCGAATGGCCACTGGACTACCGTGCCTCTGCGGGCCAGCAGAGCACTGCTATTAAATAAATAAATAAATAAATACCTGAAGGGACAGGAGGGAGGGGCGGCCCAGTGAGCCAAATGTCCGCCAGGCTCCCTCCGTGCCTCTGCGCATTAAAACAAAACCATTAAAAAAAATTTAAATGGGCAAGGAGCTGCCTACCCCCTCAACAACTCCTGTCCTTTCAGCATGGGGAAGAGGAGGAGGAGGTAAACAATGGGGTGTGGAGGAATTTGCTGCTGGCGTGCTGGGATAGTGGGGAAGTGGTGGCCCAGCAATCCAAATGGCTGAAAAGTTGAAAAAAACAAACAACCCCCCCCCCCATGGAGTGAGGTGTTGACTCCCCCTCTGTGACTCCTTTCCTTTTGGCCGCGGGAAGGAGGAGGAGGGAAACAACTGGCAAGATTGTGGCGGCCCCGCGAGGTTCCAAACCCCACATTTGCACTCCTTTCTGTGGGTATTACTCTGGAGGAGCGCAAGTGCAGGATGTCGGATCATGAGGAGCCAATGCGACCTGCTATGGACACAGCCCTAAACATCCTCAAAGCATCTTTGGATGTGTGTGACATATCCAAGCACCACTGTACATGTTTGTAGTGCCCGTTTCTACATGGGCCTTTGGACATGGGATTGCCCCTGTGTGGTCCTTGTGAGTCCAAATGACGCACATGGATTCCCGAGGGCAGGGGGGATGGGTATGGGTTTCCCCAGGGATACGGAATCCCTGGGGAAACCCGATTCTTCCCGAGGTCCTGGAAACGGCCTGAGACCATGGGAGATGTGGCCGCCCATCCCTGCTGCTGCCATGCTTACTCATGAGTAAGTGCAGCAGCGGAAATAGGCACGGCGCAACATTGTGCTGCCCCATGCCCATCAGGGGAGATGGGGGAGCAAGGGTGAGGGGGGCTCCCCGATTTTGGCAAGCACTTTTTTTGTTTTTCTACTCACCCTTTTCTGTTGGAACACAAGTGTGCTCTCTGGATCGGTTTGGGGGGGGGAATGGCAGCCCCAATTGCGCGACATCCCTCCTTCCTCCCGGGACGTCGTGCTGCCATATGCAGGTACTTCCGGGATCACCGCCCCTCCCTCCCTCTACACCCATCTGGTGTAGAAACAGCCACTGAGTGTTCACACAAACACTTCCGTACATTTTCCTTGTTTTCTCCCGCTCCCAGAAGATGGGGTTGGAACCCACCCGAAAGAACAACTCACATTCATCCTTTCATGAGGATAAAATCACAACATTGGCTAAGGTTAAGGTATAACTTTTGGAAGTTTGTCTTTGCAGTTGTAACACTATAAAGGGAATCTACACAGGAGCCAGTTTTTGCATTTCTCAGTTCTCTCTGTGGCAGTTTCACTTTCAGGATAAAATGGCTCTTTCTGTGTTCTGCTTCGTAGCTTGGAATCTCTCTCTCTCTCTCTCTCTCTCTCTCTCTCTCTCTCTCTCTCTCTCTCTATGCTACAGCCCTCATGCTCCAACCAACACTGACCTAGTTGCCAGACAGCTTATCCTGACTGGTGGAAGAGCCACTGGATGAGCTTTTTCATAGTCTGGGGGTTCTCATGTTACCTGGCAATGTGGGCAAGTGCACTGATGCAGTGATTCCTATGGTGCTGGGTTAATGTAAGAAGCAGACCTAAAATAGGGTGACCAGATAAAATCCAGGTCAGGGCTCATGTAACTTTAACAGTTGTAGAGCAAAGGGAATTTCAGCCAGTGTCGTTTGTATGCAATTAGTTCCTGGTGAAATTCCCTCTTCATCACAACAGTTACAGTTGCAGGGGCCCTGCTTTCTTTTGTATGGTCAGTCTAGTATAGTGCATTCTGAAATTCCCTTTTCTCTAGAACTGTTAAAGTTACATGAGCCCTGACCTGGATTTTATCTGGTCACCCTAGCCTAAAAGATCTGCTCTGAAGGCCACAACCTGTAGATGGAAAAAGTCCCAGTTCCAACAGCCCTCCTTGGACTGCACCACATCAGATTGCTTGTGGCGAACAGCTTGATTAAAGATCTGCTGCTGTTAAAAGCAAATACCACTGTAGGCATTTTATTTTATTTTTCAATAATACACCAGAATCAACATACCCTTAAAAATAGCCTTTGGCTCTGTTCCAATGGGTAAATTTGGCTCTCACCAATTAACCAACTGAAGCCTTACTTGATTAATGAGGCCACTTAAACCTGTCACCCAAACCGTCCCAACATTTGAACAAGCAATGTCAGCTTGTATAACACAGTTCTGTCATGTTGGTCAAATATTTTAAGGATTTAAGCAGGGTTACATCTGAATAAAACATGGAAACCTTCTGTAGTAGCTTCAGGAGTTCAACCAGGGCTATTCTTAGAACTGTATGAACAGTATGAAGAGTATTCCTCTTGATGAGAAATAAGTGGAGATTTGTGCCATGTGTACTTAAGAACAGAATGAAATGCCAATACTTTATTAAATAAAAAGCCCCATTAGTAATGAGCCTTATTAAAGATGTGGCCTTAGGATGCTTTTTAAAAAATAAACTACCAGTGAGCTTCTTGTTTCCTGTTCCTATATTTCTTTGCCATATTAGTAGTTTGGAGACTTTATTAATAAATTAATTTTTATACTAGCAAATACAGTACTAGCTTCAGTACACCAGTCAAACCAAACAGGTTCCCGCCTACTGGTTCACAGACTAAAAATCAACAAAGCTTTTGCACCATTTTCCTTACACCCAGAATTTTACTACTTAAGGCATTAATGAGAAGAAGTAATCTGTGGGAATCTATAAGACAGAGTCTCTTCATTAATATAATGAAGTAATACAATTCCTCCCCCACCCCCATAAGGCTTGAAACCCAATCCTATGAATGCTCACTAGGAACTAAGTTCTACTGTCGACGTGGCTACCTCCTAGGTGTACAATTTTATTCTAAAGTTGCAATACTCCACACACTTTCTTGCGAGCAAGCCCCATTGAACACTGGTGAAACTTACTCCTGAGCAAACATGGATAGGTTCTGCTATTAAGTAAAGAGGGCCTACTAATTTGATTAAAAGGACAATCTAGAAATATCTAGTTCACATGCAATGGGTGGGAAGAGGTGGTCTTGCTGCAGTTGGGTTAGCTACTGAAGCTGCTTTGCCACAGAGCCCTTTGGAAAGAATGGAGTGTAGATGCATGGGCACCTTGCAACACTTTGGCTGCATTCGGACAACACATGAGTCAATGGTGGGTTGAGTAGCCAACTCACAGTTGGTTATTTTGTGGGTACTCCCCACACAACATATTCCTACACAACTGTGGGTGGTTGGGGCTGGCGTTGAGTAGACTAATAGTCAACCCGGTATTTGACTGACACAGCCCCCGCCCCTCTCCCCAACCTTCCGCTAACCTCAGTCCTTCCAGTTCTATCCCAGCAGCCTCTGCAAGTTGCACCAATTGTAGCAGAGTGGCAGCCGCCGCTTTGGTCGCTCTTGCTGCCTGCCTCTATGGGCTTGTGTTTTAACCCACTCACCACACGCCATTAACATACTCACCCCTCCACACAACACTTTAAACAACTGGCTTCAAGCTAAACAACTTGCAAGCCAGTTGTTTCTCTCAGTTGCTTATTTGGGCGGAATAGCATACCGTCAGTAGTCTGTGAGTGGTGTGTTACCCTCCACACAAAACAATAAACAACACAACTTACGATTGTTTCCCCTCCCCCCCCCCCGTTGTCCGAATGCAGCTTTTGTTTGCAAGCAGGAGGGTTGTGTTGGGCTGGATTAACCAAGGCTGACCATATGAAAAGGAGGACAGGGCTCCTGTAACTTTAATAGTTGTAGAGAAAAGGGAATTTCAGCAGGTGTCATTTGTATGCAATTAGTTCCTGGTGAAATTCCCTCTTCATCACAACAATTAAAGTTGCAGGCACTATACTAGAGTGACCATATACAAAAGAAGGCAGGGCCCCTGCAACTTTAACTGTTGTGATGAAGAGGGAATTTCACCAGGAACTAATTGCATACAAATGACACTGGCTGAAATTCCCTTTTCTCTACAACTGTTAAAGTTACATGAGCCCTGTCCTCCTTTTCATATGGTCAGCCTAGATTAACCTCAAGGAATATCTGGAGAAGCCACTTGTCAGTTTTATGTCAACAGACAATCTCTCAAAATAAAAACTTCTGACACTTTGCTGCCAGCTGGCAGAGAATAGTTCTGAGCTCAAGCACTGGCTTTGCATGCAGAAGGCCTGGCATTGCAGACTAAAAAGGGCCAGGGAGCAGGTGATGGGAAAAGCCTCAGCCTGAGACTCTACAGAGCCCTGGCAATGAGAGTATATGACAATAGGCTAGATGGGCAAGTAACCTGACCTGGTAGCCAGTTTTCTATACTAGATGTCTTTCAGCACTCCAAACTCATGGCCTTAGTAGACTGGGAAAGAATGGCATTTTCCCCAGAAATAAGAGATGGCAGTTTGTGTTCTCAGAAGATGCTGGATTCCAAACACTGAAGTGCTGCCCAGAGAAAAGACTGCTGGTCCTCATTCATTCATTCATTCATTCAACAAACAAACAACTACAGCACATTTGGTGCATGGTACACTTAAGTCTTCACTGTTCCCTAATTCAGACATTATTTCTTAAATCACAACAGGACTGAAGCATTTTGGTGCAATGCAGGCTATTCAAATCCATGGGAGTTTTGCCGTTGACGTCAGTGGGATGAGGACTGAAAAGTTTGTCTGGGTTGGATATTAGGGATGTTGGAGAAATCCGCAATGAAAACAAATGAGTTTGGATTTCTATGGATCTGACCTGCAGATTCCACAGTGGAACGATTTTTCCTGACTTGCGTGGATTCCATGGACTTGTAGACTGGTTTTGTTACTTTCTGGAATTTTATGCAACTTTAGTCGTAGAAAAATATGTAAAATAAAAAAACACCACCCGAAAATGCACATTTCACCTATAGGCTAAATTATGAAAATGCGCATAGGGATAGGAATTGTGCATTTTCACAAATGCAAATTTGTGCAAATGTGAATTTATGCAAATTCAGAAAAATTGAAAAAATCCGATTCCACCGATGAGCAGATGAAGAAATGAAAGGCACATGACAAACTGTGAAACGCAGACAGATTGGATGTTACAATATCAGTACATTCCCATTGGGTATAGCTAATTATGCCTTACTTCCTTTGGTTCTGAGCACCAGAGTGGAGGTGGCTGTAGGATTTTAATTTAAACCGACATGAAGATAGAAATCAACAGGGCCAAGAGTAAGCAAGTGTGTTGCTTGTGTGGTTTATTTCTTTATTATTAATTATACCTGACCTGGTAATAAATCACAATGGATTTATTAAAAATACTACTAGAAGTTTTTTTTCTTTTTCTTGGAAATGCATGTTGTTTATCAAGTCCCAAGCTGATGACTCCTGCTGTGAATATGTCATGTGGCAATGTCAGTCATATTATATTAACTTTTATGACAATTGCAAGAGAAATTGTATTTCTCAGAGGGAAGGGAAAACACCCAGCATCTTTCTCTCTTATAACAGAAAGTAACTGGGTGTGTTTGCTTGGCCCTCAGGAGTCATGAGTGTGCACCATTTATAACATTAGCAATTATATGCAATGTATAGGGTTGAGGTCGGAATATTATCATCAAGGCAGTATAGCATGGACAAAAACTTACCATATACGTTTTGGAATATCTTGTTTGTTTAAGAGATGGCAGTGAACTCCAGTGTGTGATCAGATTTGGGGGGGTTGGATTTGGGAGACCACCACCACCTCATGTGAGCACCTAGAGATCCCTGGGCAATACCAGCACTGCTAAGAAGCACAAACGAGATCAAATCTAGAGTCCATCTTGCCTTCCTGGATATCTAGAGATATTCAGGAAATTATTCCATTTATTCTGGATTATTTACAGAAAGTTCATTCTAGACCCCACTATCTTCTTCATATAACACCCCTCCCAATTTACATCTCCTTCTACTGAAGCTAATTTCTAGATGACTCTTGCCAAAGCCCAGTAAACTTTATTTTCAAATACTGATGGGCAAAGAGCTCTCAATTTGATTTGGAATATCAATTTGATTTGGAAATGCTCATCTTCAGTGAGCATTTGTTTGATAGTTCTGTTGGTGCGTGTGCATGGTGCCAAGTGCTTGTGCCTCATCATATTTATCCAAATAGAGATGATACTATACAAAAGACTGCTCAGCTAGATGTTCTGATAATATACTTTGTAGCAATCAACACGAGTCTGTCTCCCCCCACCCCCCAGCGGTCCACCCCAAGAATAAACAGTTATCATTGGAAAAGTTCTGTGGACGCACCTATGACTCTGGTCATCTCTTCAGTTGAATGCTCAGAATCTTGTTTAATGGAGAAGGACCCCCGAGGATGATCTTAGGGTCCGGGCACGTACATACAGAAGGAGGCATTCCTCCAGATAACCTGGCCCCAAGCCATTTAGGGCTTTGAATGTTAATACCAGCATTTTGAATCGGGCCTAGTTTCATACATAAGGATACACAGGGATATTAAATTCTTATAGATCTCTTGAGATTAAAAGCTGGCATTTGGTACACGTCACAGTCCAAGACATTCTGACGACTACAAATTCTGAAAATTGGATGAGTGTTCTTCCAGCTTTCATTAAAAATGTTCCCTTCAAGTCTGCCTCATGTTTGCAGCCAGCACAGGAAAAATCAGCACAGGAAGTCAAGCCTCATTTCTGGTAGAATACAGAGATGCAGGGGTTTCCTCTTCACATGATATATAACATTCCTTATAATGGAGGTGGGGGAATTTCCACAGCGAGGTAACTGTGCCTTCTGAATGTAAACTGCAGTTGCATAATTATTGGTAAAACCCTCTGAATAATATCACCCGCCACTGCAAATACATGTGGAAATTCTTCATTAAAAGTAAATGGGAAGCTGTTCTTATGCACCACTTAAATAGATGTATTTCAGTGTCAAGGCTAAGCCACTGGTCTAGGCTTGAAGCCAAAACTTTGTGCAGATGGATAAGTGGCATCATTTGCACAATGAATTGTGTTGGAGAAAGCTTGGATTTCCAAACTGTAATTCCGCAGTTCATTTCCTTGGTACCTGTATGTGGGACAATTAATGTTTCACCATGCCTAAAGATCTTGATTTAGAATCTTGGCTTCATAATATCTCTTACAAAGATGCATCTAAGCTTGGAGATGAAAAAGATCCTACTTCAAGCATCAATCTGCTAATCATTGGGAAGGAACCGAACCAATGTCATGACTTTTTGACTGATATAGTCATTTGTTCAACTAGGCCAGAAGCTTCTTTTGAAGCTAACTTTTTAATATTTTTCTTAGCAAGGCTTTGGATTTCAAAGGAAATATTCCTTGCAAGCTTAAAGGTATTGCTTGTAATGAAAGAAGATTAATTTATTGCCTTGCAGTAGTTAAAAAAGGAGAAGAAACAGGAACACTGAGTGAGAAATGATAGTGAAGGAAGCCTCAAGGAATCCACTGAGGATTGCTGTAAAGAGGACATAGAGGTTCCGATCATACATCAATAGGACAAAATGGCCCTCTGGATCACTTAGCATCAAAATGAGTTTCCAGGGGGGCTAGAAGTGCAACTCCATTTAAATCAAATGTCTCAAGTCTGGGAGTACTTGGTTTGCTTTCTGACCTGGTTCACATGACATTTAACCCACAACGAGTTGTAGCACCCATTGGCACCACTTTACATATCCCCTCTGGTTTGTTTCAGGGTTATGCAAGGGTTGTTTAACCCATTAGTTCATCCCGTGTCACTGCAGTAGTTTGGAAATTCTTAAAGTACTTATATAAACCTCATGGGAGGTGTGTGGGTACAAAGGAAAATAATAGCAAAGCCCAGTCCTGTATTTTATCTGGTCAGCCTACTCTAAGATATCACCTTATTTTACAGCCCAAACTCTGCATCATTACTTGGAAATAACATCAGTATCTTATGGAGTTCACTCTCAAGTAATATGCACAGGATTGCAGCCTGGCAGCCCAACCTTTAAAATGTATATTTGGAAGTAAGACCTATGGAATTTAATGTAGGCTGACCAGATAAAATACAGGTCAGGGCTCATGTAACTTTAACAGTTGTAGAGAAAAGGGAATTTTAGCCAGTGTCATTTGTATGCAATTAGTTCCTGGTGATATTCCCTCTTCATCACAACTATTAAAGTTGCAGGGGCCCTGCCTTCTTTTGTATATGGTCACTCTAGTATAGTGCATGCACCTTTAACTGTTGTGATGAAGAGGGAATATCACCAGGAACTAATTGCATACAAATGACACTGGCCGAAAGTCTCTTTTTTCTACAACTGTTAAAGTTACATGAGCCCTGACCTGGATTTTATCTGGTCAGCCTAATTTAATGGGAATGATTTCCTAGCATGTATGCTTAGGACTGCTGCCTTACAGCCTGATCCTGTGCATATACTTGATCAGAAGTATGTCCCAGTGAACTAAATAGGATTTAATCCCAAGTAAGCCTAAGTAGGAGTGCAGGCAGCTGTAATTGTATGTGCTATTCTGAGATCATTACTTAGAAATTTGAGAGCATTCTATTCTACTACCTTGGATTTGTTGAAAACAAAACTGCCTTTCCCTGCAAAATCCACCTTCATCCTCCCTCTCCTCGTCTGTAAGAAGGGGAAAATTTTGCTTCTGTTTAATTATTTTAAACCCCTGGGAAATGTTAACTTTTTGCATGCGAAACAATAATAATGAAAAAAAAAGTCTTGACCTTTGTTTGCACCTATCATTAGCCGTGCAGCTATTCCTGCTGTGTTAGGTGAGGAGGGGCACAGGTGCACTCATTATGGTGGGAACCAGCAAAGAGGGAATGAAAGGAGAGACAGCTGGGAACAATTATTTCTCAGAAAGAAGGGAAAGCACCTGGGCAGAGAGTTGCCATTTACTGAGAGATGAACGTAGTGTAGGAGGTTGGATTTTAACTGCAGCAAGTAGAACTATTAAAGCCGTGGTTGAAGATGCTACCACTGGACAACCATTTTTCATGGAAGCAACTGAGAATTACAAATGTAGTTGGTTTTACGGCAGTATATCTGTCCTGGCTCTCTGACCCCAAAGAATCCTGGGAACTGTGGGCAGAATCAAACAGGGTGCTCACACCTCTGCCCATTCTTTTGTGCTCCACTGATTATGTCGCATGAGCAGGACCCATCACTTGTGCAACAGCGATTTAGCGCTACCCAGTGGAAGCCCTGAAACAAGCGGAAACAATCATTTCTTGATTGGAGCAGATCGGTGGAGCTCCGCCAACCTGCCCCATTCCAGAAATCAGCATTTTTGGTCATTTCCGGTTGCCCCAGATGTGCTAAATCTTCCTTCCACAAGCAGAGGGTCCCACTTCTAGACAGGAAATCGCCAAGCATAAAGGAATCGGTGGAGGCATAAGCGTCCCGTTGCATTCCACCCAGTAGTTCGATGAGGGTCCTGAGAATTTGGTGAAAGATTCCCTAGCTCCCTAACACACTGTTTCCAGGAATGGCTGTGCAACTAGTTTAAGTTTGTGGTGTAAACATGCCGTGATCTAGACCCCTGGTTTCAGTATCTTTCAGTCTCTTCCCCTCCCTTTATCACAAAGTGATCTGCATCAAGCATGTTAGTAATAATGTGGATAATACAGGCTCGTGGTGGTCCATCTCTGGAGCAAGACATCAGTGGTATTGAGAGGCCAAGACATCAGTGGTATTGAGAGGCCACCCGCACCATGGTTTAAAGTCTCCCTCATTCATTTTAGTTTTTAAATATGCTTTTTTGTAGATAAGAGTCCTGTGTATCCAGTAACATCCAGCTTCTGATTTTGGTATACATGCCAAAGAGGATCCCAGACAGATTCTCTTTTGGAGGGATCCCTGAAGAGAGAAGGAGGCAGGCGGAGACAGACAGGCAGGCAGGCAAAGATCACTTCAGGCCCCTGCTCCAAATGGACTTCCCTCCATCCCTGCTATGGGACAGATCCTTATTTTGTAGTATTCTAGAACAACTTTTAGTACTATAGTGTTGTTTTACTTCTCAGCTGCCTTGGTAGGATTTTTTCTTGAAAGTCAGGAAATAAATAAGTGCAAGAAAGAAAGAAGCCATTAGAGAGCAATGGAGGCAGAGCGTCATTTAGCTCTGGTACTTGCATTTTCCCTGCCTTTCAAAATCCAATGTGATTTTTCCACATGTATGCTATTTATAGCCTTTTCCCCAAGCATGTCATTAAGAGAGTTTTAGTGAAGCCAAGGTCAGAGAAAACATGGCTTGTATTTGAACCAAAAGCAATAGGATCAAGCTGTAAGAATTACCTCATGTTTAAGATACATCATGCAAATATATTACTGTTGGGGTCTAGATGTACAGCTAAATTTCACCAAACATGATATGCTGGCAGACGTAAGTCCCATGCAAACGTGCGCTGAATCAACGTGAGATGTCACGCTGTAAACATGCTGTGTCCATATTTGCAGTGTGGATGTCTGCAGTGAAGAAGCCTTCACACATACAGCTGTACATGCAAAGGTATCCACACAGTCAGGAACCCTGGGTACCTTGGCACTGTATGTATGAAAGCTTCCTCATTGCAAATGTTCACAGTACAGGGGCAGGCCACTGTCCAGACATCAGGAGGTGAGGCTAATCTCTGTGGCCCCTTCTTCATGCTTTGATGAAATTTGTGAGCATTTTGTTTGTATAGGGCTACACTGGTGTCTCTCTCTCTCTCTATAACATAATAAGCTACATTTAGGAACAGAAATGGTAGTGTATTCCTTACAGTCTTGATCTATAGTCCAGTTAGATGTGTTTAATTCCACTAAAGATGCCAATGGGGTTGAGCGCATCTACCTTATAATCTTAGTGAGGAAAAGGACTCACGTTCACAGAGTCCAACCATTCCGTGCACTTGGTCAGTTCACATGCAAACTAAACCACAGTGTGACACAAGCAGAGAGTAAGTAGAGGCTGCCACTCAAGGTGATTGTGGATTGAATAGCTCCGAATGCTTCAAGCAGAAGAGCCAAGCCATGGGCTAAAGCGCTTTCCATATGACAGAAGGAGAGCCATTTTACACGTTACACAGAGTGAGGTTGGAGAACTCTGGGCTACGCTACTTCCATATGGAAGCAAACATCTTGTGTAGAGTACAAGCATATCAGGGAGAGGGTGTTGCTAAATTTTTCTTTGTGAGGTAGAAATTTACTACGTGGAGGAAGATGTGTTTGTGTGTATGTTTTTAATGTGGAGGGGCATTGAAATATATAACCCCCACCTCCATGCAGTTTAAAGTGGTCCAGAGTTCTCCCACCTCTGTCTCCCATCTCTTTCTATGCATAGGCCAGCACTAATGCAGATGTGTAGGCCCAAAGCCAGCACCAATGATGGAGTATCCCTCTCCAAGTAATGTCTTGTTCTGTGTGTGTGCAAATCACCTAACATAGCAAAACTATGGAAGTAGTGGTGACATTCTGCAGTGGTGGCATTTGCTAAATTTCCCAGCCTTGTTAAATAGCGCATGCAAGGGAAAGCAGGCCAATGGTTGCATACGGCGAGTAAGGATTCCCTACAGAAAGGAAATGGGCACCAAGGCACTTGCATTGTTCTTCCTACATTTAACCACAAGATACACACATGCCCTACAAAAAGTGTCTTGTAAGAAAACCCTTTTTCATCTCATTTAAAGACAAGGTTTTGCTTTTATTCCATTGAACAATCTTAATTAAAGATGAATGCAATTTTCTAATATAATCTGCCCTAACAGCTCCTTTAAAAGTAGTTCAGAGTTGTAACACTTTACTGGATTTGGAGGTAATCTCACATTTTCGCAACATATAAAGAAAGGCAATCTGCTTTTAGGCTAGGTGTCTAGGGCTTATAAGGTTGTTTTTCGGCAAGGGGTTGGCCCTTCCAAAATTGATTTGGGTTTTTCAAAGTCTCAAATGCATTTTGTGATATTAAACTGCCGAAATTTTTCCGAAGACTTCTAAAAAAAAATCCAATTTAAATGGTATTGTCTATAACCTATCATATTCTAAGCTTGAACTTCATCCTATAGATCTTACATTAAACATATTTCCTTACGTTAAAGCTTGTTAAGGCAGAGTCACAGTAAATTTTTTTGAGTGATGATTGATGGACACACGTAGTCACTATAATACTGGGAAGCCTAAAGTTATCGAATTGCAATCATGCAGGTGAATATACACCAAAGACAAACCTCTATCCGAATAATATGATGCTATGTGTAGCGAACCACACACTCAAACACTTGTTAACTAGGGGTGTGCACGGACCCCCCGGATCGGATCGGGACCCGGATCGGGACCTCCAATTTTGTCATGGATCGGTTCGGACAAAATCGGAGGCCCCCCGGACCAGATCGAGTCCGATCCAGATCCAAAAATCGTAAATTTTTGGATCGGCCGCCATTTTTTTCCCCATAGACTTGCATTGCAATGCAAGTCTATGAGGAAAAAATGGCGGCGGGTGGGTGAGGGGGGGCCTAACTGCCTCCTCCCCCCGGGGCCGTCCGCTGTGGACGGCCCCGGCAGGTAAGCCCCCTCCCCCGTGCTCCCTACCCCCCCTGGGGCCGTCCGCTTCCATCTGCAGGCGCCCGCGGATAGAAGCGGACGGCTCCGGGGGCGGGTAAGCCCCCTTCCCCGCCACTGCTTACCTTTTAGGGCCGTTCGCCCCCGTCCGGCGCCGGCGGCTACCGCCAGCCGGCTTTGCGGCTTGCTCTAGAGTAGGGCGCTGGGTGATCACCCGGTGCGCCACCCTGGACAGGCTGCGGAGCCCGCTGGTAGTAGCTGCCGGCGCCGGACGGGCGTCCCTAAAAGGTAAGCACCCCCCCTCCCCTCCGCGCGCCCCCTCCTCACCTTTCCAGGCTGTTCCCTACCGTCCGGCGCCGGCGGCTACTGCCAGCGGGCTTTGCGGCTTGCTCTCGAGTAGCACGCCGGGTGATGACATCACCCGGCGCGCCACCCTGGAGCAGGCCGCGGAGCCCGCTGGTAGTAGCTGCCGGCGCCGGACGGGAGCGGACGGGCCGGAAAGGTAAGGGCCCCCCTCCTCCCCTCCGCGTGCCCCCTCCTCCCCTCCGCGCACACCCTGCTTAACTTCCCGGCCCGTCCGCTCCCGTCTGGTGCTGGCGGCTACTACCAGCGGGCTCCGCGGCCTGCTCTCGAGTAGCGCGCCGGGTGATGACATCACCCGGCACGCCACCCTGGAGCAGGCCGCGGAGCCCGCTGGTAGTAGCCACCGGCGCCGGACGGGAGCGGACGGGGCGGAAAGGTAAGCGCCCCCCTCCTCCTCCCCCCCCCGCTGTCCACTTTCATCGGCGGGCGCCCGCTGGCGCCCACCAATGGAAGCGGCGGTGGGCGCCAGTGGGCGCCCGCCGATCCGCCGAACCGGTTCGGAGCCTTTTCGGATCGGTTCGGACTGGATCGGCGGAGCCAGCTGTTGGATCGGAAATCGGATAATTTATCTGATTTCCCACTGGACCGGACTCGGATCGTGGATCGGGTCCGATCCAGTGCACATCCCTATTATTAACCATGACTTCCTCTTCTCCTTCAGTATCTCCATAATTGACTTATAGCTTTACACACACACACACACACACACACACACGTGTGGTATACAGGAGGATTCCTGTTTAAATTGATGGGGGTTTTTTTTAGGCTACTACAATTCATAGACACAGGCTCTAATCCAGTTAGGTGATCGTATGTCAGGAAAAACCAGGACATGTCAGGATCTTTGGTAACAAATCCGGAAAAGGGGGGGATTATGAAATTTGAAAACAAATCTGGATTTCCCTCATCCTCCCCCTCAAAGGGCAGCTCTACTTTATAGTTAATGGGAATTAACAAAGATGCTCACAGCTATGTCATTTTTAAAGATAAAGAGATGAAACTTGGCACCATGGTATTGCTTAGGTAGGGCTTTAGTCATGCCAGATTTGAAGCAGATCTGTTCATCTATTGATTTTTAGGAGTTTTTTAAAGTTTGAGGTTTTGAAATTATTTTTTTAAGAAACAACAACACTGGAGCTATACCCTTCGAACTCAGGTTGTCAAACCTCTCTTTGGGGTCTTGAACCTTGAGCAGTTTCAGCCCTTGGCATCAAGTGGGTCTTGAGTTTTTAGCTAAGAAGTGCTGAGTGAGCACAGCACCTTTCCTGTTGCAGATTTGGTGGGCAGTCGGGCACCTGCAGCTCAGCAGAGGCGAGGCGTCCACAGATCAAAATGTGGGAAAGGAGAGGTCAGTCAAAGCAGCCTACAGGGCAAAACCGATCAGGCCAGAGGCCTTTTTCTCAGAGTCCACATCATGGGCAATGAAGGGTCATCCTTAGAGAAAAACTCTCACGACCAACAGTGAGATGCCAGTCGAGAGAGAGGCTCTCATTTTTGCAGATGCCCTGTTGCTGTGGATGTTGAAACCTGGCATGTCATTGCTTCGCTATCCCTTCCCTTCCTCTTCCCTTTGTTCACTAGTGAGCTAGGCTCTGTCTGCACTGCTGGCATGCAATGCACAGGGCTGTGCAGAGTGGGGGCCAGTTGGCCCGGGGCCCGCAATTTTGAGGAGGCACTCCGACGAGGAGGTTCCCCCCCCAGCTTACGCTACTGCTTCTGTAGCGTAAGCGGCCCATCGAGAAGTGAGGAGCCCGCCTTGCAGAAACAGCGCAGAAGCTATCCGTCATGAAATTCTGAATGTGAAAAAGTGATGTCTTACATCTTGAATAAAAGTGCTTCCCATTACCTTTTTTATAAATTGTTCTAGGTCATATATGTATTTAGCACTGAATCAATGCCACTGATTAAAAAATACTTAATGAACAGTTTGAAATGGGGGGTGGTGCACACACTTCTCATCTGGCCTGGGCATATTACAAGATCTGCACGGCCCTGGTAATGCAGAACGTTTGAAGTGCGTGTTAGAGAAAAATAGATAGCTTTGGCTGGCTGGCATATATCTTAGAGATGGAATGAAGACACAACTCAGAGATGTCTGTAGCTGAGCCCTGAGAGGCTGGTGTACTACACAGAGCCTTTTAAGAGTGTCTCAGAGTCCAGTGTTGTTGCAGGCAGATGCGGCTGGCAGCGGAGGTGGTTTTTAAAGTAAGAGTCACCAGATGTGACCATGCAATAAGCTGGCACCCTTCCCCCTGGCCACAGGGTACAAGTGCACAGCCTGGCTGGACCGTCGGAGACTTTGGCAGAGGGAGGGAGATTGATTGTTTGAGGCTGGAAGCTTTGGTTTGGCTGCCATGACTTAAGAGAGAGAAACAACAGAGGCTGCACAGACAACCCACAGACACCTGTTGTAACTTAGCTGGCATGCAATGCAGAGCATTAGAAAGAGGGTCTCAGAGTCACGTGTTTGTGCAGGAAGTAGACAGGAGTTCAAGGTCTGGTTGTGTGAAGTGGTGCCAACGCACAAGCCTTGAGAAGATAATGTATGTAAGTGAGAAGTGTGAATGGGTGAAGTAGTGTCTGCCGCCCACAACACTCACCCTAATGTTAGAGCAGAGAAACTTGTGACAATCATACACAAGGTTTTTTTTTTAAAAAATTGAACTTTAAAAATAAAAAACCCAGCCAGCTGGCTGCAAGCCCTGTTAAGCAGCAGGAGTTAGCAGAGTGAGGATACAATCAGAAAAAAATATTTGAGGGAAGGGGAGAATGTATCACACAGAGTATAGCAACAAAGTACAGCAAAAGCTACAAAAGTAGGAGTGAGTTAAGTTAATTTCAGATACACTGGATGTCTCCTTGTTATTTCAGTGATTTTCACATTAAAATGTTATGTAGAACAGATTTGTCTTAATTGTGTGCTGTAAAATCAGACATGTAACCAAGGCTACGTTCAGGTGGGCACACACCCTTGGTGCTGGACATGCCCCCTGGGGGCGGACATATTGGTCGTCATGCCCCTGTGGGGGCCAACCATGTTGTCCTCCTTTTTGGTTTTCCAAAATATAATCACCCTACGCATGATTGCACTGTAAGCCTCATTGAAAATAACAGGGCAAATAAATTAAGTCCCATTACATTCAATAAGACTTAGTCACAATTAACTTTATCTGGACTGGACCCATACTCCTGAAGAGCTGTGGAGCCAGTGAACCAAATTAAAACATCAGAGAAGATAGATGGTGATTTCTTGGATTCTAGAGTTTAATGTCTGTTAATTGAAAACTATAATGGGTAAGTAGATAGCTGAGGTTTATGTAGGATTTAAAATGGTGTTTGTTTTTACTATGAGTCTTTGTTAAACTATATATATATATATATATATACACACACACACACACACACACACTTGTATGTGGTTTCATCCTGGCAGGACCGTACATGCTTAGCTTCAGCACATAAACTATGTCATAATATGATATAGATATATGTATCAGCTGATTACTAGTTTGCTTTGATGTGACTTGTTCTGGCCTTAGGTGGTGAGAGGAGTGTTTAAAATGCAAAAGGATAATAAAAATATGAATTTGTAAAATGGCTTGCAGTCTTCTCAGGAAAAAAAAACCCAGTTATGATGTGATGCTAAGATTTCCTAGTTGGATTTAATGCAGTTGTATTTATCGATGGAGTTCAGTTCAAAGCTTGGTTAATATGCTTCTGTTAGCATATTTTAACATATATTTAGCTACCTTCTGCAAATTGACTGATGTGGTGAATCATACAGTGCCTCAGAATGCTTTTAATGGGAAAAAAGGGAGCAGCATGAATTGATTTACACAAAGATTTTTTTTTAAAAAAAAACCACCCAAAAACCTCTCTTAGAAGAGACCAGCTTTGCAGAATATTAGAGCTGTTATACTGCCCTCTAGAGTATCACACAGGTAATGCATGCAAGTTCTTTGGTCAAGAGATTTTTTGTGTCGATTTCTTCCCTCTCACGTTGTTCACTGTTATTTTTGCACGGCTACCTTTTTGTTATTTACAAACATAAGAGCACAAGGGTTTTGTTATGCTATGGCATGGCAGGAGCAAGCTGTTACCGTACTTCTAATAATTCCCCACCAATAATATGAATGCTCACTTTTGAATTAAACAGTAGCATTGCTCTCATCCAAGGAGCAGCCATTTAGAAAAATCATATGTAAGATAGAACCACACAGAAACAAAAAAATAACCCCAGAAAACAATTCCTTGGTTGGTACAGTTGAGATTTGCTCAGTATAAAAACTGCTAGTCAAAATACTCTTGTTTTTACACACACCGTTTACTGTGAAGTATATTCGACATTGACTTGACTGTATTTTAGAGATTATGTTAATGCAGAAGTAGTTTATGTCATTCAGGATTTGAAATTACATTTTGCGTTAGGAAATGTTTACTAGGAAAACAAATTCTGACCTTTAAGAGAGGATATTGAAAAAATTTCAAATTTACATTTAGATTTGCCCTTTGTGATGCGAAAGACATTAATGAAGGTCTCCTGTGTAACGCCAAATGTGTAAAGGCCTAGCCGTGGTGACAAAGAGACCTGTGCAAATGCTCGGCAGCATTATTATTGCTTCACAAGTGGAGAACGCACTATTTCATGATATGTAGAAGAAGCAGGAGTGAAAAATGGAGAAGACTTTCTTTGTCTCCTTTCCCCCCTCCGCCAGCCACTTCTGGTCTCTGGTGATGGTTCATTTTAGAAGTTTCTGCCATGGACATAGCTCTCACAGATCCTTGCACTTGCTGCCCAGGTAACTTCCACTGGTTTCAATGGAAGTCCCTCATTTCAATGGAGTTTGCCAGGAGGCCTACCTGTTCAGGTATTTTCTCCATGGTTTGGGAATCATGCCATGCCTCCTGCTTTCATCCCTGCCCTACCTCCTGACTTACTGGCATCCATCAGGACTCCTGAAAAGGGTGGCTTATGTGTGTAAAGGTAAGATCAGGAGCCCAAATCACCTAGAGTTTCCGATTGCATGGAGTGGCTATATGTATAGCTGCCCCTGTATCTGCATAGCTGCCCATTTTCTGGCATCCCATTGCATGCACTGTTGTCAGGGGCAGGCAGGCAGGTTGTACTCCTTCCTTCCCATATAGAGCAAACACCAAGAGGGAATGCCTAAGAAAACTTAGTGATGTGCAATAAATCATAGTGAATGGAGAGGAGAAGGCAAATTGTGATTCTAAGAGATGGTCAGCCCATGGTTCCAATCCTGTCTGAGGAAAGACTATGGGCTGGTTCATGTGACCCACGAGCCTAAGCGCTCCACTCCTATCTCTCCCTTTGCTTGCCAGGGTCCTGTTGTTACTGTCTCTATGCCAGCATGAGGCCTATTCCAGGGCAGATGATGAGGGGGGGAAGTGCCCCCTGTTCTCTACCAAAGAGTAGACCCCAGGGAGTAATAGAAGAGGAATGGCTGTTGGCAGTGCCCATGGTGGAGGGGAAGGGGTTAGGTTTCACATGTACAAGGCTTACCATTTGGAACAGTGAGGCATCTGCCTCAAGCGGCAGATGCTGAGAGATGGGGAACAATAGCAAGGGGTTGGAGGACAGAGCTGTGGGTGCCACATGGCCTGTCATGCGCTCGCTTGGGTGCAATGGAGGATGCAGTCCTGTCACTAGCGTGGAAGTAAGATTCAACTGCCAGTCTAGGCGGCTTTGAACATGGAATGGGGGGAGATGCCCTCTTGAACTTTCAGGTAACAAAATGGCTTGATCCGACTCTGTACATATTGAATTAGTCTGCTGGCCAATCTAAGCTAGTCTCTGGCTCTAAGGGTCATATTATGCCTGCACACCCTTGCAACAGCTAGTCTGAAAGAGTGGTTGGTATACATGACCGGTTGGTTTACTCCGAGTCCTGTGAACAGAAATACTCTGGAAGCAATTGCAATTTGCCAGTCCACAGACTTCTGCATAACTCCTTCAGGAAATGATTGGCATCCAAAAAGCTGCTTCAGTGAATCCAAAGGGTTGCCATATTCTGAATCCTCAAAACTGGGACAATTTTTAAAATGTATTTATTTATTTATTTTTGCATTTAAAATACATAAGTCATTTGACATAACTCAGAATGCATAAAATAGCCTTTATTAACCTGGCACTTCCAACACTCCTGTCTTAGGGCAGGCAAGAATAGTCATAGGGTCTGTGATAGGACAGGCCAGAAAGTTGGAGAATCTGCAAGAGTAGCCAAAGTAGTTTGAAGCGTCTGCAGTAGGGCAGGCTAGAATAGCTGAGGGCTCTGTGTCAGGACACACCAGAACAGCAGAGCAGGGGAACATGACTTTTGCCAGATACTGCCCATCTGGGTTTAACGGACAGATCTAACACTTCCTTTGAAAAAATGATAATTGATCAAAGAAAATCAACAGAAAAGAATGACAGATGCCCTGCTATTCTGAAATCAAAGAAAGAAAGTAAGACTTAAGTGGTTCAAACAATACTAAAATTAGAATCATAGAATAGGAAGAGTTGGAAGTGAAGGGAAAACACAAGCTGCACAATAGCAGTGGCTGGTCAGGAGACCTTTTGCTTTTATTGTTTGACTAAATCACTCGACTCTCTCAGGCTCAGCAGCAATAGCCTGACTGCAGCAGGCAGCGTGGCAGCCTGAGGAAAGCAAGCGCGTCTTTTCCTGCTGCTCCTCCTCCTCCTCTGCACAGGCGCAATAACACGACTCACAGGGAGTGACTCAGCCACCTGTGCAGGAGCGGCAGTACTCTGAAAAAGGTATGCATGCTTTTTTCTCTTCTGCTGCAGCTACGCTGCTCAAGGCGCCATTTTAGAAATCAACCGGCCAGACTGGGAATCCAGGATTCTTGCCCAACCAGTCGGGACATTTCAGAATCACCTGGAAATCGGGACATTCCCAGTTTTCCAGGACGTATGGCAACCCTAGACTTGGGCCATGTCTTGTTGGCAGCTCATTGGCATTGCGAAGCCTTAAACCCTCGTGTTTGTGCTCCTTCGCATTGTCCCCATGTGAAGGAGAAAGTGTGGTGGTTGTAATGAGGAGGGGGAGGGAGGAGCCGCTCTGCCACACCACCAGATGGGTGGTGCTGTGGCTTGGCGCGTCCCTTCCTGGTTCCCCTCTTTACCTTTCTCTCCCCAGAGGACGGGGATGATCTTTGCTTTCCCCAGAGGTTTCAGCTGATCTTTGGTTCTCTCTGGGGGATGCGCAGAGGCAGGGAGGTGGCCATTTGGCTCACTGTCCCTCCCCTTGTCCCTGTCCAGCCAATGCGACCAGACGGGTTGGCATCGGCTGGGGCATGCCCCTTACGCAGCTCCGGAGCAAGGCAACAGATGGCAGATGCTGTCGTCACCTTGCTCCAAGTGAAAAAAGTCTGGTTAAGTGCCCAACTTTTTAAATTCAGAGCTCCAGGGGAAAGCCCTGGGATGGCTCCGCAATGGCTGCTGTGTCACATAAATGATCTAACGCCACTGCGGATCCATCCTGGGGCTTTCCCCTCATCAAAACAAGCCCTTGCTCACATCCAGTGGAATTTGACTTGGTGTATCACACAATGTTAAAAATGGTACCCACCAATTCCTCTCCTGCATATAATGTGTATGAACAGATACGTTGTGTTGCAACGTCATCAAATTTTGAGTTTCCCCACCTGCATTTGTGGCAGCATCCAGTGATATGGAGCAGGGGGTTATGAAATAGGATGTAATGACATCAGAATATTAAACATTAGTGGGGGGGAGGGAAAAACTCAACATGGGTATGCTGATTTTGGTAGCACTCTTATGTTGCCCAGTTTCAAACACATTTTGACAGGGAAACTGTGCTAAACAGAACTCCAGAACTGCTCTTGGGTGTGTGTGAACTAGGTGCTTGATTCTTGGTCTCTCCACCCTGGTCAATATGACCTGTAGGACTTATCTGAGCAACACCCTTAAGTTAGCCAAGCTAGCAGAATGCACCTTATATATGAGCCACTTACTTCAGTTTGTGATAGTGTTACAGATGGTACTTCTATCTGTAGTAGGAGGTTTAGAAATATAATCTTTCAGAATGTTAATTTGTGGCTGATCTGATTATGATATAATGATACAACTTAACAATTATGTAAACACTGCTGCTATAATGAAAATGTTTACAGAGAGACTGGTCAGATTTTGCTTACTCTTTCAACTTCTTCAGTGTAGGTGTCTAGATTCATTAGAACAAATTGAGCTCAGCAGAATGATGTTTTCGGAATACATTTATGTTTGCATTTAGATTCAGACACCATGTCTCATTGCATTAGCTATGGGCTATCTTGTCACAGCATAGTGTGTGAGTGTCAGTGTCACAGGCCAGGGTTAGAAATTAAATATTTTTTTCATGCTCAGTCATGCTCCAAGTTTCCTTGCTGAATCCTAAGAAAATGGCACTGATGTCATGGGAACTGCTCATGGGTCCCTCAAGTATGTCCAAAAATTAATAGAGCTGGGCAGAGGAGTTAATATCTGTATTTGTGTTCCAAGTGCTTAGGTGACCAGTCATCCAAATATAAATGGATAGACATTGACATCATACTATCTTTTACTTCTTCCTGCACACATCAGACCACCGCTCACATCCTGAAATTCTGGAGAGCAGCAGGAGCATCCCAGGACTGCAGCCCATTGTGAGCATTTTGATGTGCAAAGGGGCAGAGCCGCAACTGTTATTTAGTAATAACAGCTGGAGCTACGGAGATTTCAGGAAAGCTGGACTGCAGTCTTGAAAGGCATCTCAGAAATGCATGAAATAAAAAATAATATTCAGTATACATTATTTAGGATGTTATTAGACATGAACCCAACCACTATAAACGACAAGCAATCGGCCTCCAGTTTAAAGATTTTTTTTAATAAATAGATTTTAAAATGTAAAACATTTCAGCATAAAATGGCAACTTCATCAAATTGTCTATCTTTCTGTTTGTTATTAACTGTACCTTTTCATTATTCTTACCTTTTGAAGCAGGTGTTGTCTTAATGCATATGATATTGTATAAACATTTTAAAATTACTGACAGAAATGGATCTATATGTCAGAGGCAAGGTTAAAAAAAGTGTGCTATTTGAAGCAGTATTTAATACTGATGTTGCTGTTCACACGAGTGATAAACCAAGGGGTATTCAAGACTTGTTTGACCCTCAAATCACCCACTGTAGCTGGGTTTGCATGGCCCAGCATCCTGGCCAATTAGGGGTTGTATATTCAAAATGTTGCCTGGTACACACTGTTGCTTATCATGGGTTAAACAAACAACGAATGAATTTGTTATGTTGTGCAAACTGGGCCATTGTGTGGCATATGTTTTACTGCAGAGATTTGGGTTTTATTCTGAGATCTGTATCCTTTAATGTGAGCAGGTGTCTACAAAGATGCGATTTAAAATTAGATTCTAAGACGTTTTTGTTCAAAATGATAGTAAATCCTTTTGTAAAGCAATGGATGCTCCCTGGTTTAATATGTTTATATGGCCTAAGCATATATTTAAGTTAGATAGATCTCTTTAAGGAGAGAATCCACACTAGCTAGCCTTTATTGGTTGACATAGCTTCCAACTGGTGCCATCTTTGGTAACAAAGAGAAGATTTTGTAAGGTGCCATATAATACCCTGTTTATCTTCAGCTGCCCAAAGGTCACTTACTCCAGCCAGCATGGCCAATGTTCAGGAATGTTGAGAGTTCAAAACATATGGAGGGCACCAGGTTGGGGAAGGGTGGTGTGTAGTATTGCTGGTCAAGCTGAAGTTTGTCTATCTGAAAAGATCACCTGTTCTTCCCCATTGTTCAAATTTTAGACTGTAAGCTTCTTGGGGCAGGGACCTGCCCTCCTGTGCTGTCTAAAGTGCCATGCATGCTAACAGCACTATATAACAAATAAAGATATTAATATGTGTTGTATCCATTGATGACCTAACACCAATGGAATTAGTTTTATTGCACCATTTGGCTTTATTTCATTTCTCTTCAAACATGAACAAAAGACTGCCTTTCTTGCTTCCACCCTTCTCAGGACTCCATCACACTTACCCCCCCCCCCCCCGGTTTGCATCCGTGGTTTCCCCCTCCATTTCCTTAGTGAGTCAAGTGCTGGGCACTTTCATGTCTGTGCGTTGTTACACTCACGTATCTTTTCACCTGTATCGCTACTATGCTGGTGAAATTTCCTGCCCCGCCCCATACATTCTCCTTCCCCGTGCAGTTATTTTTAAAAATATTTTTAATATGTATATTTCTGCGCAAATACAATAGTACAGCAGCCTGAAATTGCTCAATCCTGGTAAAACAACTCACTATGCTTTCCCATAAGATCATATTAAACAAGATAAGTGAAGAGAAAGTATTACAATTAGTTTTTGGAGAAGTTTGTGGTCAATGTTGGCATGGCAAGGGGAAGCTGACATTGTTCTGGTCAGGAAACCTAGACATGCCTACTCAGGAGTAAGAAACATAGAATTGAATGGGACTGAGTCCTGGGCATGGGCGGCGGTGGCCTTGCTCGTCTTCTCCACAGGGTGTTCTGGCGCCCTCTCTCCCTCCCCCTCCCCCCTCTGTCTGCTCCGCCCTCCTCTTTTGTCAGTGAGACCGCCCTTTGACACACACACACACCCAATAAAAAAATGGATAGTCCGTTATAGTGCAAGGACAGCAATACATGGGGGGGGCCCTTTATTGCTCACGAAGGGGAAGGAAGAACTTTCTCTGCTCCAAAATAAGATGGAAAACAGAGGAGAAAAGGCGAGATGAGTTGAGGACAGGGACGACATCATGTGAATACTACGCTGCAAAAACACATACCAGACATGGCGCGAGTGCAATAAATCGCTGGTGTAATGGAGCTCTGTTCCCTTTCATTAGAGTTAATCAATAGCTACTGAGCTGTTCCAGGAAGTTAACCATATCCAATATAAAGGGAGAAAACCCATTTCAGGTAAGCGAAAGGATTCAAGTTTAGGGACATAGAGATGGTCTTGCAGAAGATGGAAGCTGAGCCAGATGGACATTTTAAAGTTATGTTAGGCACAGAGCTGAGAAAAAAGGAAAAGACTTTATGGACAGAACGTGTGGCTGGGACTTTTGAAGGATTAGGATTTAAGAAGGATTAGGGACCAATGGCTAGGGTAGCAGGATACCTAATAAGCAAGGTACTTTAAAATATAAATCAGACTCCACCAGTGTGAAAAGGCATTCTAAACATTAATTTCATGTACAATCATAAATGCCAAATGTTCAGTTATGCATAACAGTAAAACCAAACCCCATACATAAAAAGACTGATCACAAAATGATCAAGAAGCACATCTCTTATAACATTCAATAATCAATTTTAATGTTGATTTTGTAAATATAAACTGTAGGCAAAGCAAAATAACCCTCATTTTGCAGGGGAGTAATCTTACATTCCAGATGGCAAACTCTGCCTGAGGCTAGTAAGCAATAGCCTGTATCAGCAGACTAACTTCTTGAATCATTTTGACTAATCTGATTCCATACCCTCCAATGCTAAGAGAGACCCAGTTAGCACTTGGGTTTATTCCCCTAGGTTTATTCCTGAACTTGCCATTGCCATTACTATCTACCTGTTGGCATGTTTTGAATTTTAATGTACATATGATGGCGATTATAATGGCTGCTATATGTAAATAAATACAGTGGTCTCCATGAAGTACCTCTTTATAAATCTGAGCAACATCTCCCTTATTAAAAAATATATGTACAACTGTTTGCATAAGTGAAAATATTCCTTCATCTCAGGTATGGCTTCAATTGCATGTACTTTTAGGAATATGTGGGCAAATGGTACTGCCCCCAAATAATGGCATCTGTACCATTAAGAAGAAACATATAGAATTTCCTGTTGGTTTTCTGAAATTTTCTGTAATAGGTTTAATTGTTTGGAAAAAATAAAAATAAAATCGGGGCAGAGAAAATCGAGGGAGGGGGATGCACTCCTACCCCTGCCAACTACAGGCCAATGCAAGTCACCTGGTCAGTCTTCTCAACCATGGAGGGATATATTGTACTTCTATTTAAATGATACTTATTATTTCTATGTTTTCACTTATAGATATAAATGTGCATGTTAGTTTCCTCTTTCGCCTCTTTCTTTTTTCGTGATGCATCATAAGTGCCCTCCCTATGAGCAGTGCTGTGAGGCCAGTTTCTGTTTTTTATCGAGTTGCACGTTGCTTCCCCAAACGGCGAGCATAACTCTCCTAGGAGCCCTGATGGGTGAAGCTCAAACAACGGGGACATACTGAGAACACACTGCATCTGCCTAACCTGTAGTGTCATAAACATTGTTCAAATCAAATAGGTTGGACAGGCCGTCACAACATATAAAAGAAAAGCAAGAGACCTCTTTTGATCCTAGCTCGGCTGCAGAGCGCGGTGTGCTAGGTTATGAGTATCCATCCATCCCTTTAGGAGACAGTGAGAAAATACTATCGGAGGGAGGGAGGGGTGGGGGAAGAACGCAGCAAAATTAGGTGGCAATGCTTGGATTCCCTTTTCAACATTATGAATGGAAACAGTAACTTTGGGCCGATCTACATACGAGATTTTTGACGTTTTATAAGGGTTATGAAAACTCTTTGGGCCACATGACGCACTCCCTATAACGTTGCATATCTGAGGTTTTTTAAAACTCACTTCAGTTATATACAATGGTTTCACTTTTAATAAATCGTTTTAAGTAAAATAATGTGTCCTTCCTTACCGTTTGTGATTCATGGGGGCAGTGCTTCCTTTACTGGTGCCCAAATGCTTAGCAGTTGATTGGTGGGGAAGAAAGAGGAAGTGGACCAGTGAACGACAACACCCACAATTCTTAGCCCTATACTCGCTAGGGAATGACAGAGGAACTAAGAAGGAAGTGGGTAACTGAACTACAACCCCCACAATGCCTTGCCCTAAACTAATTGAAAAACGAAAGAGAAAGAGACAGGGCAGAACAGCGTGTGACCGCACACACCGCTTTAAAGAGGGAAGACTGTTCTTCTGTAAAGTGAGTACTCAGTAATGTGGCCTAAGACGTTTTAGAACGCACCTATTTGGAACGTTTTAAAATACTTTTTAAAATGTTCCAAAGGACTGTGTAGATCGGCCCTTAGTTAGTAGCAGCTCAAGGTCTGTCTTGTGTACCCTTACTAGCAGCTGCTCTCTGGGGTTTCAGACTTGAGTCTTTTCCAGCCCTAAATGAAAATGCCAGGGACTGACTGAACCTGGGCCTTCTGCATGCACAGCATGCGCTCTGCCATTGAGCGGTGGCCCTTCTCCCTCTACAGTAAGTGTATGTCCGTGTCAGGGCTGGGGCATTTGTGGCACTCCAGATATTTCGGCCTACAACTCTGACCACCTCTCACCATTGCCTATGGTGGCTAAGACTGATGAGAATTGTAGGCTAAGCCATCTAGAGGGCCACAAGTTGCCCATCCCTGCTCTGTATTTTACAATTTCTGTTCCAGAATGGATATTGGCTGCTATCTACCGCAAGGAAGGCCAAAGGGCTGGACGACCCATGCACTTTTCAGCTATCCTTGGCAAGTACTTCAGGTACCCACATGAGCCCACATGTTATGGCCACGTGAGCATGTATAATGACCTACATAAGGACCAACCTCTATTATTGTTGTTATTGTTATTATTATTATTATTATTATTATTATTAACATTTATATACCGCCCCATAGCCAAAGCTCTCTGAGCAGTTTACAAAAATTAAAATACAGAATTTAAAAGCATAAAAGCAGACAACATATAAAGACAATATACATTTTAAACAACTGTGAACTCTCAGCTAGGCCTAAATATAGTTTTGGGGTCAATTTAAAACTCAGCTTATGCTGTTAAATGCCTGGGAGAAGAGAAAAGCCTTGACCTGGCACCGAAAAGATGACAATGTTGGCGCTGGGTGGGCCTCGTTGGGGAGATTGTTCCATAATTGGGGGCCACCACTGAGAAGGCCCTCTCCCTTGTTGCCATCCTCCAAGCTTCCCTCAGAGTAGGCACCCAGAGGAGGGCCTTATATGTTATATGTGTACGGTTAGGTTCGTGTTGGGTGAGGCATTCTGTCAGGTAATAGCACGGGACTCTACAACCACAGCATTGCAGCCTTTGTATTGCCTGGATGAGACCCTTCCCTCTCCTCCCAGTTGCCACTCAGTGGTGACAGGCAGAATTTCAACAATCTACATTTGTTTTTCCTACAAATGTCATGGGGGCATCTCATTTCACTTTGTTTTTATAATGCAGCTACTTTCAAGATAGTCTCCTGAATAGATAGAGGGTCTTGTGTCCAGAGCTTAAGCATTAATGAAGCAGCTATTGTACAAGTTAAATTTCCTCAAATAAATTAAAGGTTACCTCCACTCATTATTAAATTTATGCATTCCTTAGGAAACACAATTTTAAAGAACAGTTAGCCTCTTTGGTCCCTTGTGTTTTGGGTCACACGTGTTGATGCCTCAGGCGTTTCTATGTTGATTTATTATATTTTTATACCGGCCAATAGCCGAAACTCTCTGGGCAGTTCACAACCATTAAAATCATAACATACAAGATTATAAAATACAATATAAAAGTTTTAAAGAAGTGATTATTTAACCTGCATCAATGATGTTTCCCAACATATAAAACAGTAATCACAGAAAATATACATTTTTTTCTTTTTTCTTTTTGCAATTTAAAGTTCAATCCTATGCATGTTTAGACAGAAAAAACTCCTAAAATTCCCAGCATTCCACAGCCAGTCATGCTTGCAGAATGCTAGGAGTTGTAGGACGTTTTTCTATCTAAACGTGTTTGGAATTGTGCCCTTAGTCTTCAATATGTCTGAATGGGGTTTTGAATTCTACTAAAAGACAGTGTATCATTGAAATTTCTCCTCATATACACGCATATTGAAATGGCACCCCAGATTTTACTTCATTTGCAAACCACCTGTCACATCCATTGATAATTTAAGTCAGTCCTTGATTCCTATCTTGACAATTGCTGAAACTTGTGGCAACTTTCTGTCAAAAGCCAATTTTGCCATGAAATCCTGGTGGAGGAACGGCAGCTGTAAAATCTAATTCCCCCTTTCTATTCATTGAAGCAGCTGAGAGCTGCTCTGTTTAAATGGCATCACAATTTGAATTCAATACTCTTAACAAGAGGTTCTGATTCCTCATTGTCTCGCAGCTTGTACAAATCTTGAAAAGTGTTGAGAGGGTGTTCAGTGGCCAGTTTCTCATTCAGATACTGCCAGCTCAATTTACTCTAGGCATTAGCTGGATAAGCGTGAAGCATGGTTTAACTGGTGTTTTCAGTTACATTTGTTAACAGGACAGAAATTTCTTAAGAAAAATCCAAGTACTGTTTGTTTTCTGCTTTCAAGCTTATGTCGCAACAACCCTTCCTAACCTTAAGGATGGAATAATATAGCCCCATCTTATCCATAGTTGGTGAGAAGTCAGTCCTGCTAATTTCAAGGGGACTTTTGTCTAAGAAAGTGAATCCATGATTTCAGAACTGGCACACACATGCTCAGATATACTCTCACACAGAGCAAGCAAGTCAATGGGCAGCTCTAGGAGTTGCTGCTGCCATTGTTTAAAACAATATTCCAGAAGCAAGATAATATTCCATTTGTATCGATTTCCCCATGCTTTTCATTTTGCCAGCCATAGCAAGTGCCTTCAGTTTGCTTGCATCAAACAGAATATTGTTTAGGCAGGGCTAATACTGTGTGCGAGCAGTAGATGATGGTGACAAAGTATACGCATCAAGCAATACATTGTGGCTGTTTGGTAGCTTGCCAAAACATGATTGTTTTCATTGCAAACTTGTTAGTACAATAGATAGCAAATAGCCTTAACTCTCACATTTCTCCCTGCCCAGCACAGGCGTGCAAACAAGAGCATTCAGCATGACTGAAAACTATTAAACCCATGGGAGCCTTTCCCCATTCCGTTTTTTTTTTTTTAAAAAACAGTTATGGAAGTTCTTTACTTCTTCATTTCCTTGTTTTGAAAAGCAAATGTTGGTATTGTCTTTACAAGAGAGCATGTAATGTATATATGCTGCAAGATGGCCGATAGAGCTTGCCGTACGATGAGACAGAATTTGAGCATAATAAAAGACTGGCAAAGATATTGTATTAAGCTGAATTTTGCAATGAAACGGGATGGTGGGAGATCCAAGACAGATAAAAAGAAATACTTCTTCACATAGCACATAGTTAAACTATGGAATTCACAACCACAAGAGGTGTAGTGACGGCCACTAACTTGGACAGCTGTAGATTATTTCCAGTATTGAAGGCAGTATGCCTTTCATACCAATTGCTGGTGAACATGAGCGGGAATGTGCTATTGCATTCATGTCCTGCCTGTGGGCTTCCTGTTGGGGCATCTTGTTGGCCACTGTAGGAACAGAATTCTGGGCATAATAGGCCTTTGGTGTGATCCAGCACTGCTCTTCTTATGCTCTTATGTACGTGTCACCACACATATACATACACACACACACATATAGCCATCACATTCAGCTCATAATTATGCCTTAAAATATACGGATGAGATTGTGCAAATGGGTCGAGGCAAGTTAATAAAAAGGCCTTTTTTGTACTATTATTATGTGAAACAATCTTACATTGTGCTATCCGTTGTCAATGATTCCATCGAATTGTCAGTATTATGGTTTCTTATTACTTTCTTTGGACTGGTTCCTATGTCTGCTCCTAATACATGCCCTAGATATGGTGGATTATAACCTTTACCCTCCTGCTAGATCTCTGGGTGATTGCAGTAGATTGGCAAATTTCCAACTCCCCATTGTTTAACAACAGCAATAACAAAATTGTTTACTCCATGCCTACCCCATAAATTAGGCTGCTGCAATGAAGAAATTTTGGACTGAGTTTGGACGTCACAACAACCCACAATGGGTTAAATAAACCATGATTGCTTATTTAACCCGTCATGGTTTATTATGTTGTCTGTTGAGAGTTTTTTAAAACTTGCAATGGCTTATTTGGCCAAAATAACCACACTGATAACCCACAGTCTGAAGAGTGGATTATTTAACCCATCATGGCTTATCATGTTGTGTGGCAGTCACAGTGGGTGATTTTGGTCACCTACAGAGTTGCTTGGCAAAAGCAGTCAAAACCTCTCTCCAGCCGACAAATCGCTGTTTCCATGATCTGCCTAGCAAAAGATTGTGTTCACAACCTGACCACATCCTAAAACGTCCCCTAGCAGTGCACTCTGCAACCTTCCCAAGTGTCAAACACTGTCTTGATCAGGTGGCAGTTGCTGCACAGGGTTGTCATTTTGCCGTTTGTGCATCCTTGCCAGAGGATGCTGTGGATGAAGTTTTGTCCAGATCCTGCAAACTTCCATGGAGTTATAGCGGCCACCCCCTTTTGGGGGAAAGGTGCATTCGCTTGCGTGGCTTTGTCAGGGGGGTGGGTTTCAATGGGCCTCATGTGCATCCCTGCTAAGGGAGGCTGTGTATGAAGTTTGGTCCTGATCCTGCAAACTTCCAAGGGTTTATTTGTGCTGCACCCTTTTTTGTGCACCCGGGGTTTTCACTCCTTTGTGTGTAATCATGCAGAGGCTTGATGTTGCATTGGGTGCCTCCTGGCTAGGGGAAGCTGTGTAAGAAGTCTATTCTTGATCCTGCAAACTTCCAAGCATTTATCTGTGCCACTCCATTTTTGGTACACCCAGGGTTTTCACTCTTTTGTGTGTAATTGCACAGGGTTTTGATGGTGCACTCGGTGCCTCCCAACTAGGGGAGGCTAGGTATGAAGCTTGGTCCCAATCCTGCATCCATAGATTTTGAGCCACCACCCCCTTTGTTGAGGTGATGCTCTAAGTGCTGAATTAACCACTCCCTTCTCACTGGGATATTGTGGAAGGTTAAAACAGGCTGCTGTGATATTGTCAATGGATGCCCCTGCTGGGGCAGCAGGACAGGGATGACTCAGATTGCGTACCGTAGTTTAATAAACTATGCACAGTAGCTTATTTGTCTGATCATGTGGGGGATAACAGTAGCTTACTTTCAAAACAAATTACTGTGAGTAGCTTATTAACACATCATGACTTAAAGTGATATGTGAATGCCACCTTTAGGCTGACCAGATAAAATCCAGGTCAGGGCTCCTGTAACTTTAACAGTTGTAGAGAAAAGGGAATTTCAGCCAGTGTCATTTGTATGCAATTAGTTCCTGGTGAAATTCCCTCTTCATCACAACAGTTAAAGTTGCAGGGGCCCTGCCTTCTTTTGTATATGGTCACTCTAGTATAGTGCCTGCACCTTTAACTATTGTGATGAAGAAGGAATTTCACCAGGAACTAATTGCATACAAATGACGCTGGCTGAAATTCCCTTTTCTCTACAACTGTTAACGTTACATGAGCCCTGACCTGGATTTTATCTGGTCACCCTAGCCACCTTGGAATAACCATGAGTAGACTTCTGTTTGAAATAACTGTGAGCTCAGTTCGGCTCTGGCACTGAAAACAATTCATATGCCCAGAATGCCCCTATTCCTTGTTTCTAGGGCCCAATCTTCACCAAGCAGGATATAGCACTATGAGAGTGGTATATAAGAGGCAGGAGTCACACTACTGCTTTATAGCGGTATTGAAGTGCACTGACAACTGTTGGGGCCCATAAGACATATACCATATACTGCTTTCAAACGGCTTTCATAGTGCTATGTCTGGCTTGGTGTGGCTCCTGCCTTTTATATGCCGCTTTCATACCACTTTCATAGTGCTATATCCTGCTCGGTGTAGATCTCCTGTGCTGCGTGGAAGACCTACATAAAGCTGATTAACCAGATTAATCTCTTTTCTTATTCACTTCTGTTCCTTAACAGCTTAATCAAACAAATGGTGACAAGCAATGTGTTTGTATAAATATTTGAATGGGAAATGTGAAGCATGAATTACTTATTGTGCAAATGAATGTGTCAATGTTTCTATCTTTGGAAACCATCTTCAACTGCATGCTTGTTTAGATGTTGCATATGCTGAAGCACACTTCAATATATGTTGAAACATTATATGTTTATTTTGTGCCACATGTAACATAACAGGAGACCAGCTTGGCTTAATGCATCGATAAGCCAAATGGGCAGATTTACCCATCACTAGGGTGACCAGATAAAATCCAGGTCAGGGCTCATGTAACTTTAACAGTTGTAGAGAAAGGGGAATTTCAGCCAGTGTCATTTGTATGCAATTAGTTCCTAGTGAAATTCCCTCTTCATCACAACAGTTAAAGTTGCAGGGGACCTGCTTTCTTTTGTATATGGTCACTCTAGTATAGTGCCTGCAACTTTAACTGTTGTGATGAAGAGGGAATATCACCAGGAACTAATTGCATACAAATGACACTGGCTGAAATTCCCTCTTCTCTACAACTGTTAAAGTTACATGAGCCCTGACCTGGATTTATCTGGTCAGCCTACCCATCACAAGCAATGCTTGCTTTAATTGTTTAATACAAGATATCAAAGATAAGCTGATTCATCAAGGGGTATCTTAAAAACAATGGAACACAAAAATCACAATATAGGTATAGATAACAATAACTGAACACAAAAATCATACTAAAGATATAGATAATAACTGAATAATATGTTTATAATTATGTTTAAACACTGCAATGCAACACATAGCTCAGATTTTTTTTTATCTTTCTAAATCATTCATAGCCTGTTTTAATGAGAGCAGGCTGTCTTAGTGTTGCCAATACCATAAATACTAATTATTCTCTAAAGTAGCCTTCAGTATAATTTAAAGATATATCTGATTTTTCTTCTTACCATGGTAAAAATAATTACTGTTCCAATCTGTGCTGTCCAAGGACTCCAGTGTTCCTGGAAGAAGGTGGTTAATCATCAGTTTCTCATGCCAGAGAGAAGTGATATCTGAAATGGAAAGATGAAAATTGAATTGAATAAAGCATGCCAAGTTGGCCCACGGAGTCCTTGCCCACAACTAAAAACAGTTTCATCCTTGCTTCTTCTTTTGCTATCGACATGCTGTGAGGGAAGGTTACCGAATAGTATGGCATGAGACATTTGGCTACAGATGGGATTTATTGCTCTCTGGAGGAAACGAAAATGATTCTAAACATGAAACAGAAGTTGCACCGAAAACAGCGTTGCAATCCCAGTAAATGGATAATTGACTAGCCTCAGGCTCCTGCCTCCCTGTAGAGTATCTTGCTTGGCTGAACACAATGAAGGGTAGCTTAATAGTCTACAATGGCCTATTGCTCATGCTTTCTACTTTACAGTTTATATCAGTGTGTGTGTGTGTGTGTGTGTGTGTGTGTGTGTGTACACAGCAACACTTCTCAGTAATGGCACTTACACCTGTGTCAATTTTCACAAAGCCATCATTGCTCCGCTATTTATACTGAATTGGTGTCTGCCCCATGAGGATTATTTGACAGATACAATATTATTAAAGTGGTGGAGGAGGGGAAGTACATAGTGATTTAGATGTATAATTTGTTTTTTAAAATTGTCTTTAGCAATATGAATTTGAAGAGCACACACAAACTGACATATTGTATTCCCTGGTATTTTTAACCTATTTTTAAACATATTTTATACACTGTAATGCTAAATTACAATGTCAAACATCCTTATATTTTTTGATAGGAATAGGCATCTTACTCTTCAATTGCACAAAAACAACCTTGAATGAAGCTTGTTTATAAACACTAGCTGGTGTTCTTACCTGAATACTACAAAGTGCATGAATGTATCCTGCAATAACCTCTGTTCTGGTTACATATTTAAGAGGTGAGGCAGATGATTAAGTGACTAGAAAGAGGATGACCAAGGCCAGATCTCCATCTTGTGTCAAATGTGGAATAAAAAGCAGGAAATAACACTATAAAAGCAGCATATGAATGTGTAGTGTCCCTTAACAATTATCAGTGCAACTTCAATACTGCTATAAAGCATTAGTGTAGATCTAGCCCAGCTCCCTTGTCCAACTGAAGGATCTTGCCTGTCTTTCGTCTGTAGATAAGTGATCGTGCAAACCAAGAGCCTTCAGTCTTTCCACACCCAAGGGGACCAATCTAACATATGACACTTGCTTTTAACTGTTTGCCTTATATATTATTTTATCTTTGTCTAAGGGGTCCATCACACCTATTTTTTTCTAGGTATGATCCGCGGTTTCCACCTCCATTTCATTAGCGCATCAAGTTCTGGTCCCTTTCACATGCCTTCCTGGTATCGTCATTGGCTTGGCGAAATCTCTTTTCACTTGTTCACTCTTCCACTATTGCGCCCGCCCCATCCCACCCCACTCCATCCCCTTCTCTTTCCCTCTCCAGTTCATTGGTTCTTGTGGTTGATGGACACTGTGATGGGTGTGGGCACCTTCCCCCCTCTGGTTTTGTTGTCTAGTGTTTTAGCAATTTAGCATTTTATTGGCTGGGCTCCATTTGTGCCTTTAGAGGTGAGAAGATGCTCCCTTCTGCACGGGGTCTTTGCGCCCTCTCTCCCTCTCTTCACCTTCTCAGTTGAGCGGTTCTACGGACTGGAGGAGAACCGCCTCCGCCCTTCTTTTTTTGCCAGCAAGTCTGCGCTTCAACACACATGCCCCCAAGAAGGGATGTTCTGCGATGTAGCGTGAGGACAGCAATACAAGGGGATGGAAGGGTGGTTTTATCCCACGTGGAGGGAAGAGGCGAGATGACTGCAGGACAGGGACAACGTTGTGTGAGGATTGTGGGGCAAAACGGTAAACAAGGCAGGACAAAAGTGCGATAAAATGCTGGCGTGATAGAGCTGTAGTTTTCCTCCTTTTTCTCGTGGCTTGGACTCCCTGTCCTTGTCACTCTAGTATAGCTCCTGCAGCTTGAAGGGGGAATTTCACCAGGTGCTGCATGCATACAAATGACACCTGCTGAAATTCCCTTTTCTATGCAACTGTTAAAGATACAGGAGCCCTGTCCTCCTTTTCATACGGTCACCCTAGGCTGGATTCTTTATTGCATCACTCTGCCCCATCATGTGCAATATCCCACACCTGTACCACACATCCCTGGATGCCACTGACATTGATATGGGGACATACCATGAAACTGGGCAGAGTGACATGGCAAACAATGTATGTATTCCTGGCAGCACTGGGCCCCACCATTGCAATGTTTCGTGGCAATCGCACTGCAGTGGTTCATTTGAGTTGGTTCATGTTTCATATCCCAGATTCTCTGGAACCAATCTAGCAAGCTCATCTTATAACTGCCTTCCGTGACCCACGAGATGTGTTGGACTGCAACTCCATCCCTGATAATTGACCAAGCTGGTGGGGGGTGATGGGACTCGTAGTCCAAAAGGTTTGTAAAGGCTGCCTTAGATGGTTTTGTTAACTTTTGTTTTTAGGGTACTCTCCACCACCAGTATGACACACACACACAGACATTTTAATGGCTTGGCAAAAGTTCCTGGTATCTGGTCTCAAGTGTTGTGTGTGCCTGTGCCTTGTGTATGCATTTTAAGCGACTGAACACCTTCAAACATGGAGGCCTGCATTAACTAAGTTGCCATGGTAGCGAACTCTTTCTTTCTTTCTTTCTTTCTTTCTTTCTTTCTTTCTTTCTTTCTACAGAGGATTCTTATAAATGCCTTCAGGAGCAAAAGAGCTCAAATGTGTTACTACCAGATAATTTTCTGTTGTCTCTCTCAGCCCCCATTGCTCTCCCTCATTTCTAACTCTTCTCACATTGTGTTATTAGCTCTCCCATTTTAGTCCCACAGTTTGGTTTACCACACGCAGGCTACAATCCTAAACACACAAATTAAGGAGCAAAGCCCATTGGGCACAATAGAACTTCCTTTGAGTAAACATGCATAGGGTTGCACTGCCTAAAGGCTGTAATGCTTGGCTCAAACTCTCATGTTGACACCACAAAGCCAAGAAATTGGAAGCTTAGCCTGATTGGTAATGATGTTGTTCAATGACACAAATTGTGGTTGCTTACAAGCAACAGATGAGCATGAGGCGACCCACAGGAGGATTCCTTTAGCAATACAGTAAAGCTCATATGCTCTACAGAACCAGGACAACATAGGGCATCCTCCCCATCTGGATTTGGGCCTGAAAGACCCAGGAAAAGTGTGGGTGCCTGAAGGTTAAGTTGTCAGCAGGGACGGTTTGTGAGATTGCACAACATCATTATTGATCATGGGGCACATCTGTTAAGGCATCAACCTTACATTCCAGTTTCCTGGCTTTGTGGAGATTGACCCAAAATGAGATAGTCTTAACTCTGGTCTTAAATTGGCAGGTTTTTGATCACTGAATCAAGTAAGTTTCACATTAATAGTTTAACTCATAGGGATCATAGCGTGTGACGTTGTCAAGGATGTAACCTGCAATTTGCTGTGATGGGAAACCATTTACCATAACATACACTTTTAAATATACTCAGTACACAGAGAACCAGTGTGGTTTAGTAGCTGGAGCGTTCTAGTCCCCACTTGGCCATAAAGCTCCCTGGATAACTAGGTAACTCTCAGCCTAACCTACCTCACAGGTTTGTAACGAGGATAAAATGGAGAGGGGGACAACAATATGAGCTGACTTGGGTTCCTTAAGAGAGGAAGAAAGGCAGGATATAAATGTCATAAAATAAAATAAATAAATAAATACACAGTTTAGAACATGTCTAGTGTGTGAGTGTGTAGGCTTTTGTGGCACAACAATGATACTTTAAATCATATAAAAACATTTTAAATAGCTCTAAAGGAGAAAAACAATTCCTAAAACCCCCCAAAAGTTCTAATGCTTGCAAAAATTAAAAAGCTATAAAGAGGCAAAATAACATAGAATATTTAATTGAAAGTGGTACCCAGCCATGAATATTAAATTGTCCAAACACTGTAAAATGTTAATACTATGCATTACCAGAGAGCAAAGTACAAAGGGGATGAAAATGACAAAGGTTTCAGTTCCTTTCTTGCAGATACTTGATTGGCTTTGCAGCCACATGCCAGACAGCCTGGAGCTTAATTCTTAATTTTGCTCAACTAATGAGATGATTTTAGCTCACAAAATGTCTCCAGGAATATCAGTCCTCACTCTGTTTGTAATAAGATGCTGACAGTCTCTTCATCGGATAAAGCCCGATGATGGTGAGTATGCAAAGACTGGAGTGCAATATGGGGAGACGGATATTTATTCACACATATACACACTGTTTAGTGTAGGAAGTTCAGGAAAATCCATATACCTCTTATTTCCACTTTTTTAGGCCTAATCTACACCAAGCAGGATATTGCACTATGAAAGCGATATATAAAAGGCAGGAGCCACACCAAGCAGGATATAGCAGTATGAAAGCGGTGTATGGTATGTGTCAATGGGTCCCAACAGCTGTCAGTGCACTTCAGTACCGCTATAAAGCAGTAGTGTGGCTCCTGCCTTTTTCTATACCGCTTTCATAGTGTAATATCATTTGATAAAAGGCCTTGGTGTGGGCTTTGATCTGACTTAGGAATCTCCCGATATAGTTACCATATCCCTTATTTGGGGGTGGGGGCAATGATGCCTTAAGAACTTTGTGATGAAGGGAAGCATCTTTCCTGGCTGAAGGCATTTCAGGCAGCTTGCTTCTTCACCTGATACTTGTTGCATACAACAGTGTAACCTCTACCACACTAGGCAGGTGAAAATAGAGGTCAGGGATAGGCAACCCAATGCTCTCCAGATGTTTTGGGCTACAACTCCCGCCAGCCCAAGAAAGTTGTGGTCCCAAACATCTGGAGGGCACTAAGTTGTCTATCCCTTATTTAGGCCAAAGCCACGCAATATTTGAAGGACCTTCTGGTCACAGCAAGGTTGTCTTTATGCCATAAACATTCCAATGGTTGAATTAAGCTAGATCCTGGGCAGGAAACTGTTAAGAAAATCAAAGCTCATCCCATTTGGCTCAGTGGGTATACATGTACCACTGACATGCTCTTCTACTACAGACAGCAGCAACCTCCGATGCATACAAATGGTTCCAATTGCCTATTTTTGAAAGAAGCATTTGTGGATAATCTCAAGAATTGTTCAGCCTCCTTTCCTGCCCCCTAGACCAGTGATATTCATGGTGATGGACCTCTGCCACCTATCTCCATATCAGTACCTGTGACCCTGGGGTGTAAATTGGCCTGTGCCAAAGTGTTTGGTGTAAATTGGCCTGTGCCAAAGTGTTTGGCTTAACAGTCTTATGGATCATGACCATACTGTAATGACAATTTAGCAATTGTACCCTGTATTATTACCGCCATATTGCAGATGATGTGGTGGAAGGTGAGAAAGTGTGGCTTGCCTCTGAGTTTATGGCTGAGGAAATGTCTGGCCTGAGAATTCCTCTACTATACCAGTTTATTGTTCATTGCCATCTTAAAAAATGGCTCCAAACTCTCGATTTGATTTTTTTTAAAAAACAACAACAACACACCACCTAATCTCCACACTGGAATGCCTTCATTCGTGATGTGTTTGTGTCTCTCCTGACATATTACAAAGCGCTATTCCCATATACCTACCACTTGTTATAACACTGCAATAAAGAACGGCATCAGAAAGCACCAAGGATTGGAAGCTAGTAAGGGTGTGAATTAGATATAGAGAAAACAACTGGAAACAGCGTAACACATTTTGTGGTATGAAATGCTTCTGGCATGCAGGATATGAAGGTATTGGCCATCCTCCTTTTGTCCCAGATACACAGAGAGATTTGGCCTCCAAATGTAGAAGTTCCATTTAACTATTGTCTCCTTTATCTACTTCTAGGATTTGTTTACATGGTATGTCTCACAGGTTCCATATCATCTGACATATATTCCAGAGAAGGGGTGGCGTTGTTTTTCAGTCCTAAAATGTGTTCACAAAAGTAGCTGCTACCTCATTTCCAGAAAAGGATCTAAATAGCATTGTGTTGTATCTGGAAGCAAGAGAGGGAGGAAGGAACTTGGACCTTCTCCAACGGAAGGAGCTTCACATCACAAAGAATATCCTCTTCTCTGAGCTTTTTTACATGAGGCTGTTAATTGGCTGCTTATCCATTGTATCTACTTTCAATTTCATCATAGAATTGAGATATGAGCACTTCATGAGGAGTGTTTTATTTCCTGCTTTTATGCTAAATAACCGCTAGGTGGCAATGTGGGATTGTGGAACAGCGCAACTACAAAAGAGGAAATCACACTTTCTTCCACTTTCACAATTAAATGACACATTTTCCCTGTTCTAAAAAAACTGAAAGAGCTGGTTAGGCACAAAAGCGAAACTGGAGAGTCACAACATTGTCTAAAGAACCTGTAAACAATTGTGAGTATAGAATGATGAGTACACAATAAATGCCTCATGTAGAAAAGCCCTTCCTCTCTCTTTCTCTTTGGCTATAGGGTGGTATAGAAATGCAATAAATAATTAAATTTTAAAATGGGGAGTATAGAATTGATAGGTTACACAAATGAAACAGAGCATAGGGCTCCTGTAGGTTTAACAGATGTATTGAAAAAGGAACTCTATTTATCATGCCAGTAAGGCAGCCTTTCTCAACCTGGTACCGTCTAGATGTTTTGAACTAAAGTACCCAGCATTTCTAATCATTTGCCGTGGGGGCTGAAGTGAGGGGCATTGAAGTCCAAAACATCTGGAGGACACCTGTTGGAGAAGGGTGCAGTTGTAGGACTTTGTCCTTTCTGGCTGTGTCTTTAACATCTGGGCAACAGGTAGTAGGCAAATCTATTCTCATAAATGTACCACATCTCCATATCATGGCTACCGTATAATGCAGCTTTGTAAAAGTTCAAGAGGCTGCCAGAATCTGAAGGATTGCCTTCTCCTCTTTGAACTTACCCATACATTGAAGTCTCCTACTGAGTTCCTGGTTTTGAATTTTTGTAAACTGCCTTGAACTTCAGTTTGATGGGAAGGCAGGGGGAAATAATCCAAAAATAAATAAATAAATACGTTAATAGTAATGCACATGGGGGAAGTTGATCTTTAAAAAAAAACAATCCATCATCTAAAGAATTATTAAAGAATTGTTTTAAGAATTAGGCTGCAATCCTATACACCTAAGAGTAGGTCTAAGTAGATTTGCATAGGATTGCCCTATATACAATAGGGAGTTACTTTTATGTCCATGGGTGTAGGATTGCAGCTTCAGATAATAAAGATCTGCTAGGGTAAGCTTTGCATTCTGATGATATAAATAACGTGTGTGTGTGTGTGTGTGTGTGTGTGTAGAATAGATTAGGTGTAGCAGAATGGGAAGAAGAAAAACGGAGTCAACAGCCCTTTGATCCAGCTTGAGTCCACCATTATTTTTCATTATTATTATTATTATTATTATTACCTAATAATAAAGGGCTGCCTGACTGCCAGTGAAACAGGTAACAAAGCCAACCGCAACTGAAATAAAGGTAAAATCTATCTTTGATTTATTAACGCCTTTGAATTCCCTTGAGACATGAAATATTGTATACTTTATAATGTTCTCTGGATAATGTTTGAGTGCACATGGTGGCACTCTAATTTACATTTGTTTTAGCACTGAGCGCAATTTATCAAAATGTGTTGTTATTACCAGTTTGGGAAGTGAGGGACGTAACAGCGATAAATGTGCACATGAATATTCATTGTAGGATGAATAAGCTGGCTGTTTACTATAGCAGCCTCAGCGATTCTGCCTGCCTTTATTTTATGCCTAACACTATTGTTTCTTACAATTTTTTTTAATGAATTTGTGTCATATGATATTACTTTGAGCTTTTTGCTTATAGTTCAGTACTCTGGAAGCCTTTGGCTGAATGGTAACGCAGTGTAGCAGATGTGCTTCTAAACAACTGAAATGGTTTCGTACACCTAAAATGGTTTGGTGGCTTGTAATCCCAGTTTCATGCTAATAGTAATTATAATACAGGGATCTTTGAATCCATTTCTTTCTTTTATTGATGTCAATAAAAAAATTCCCAATGAAATACAAGAATCAAAATATTTAAAAGCAAGTAAGGGTGGCTGGGACATGCTGAGAATTGTAGGACTTTTTTCTGTTCAAATATGCATAGGATTGCACCCTAAAATAATATTTGCTAAACATTTTTTGTTATTACAAAAGTTTAAATACACTTTTGACCTTGAACAATACTGTTTCATACCTCCTACCCTTTCCATCTTTAGTGATCAGCTTTAACTCAGCGTTTTCTCTGGATTTTATCCAAACTGCCTTGCCAATTAAGTTTTGATGCCAGTTACCTAAAGTTCATTGTGAACTTGCTCTGTGTCTTCCCTATTAGTAGTACAGGGCTCTTAGTAGTACATGTTCTCTGCATCCCTAACTACCTTTTATACAACATTCTTAATTGCCTAGGGCTTGCAGGTCCAAGACAAGAAGCTTTTCCTTTTTTCTGGTGGGAGAATAGTCACTTTCTTCAATAATAATTTTGCACATTAAGGACTGTGACAATGTAAAGCTTTTGTGGTAGATCCACAACACAATGTGCCTACAAACGCAACTATAAGAACTGAACTCAGCTAAAAGATTATATCTGTTTACCACGGGATTGCAGTCAGAGCATGCATTGTCGGAGAAAAGTGGGGAAGGGGGCTTAATGAAATCCTCAAGCACTGACACGCTGAGAAACAAGTGGTGACCTCGGAGTAACAACAACAACAAAATGGTAAAACGACACTGCGAAAAAGCGCAGTTTCAAGGGTAGAAGCCCTATGTGGCTGCATGTTGGTAGCTGCATCATAGCCTCTTTCTACACCATAGGGGTGTAGAGGGAGGGGGGAGGGCAGTCCCAGAAGTACGTAATACACACCATCGGCGGCGCACAGGGACCAGCTGGGGACCATCCCTGGCAAACAGCCTGGTGTAGAAACGGCCATATACACAATGCAACACCACTGCGCAGCCACAACAGGGTAAACAGACCTCATGGACACCCACTATGATGAAATGTATGGTATTTCTAATTAGATTATGTTATTTATAAATTAGCATCTATCCTTATAGATTAGCGCATGCAAATTTAATGCAGATCTATGACTTCGTTTGCTCATTTTTGGCGATGAAATTCTTATTCTTTGGAAGATGCGTAGCTGGCCACCCTACACTGGATGCCAGTGTAGGCTACTCAGTGCACTATCACTGCTATGTCTTTTCCAAGGTTTTTAAAACAATGTTCTTACAAATTAGGTTAATTCAGAATCATTCATGATATTTCATGTTTGGGGTATAATGTATAACCTTATTCTTAAAACCATCTTGACATCCTCTATGTGTTGTGTCTCAGATGACATGGAAAATTGAGTCAAAGCAAAGATGGTAGCTTCCTCCTCCTCTTCTTCTGAGGCATGCAGATGGCACAATATGCAAATAGCAGCTCCTAAGCATTTGTAATTTTTCACATGTCACTATTTACCCAGCAAGCTATTTGAAATTCCATGGTAATTTTATTGTCAATAAAAGACAAAACAAGGTGAACATAAAATGAATATTTATTTCCTGTACTATTTGAGGCATGTCTGTATTGTTTACAGTGCCACAGTGATTGCTTTAATTGTTGTATCTACTGAGCAATTATTCATTTTCTTGTAAATAGTACATATTGTTACAATAGTACATATTGTTATTTTTGCAGTTTCTTGTGGGGAAGCCTGTTCTGTGTAACCGGAAAGCAACTGGAACTATTATATCTTAAGAGCTATGTTATATTTAATATTTCATCTGTTATCCATCCCGTAATATCCATTGTATTCTCATGATATACCAAGGGCTGATATTGTGAAGGTGCATTGGAGCTAAATTCATTTCTGTTTGGGGTCTTTGGCCTCCTGTTTGTCTGTGTTTGAGGTATAATCATCTGGAATTATTCCATATCTTGAAATGTCTCTTGATTTGTAAGGCAACATGCAACTGTACTGCTTTTTGAAGAGAAGACAGTCTGGAGGTCAGGATGCTCCAAAGACTGATAATAGGATGCACAATTTTATTTTTAAAATCATCATCAACCTCATCATCAACATTTATTATTTGTAAGTAGGTGGTGTACAAAAGAATAAGAAAACAAGTCCTTTCTCACAGCCTCACATTCTAAAAAAGAAAAAAAAAGTATACAAAAGGAAAGGGGAGGTAGAGGGAAACTTTCTGCTCGCTGGCATTGAGAGCAAAAGAGAAAAAGAGTTAAATACAATAAATAAAATAAAATAAATAAAAGGTATGATTAAAAAAATCAAGTAGACTATCAAGGGCAAAATACAAGAAAGAAAAGGGAAATTTTAAATAATTTCTTAATGTGAGACAAAGAGGAATCCTGCCAAATATCTGAAGAAAGAGCATTTTGTACATAAGGGACTGAAAGAGAGAAGGCCTGAAGTTGAGGTTTAATAAGAAAATTACTGTTGAATGTAGGACATGTGGACGAGAATAGAAGAACAGAGAGCAGCAAAGGTAGATAAGAAGGGGGGGGGGGTGAGACCATAAAGAGGCTTAAAGCATGAAAGAAGTTTAAAATGAAATACAGCAATAAAGTGAGTGAAGAGAAGCTTGCGGAGGTATAGACCTGTTTGCACATAACAGCAAACCATGATTTAGTTAATCATGGATTGTTAAATGGTGGGCTGTTATGTGTCAATCCAGAACTATGGGTTAACTATGGGTTAACTATGGGTTGTTAACCCATAGTTAAACAACCCACAAAGAGAACCCACTGTGCACTGTGGGTTGATTAAACCATGGGTTGTTGTTCATGTGAACCAGAATCATGGGTTGTTTTTTGTTTTACCAGATTACAGTGGCAGCAGGCAAGAGCACTAAAACCATATTCTCTTTCCATGCCAATACTGCAGTGCTGCAAAGACAGTTGGGATATAGGGAGGGAGTGAGCAAAGGAGGAGGGAAACGAACAACCCAGGGGGCTGTTCACAAGTAATGACAACAAAGCAATGTGCCCACTTCATCTGCTTGTGCATGACAACCCATTATTTTTTAAACTAAAGGATTGTGGTTCGATCATCCACCAGACAAACCCTGGGTAGGGCAACAAACCATGATTTAACTAAACCATGGGTTAGCATTACATGTGAACTAGGCCATAGTATGGTTAAAGCATGAAGAAAGAAACATTAGATGAACAGAAGTGTTGAGAACAGAGATAATATGTTGAAACTGAAAGACAGAAGATTGATAGACAAAACATTACTTGAATTAGAATGAGGGCTTGAATAAAGGTTTTAGTAGAGTCACTAAATAAAAAGGACAACTTTTATGTAGATACACAGCAGAAAGCCTTAGCTAGAGCAATAATGTAAGCCAAAAAGGAAAGAGCTGGGTCAAAAATAACCCCCCAAAATCTTAATTTGGGGGGAAAGCTGAAAAATGGCATTGCTCATTAGAAGAGAAAGTTTAGGGGCTTTGTTAACTGTAAACAAGGTTTGTTTATTTGGTTTATTTTTATGCTACCTATCTAGTCAAAATCCTCTCAAGGCAGCTTTATCGATTAAGAATGATCAAGATCATGGAATCAAATGGGCATCAATGTTCTAATGCCCTTTGTTTTGTCCCACACTAAAAAAAACCATAATGGGAGGCAGATACTTTATGATAGAAACAGCATAGATTAGGCTGACCAGATAAAATCCAGGTCAGGGCTCATGTAACGTTAACAGTTGTAGAGAAAAGGGAATTTCAGCCAGAGTCATTTGTATGTAGTTAGTTCTTGGTGATATTCCCTCTTCATCACAACAGTTAAAGGTGCAGGCACTATACTAGAGTGACCATATACAAAAGAAGGCAGGCCCCCTGCAACTTTAACTGTTGTGATGAAGAGGGAATTTCACTAGGAACTAATTGCATACAAATGACACTGGCTGAAATTCCCTTTTCTCTACAACTGTTAAAGTCACATGAGCCCTGACCTGGATTTTCTCTGGTCACCCTAGCATAGATGTCAATGATGGAGGTCATTCCCCTGCAGAAACTTTAAGGACACTTCATTCATTATCTTTGCAGCCAGCTTGTCGCCACAAAGCCATTCCCCTACTGTACCAGGAACACATGAATATTTGTATCACATGGGTAGGCCAGGTCACATGGAAACTCACACACTAATGTTCCTCCCCTCTAGGGTGACCAGATAAAATTCAGGTCAGGGCTCATGTAACTTTAACAGTTGTAGAGAAAGGGGAATTTCAGCCAGTGTTAGGCTGACCATATGAAAAGGAGGACAGGGCTCATGTAACTTTAACAGTTGCAGAGAAAAGGGAATTTCAGCCAGTGTCATTTGTATGCAATTAGTACCTGGTGAAATCCCCTCTTCATCACAAGAATTAAAGTTGCAGGCACTATACTAGAGTGACCAGATACAAAAGAAGGCAGGGCCCCTGCAGCTTTAACTGTTGTAATGAAGAGGGAATTTCACCAGGTACGAATTGCATAGAAATGATGCCAGCTGAAATTCCCTTTTCTCTACAACTGTTAAAGTTACACAAGCCCTGTCCTCCTTTTCATATGGTCAGCCTAGCCAGTGTCATTTGTATGCAATTAGTTCCTGGTAGGGGTGTGCATCGGATCGGATCCGATCCACGATCCGAATCCGATCCGACCCAAAATCGGGAAAATCCGATCCGATCCGATCCGATCCGACCAACCTCCGATCCGATCCGATCCGATCCGATGAGGTCCGATCCGGATCGGACGCCATTTTGAATGCTTTTTCCCATAGCCAAGTATTGTTTTACAAAAACGCCTATAACTTTTTCATTTTTAAAGATAGAAGGATGAAACTTGGGGACATTGTAGACTGGTTAGGGATAGTTATCTGTGAGAAATTTCAGAAAGATTGGTGCATGCGTTTTGTGGCAATTAATTTTTTAATAAATACCCAGGAATGCTTATAACTTTGTCATTTTTAAAGTTACAAACATGAAACTTTGCCACATTGTAGGAGTTACCTTGGGACCTATGTGTGTGAAATTTCAGAAACATAGGTGCTTGCCTTGTGTGGCAATTAATTTTAGAAAAATGGGTAGTAGTGGGGTAAATACAGTTACGCCTCCCATTTTTTTATTTTTTAAGATACAAACAGGAAACTTGGGCACATTACAGATACCACTTGCCTTGATATGTGAGTGAAATTTCAGAAACATTGGAGCTTGCCTTGTGTGGCAATTAAGTTTTGAAACAATGAGGAAAGAAACACCTATAACTTTGTCATTTTTAAAGTTACACACATGAAACTTTGCCACATTGTAGGTGGTACCTTGGGACCTATGTGTGTAAAATTTCAGAAACATAGGTGCTTGCCTTGTGTGGCAATTAATTTTAGAAAAATGGGTAGTAGTGGGGTAAATACAGTTACGCCTCCCATTTTTTTAGTTTTGAAGATACAAACAGGAAACTTGGGCACATTACAGGGAACACTTCACTTGATATGTGTGTAAAATTTCAGAAACATTGGTGCTTGCCTGGTGTGGCAATTAATTTTTGAAACAATGAGGGATTCATTGGACAGCACTTGCCCATAAGGATTCATTGGACAGTACTTTCCCATAGGGAATCATTGCATTGCACTTTCCCATAGGGAATCATTGCATTGCACTTTCCCACTGAGAAATACAGTTATGCCTCCCACATTTTTATTTTTGAAGATACAAACAGGAAACTTGGGCACATTGTAGACTGGTTAGGGATAGTTATCTGTGAGAAATTTCAGAAAGATTGGTGCATGCGTTTTGTGGCAATTAATTTTTTAATAAATACCCAGGAATGCCTATAACTTTGTCATTTTTAAAGTTACACACATGAAACTTTGCCACATTGTAGGAGGTACCTTGGGACCTATGTGTGCTAAATTTCAAAAACGTAGGTGCTTGCCTTGTATGGCAATTAATTTTAGAAAAATGGGTAGTAGTGGGGTAAATACAGTTACGCCTCCCATTTTTTTATTTTTTAAGATACAAACAGGAAACATGGGCACATTACAGGGAACACTTCACTTGATAGGTGTGTAAAATTTCCGAAAGCTGGGTCCAGGCATGTGGTGGCAATTAATTTTTGAAACAATGAGGAAAGAAACGCCTATAACTTTTTTATTTTAAAAGTTAGAAGTCTGAACATTGCTCACTTTGTAGATGGGTTAGGGGTAGATATGTGTCAGAAATTTCAGAATGATAGGTCCAGGCATTTGATGGCTATGGAATTTTTAGATTAAATGTTTCAAAAAATGTTCCACAGAGGCCAGGTCTTCCTTTCCTCCCCCTCCCGCTTCCCGCGAAGAAAAGGAAACACTGTCTCGTCTCGATCCCTTTGATCCTTGCTAGTATCCATTACAGGGCTCGTGTCTGCTTTCCTACTTTCACTTTTTTACTCAAGCAGACACGAGCCCTGTAATGGATACTAGCAAGGATCAAAGGGATCGAGACGAGACAGTGTTTCCTTTTCTTCGCGGGAAGCGGGAGGGGAAGACCTGGCCTCTGTAGAAATTTTTTTGAAACATGTAATTTAAAAATTCCATAGCCATCAAATGCCTGGACCTATCATTCTGAAATTTCTGACACATATCTACCCCTAACCCATCTACAAAGTGAGCAATGTTCAGACTTCTAACTTTTAAAATAAAAAAGTTATAGGCGTTTCTTTCCTCATTGTTTCAAAAATTAATTGCCACCACATGCCTGGACCCAGCTGTCTGAAATTTTACACACCTATCAAGTGAAGTGTTCCCTGTAATGTGCCCATGTTTCCTGTTTGTATCTTAAAAAATAAAAAAATGGGAGGCGTAACTGTATTTACCCCACTACTACCCATTTTTCTAAAATTAATTGCCATACAAGGCAAGCACCTACGTTTTTGAAATTTCACACACATAGGTCCCAAGGTACCACCTACAATGTGGCAAAGTTTCATGTGTGTAACTTTACAAATGACAAAGTTATAGGCATTCCTGGGTATTTATTAAAAAATTAATTGCCACACAAGGCAAGCACCTACGTTTCCGAAATTTCATACACATGGGTCCCAAGGTACCACCTACAATGTGGCAAAGTTTCATGTGTGTAACTTTAAAAATGACAAAGTTATAGGTGTTTCTTTCCTCATTGTTTCAAAAATTAATTGCCACACAAGGAAAGCTCCAATGTTTCTGAAATTTCACTCACATATCAAGGCAAGTGGTACCTGTAATGTGCCCAAGTTTCCTGTTTGTATCTTAAAAAATAAAAAAATGGGAGGCGTAACTGTATTTACCCCACTACTACCTATTTTTCTAAAATTAATTGCCACACAAGGCAAGCACCTATGTTTCTGAAATTTCACACACATAGGTCCCAAGGTACCTCCTACAATGTGGCAAAGTTTCATGTTTGTAACTTTAAAAATGACAAAGTTATAAGCATTCCTGGGTATTTATTAAAAAATTAATTGCCACAAAACGCATGCACCAATCTTTCTGAAATTTCTCACAGATAACTATCCCTAACCAGTCTACAATGTCCCCAAGTTTCATCCTTCTATCTTTAAAAATGAAAAAGTTATAGGCGTTTTTGTAAAACAATACTTGGCTATGGGAAAAAGCATTCAAAATGGCGTCCGATCCGGATCGGACATCTGGTCCGATCCGATCCGACCAGCCTCCGATCCGATCCGATCCGATCCGACCCCCCAGGTCCGATTCCGATCCGCTATCCGATCCGATCCGGGGGGTCAGTGCACATCCCTAGTTCCTGGTGATATTCCCTCTTGATCACAACTGTTAAAGTTGCATGCACTATACTAGAGTGACCATATACAAAAGAAGGCAGGGCCCCTGCAACTTTAACTGTTGTGATGAAGAGGGAATTTCACCAGGAACTAATTGCATACAAATGCACTGGCTGAAATTCCCTGTTCTCTACAACTGTTAAAGTTACATAAGCCCTGACCTGGATTTTATCTGGTCAGCCTACTCCCCTCATTGTTTGAACTGCTGGCATTCACTTCTGAGTAAACGTTCTGTTCTGAGGTTGGGACTACATTATGTTAGGTAGGATTTGTGTCCTGAAAATCCCAGAAGCTGTTGCTGCTTCTCTTCAAAGTGGGTGTTGGGAGGCAGCAGTTTGCAACAGGGAAGTGTTGTTAGGGGTGGAGGGAAAAGATGCTTGGCATGTTGCCTTTGCTTTTCCCCCAGCAACTGTCTTCCCAGTTGTTTCTCTCCCCCCATCTATGCTTCCTCTCCTGTTTATATTTCCTCTCCTGTCACCTCTTTGCAGATGTCAGGAGATGTAATATAACATTACATGATGTAGCCACATAATGTGAAATTACAGCCAGAGGGGCTGTCTATATCTACCAGTACTGATTAAGGGACATACCTGTAGAAAGATTTTTTTTAAAAAATGCTTCTATAAAATATCAACCTCTTCCCATTGCTAAAGAAGACTCAGCTTTAGGTGCCGCCTAATTCTTATCACTGCCATTCTCCAGCCTTCTTTTTCAGTTCCTCAGGTAAAGAGTCTTCCTTGGATTATCTCCAAGCCTTCAGTAAAACCATCATGTATCATATATGTTTTGTTGAGGAACCTCTCATGCAAGGAAGTGTAGCCCTTCCAGAAGTTGTTGGATTGCAACTCCCATAACCCCTCATTGTTGGCTATGCTGGTGAAGATTAATAGGAGTTCCAGTCCAAGCACGTCTGGTGGTGGCCATGGGTTCCTCTAATGATTGCTGATGTCCCAGACATGACGGTAGAGTCCCAGGACTCAGTGACAGAACTATTCCATCTTTCTTCTACAGTATTATTTATCATCACATTTGTATCTGCCCTTCCTCACATTATCTTCACAACAACACAGTGACCGAGGTTGGCCTTGACTAAGCCCACCCAGTGAGCTTCAGAACTAAACCTCCATTCAAAGGGCTGTCTAGCCCAAATTAAACTAGGCCCCCTCCACAAGGATGCGCTTTTGCGCCCGCTTCGGGGATTATGCGCATTATCGCAGAGGCGCATTTACTCCTAATCCCTCTGCACAGGAGGCGGCGAGAGGCGGCGAAGCGCATTAATTGATGTCCAAAAAGCGCTTTGCATGTAGTTAACGCGCATAATCGCTTGTTCACACCGCGAAAATGCGCTTTAACGGCCGGAGCAAAATAAAACTCGCGATTTAACGCGCATTCGAAAATGCGCATTATCGGGGAGATAACGCGCCTGTACGCCCGTTTTGCGCTCCGCTGGTGTGAAGGTAAAATTTATAATGAGCCTTCAAGGCTCATTATACGTCTCGTGTGGAGGAGGCCCTAGATTAAACTAAAGAGAAAAAGAGAAGACGAGCAGGGAACTTGAAATTGCCCATTAACAGTTAGCACCTGGGCAGCAGACTGAGCATGTACAGAGTTCACTGGGCAATCTTTCTCATTAGAATGAAATGTATTGTATGCCTATTTAAGGCCAGTTTTATACAAACAGCAGCCGGGGGGGGGGTCATATGAATCCCCCAAGGCCTTTACTGTGCCCCCTTTAGGGTAACCTAATCTCTCCCGCTACCAAATTCCCCACCACATGTACTTCCCACTCCCACTCCCTCTTCCTGAAATCCTCATAGAGATATCTGGGCTGTGGGTGCAGGCAAGTATATGTGTGCACATCTGCGTATGTGTATGTCAGTGTGGCCCCCTACGTCAGGGCCAGGATTAGATGTGGCTCTTGGGGCCCAAAAGGTTGTGCATCCCTAATTAATTATTTCTAACTTTACATCTGTACCTATCAGTTAACATATGCAAATTTAATGTAGATCTGTGTCCTCTTTTGGCAGTGCATAAATGGCCATCCCATAGTCATGTGCATCAGCCCTAAAATTCCTTGACTGCTTTCGTTCTTATTGTACACAGCCCTACTCTTTGACAACTTGCGCAAACAACTTTTATTATTCTGCACAGGCCCCTGGTGCAACTGCAGGATCCATTGGTGCTGATGCCTGCCCTGCCCCCACCTCCCACCCTAGGAATTGTGGGAAATTGAAATGATGGCTCCCAGCCACCCATTGCTTCCACTACCAGGTAAACCAATGTCTGGGAGCCTGGTGTTGTGTCTCCCTTGCACAGGGCGAAGGGCTTTTAGACATTAATTCAGAATCAGATTCTGAACTCGAAAAGACATTCCAGTCCATACCAGAAGAGAAGGATGTGGTTCCCATGGCCTCATCCCCAGCGTTTATCTCTCCTGATGTAAATAACCCTCCGGCTGAGAAAGAGCCCTCCTCTTCTGAAGGGGAGTGAGTAAGCAACCTCAAAGATGCCAAATTCCGTAGGAGGGAAAAGCACATGCAGACCAGGGAGGTCAGAAGCCGGCGCTGGAAAGCTTGGTGGCTCAGAAAAGGCTTGATTTGGATCCCTCTGAGAAGTGACTCTCTCTTTCTCTTGAATGGATCAACTGTGTTGTTTGCATAGCTAAATTACACCCTGGGGCAAAACGCTTTCTACTTTTAAAACTCCCTTCAGCTGAAGGAAGGGGTCATTTGCTAAATAAAAGATTGATTGCTTTCATAAGAGACCTCTTTACTGACTTCAATGAATGCAAGGGGTTAGAGAGTCACGACACCCACTGATGTAAAAGGGGAGTACAAGGGACACCGTGCCAAGATTCCCATCAAAGCCAGATTCAGTCCTGATTTTGTATAAAAACAAATACACAGGTTGCTTCATTGTTTACCAGATGGTATCAATAGTATATATATATCACTACTCTCATTTTGTATTGGAGTTTGCTCAGGACTAACAGCTGCTTTCTCTTTTATGTTTGGCCCGCCACTGACTTGTACGTTATCAGATTTGTGAGAGTAGGAGAAGAAAAATGTACACAAATGCAACATTAACAACTATAATTACTTGCTGTAGTTCTTTCTCTTTCCCCACCTTACGTAGCGCTCATCTTCTTAATTGTGACTTTTAAACAAATAATTATAATTAGTTATCCATATAATTATAATTATATACCAATAATTGCTACTTCCAGAAGTCATGTGCTGTGTATTTCAATGAGCAAAAGTGGAAAAAGGATGAACCCTTGCAATATATATTCCTCCTATAAACTAATCTTTTTGCTGCTCGCTTCCTAGTAAGTAGAGCTATAACGCTTGCTATATGGAATCTTCTTTTGTAGGATGGAAGAAGGAGAAGGACTACAGCAAACACAAATAGTGGTATGTAATTCTTCATTTTATTGATTTTATCTTCATTCATTCTTTTTCTTTTCCCCGTAGACCTCATGGCAGCGTGTTGAATACACTCACTATTTTATTTCTTTTTCCATTCAAAGTTTTATTTGTCATAACACAAAAAAACTAATTTTGTAAACGACACCTAAAACTCAGCTAAATCCCAAAACAAAACTGAGAGGAAAAGTTCTGTATAAAATGTCCAAAAGTGAAATTACAATATTTAAAATTCATTGTACAGAACACTTTATATGATTTTATGTTGTTCTGATGTATGAAGCAGGCGTTTCCCTATCCAACAGTAAACTTGCTTGTTTCCCCATAAACATTTAGGATTCAGTTGTTGTGGTATATCAAAAAAAGGGTTTCCAACTATGCAATATAACTGCTTGTTTCATCATCATCTTTTAACATGTGTGGTCTTCATCTATTATTAAGGTTTGCCCCCATAAAATGGTTGCCTGAAACAAAGGACAAGATGGCATCCTCCCTGCCTCCCCCTACCCCAATTCCCTGTACAGAAGCCAACCCAACAGACAGTAGGATCTTACTTCAACACTGGTGACAGGATAGTATGTCCCATGTCTCCTGAAGGCAGCAGGGTAGCTTAAGAGGCGTATGGCACACACACCTCTCTTCCAGCGTCCCACCCACCCACTCCTGCCTCACAGCATCTATTGCCTGAGGCATCTGCCTCACTTTGCCTAATGGTAGGGCCAGCCCCGGGTTTGCCATGCACTTCTTAAACAGTCATCTACTGTAGGTAACTCTTGCTCCCCCCCCACAATAAACTTTACCACTAAGATATGTGCTGTAATTAACAGATTGTTTATAAGACATTGATGATCTTCTTTCTGTCTTTTTTACCATCTGTCCACATATTCTAAATAACCAGTTTTCCATTTCCAGGGGCCAAACTACCCCTGAAATCTCCTTATATATTTTTACAAAAGATTTCCAAATCCCTTCCTCTTTTATTTCTTTGGCTTTCTGTTTTCTATCATTGATTCCACTTACTGTCCAGTTACTGTAAAGTGGTAAATTCAATAAAGCATTTGGGGGAAATGTGTTGAATGAAAGATGCCATCCAACCCAAAACATTCTGTTAGCTGCTTATTACAGTTGTGTTGAGATTGATCTTAACCTGTAATTAAGGGAGTATCCTATTATCAGTGATATGAGCCATCCAGTCCTTTGCTTTAAAAATGATCTACATTATTTTATTTTTAAGTTACTGTATTAATTATATGTAGATACATTACATAGGGCAATAGCCAACTATCATTCCACTAGCACAAATGACATTGTGTTACCAGAAACTAGGTTCTAACTATATGCAAGAGGAAAGCCCAGCTCAAGTTGGGCTTGCACAGGCACTGTTGCACAACTGGTTGTGCATTACACTTGCTCAAGCATAATGTGCAACTGCTTGCACAACATAAAGATTCGGTGGAGCTCTACTAACAATATTTGAGTTTATGGAATGACACCGTTGGATACTACCCATAGAATAACTTTACACGGAATCCACTCATGTAACTTTTTCAATCAAGTGACTTATGAAACTTAAAATAAAATTATAAAGCCCTGTTTTTTCAAAAGTGAAAACAGAACAGATCAGGTGCTGTTTGGCATGTTCTTTCTTTTCTTTTCTTTTTTAATCATATAGCGTTTCTTTAAGTCTCAAGTTGAAAACGTGATGTCGAACGAACGAAAACGTTTATTGCTCAATCTACAGATCATTGCAACACATACAAACTTAAATGTTTTACAATACTATTATACAATACTATTATAATAAAAGTTACGTATAGAGGTTAAAACAACAGAGCTGTAAAATACATGACATCCTTAACTGAAATGATAGTAAGGTGGGTGAACCGCAAACATACAGAAACCTTTAATAACTTATCAATCACATTGCATTCATATCTCTGAATCTTTATAACACTTTACACTGATAGTATCTAAGAACTTTGCTCTACATCTAGTAGCTTTTACTGTAAATAGTGCAACCCTCTGTATCAGGTATAGGTTGGTTGAATATAATAAATACGTCAATTTCTCCTTAACATCCCTATATTTCACTTTTTTAAAAGAGGCTCTAAATAACTGTGTCTTATGTCTGTATATAATGGACAGTCAAATACGTAATGCACCAAGTCCTCTAGAACTGGATCTCCACAAATGCACAACCTATCTTCTGCTGGTATGCCATGAAATCTCCCCCATTTAATCATGGTATCCATTTGTTCAAATCTTAAACGTTTAAGAGGTTTCCGATGTTCCATTTTCATGGGTACTGATTAGTATTTCTCAAATTGCTGCAGGTATTTTGTGCAAGCTAACCATTTTGCTGTTCTTGAGGATGTGAGTGCAGTAATACCAGTTTGCGCTCCTACATCAAACACTCTTTGTTTGAAAATATTTCTGCTAGCTGTCAATGTTGGATTGAGTGCCTGGTCAGAAAATCTGAAGTTTGGAAGGAGTTTAAACAGTTTCTGCAGCCAGAAGTTCCCTTGCACAATTGACTTTTGTTCCTCCAGACAGATCTTTGGGAGTCTTTGCAGCCAGAAGTTCCTTTGCACAATTGACTTTTGTTCCTCCAGACAGATCTTTGGGAGTCTTTCTTCAGTTAAGTTATTTATTCTACACCAATAATTTACCATCCTTATATATATCAATCCAGAAATCTTTTTCCTACCCAATTCTGCTCTAGTTAAGTATGCTGGGGTAGACTTAGAGACCCCCAGAATCAGATGCAAAAAGCGACTTTGAACACATTCAATTTTTGTAAGTTTTGCAAAGCCCCAAATTTCTGCTCCACAAATTAGCATAGGTATTACTTTTGCTTTGTAAATTTTTAAGATTGGGCATAGTGTGCCTGTGTAACTGTAATTTAACAGTCTGTTTAAGGATTGTAAACAAGCAACTGTTTTCAGTTCATTTTTCTTTATTTGTGAAGCCCAGGATCCTGATGCAGAGAAGTTGACCGAAGTAACAGTAATGTTTTACCTGCTCTAACACCTTGGAATTAATAGACCATCTATGAAACTGTCTCTTTTTACCAAATACTACTATTTTGGACTTGTTATTGTTAATAAGTAGGTCTTTTTTTTTTTTTTTTTTGCAGTATGCACTAAGCTGTCTCAGGAGTCTTCTCAAGCCCACTTGGGATGTTGAGAGTAAAATCATGTCATCAGCATATAACAAGATATTTACCGCTCTGTTTGAAATTTTGGGCATATGATAACTCTGATTATGTACAAATGCCACCATGTAATTAATATAAAAATTAAAAAGAAATGGTGCTAGGATACATCCTTGGCGAACACCTTTGTGTATTGGAATATGATCAGTGAGGGCAAAATTTGAACCTGTTCTCACCTTCAGATAGGTTTCTGAATAAAGTGCTTTTATTAATAATAAGAGCCTTAGGTCTATATATATATTTTGGCCAACTTTTCCCAGAGACAGCACCTGTTTATAGAATCAAAAGCTACACTTAGGTCTATGAAAGCAGCAAAAAGCTGTCCGCCCTTAGTGGAATACTTAGTTATAAGATGATGTAAAGTAAAACAGTTATCCAGAGTAGATTGTCATTTCCTAAATCTGCACTGCTCTTCTGCAAAAATGGCATTCTTCAGTACAGTCCTCTAGTTTTTGTAAAAGGTGCTTAGCATAAATTTTGCTCGGATATTGGGCTGATTGGCCTATAATTACTAGAATCCTGCTGGTTGCCTTTTTTAAATATGGGAATAATTATACTTAGATTCCAGCCCTGTGGAATACAACCTGTGCTATTTATATGGGTAAATAGTCCAGCCAGTAGTGAAGTCCACCAATCCATGTCATTCTTGAATAATTCAGGAGGTAAAAAACTTCACCTGGTGCCTTATTGTTCTTCAGTGTCTGAACAAGCAGTTTAATCTCAAGTGCAGATACAGGAGGCCATAAAGGTAAAAGATTTGTGTCCTGTGCCTGAGGCAATTTACTTACTGTCCTTGGGTATTTTCCCTTTTTGAATAACTCCAAGTATAAATTATCCCACTTTACAGTGGGTATAGGGATATCAAAAGCATATTTTACTTCTTTTAGTCTGCCTCCAACTAAGTGCCAAAAGTAGGCCGAGTTTGAACATGTTGCGGCCGATTCAAGCTCAGCCCGAATATATTTCTGGAACTGCAATTTTTTAGCTGAAATTAATTTTTTATAGTCGTGACTAAGTTTTAACATTGTGTATTTTGCTTTCTGGTCTGCTACAGCATGCACTCTCCGCATCTGACTCCTCCGCTTCTTTCTTAGTATTCTGCACTCTCTGTCAAACCATAATGATTTCATGGACCTTAGCTGGTTTGAACTTATATCGGTTTTTAAATGAGGCCTCATGTTGTCACATAAATACTGATATGCTTCCAAAACTAGTTTTATATTGGAGTCAGGAGCTAGAATTATATTTTCTAGAGATATGCCTAAAGCTGAATTCTGAAAATCTCTGAGTTTGTTTACTCTTACTTTTTGCCATTTCAGTCTCCTCTCCCCCTGTATTTCCAGTTTCTGTGCTAACCAGCAATCTGTAAGGGACGCTTTCCTCATATTAGATTTAACAGATATTTTCAATATTATGGGCTGATGATCACTGTCTTCCCTCGGGTTTACTGTTATGCCAGAAAATAATTGGGCACTCATTCTAGGGACACAGGCATAATCGAGGACACTGCCTGCCCGTTGAGAGAAATAAGTGAAAGGATAAGGGGCATTTTGATCGTTATTACCTACAATCTTGTAGTCCAAACTTGTATGATAACTGAAATAGGTATACCCCTGCATTGTTTATCTTCTTATCCTGAGATGTCCAGTAATTTAAATCAGAAGGAACATCATCCAAGATTCCACACTGCTCAGCCACTTTTATCAGCGATGTTCCTATTCTAGCATTAAAGTCACCCAACAATATAAATAGGGCACTAGGGAACTTTATATACAACTCTTCCAAAAAGTATTCTAAATGCAGCCAAACATCAGGTGTATAGTATTGGGAGGATATTGGTATATAAACATTTACCACTATTAGCATCAAATCCTGTGCCATAAACTTTATCGCAAGTAAGTTCTTATCCATGGGTACTAGATCAACCAAGCTGCCCTCCCATCCCAGATCTTCCTTAGCTAGGATGGCTACACCACCTAAGTTTCTGCCTTTCTCATTTAGTTTCCATGCAGGGTTAACTCATGTTTGAAAACCTGGAACTACTAGCTTAGCTTTAGCTAAAAGCCTTGTTTCTTGTAATGCTAGAACTGGATATTTAGATAAAAATGAAATAATGTCATTGTCATGAACTTCAGTCTTCCACCCTGCTATATTTCATGACATGATAGCAACAGGCTTATCATCCATCTCATAGATTTCAAATGCCCTCTTTAAATAATCTGATGTTATTGCAATTGATGGTTGATCGAGCACCTCTACATCCTGCTATTTATACAGTCAATGTAGGTAATCTGAAAGTGTCCTCTGTTTCCCCTGAGTTCTTAACACCTTCTCCTCCAAAATTTCAATCATGTCAATTTCTCGACATATCCTGCAAACATTTGATATCACAGGGTACCTTAAATTTACTAATTGGGGATCTTCCTGGATTATCCAAGTGACCCAGTTCTGTGTTCTCAGAATGTCTCATGTTGGGACATTATTTGAATTTTGAGGTCAGGGGATTTGCATTTGATATTGTGGGAGCTGTACCATTTCCCATGCTTCTTGGCTCAATATTTATCTCCGCTGTAACCAGGTAGTTCTGTATACTTCCCATCACACTAAGGGGCTCCTGAACAATCTCTGTCCCTCTCTGGAGCCTATTTTCCTGACCTCAGTCTACTGCCTCCAATTGTACACTCTTGTTTTCTATTTGTTTCCCCAGGTCTACTTGCCTACTTATCAGTTGCTCCTTCAGAAGCTCTAATCTTGCAAGTCTAACAGGGCTTTCTCCTCCTCATTATTGTAAGGGTCTTCCATTAGGGAATGTTTCCCACTTTTGATCTTGCTCAGTGGGGCACTTCCACTTATAAAGGAGATCATTGTGCTTTTTCTCTCCTAATTTGTTTAAGTTCTTTCTGTCCTGGCAATCAGGAGATATATAGGGAGTTTCCAGATCATTCCACTGTAAAAGGTCTTCCCCACTTTTACTTTCTCTATCTGAACAACATTTTTCATTTTGTTTCTCTCTTAGGCCCCCTCCACAAGGATGCGCTTTTGCGCCCGGTTCCGCGATTATGCGCATTATCGCGGAGGCGCTTTTACTCCTAATCCCTCTGCACCGGAGGCGGCGAGAGGCGGCGAAGCGCATTAATTCATGTCCAAAAAGCGCTTTACAAGCAGTTAATGCGCGTAATCGCTTGTTCACACCGCGAAAATGCGCTTTAACGGCCGGAGCAAAATAAAAGTCGCTATTTAACGCGCGTTCGAAAATGCGCATTATCGGGGAGATAACGCGCCTGTACGCCCGTTTTGCGCTCCGTGCTTGTGGAGGTAAATTTTTTAATGAGCCTTCAAGGCTCATCAAACGTCTCGTGTGGAGGAGGCCTTAGTTTTCTCTTCACCAGAAGCGGGGGGGGGGGGACTATGTTTTCAAAAGTTCTAGAGACATAAAGTCCTATTTTTTTGGAGATCGTACTTTCTGCTATATATTTTCCTAACCATTTGACAATTCTGGAAAGTGACCACAGCGTGTGCCTGTTTGCAGTTAAAGAATAAATATTCAATATGCATAATATCTGCAGTAGTAAATTCCCTAGAGATAATTGGTTCAACCATTTGCATTAGATGGAATTTGCGTTGTAACTGTGTTAATATTAGGGGTGTGCACGGACCCCCCGGATCGGATCGGGACCCGGATCGGGACCTCCAATTTTGTCCCGGACCGGTTCGGACAAAATCGGAGGCCCCCCGGACCGGATCGAGTCCGATCCCGATCCAAAAATCGGAAATTTTTGGATCGGCCGCCATTTTTTTCCCCATAGACTTGCATTGCAATGCAAGTCTATGAGGAAAAAATGGCGGCGGGTGGGTAAGGGGGGGCCTAACTCCCTCCCCCCCCGGGGCCGTCCGCTGTGGACGGCCCCGGCAGGTAAACCCCCTCCCCCGCGCTCCCTACCCCCCCTGGGGCCGCCTGCTTCCATCCGCTGGCGCCCGCGGGCGCCAGCGGATAGAAGCGGACGGCTCCGGGGGGGGGGTAAGCCCCCTTCCCCGCCACTTACCTTCTCGGCACGTCCGGCGCCGGCGGCTACTACCAGCGGGCTCCGCGGCCTACTCTCGAGTAGCGCGCCGGGTGATGACATCACCCGGCGCGCCACCCTGGAGCAGGCCGCGGAGCCTGCTGGTAGTAGTAGGCGCCGGCGCCGGACGGGAGCCGCCGGGCCGGGCAGGTAAGGGCCCCCCTCCCCCCTCCCCCCTCCGCGCGCCCCCTCCTCCCCCCTCCCCCCTCCGCGCGCCCCCTCCTCCCCTCCACGCACCCCCTCCTTACCTTTCCGGCCCGGCGGCTCCCGTCCGGCGCCGGCGCCTACTACTTCCAGCAGGCTCCGCGGCCTGCTCTAGAGTAGCGCGCCGGGTGATGACATCACCCGGCGCGCCATCCTAGAGCAGGCCGCGGAGCCTGCTGGGAATAGTAGGCGCCGGCGCCGGACGGGAGCCGCCGGGCCGGAAAGGTAAGGGCCCCCCTCCCCCCTCCGCGCGCCCCCTCCTCCCCTCCACGCACCCCCTCCTTACCTTTCCGGCCCGGCGGCTCCCGTCCGGCGCCGGCGCCTACTACTTCCAGCAGGCTCCGCGGCCTGCTCTAGAGTAGCGCGCCGGGTGATGACATCACCCGGCGCGCCACCCTAGAGCAGGCCGCGGAGCCTGCTAGTAGTAGTAGGCGCCGGCGCCGGACGGGAGCCACCGGGCCGAGAAGGTAAGTGCCCCCCTCCTGCCCCCCCCGCTGTCCACTTTCATCGGCGGGCGCCCGCTGGCGCCCGCCAATGGAAGCGGCGGTGGGCGCCAGTGGGCGCCCGCCGATCCGCCGATCCGCCAAACCGGTTCGGAGCTTTTTCGGACCGGTTCGGATTGGATCGGCCGATCCAGCTGCGGGATCGGAAATCGGATAATTTATCCGATTTCCCACTGGACCGGACTCGGATCGTGGATCGGGTCCGATCCAGTGCACATCCCTAGTTAATATCCCCTTAGGTTTTGGGAAGTTAGAAAAAACTAGTCTATACTGCATACGTCTCAACTTCCAATTTTGTTCACCTGGTTTCTCTGCCTGATAGTATATAACCTCTATCTCTTGAGCCAGAACATTCCCCCCCCCCTCCCAATTTTGGACATTGCCTCCTGATTTTTAAGCACATGTTGCCATGGGTCATTCATTTCAATGGGCTCACGATTCTTATCGATACTAACTGGGGCTACAGCTGATGTTATATTTAACTGCGTGGCTAAAAGTTTTTTCTCAGCATTCTTTATTTTGTTCTTTTCCTCGTTGCCGAATTTTCCACTCTTAGATTACTCTTTAGCCTGTACCTTCTTGGGGGTTTTGTCTATTAATTTGAATAATTTTTCATAATTCATTTTCCTATTCTGGTATATTGGGTTAAGAGCCACCTTTCCTTTTTTACTTTCCGTAAGCTCTATGTTTTTACTCTTTTCCCCATTTTTGTTTTCTTTTTGGCTTTCTTTGGATTGTTCTGGACACACTTTTCATTCACTCTTACTTGGGAAGTTTCCACATTAACCTTTTGAGAAAGCCCTGATTTTATTTCAGTTTGAGCAGAACCAGTATCCCCCTTTCTATATATCTCTGCCATTGTTGTTAACAGTCCATAAGATTCTGCCAGGAAAGATTTAATTAAACCTAGATACTTGGAGGTGTCAATCACCCGTTTCTCAATTTCAAATAACTGTTCAATTATTAATTGTCCACCTTGTTCAGTTATAAAGTAACCACCATTAATTTCTGGGTTACTCACATCATGGCTGGGAGAATTCTCCTTTTGAACTGGTAATGGGGAACACCTTGCTTATTCAGTTACCTGCTTTTCCATTAGCTCATCTAAAGAGATTTGCTGTTCACGTGCTCTTATTTGGGAGATATTACCAGCAAGTGCTAACTCACATGCCAGGTCCGTAACATCATCAGAAAAGTATCCCAGCTTAGCACACCTGGGGTCTATAGACCAATCTAATACAGAATTAGTTGTAGAGTCATTTCCTATTTCTACTTCTCTTTTAAGAGAGAAGAATTGTGTAATTTCAGCCTGGGATTTAGGTTTCTGTTTCCTGATGTTAGTAAGGACTTCCACTGGAAGCCCCAGGAATTTGTATCCTTGCCTGGTAAAAAACATTTCAACGTTTAATATTCAAACTGTCCTAATAATGATATACACGATATGGTCGCCTTAGTGGATGATCTACACCTGAGTATTGACAGGGGGAGTGTGTCCCTGTTGGTACTCCTGGACCTTTCAGAGGCTTTCGATACCATCCACCATGGTATCCTTCTGGAACGCCTGGGGGGATTGGGAATTGGGGGCACTGTGCTTCAGTGGTCCCGGTCCTATCTCTCAGTTAGGTTCCAGATGGTTATGCGTGGAGATAGCTGCTCTTCAAAGAAGGAGCTACTATGTGGTGTACCACAAGGTGCCATACTTTCCCCAATGCTATTTAACATTTATATGAAACCGCTGGGAGAAATCATCCGGAGGCATGGTGCGGGGTGCTATCAGTACGCTGATGACACCCAAATATATTTCTCTGTGCCTTGACAACAGCGTCAGCTAAGGATAGTGTGTCTCCTCTGAATGAATGCTTGGAGGAGGTAATGGGCTGGATGAGGAAAAACAAACTGAAGCTGAATCCAGACAAGACGGAGGTGCTTGCTGTCAAAGGCCGCAACCTGGGTTTGGAGGTGTGTCAACCAGTTCTGGATGGGGTTACTCTCCCCCTGAAAGACTGTGTTCGCAGCTTGGGGGTACTCCTGGATCCGTCGCTCCAAATGACAGCCCAGATAGATGCGACAGCCAGGAGTGCCTACTATCAGCTTTGGCTGATATGCCAGCTGTGCCCGTTCCTAGAGTTGGAAGACCTAAAGATGGTAGTGCACATGTTGGTAACTTCGAGGCTTGACTTCTGCAATGCACTGTACATAGGTACCTTTGTGCCTAGTCTGGAAACTTCAACTAGTTCAAAATATGGCAGCCAGGTTGGTCACCGGTACACCTAGGGGTGACCACATTACACCAGTCTTAAAATCTCTCCACTGGCTGCCAATTAATTTCCGGGTGAAGTATAAAGTGTTGGTTATTACCTTTAAAGCCTTACATGGTTTGGGTCCAGGTTACCTGTGGGATCGCCTTCTCCCATACAATCCGCCCCGCACACTCAGGTCCTCTGGGAATAATTTACTTCAATCAGCCAGGCTGACAAGTGTGACCCAGAGGACCTTCTCTTCTGTCGCTCCCAAACTGTGGAATGGCCTGCCAGGAGAGATTCGACAACTTAGTAGTCTTCTTGAATTTAAGAGAGCCGTGAAGACTGATCACTTCCAGCAGGCCTACCTAGTTGAATTTTAGGATGTTTTAATAATGTATTAGTTTGATTTGTTTTTAATGTTTTATCTATTTTATGGTCTTTGTATTTATATTTATTGTTGTTCCCAACCTCGATTATTATTATTATTTATTGTTAAACCATAAAAATCAATTGCTAATTAAAAGTTTAACTCATTATTAAGAAGTAAAAATATATTTGAAATTAAAAGAGCAACATACTAAAACAAGTAATATAAAAATGTTTAGAGCAGTAAAAACCAGTTAAAATCTAGTTAATGGCATTAAAATAAATTAAAACAACAACAGCAACAACAACAACAGGTTAAAGAGCTCAAAATTCTAAAGCCTGGAGACACACTTGGAACATTGCTGAGGGCTTCTGGAAACCCCACCTAAAGTACCGAGCAGACTATGCAGCAGCCTTATTTGAGACTTCTCATAATCCTTGTTTGTAACCTTGTTTCATGGAGTTGATAAGGTAATCATGCAGGAGGCAACTGGCTCTCAGAAATGGCACTCCAAACTCTCCTCTGGTTCTGCTCTTCTTCCAAGGTGGCAGGTCCTCTTCAGCAGCTTCCTGCCCACACCTGCGTGCCTCAGGCTCATGCCTCCAGCAGACTGGAGGCTTAAGTACCTGTGGAGAAGGGTGAGGCAGACAAACACGCCTGGTTTGGACGACACGATAATCAATGGGGGGGGGGGGAACAGTTGTCAATTTTGTTGCTTATTGCATACTAGAGTAACCATATACAAAAGAAGGCAGGGCCCTTCAACTTTAACTGACAGTATGCTATTTGGGACACTTAAACAATAGAGAAAACAATGGGCTTGCACGTTTTAATCCCGAAACCCGCTGTTTAAAGTGTCGTGTGGAGGGAACCCCCCTTCTCTCCGTGTATTATTCCACTCAGTCATAGAGTTCGCTGGCCGGAGCAACTGAAAACCCCCTGCTGCTCTGATACAGCCGGCAGAACATACAGTGAATGATGGGATACGGCCGGAGGACTGAGGGAGGGGGGAGGAAGGAGGCGTAGCAGCCCAGAAGGACTCCGGGACTTTTAGCCGCGCAATGGGGGAGGGGCAACATGTTGCGTGGCGGGCTGCGCAAAAATAACGCACCATGAGTATGCTATTCTCCCCTCCATTGCTTAAAGTATCATCTGAATTCACCCATACTCTCAAGGCTCAGCCAGAAGCACCTGGCCTTTTCTGCAACAGCCCTCCCCTCAACATGTGATGTCACGTCAGGCACTTTTGGGGCACAGCAAATAAACTGGCATTGAATTATAGAACAACAGGAGACTGGTACAAAGCAAATAAAAATATTGTTTTCCCATTAAAGCCCAAACTTTGAACTTTTTCGAAGTTTCACATTTTTTCTGCATATCTACACTTCTCAAGCTTCAGTTTTTTAAAAAAACATGATCAAAATTGGTCAGGTATTCTTACATAGATTATTATTACCATTATTATTATTTATTATGATGATGATGATGAAACGATGTTTGAAATCTAGCAATCACGTCATGCTTTGTCAAGGAACTGCTTTATAAAAGGAAGCATTAAATCAATGGATAGTAGACTAACACACAAATAGTAGATTTCTAGCCATGTTCCCTGGAATGAGTGTTTAGGAAGAAAAGGGCATTGCTTTTACTTCTTACTATTTGGGACATTACAAACTACTTGGGGTCAAAGGTAGCGTCAGTGTACTTTGTATTCAGCATTTTTTTTCCTGCCGTGGTAATTTTGTTGTTATTCTATTTTTTACCTGGAACTTATTTCAAAACCCCTCATGCTGAACATAATGTAGTAAAGTTACTTTGTGGATGCTTAAGTTACTATATTTACTATATTAGCCAAAGATAGGGGGGAAAAGGATGGATGATCCTCTTAATGAGTGGGTAGCACTGTTTTTACTCAGGCCATAACATGTGCTAAGCAGTAGCTGTGTCAGCTGAAGGTAAAGTTGTGTGCAGGCCACTGCCTTGTACTGAGTTCAGCCTGTACTAGCCTGCGAGATTCTCAGTACCATAACAGAATTTCCATTATTGGGGGTGGGGGTAGAGGGAAATTACCACTTCATTAGCAACAATCATCCTTCCACAGAACTGCTTTTCCAGCTTCCTCGGAGGCATTCCTTGAGCATTTTGAATTATTCCTGCTACAGTGCATGGGAGTAGATAGATACCTTTGCCCCAAATATATTTTAAAGCCATAATTTTCTGCAGGATAAGTAATAAATTAGTTTAAAGTGGGCTAATTAAGACCTGATACGTTTATGGCCGTATTTCTTTCAGCTAGAATTGATGAATAAGTTAATTACCTTTTGCTCTCCACGGATTGCGTAACCATTTCCCCCTTTTTTACTTTAGCATATAGGCTTGGCACTTCAGGAGAAGTGTAGTTGTGAAAAAGGCGTACGCCTATGCTTGCCAAGAAGTCGAGGGGGAAAATTGGCATAGGCAAATCATACCCAGTTTGAAGTTTGAGATCTTCACTCCTCATACCTACATGGGAAGCTTTTTAAAGGCTGATGTGAAACTTAAACAGCACCACTGCAAATTTGTGGCATGAGATCTCATCAGTCAGCTTTATTGTTAAAGTGAAAATGAGTGTTAAATATAGAGTTAGATACTGGAATTCCAAAAATCAAACAGCTTAATTTTTGAATAGGCGAAGGAAAAAGGAAAAGTCAACAAAATGCCTACCAGCCTAGCCAACAAATGATTCAAGCTGTAAATTTCTCTGTTTAAACCAGGTGCCTTCCAGATGTTTTGGACTTCAGCTCCCATCAGCCCCTGCTAGCATAGCTAATGATAAGGAATGCTGAAACCAAAATATATGGAGGGCACCAGGTTGGGAAAATTAGTTTAAACCAATTTTGACTAAATTATGGGTTGGGGGTGAAGCAGGAACATTTTCTGTCCCTTTTTGCATGGCATAATTTCTGCGTTTTTTTCACGCCCTACAAATTAATTGGAAGTTTTAAAAATGGTTTTCCAAATATGATAAACCTTGCATCTTACCAATGAGTTGAGAGGTTTTACCAAAGAGTTTTCACTAAAAACTCCAAAGAGTTTTCACCATGGAAAATTGTCAAGTCAAAATCACAATGTCAGAACAAAAGACAAAATAATAATAATAATAATAATAATAACAACAACAACAACAACAACCAACAACAACCCACCCCACACTGCTTTCCTACTAGCTGGTTTTCCTTCTGCAAGGGAAAAGATTCTGATAACCGTATGTTTTCTCCTTGAAGGGGGGGGGGGAATTGTTGTTTGGGAAGGAGGAGGATTTGTAGCAGAAAAACTGCTGGGGAGGAAAGTGTTAAAAGAACACTCTTCTCCCTCACAGGTCTTCTGCTTTAATTTTTAGCTTCTGTGTATGTATTCTATTTTAGTTTAATTTAAAAAACCCACTGAGAACAACCGTTTATTTGAAACTGCGTTTCTTGCTGGCCTGTAGAGGCACGTAGCCGGCTCAGCAGCCGGCCAGCTTGCTCAACTGCCCACTCCTCCTTGTTCCAGTAAGCCCCCCGGCTCCAGTTGTTTATTTCTTTTTTAAACTCTTTGTTAAACCACAGTGCAGCCAGGTGGTTTGCTCGGTGGCCCCCTCCCCAGGCTTCGCTTCATTTTTTTATTTTAATTTTGTTATTTTGTTAATCTGTCAATGCCAAGCTCCCCGAAGGCGGCTCAGCAGCCATTCGGCTCGCTGGCCAGCCCCCTCCCCCAGCCAAGGGTGACCAATCAGGCATTGCCATTGACCGGGACCCGCCTCCACTGCAAATCCAGAGCAAGGCGACTCACAGCAAAAAGTTGCAGTAAGTCACCAACTTTTAAAATTCAGATCCTCAGGGGAATGCCTCGGGATGGCTCTGCGATGGCGGCTGCATCACATAAATGCCTTGGCACCACTGCGGACCCATCCCGGGGCAAACCCCTCGTCATTACAGGCCCAGGGAGGTGGAAACTATTTTGCCAGTAGCTTCTGTGGACAGAGTTGGATACAACCCAGAAAATGCAAAGTAATTGTGGCAATTACTTACAATCCAATACATAGGTTTTTGTGTTCTGTTTTGGGCTTTTAAAATCTCAATGCATGAAATGCATTTATATTCTCTGAAGACATGTTAGTCATCACTGTCTGTATATAGGAATATAGAGTGTCATCAGATGAGTGTTCTATCGCACGTTCGCTACTGCCCATTTATGGATGTGTGTGTGCCCTTTAGATGATGTCTGCCTCCCGCTGATTCCTGCTCTTTCCACTCATTTTTCCATCGCAAAACAAAACCCTCATCTGACCTTTTTTTAAAAAACGGAATGCAGCGTGATCTCCTGCTGTACACAATAAAAACAGCACCTGAATGGCTAAGTGCAGATTGTTTACTTCCTCTTTCCCAACCGGGAAGAATGAGGAAGTAATGAGGGACAGAAGCGGAATAAAAGAAGCGACAGTAAAGAAACCTGATTTTCTCCTGTGTGATAACACTCATAATGGAAGCTTTACATCTTAGGTTCCATAGAGCAGAAGCTGTATCTAAAATGCTTGGACTAAAACCAGCTTAGTTAATGATTCCCTAAGAAGCCTGTGCCTTGTTTTGAACAAAGTGGGTTCTGGTCCATGAAGACTAATATCATAATATATTTGCTAGTTTTTAGGTGCTGTGGGTTTATTGTTTCCAATGAACCTAAAATATTCTAGCTTAAATACACAACTTTGCAATGTAGCTTCCTGACCTTCTGAATGTTCCCTCTTTTCTGCTTTGTAGTATTAGAAGAGAAAGAGAGAAAGGCAAATAAATTGCTTAATAAAGTGGGTCACAAATTTGTCACTGAAAACAATAGAACCAAGCAAATCAGGATGCAAGTAGACATACTTTGTTTTACTTTTTAAAATATACTTTTTAAAAGAAGTGAAGTTTTTCCCCACTCTACTGTGTAAACTCAGCTTTGCAATTTCTGTGACTTGCTTCCCATTGTGGACTTGTGTTCCATATGAATCTGGTATATTCGTAATTCACAAATGTATGCCCTGACTTTGATTGAATGATTACCCCCCCCCCCAATAATTCCAACTAAGTTCATTTATTTTTTCTGTGCCTACCCTGCAAATCTGAAGGAGTTTCTTACATTAATGGGAGGTGGTCCAAGGGCTTTTTAAAAAACCATTTCATTCTTTATTTCCTTTAATGTCCTTAAAGATAAAAGCCTCTAGCCACACACTTTCAAGATGGTGCCACAATTATCTCTGGAAATGTTGCTATGCAATCACTTACTGTTGTTTTCAGGAGGCCGTACCGATAAAAAGAGATGGCTGCCCCCAAGGGCAGAACTTAAAAGTAATGAAGAAAAGAATAGTTTAAAAGCACTCAGACCACCTTCTATTACTGTAAGTTTTATTTATTTATATTTTTACAGCATTTGTATACTGCTCCATATTTAAAATAGATTATGTAGCTGTGAACATAAGAGTTTAAATTTGAAGATACTTTGCAATAATGTTTTATTTATTTGCTTTTATTTTCCATCACTCACTCCAAAATGGCACTCAAAGCAGCCGACAATAATAAAACCAAGAAACTTAAAGCAATCATAAAACCAATAGATTAAAACCACAATTATTAACACAACATTAAAAGAAACATAAACAGTACCCAACCCAACAGAATCTGCTTCAGCAACAGATCAGCTTATATGCCAAAGGCCTATTCAAATAAGAATGTCTTTGCCTGCTAGGGGAAGGATGAGAAATAGGGACCCAACCTAGTAGTAGATCAGGTCATAACCAGCATTTTGAATTGTGCCTGGAAACAAACTGGTAGCCATTGAAATGTCTAATCAGCTTTGGTGACTACCTGTTGCATCTATGGATCTTATTCAGCAAAAACTTTTATTTCGTGTATATTGGACACCACAATGCCTCTTTAATAACCGATTGTCTAGTTCAGCTATTTGCAGGCAGTGCCATACAGCTAATGCTTTTAAAAATATATATGTTTCGGCAATGTCTAGTAATTGCTTCTTTTTGGGAGGAATTTATTACACAGATTAATTTTGTACTGGAACATTCTTTAATATTCACTGAAATACACACTTTTAAAATGTATTTACATGATTCATGGAAATTAACAAATGGTTAATTTAAATGGATTCCCCATGCCCTTTTGAAAGCTAAAAGACTGATTTTACAACGTTGGAAGAATAAACACTCACCTCTTATAATGCAAGAGATTTAGGACCTTACAATGCTTTCAATATTTGAACAGGTGGCATATAGATGACATCTTCAAAAGGATACTTATTTGGATATTTGGTGCGCTTTTGTTGAAGGCTATGTATGATTGCTAGGAAGCTGTATGCATTTCATATGTATTTATTGCGATGGATGTATACAAATCTATGAACTTTTTTTTTTTAAGGATTTTTTTAAAAAAAGGGTTTGCTGGAATACCTGGGTGCACATTGGAGCCGCTGCCTTAGTAAGCAGGTAACATCTATACTTAGTGAAACTGCAGTTAAATCACTTTCAGGTGTATACAACTGAAAACCTGAGTTTTATGCGATGTCTACTTAAACTTCTCCTTCGCTGCCAACACCCTATTCTTTATCTTCCAGAACAATAAACCTTCCTTTAAACAATTATTTGTGTGTGAGTGTGTGTGTGTATTGTCCGACTGAAGTAATGGATATGACTGAGCAGATGTAGTTGAAATAACAAAATAAGAATAAAGTTTATTCATAAGTAAAAGATTTCAAAAGACACTTTAAGTTGTTCAGGTTCCTCCCAGGGAATACTGACCACCTCCAAATCCTATAACCCCACTTTCCTAATCCTTTCCTGATGCAAGCCTCTACTAAACCCGACTCTCTCCTACCATCCTCGCTAACTCCTAACCCTGATTCCCTCTCTAAGGCCTCATCTACAAGAATTTGGCTTTACACCTGGTTAGCCGATTATGCGCATATTTGCTGAAGCGCTTTATCAGAAATGCTTGTATGCAGGAGGTAATTGAGCACTCAACAGGTGACCTTACCGGTTGTTTCAAATGCGCTTTACAGTAAGTTAATGCAGAGAATCACTTGTTCACATAGGCAAAATGCGCTTTAACAGCCGGAGCAAAATAAAACTCGCTATTTAACGCGCATTCGATAATGCGCATAATCGGAGAGAAAACGCGCCTCTACGCCTGATTTGTGCTCCGTTCTTGTAGAGGTAAATTTTTTAATGCGCCTTGAAAGAGCTTTAAATGCCTCTTGTAGAGGCAGCCTAACTCTGTAACCACCAAACTGCCTAACTGTCTCTTCGCTCTCTCTCTCTTTCTCCATTTCAAATCAACCAACAAATCAGATGACACCATTCACACTGCTCACCATTCTAACTCCCCCCTCCCACTTACTTACCATTTCCTGAAAAAGAAAAGAATTGGGCACAGCAAATCCAACCCTGAACCAAACACTTAAATATACACATATAAACTATAACACATGATACCATTTTTCCACAGTTATGCTGCAACTGACAAAGGTGCATTCATATCCTAAATTTTGAGCATGCTTATGCCCCATGCAGGGTTGGCATCAAGGGCAGGCATGGCTGGGCAGCTGCCAAGGGCCCCACACGTACAAGGGCCCCCTGGAGTTGCTTCTTCTCTTCACCATTGAAACCTTCTTGTTTACCTGCTTCTCTCTCTGGCCCAGACAACAGAAGTGGTGAGAAAGAGGAGCCATAGGCGTCACTATCTACTGGCTCAGTGGCTCTATGCCTGTCAAACAAGCAAGCAGTAGCAATGACAAGGAAGAGAAAGAAGAGCAATAGCAACTGGTGAGAAAGCAGACAACACTAGTGAGAAAGCAGACTCACTGACGGGTGGGGAGCATTGAGGGTGTCTTTCTGAAGGACCTTTAAAAATCTGGAACCTGCTGCTCATAATATGGTTGGTCTGTAAGCACCCTCAAGCTGCAGCTTTGGGAATGACATAATTAATTCTTTTGAGAGGGTTCTATCTGTACAATTGTACTATGTATGTTTTGCACAATAAGCAAATGAATATCACCCATTTCAATTGGTGTTTATATAATCTAGGAGAACGGTATGAATATATTTGTAAAATATGAATAATTATTTAAATGATGATTTAAAAAAAGTTTGGATGTTAATTTGATGCTCACTAAGGAGACTACTATACCTTATGGCACTCTTGAATTCATGTAACAATAACACATTTCTTATCACCAGATTTAACTCATGCATATTTATTTCTAAGCATATTTATTGTTCTAGTCTATGCCTGGTTATCACCTTTCTTTTCTGTGGTAATGGGGCAGCAAGGGAGAAAAGTGATAATGAATCCCGATATTATTTCAGCGTAATGCAAAAGATGAAATCACACCAACTTTTGCATATTTGTTAAGAGTGAAACCAAAGATCATTAGTCCCTGTTTTATTGTCATGTTATTTATATTTTGAAGCCGATAGGCGATAAATAATAAAATTTGACTCACTGTTTTATAGTTGTTCTCATTGAAAAACATAAGTTACAGAAATGTAAATAAAAATGACATTTTAAAATGTCACAATTGAGCCTTAGAAAATAACGCAGGGACTAAAACCATACACTTAATGAAACAGTCGACAATTTGGTACTTTCAATAGCCAGTGTTTAGGAATGCTTTTACACAAGGGTTAGGGCACCTCTTCACAGCGTCTCTTTGACGTCGCAGCGGTGGTGGCAGGCGGAGCAACGCGCATTTGCGCTCCCTCCGCCCCACTTCACCAGCAGCAGCATCGCAGCGGGTTTCTTGCTGCCGCTGCCGCTGCCGCACCCGTGCTACCTCTTTGAAGGTAAGTTTTGTTGTTTTTACTTTTTAATTTGGGGCGGGAGGACCGAGGAGGCGCGGAGTTTAAGTTTTTTTATTTTTTTATTTTCAGAAGGTGGGGGGAGGACCGAGGAGGCACGGTTTATTTGGAGGTGCGGAGGTGGTGCAGCGAGCTTATGGCTCACTGTACCACCCCCTTCCGTGCCCAGCCCATGACGACAAATCAGTGGTCGCCATAGACTTGGCACGCCTCCAAGAAGTGCCAGAGAAAAAGCAACAGACGGCTTTGCTCCAAACTAAATGCCCAACTTTTTTAGTGCAGAGCTTTGGGGCTTTGCCCCTAGATGGCTTCAGATTGGCAGTAGCGTCATGTAACCCAGCTGCCGCCAATCCGAAGCCACCGCGACGGAAAGGGACCGTCTAGAGGTACCCTCAGATCAGTGCTTAATAGGTTAACATTTAAAATCTAAAGGACTGTCTTTGCCAGTGAAGCTAACAACCTTTAGTGCTTACTTGACTCTAAATAGAATTGCAGGTGTCTGACCCTTTCCCGTCCCCCATCAATAAGGCTACTGCACTTATCTCTATTTCTCAGTAAAAAATTATACTGAAGAAACAGAAGTTACAGTGCCAGATGGTGGTTGGAAGCTTGCACACACTGAAATATGTATTCAAGGATACGAACTGTGTTTCTATGGTAATGGGAGGCTAAACATCTCAATGTGTATTTTTTTCCAAATTTACTAAAAATATGCTCTGCATTAATTAAAAATGGGTTTATGATCTCATTACATTTTAAATTGCAGCATTCATGTTTTCCACTGCTATATTTTTCTCTCTACACATTTGTGTAGCCCATGGATGTTGGCTGGGCTGGGTTCTGCCAATTAACATTTAAGAAATAGATTTAAGAAATAGATTGCCATGCAATGGCCATTCCGGTGCTAGAAAGGGAAGGCAACTACTCCACCCCCCCCCCCACCAGTTGGTGGACCTTTCTAATAAGGATGCAGCATGCAAATCTCCATGATTTTCTGCTCCCAATGCAAAACCCATATATTCTGTTGCAGATGAATTCCAATCAGGCAGCAGACCTGAGAGCATCATATAACTTCAGGGGGGAAACTGGCACTGGAGGCACAAGCTATGGATTCAAAGCTTCTTTATATTGCTCTTCTTGCTTTTGAATGGGGAGTATGATATGGGAGAAAAAGGCAGCTATGGAAAATATGTATGTAGTCATGATGACAACATGGTTCTGCATTACAAAAACTATATATCTGTTTTTGCAGATTGGTGCCTTGAACATGTATCACCAGCATGTGGGAGAGCAGAAATATTGATGGAAATGAAGGGTTTTTTTTGCATGTTCCTGCTCTCTACCATTACATTGATAAGATTAATAAGATGAAAAATGCCCCAGTGCAACAGAAATGCTTGGTAATATATGTGGATACTGAGTCACATACAAACATGCTTGCACCACTTTGCAGTTTAATGCAACTTCCATGCTCATGTTGGATGATATTTCTCCCTAATCTGGCCCAAGGTGTGCAAGAGAAGAAGTGAGCTCAGCAGCTCCCCAGCCATAAGGCATGCCATCCCTGCTTGTATGTGCGGAGACACCTATGCTTGTACAATTCAACATTCATAGGCAAAAATCTTGTGGTTGGTTTCCTGATCTAACTAGGAAATGAACTTTGATTTTCACCTATGTGTGTTAAATTGTACATGCATAGGTGACATCTGGATACTCCATCCCCACATATACAAGCAGGAGTGGTATGTTGCATGGGCAGGTAGGAGTTGTGTGCACTCACTGCCTTCCATGCTTTGGGACAGGTTAGTAATATCTGATCCTTTCTAGATTGTTCTTGTGTGTGTTGAGTTACAGCCAGTTCAGACAAGCATATACCTTTTGACTTTTGATGACTTGATTACGCTCAAAATACAGGTGATCATATGAATGGCTAGCTGAAAAGCATGAGATAAATCCGGGAAGGGGGCGGAATTATGAAATTTGAAGAAAAATCCAGATTTTTCCCATCCTCCCTCACCCAAAGGGCAGCTCTACTTTATAGTCAATGGGAAAGAACAAAAATGCTTACAGCCCTGTCATTTTTAAAGGTAAGATGAAACTTGGAACCATGATAGCTCTTGGGCAGGGCTTTAGCGATGCCAAATTTGAGGCAGGATCCATTCATCTGCTGATTTTTAGGATTTTTTTATGTTTGAGGTTTTAAAATTATTATTTTTAAACACTGTTATTTTTAAAGATAAAGTGATGAAACTTGGCATCATGATAGCTTTTAAGTAGGGCTTTAGATGTGCCACGTTTGAAGCAGATGCGTTTATCCATTGATTTTTAGGATTTTTTAAAAAATTGAGGTTTTAAAATTATTATTATTTTTAAACACCATCATTTTAAAAGATAAGGATATGAAATTTGGCATCATGATAGAACTTAAGTAGGGCTTTAGCCATGCCAAGTTTCAAGCAGATTTGTTCATCCATTGATTTTTAGGAATTTTATAATATTTGAGGTTGTAAAAGTAATTTTTTTAATTAAAAATAATTTTTAAAGGTAAGGAGATGAAACTTAGCATCATGATAGATCTTAAATAGGGCATGCCAAGTTTCAAGCAAATCTGTTCATCTGTTGATTTTTGGCAAGTTTCAAAACAAAATTGAACTTTAAAAATAAAATAAATAAAAAAGCCAGCCGGCCGGCTGGCAACAACCCCTATTAAGCAGTAGCTTGCAGCAGAGTGAGGATACAATCAGAAAAGATATTTGAGGGAAGGGGAGAATGTATCACACAGAGTATAGAAACAAAGTACAGCAAAAGCTACAAAAGTAGGAGTGAAGTTAATTTCAGATACATTGGATGTCTCAGTAGTTATTTCAGTGATTTTAACATGAAGATGTTAAATTTATCTTTATTGTGTGCTGTAAAACAGACATGTGACCAAGGCTATGCTCAGGTGGGCACCCCCCTTGGTGCTGGACACGCCCCCTGGGGGCAGACATGTTGGTGGGGACGCCCCCTTGGGGAATGACCATGTTGTCCTCCTTTTTGGTTTCCAAAATATGGTCACCCTAATCAAGTAATATAGTGTGGCCATTTGAAAATTCTATTTGTAGTTTTTGATCTGTAATTGCTCATTCATATTTGCAAGTCAGCCCTCAACGATTTTAACAATTCTACATATACTCCATGAGTTCGGAAGGGTATGGTGGAAAGGAAAAGAAAATGGAAAAATACTTTTGCTTCTCTTCATTTTCAAATATTGTTGAGTTCTGCTATGTATAATTCTAACCAATTAGCAGTTAGCAAAATCCTAAATCAAAACAAAGACAGATTTTAAAAAACGTCTTCATTATACCTTATCAAGAGATGGTCCATAACTCTTCTGGTAATGTCAGATTGACCTGGATTGTCAGTCCTCCTTATCAAGCTAGCTTATTTGTCTTCTACTATATCAAGAGGCCTTGACAGTTAGGAATTCCAATTAAGCATTTCCTTGCTGATACAGCAGTTTTAGCAATACAGCACATTCAGGCACATACATTATTCCAATTCCATCATGCAGTTCACTTGCAAGAACCAAACTGCATACAGAGGCCTACATACAGAACAGGTATATCAAGGCTTGTGCCCTAGTTTTCTAACTACGAAAGGAGTAATTCATGCCACAATGTGTAACTTTCTTTTACAAACCTTCTCAGAAACCCTCAATGAGCTTCCATTTTTATTTGTGCCTTCATATTTCTGGTTATATCAGTTGTCACTTTAAAAGTGATGAAGTTTTTTTTTAATAGTTGTGGACTGACTGCTAAAAGTTGAACATCATTATTTTTATCTAAAACTAATAAATACTTACTATCCATCCGTTGATGGGGAGGCGTGAGAGTCTAAATATGCTTTCTCTTACAGAAACAGAAGCTTCCGTTCATATGCTTTCTATTTTTATTGAAATTAATAGTGTGCAGAAAATATCTACAGGATTCAAATAAACATAAGCATTTCTAATGACAGCATTTCAACATATGCATATTTCATGAATATATACATAGTGAATCATATTTCATTATAATTTGAATTTTGGGTTTTTTCCAACATGCTTTGCAAAAATCTCTGAAGGAAGCAATATAATTTACATGTGAGGCAATTAAAGATACTTTTACTTCCAAAGCAGAATTTTAAATATTAAAACATTGAATATTCATTCTGTGCGAAAATAAAACAAAAATCCCGAAATCAAATGAAGCCAGGAAATTAATCCCCTGAAGTAACAGCAGATTTGAGAATCAAGGCGCAAAATATTTTAAGACTATTTATTGAGAAATGAAAAACTTTTATAAAGAAAAACAGAATTAGAGTTTCCTGGGATTACTCAAACAAGTCATATGCCATTTAAGAACCTAACACTGGAAACCAAATACATAGGGTTAAAACTTCAAATTATTGTAGAGTTAACAACATTAGGAATTATTAAAGTGGGATATACTTACAGCAATCCCACACTATTAATTTGTAACCTGGAAAATTGATTGCACTCTATTGTATGTTGTTGTGAAAAGATGCACAGGCTTTTAATGTAGCCTGCATAATCTACTGTGACTGAGGGGATGTGCAGAGTGCCTTTCCATCATTGCTGGGTAACCAGCTCCATGGCATGTGGGATTAAGACAAAGACTTCCAGGAAGGAAATAAGCCTTACAGGCTCATTTGTGTCCTAGGCACTTTTGATTTTACAAAGTAAGCACTGCATTTAGTTGTTGCTGTTGTTAGGAGTAAGACTAATAGTAAAGACCATGGGGACGCAGTGGCTGTGGATCTGCACCCTGTCGGTTAGATGATGCAGGTGCAGGTTTGCATCCACTGCAGGGATGCTGTGTTTTGAAAAAGTTGGGGATTTACCCCAACTTTTTCAAAGGGAGCAATGTCAGCATGGAGCTTCTGCTGTATAACGTCGCTCTGCAACCAATCTGGGGCCAACCTGGCAGTGGAGCCTGGAGGAAGGCAACCAGCGACTGTTGTTCCCCGCCTCGATCCAGAGGGAGAGGCAGGTAATAAATAAATATATGATGATGATGATGATGATGATGATGATGATGTCATGGCAAGCGTGATGGAGCCCAAAGTATGCCAGTGAAATGTATACTTCTGGGCATGTCAAAACAGTGATAAGAACACAACAAAATAACAGGATAAAAACTACAGCAGGATAAAACCACCAGCAGTTAAAACAGTCTCTGCCACAAGTCTGGGGAAATAAAATAAATAAATTTAAAAAGATTTTCACCTGGCAATGAGAAAATGTCAAAGTTTGCACCAAGCACCAAGCAAACCTCCCTAGGTGGTGTCATAGCTAGCTCTACAATTAGGTAAAATGAGGTGACTGCCTTAGCTAGTGGATGCTGGAGTGTGTAGGGGACAGCGGGGGCAGCACACCCAACTGTTCCCCACTTTTCTGTGTGCTAGAATACCTGCCTTACATCTCCTAAGCTATTCTGCTGCTCTCAGTTGAGATGCACCTTTCTACATCTAAGGGTGTCAAGGAAGGGCTTGGGGGTGATCCCGGATTTACTTGCTTCCAGGATCGTTGCCCACTTTCTACAGAGGAGTGCGATGTCCCAGAAGCAAATGGGATGTCGCGCTCATCGTGGCCGCCATTTTTTCCCAAGGTAGCTGGGAGTGCACTTGCGCTTCATCGGAACAGTAAGTTTTTTTTTTAAAAAAACCACCTGAAATCGCGTCCCTTACCCCCACCCGCCATCCCATGGATGATGAGAATCCAGCCCCCCTCTCTCCTATGGGCATGGAGTTGCACTGCATGGCTCCATGCCCGTTTCTGGTACCGCGATTACTCACAAGGAAGCAGGCAGCAAGTAGGACATGCACCCACACTTCCCGCGGTCTCGGGATTGTCCCAGAACCGCTGGAAGATTCGGGTTTTCCCAGGGTTTCTTTATCCCTGGGAAAACCCGTGCCTGTACCCCCCGTGCCCCCAGGAGTCCCTGCGCATCAGTTGGATGCACAGGGAGCACCCAGGGACAACCCCGGGGAAAAGGCTGGTTTAAAAATGGGCCACTGTCTCATCATTAGTGTTAAAGTAAGATTCAACTGCTAGCACAGTTGGCTAGCAGCTGAATTAAGGCAGTTGAGATAAGGTTGCATGGGGTGGGGTGCCATCTTGCCCTTTGCCTCAGGCAGAAAAATGTCTGAGCACCACAAACAGATGCAACAACTGAGAAGGCCCTTTTCCAGTCACCTCCTGACTCACTTCAGCTTATGGGGGCACCTGGAAAAGTGTACTGTGTGCTTTGCTGGCTCCAGATTTTTGAGGCCCCTTGGGAAAAGCATCCCCCAATAACCCCCTTCTCTCAGTGAGTCTGCTTTCTCACCGCCATTGTCCCCAGCTGCTCTTGGTCCTTCTCCTCTTTCTCATCATTGCTGCCACTTGCTTGCTTGACAGGCAGAGAGCCAGGGAGCAGGTATGCCATGGTAAGTACTGCTCCTCCTTCTCACCGACACTGTTGTCTGGACCAGAGCAAGAAGCAGATGAATAAGCAGGCTGCGATGGTGAACTGGAGGAGCAACTCCAGGCTGCTCTTCTAAGTGGGCCTCTGCTGGGGCGTGGGCCTTGACGCCGGCTCTGACTGTGTAGCTTTTGTTGGCTAGGGTGACTAGATAAAATCCAGGTCAGGGCTCATGTAACTTTAACTGTTGTAGAGAAAAGGGAATTTCAGCCAGTGTCATTTGTATGCAATTAGTTCCTGGTGAAATTCCCTCTTCATCACAACTGTTAAAGTTGCAGGGGCCCTGCCTTCTTTTGTATATGGTCACTTTAGTATAGTGCCTGCACCTTTAACTGTTGTGATGAAGAGGGAATTTCACCAGGAACTAATTGCATACAAATGACACTGGCTGAAATTCCCTTTTCTCTACAACTGTTAAAGTTACATGAGCCCTGACCTGGATTTTATCTGGTCACCCTATTGTTGGCATAGATGATACTAATGTTGGAATATCATGCCGTGAATGTGATGATATATTGATATTAACATGGTCATGTTTGGCAATGTGCTTTGCCTCACTGAAGGCAAATAATATAATAATGATGATAATAATAATAATAATAATAATATTTATTTATAACCCGGCTCTCCCTTCGGATCAAGGCGGGGAACACAATGCAAAATACAAGAATCACAAAGTTAAAAAAAATTAAAACAAGAGAAAATACATCATTAAAATATCTTAAAATTCATCTGGATAGGCCTGCCGGAAGAGAGCAGTCTTCATGACTCTGTTAAATTCATGAAGACTGCTAATTTGTCTAATCTCCTCCGGCAGACCATTCCATAGTCTGGGAGCGATAGAAGAGAAGGTCCTCTGGGTAACACTCGCCAGCCTAGTTCTGGCTGGCTTGAGTAAGTTCTTCCCAGAGGACCTAAGTGTGCGGGGCGGATTGTACAGGAGAAGGCAATCCCGTAGGTAGCCTGGGCCCAAACCATGTAGGGCTTTAAAGGTAAGAACCAACACTTTATACTTCACCTGGAAACTGACTGGCAGCCAGTGAAGTGATTTTAAAACTGGTGTAATGTGGTCACTCCTAGGTGTACCGGTGACCAACCTGGCTGCCATATTTTGAACAAGTTGAAGTTTCCGGACTAGGCACAAAGGTAGCCTTATGTACAGCGCATTGCAGAAGTCAAGCCTCGAAGTTACCAGCGCGTGCACTACCATCCTTAGGTCTTCCAACTCTAGGAAGGGGCGCAGCTGGCATATCAGCCGAAGCTGATAGTAGGCACTCCTGGCCGTCACATCAATCTGAGCTGTCATCTGGAGCGACGGATCCAGGAGTACACCCAAGCTGCGAACACAGTCTTTCAGGGGGGTGTAACCCCATCCAGAACTGGTTGACACACCTCCAAAGGTTGGGGCCTTTGACAGTGAGCACCTCCGTCTTGTCTGGATTCAGCTTCAGTTTGTTTTTCCTCATCCAGCCCATTACCACCTCCAAGCATTCATTCAGAGGAGACACACTATCCTTTGCTGACGATGTTGTCGAAGGCATAGAGAAATATATTTGGGTGTCATCAGCATACTGATAGCACCCTGCCCCATGCCTCCGGATGATTTCTCCCAGTGGTTTCATATAAATGTTAAACAGCATTGGGGAAAGGATGGCACCTTGCGGTACACCACATAGCAACTCCTTTTTTGAAGAGCAGCTATCCCCAAGCATCACCATCTTGAACCCGCCCTAGAGATAGGATCGGAACCACTGAAGCACAGTGCCCCCGATTCCCAATTCCCCCAGGCGCTCCAGAAGGATACCATGGTCGATGGTATCGAAAGCCGCTGAGAGGTCCAGGAGTACCAGCAGGGACACACTCCCCCTGTCGATACTAAGGCGTAGATCATCCACTAAGGCGACCAAAGCGGTCTCAGCTCTGTATCCTGCCCTGAAGCCGGTTTGAAATGGATCTAGAAAATCAGTGTCATCCAAGACTGCCTGGAGTTGAAAGGCAACCGCTCTCTCGATCACCTTGCCAAAAAATGGAAGATTTGATACTGGCCTGTAGTTATTAAGGTCCAGGGGATCCAGGGAGGGCTTTTTTAGAAGCGACCTTACCACCGCCTCTTTTAAACATAATGGAAAGCTCCCCTCCCTGAGAGATGCATTAATGATATGTTGTAGATGTGATCTAACTACATCTCCTCCCTGGACGACCAGCCAAGAAGGGCAGGGATCGAGAGGGCAAGTCGTCCTCCTCACACATCCAAGTACCTTGTCTACATCCTCGGTACTCACCAACTGAAACTGATCAAGTGTAATCCTACTCACGGAGTCGCTGGACACTCCACTGTCAGCCTCTGCTGTAACAATGGCATCTAAGTCGGCTCGTATCCGAGAGATTTTATCTGAGAAATGATCATTAAAGGCATCACAGCGAACTACCGAAGGCTCTAAAATCGGATTCAGGGGAGAAGGTGCCTGGTTTAGACCCCTCACCACCCTGAACAGTTCTGCTGGACGTGAATTCACAGACGCAATGCGTGCAGAGAAGAAAGCTTTCTTCGCTGCACGTATTGCCACCCCATAGGAACAAAGGTGTTCTCTATGTCGTGTCTTGTTGGATATAAGTCGAGTTTTCTGCCATCGGCGTTCCAGTCGTCGTCCTTTCCGCTTCAACTCCCTGAGGTCTTCTGTATACCAGGGTGCCCTATTAGAAGCAGGCCGGAGAGGACGTTTGGGAGTGATCATGTCGATAGCCCTAGTTAGGTCTTGATTCCATCTATTGACCAGGGCTTCTACAGGATCATCGACGAAACCAGCCATAGAACCCTCCAAGGCTTTCTGGAATCCAGAAGGATCCATCAGCCTTCGAGGGCGGACCATCTTAATAGGTCCGCCACCCCTGCAGGGGCGGGTGGTAGCCGTGATACTAGCCCTGACCAGAAAATGATCTGTCCATGACAATTCGGAGGTATTCAATACCTCCGCCCACAGATCCGTCTGTTCGGAACTGAAAACAGCATCGAGGGTGTGACCTGCTGAATGTGTGGGTCCAGAGACCAATTGGGATAGGCCCATGTTTGTCATGGATGCCATGAACTCCCGAGCTCCACCTGACAAACCGGCCTCGAATGGGATGTTGAAGTCACCCAGGACCAAAAGCCTGGGCGAATCCAACACCAGTTCCGAGACCAGTTCCGTGAACTCGGCCAGGGAGTCTGATAGGCAGCGGGGTGGCCGGTACACTAACAGAATCCCTAATCTATCCCTGGTCTTCAGACTCAGGTACACACACTCAATGTGATTCAGTTGCCGGACAGGATGTCTGGTCAGGTTAAGATGGTTTTTGTAGACCACAGCTACTCCGCCCGCCCGCCCACTTTCTCTCACCTGCTCATGAATCTGATCAACAGTGAGGCCAACACTTCTGGAATAAGCAGACACAGTTGTCTCTTTCACAGCAATGCCTGAAAAAAAAAATGCTGAAATGGGGCTCCTTTTGATACTGATGGAAGTGATTGAAAAAGATTATCACTCTTTTGGCACAACTCTCATATATAACTTGAGGTTTGAATGATAGGAATTGTGCAGAGCTATTCTTGTTGGTAAAAGCCACCTATCAGTTTTCTTTGCAGACTGAGCTACCTTTTTTCTGCAGTCTCTAAAAGAAATTGTTATGTTTTCTTTCTCTTTGTTTGGATCATAGCAACCCAACACACCGTGTCCCTGTGGGTATCACTCTGGCAGCTGGGGAATAGCTAAAGATGCTCCAACTGACATGTTGTTGTGCTGTTTTGCCAGATCGCATAGTTAGCTATGAGTGTACTCTGTGCTCAGTGCATGTAAATGTCTAGCCTCAAATGCATGTCACCCTCACAGGCAGTCTGTAAACACAAATAATGTGAGCTGTTCACATTTCAAGCAGAGTAGCCTTTCCTTATTAATTCTGGACAAAAATAAATGACAATCATGTTAGCGTCTGCAGGAGGGAAGAGAATTAGATTAACTCTAACTCTGGTTGACAGTCCATTTTTCCACTCTCCATTTTCATTCCCTCTCCCCGCCACTCTCCCCACAACACACATAAAAACAGAGGCACTGATCCAGCCAAAATCTGTCTCCTTTGTTGATAAGATTAGGATCTCCAGTCAATTGTTCACTTATTAAATTGATAAGGAATTTGTCTAATCAAATTATAGGAATGTTCAGTCTTCAACAAATCATGCATTGTTTTAGTTGCATGCTTAGGAAACTCAATACAGCTATTGCTTATTGCCTTTTACTATCCAGGACATTATTATTTTGTCTGAAATTCTGTTAAATGTTTCATTAAATTATGAATCATCTTAAAATAACTAATGCTCTTTCAATTGCATCCAATGGAACAGGCTGAAATTCACGAAGGTTCATGCCATGATAGGCTCATTAAGTGTACACAACTCTTTGTTTTCATTTCAGAAAGACTATTTAGCACATATAGTTTAGAATGCTATAAATTAGAAGTGCTTTTATTCAGCCCCTTTATTAATATTTTCTAATTGATATTGAACATATGTAACAATTAATAAAGTGTTAAGCCATTGGTTCATCTCACTCAGTATTATCTACTCTGATTGATGGCAGCTCTCCATGACCTGAGCCTTGCATTTCCCAGTCTTGTGACTTGGGATCCTTTAACACAGCTGTCCCCAACTTTGTACCCTCAAGTTGTTTTGAATGACAATTCCCAGCACTCCTGGCCATTGGCCATGCTAGCTAGGGCTGTTGCTAACTTGATGGACCTATAAGTCACTATTAGAACACATTCATTGCATAAAGGCCCCAAATTCAGTCCCCAGTATGTGTAGTTTAAAAAGAAACCTTAGGTAGCAGTGCTGGGGAAGACACTGCCTCAAACCTTGGAGAGCTGCTGCACATCGGAATAGACCAGCCTGCCCCAATCTTACCTCCAGATATTTTGAACCGATATGCATCAGCCCCAGCAAGCATGCCCAATAGTCATGAATGCTAGGAGTTGTAGTCCAAAATTCCAGATGCTCACCAGGTTGGGGAAGGATGGAATGGGACAGTATGGGCCAATAGTCTGTCTCAGTACAAATTCAGATTCATATGTTCAAAATTGTATTTGGGAAATATGGATTGTATTCCTGTGTGAACCATAGAAGGACACATTTACTGGGCAGAGCAATGTCATTTCTGGCTCTTCACTGTTCCACCTTCCCTGCTATGAACCTGCTCTGATTTAGTCCATGTTTCCATCACCAGTTCTGCGAAAGAGTCATCTATTTGTATGGCTAAAGGGAGGTCTGAAGATAGATGGAAGTCTGAATAAATGTTGTCTGCTTGAATTAACCTGTAGACCTCAATTATCTAATGCAGCAGATAATGGACCATTGAAGCAAATAGCAAACCATCTTGTCAATGGCTCATTAATACTGTCATCTTTAAAATATGGATTTTCATTAAGAGTTTTATCTGTCCAATATACACTGCTAACTCATGTATGTTGTTTACCAAAGAACTAGCTCCTAGAACCTTGCGTTCCTCTTTTTGTTGTTGTTGTTGTTGTTGTTGCTGCTGCTGCTGCTGCATGACAGTAATACGAACTGAAGGTGACAGTAAGAGAGATGGAATATATCGGAAGAGACACTCCAAGGGCCGTATCATCACTGACATAAGAGAAATGACTGCAACCTCAAGAAATGAAATTCAGTTATATCCACTCAAAATCCAGCAGCAGCTTCTCAACCTCAGTTAGGTCTGAATATTCATAGTATTTTAAGATCAGCAGATTATAATTGCTGTGCATAATCTTTTAATTAGCACTCATTTTCTCTACAGCAGTGGATGTGGGGGGAAATTAAACAGGCTTAGACTCTCTCAATGAAAATGAAGCATGCTGGTTGATTATAGTCTGAGCTCAACATGGCTTGTTCGGAGTTGCTCCAGGTTTGCATGGGTCCTCCCCCATAAGCTGTTGTCCCCCCTCCCCATTGTGGCAAGTAACTCTCTTGCCCTCCCACCTTTTTTTACTATGAAAGCCCTCTTTCAGTAGATGGGTGGATGCTTGGGAGACATTGCTACTGGAGGAGGAAGTAGAAATGGTGGCATGACCAGGAAAGAAGAGTAGTAGTGGTGGGCTCTTGGCTGCTGCCCAGTCGTGTCATTGGGCCTGGGGCTTACTCCCACTGGTATTCATGTCACGTCTAACTTTTAGACATCTATGAAGTGGTTAATAAACGTATCTTAGTATACATTATAAAACTAACTTTAATAAGCCTTCCAAACTTCTGTGCTTGTATGTAAACACACACAGAGAGAGACAGAGACAGAGACAGTATGCCATGTGTAAAGAACTAAGTGCCTTTAATGAACTCTCAAAAGCTTTGTTAGCACATACAGCATATGAATACAGGTTTACTCAAAAATAAGTTCCATTGAGTTCAGTGGCACCTACTCCCATGTAAGGATTACAGCCATGCAGTTTGATCCTAAGCTACATTTACTTAGAAGTAAGTCCCAATTTATTCAGTGGGGCTCACTTCCAAGCCTGTCAGTGAGGACTGGGAAGAGGGCAGATTCTCCCCGGGAGAATCTGGTGGTGGCATAAGTCCAACCGCCTTCCCTTCCCCCAAGTTTATGCTATTGGCTTTGGACTTGGAAATCCTTAGTAAGCCATGAGGGCCAACAGACAATGAAGGATGGTGATCACCTTCACAAACTGATTTGAATGAGCTACTCTAGAGTAGTGCAGCCAGGCTTGCTATGCAAGGCATAGGCTTTTGTACAGAGGAAGGGAGAGACTATGATGCACCAGGGTTAGCTTTGCCTCCCTCCATCTGTGATAGAAGATCTGCCCTTTGAGATGCACCACTACTGAAGGGCAGTGGCAAGATGAGCAGAAACTGCTGCTCATTTTAGATTATATATCATCACTCTGCCTCTTTCTTTTCTAGGCTACAGCCTACAGTTTGGGAGGCTGTAGGCTGTAGCATGGCCATGCTGACTAGAGTTTATTGGGGTTGTAGTCTAGAACACCTGGAGGGCACTAGGCTGCATGGACTACAGGCAGACAGCAATGGTGGCCTTTGTTGCATCAATTTCTGATTCAGATCTGTATGCACAAAACACCTCCACCCCTCCTCCTCTTCCTCCTTTTTTCAGTAGCAGCAGCAAATATTTAAATATTTTGATTGATTTTTCTTACTTTCTTTGGAACCATTTCATGCTGTAATTTCAGGCTAACCATTCCAGAATATATTTGATTAAATCTCTTTGAATGGTAGTTCCAATTACTTGGTAGCATCCACTTGAAAATAATGTTCAAATAAATCAGAGTAATAGCCTTGAGTGTTTAAATTTTCATATGATTTAGAATTTGTATACAGAGATTAGAGAACTATTTTTGAACGATTTCACTATATATATATATATATATATATATATATATATCTTTTGAAAAAGTACTTAGAATTAGCTATTAGAAAATAACTGCAGTCGCAGCAGAGCAAGAAGATAAAATGCTTTGATTTTACAAGCTAACTTTATGATGTCAAATTGCCTGGTTTCTTCCATCTCCACCCCCAAGGTTGTTTAGTAGTGGAAGGCACACTTTTTATCTGGTATCTTCCAAATCCCCCAAGACTGAAGAAGTCAGTCTTGTACACAACAATATTTTTCAAGGATGTTCGCTTCTGCTTCCACACTGTTTGGGGCCTTGCTTGATTTGCATAACTAGATTATAAAAAATAAATGAACTAAGGCTAACTTGTGTGACAAGTGGTCAACCTGCCTGTCCTTTAAAATGAAAAGAAAAGAAGGAAGGATGTTATGTTTCTTTGACTATTTTTAGCACATGGCTTTTGGTTTATAGCCATTCATTTTAGATGAATGTCAAACTGCTGTTATTTAGTCTGGTATTATAAACGGAGTTGACATTAAACAGGAAGGCCAATCCTTTCAAAACATGTTGGCATGACTACTTGGGTGACCATATGGAAAGGAGGACAGGTCTCCTGTATCTTTAACAGTTGCATAGAAAAGGGAATTTCAGCAGGTGTCATTGGTATGCATGCAGCACCTGGTGAAATTCTCTCATCACAACAGTTAAAGGTGCAGGAGCCCTGCCCTAGTAACCAGATACAAAAGAGGGCAGGGCTTCTGCAGCTTTAACTGTTGTGATGAAGACGGTATTTCTCCAGGTGCTGCATGTATACAAATGACACCTGCTGAAATTCCCCTTTCAATACAAGTATTAAAGATACAGGAGCCCTGTCCTCCTTTTCATATGGTCACCCTAGTACCCCCCACCCCAGGAAACCGGATAAGCTCTTAGTCTGGTCGAGAGGTTCAAAAAGGGCAAGAGAGCTAAGATGCTAAGTCATGAAGAAAGAGTTATTTTTACAACATCATCTTTAAAACACAGTTGCGAATGGGGAAGGAAGCATGGAATAAAGACACAAACACCACAGCTTAGGATAAACTAGGGCCTCTTTATTTAAACAATAAGGGAGATTCAACCCCTCCCTGGATCTGCATGTGAGAATGCAGGAATCTATATGTCCGTATCTCAGGCCGCTTGCCTGGCTTTATGGGCAAGCCACTCTCCTAAGCCAGGAGTCAGGTAAACCCAGCCCCACTCTTATGTGACACTTTTGTTAAGTGTGGGAAACTGTCTCGCCTCACCAGATGGTTCACTAATCTTAGAGACATAAAACACAAGATAATAAAATATAATATAAAAACCTTTAGAAGTTTAAAACAGAATAAAATCAAAGTAAAAACCAGAGTAAAAGCCAGCATTAGTGTAAAGATAGAAACACATATAACAAATTTTATTTAATCATTTTAATTACATTTTTATACTTCCCAATAGCCGAGGCTCTCTGGGACGTTTACAATTAAAACCATAAAAAAACAGCGGATCAAAACATAATGCAAAGCTTTAAAAGTTAAAAACATACACATTTTAAACCAAAATAAACCCAGCAGCAGTTACAGACCAGGGAAAGCCTGTTTGGAAAGATGTGTTTTCAGGAGGTATTTAAAGGATGTTGCATTTTCCGCCTTCCAAATGGCACGAGGGAGGGTTTTCTTTTGTGGGACTAAAAGGCATGGGAGAATAAAAATTTACTGTCGCTGAAAGTACCATAATGTAGGTGCTGGATGAGCCTCTCTGGAGATTGCGTTCCACAGCCAAGGTGCTGCTGTCGAAAAGGCCATCTCCTTAGTAGCCACCTACTTCAGCTCATTTGGCAGGACCACCTGGAGGAGAGCTTCCGAAGCTGAACCTAGGGCCAGGCAACAAAGGGTGAACATGGATAAGGGGAGTTGAACCCTGATCCTCCCCAGTGTTACCTCCCTGCACTCTGGGCTCATCTACACCTGCAGCCCTTTGGGGAGTGGGGAGGGACAATCACGGAGTCTTCCACTTCTGGGATCGTCCCTCAGGAGCCACACGCCAGTGAGTTGTCCTAGAAGTAAAGAGGGACGTTCTGGGTTGCCATTGTGTTGTTGTTGTTGTTGTTGTTGTTGTTGTTTTTAAAGAAGATACATTTGTGCAATTGTGCTGGTGCAATCCTGCGCTAAGGAAGTTTTTTTTAAAAAAAAAATACAACAAACTTGGCGCTGGAAGACTCCAAGCACCATCTTAAAGATGGAGAAAATACTCTCCCCCTCACCTCCGATGCCCACACTCCCCCCGCATAGCTCCGTGCCCGTTTCCTGAGCCCCGCTACTCATGGGGAAGGAGAGCCACACCACCGGCTGAGTTTGGGTTGATCCCAAGACGGTGGGAACAAACAGGAAAAAAGCAGTCCCAGCTATCCTGGGAGAAGTGAGTGCTCATCCCCAGTTCCCCCTGGATCAGCAAAGACATCTTCGTGACCACCTGCAGATAAATGGCAGATGTAGACAAGTCCTCTGTCTCCAGTACCAGAAGTGGGTTGGGCTGGGGAAGAAAAATTAGAAAGATTTCATTCAAATGCTTGCTCATCCATGAAACTCACTTGGTGGCCTTAGGCAAGTTTCAGTCTCTCAGTCTAACCTACCCCACTTGATTTTTGTGGAGATAAAACCTCTGCTTTGAAGTCCTTGCTTAGAGGACAAGTAGGAGGGACTGTGGAGCACAGGCTTTATACACAGAAGGTCGTGGAAGCTGAAGTGAAAGGGATATGGTGATGTGAAAGACAGCTGGAGCTGAAGCGCCGCCGCCTGCCAAAGTAGACAATATGGGCAACTAGTCTGATCTGGTATAAGCCAGCTTCCTATGCAAGATGCAACATAATAATGAATATACCAAAGTAGCACAATATCACTTTGCTGTTAATCATCCTGCTGGAAATTTATGGTTAAATTATGCTTAGTACCCTTTCTGAGGTAGTGAGTACACATATCTCAAAGACCACTATCTTGTGTACGTATTTGTGTAAACACAGTGGGACTTGCTTGAGAGTAAATATGCCTAGGATTGCACTACACTTGATTTCTGTCAGTTTTATTTTCCGCTACCTAATGGATAGCCAGAAAGAGAGGCAGATTCTCATAACGAGGTGCTGGGGTAGGGTGGGGTAAACGGCATTACTTCTGAATGTGTCATTCACACGGGGGTCTGTTGTTAATTGCCCCCCCACTTCACTGAGGTAAGCAAGGGTTAGGGAGGTGGTCGGGAGTGACAGTATGCAATGGCGAAAGTCATCCGGGTAAATAATTTAACGTGAGAAAAGGAAGTCTGTTATGCTTCCCCACAACAGGCGTTTGTGATGATTTTTCAAATCCAAGAAAATAATCCAGTAATTATGTTCCATGAAGGCATGTGAGTAAAGGTGGGAAGACCAACGTTCGCTTTAAATCAGATGCTCTCTTCTCCGTATTTCTTTGGCTCATTCTTGCTAGCTTCTGATGGTCTCAAATAAATACCTTTCTAGCAAATGGATGCTTATAGCAAAGGAGTAGAAGCTTCTTTTCTGAACATTGGTGCTATAAAAGAAAGCAACATATTCACTTGACTTGGCTTTGTACTTTATTATCTTGGCAGTGGAACTATTATTAGGCAATAGGGGGCTTGTGGGATATGTTTAAAGCAAGACTTCAGTTTTGTGATGTTTGGAGTGGTATTTGATGCAAAGCCACAGGACAATATTTGTCAAGTCACTTTGGGAGGAAAAAGGTGACTACACTACAGTAAATATCGATAATCTCTCACCGTGTGACAGGAACTGCGTTTTTTGCTATAAATATTGAGATGTTGCTTGATTTGCATCACATAACATCCTGAGGCTTTCAATGCAATATTCCATCGCTTTGTGTTAAGACTCAGATAGGCAATACTGGATGAATATTTTCATATGAGCAAAAGAATATAGAAGTCAGAATCTAGATTCATAGCAAAAAAAAATAAGTGGAGAAAGAAAAGAAGTTTAAAGTATGCCATCCAGACCGTTTACTGCCTCAAATGGTTCGTTGTCTAAACAGCCTCCAGTTCTCTAATCAATAGGTAACTCTACTCTCAGCTTCTCTACATTTTTTAAAATCCCACTGCCTTACCAGGGCTTTCTGCTTCCACTTTCTTTCTGGCATTATGATCGGCATCATTACATGAGCGGCCACAGGCAGCCACATGGTTTGAAATTGAATTCTTCCTCTCTGACATGCTCCATTCACTTTCATTCACTTTAAAGAGACAGCACCATCTAGTGGCATAATTATAGCACAATGCTGGGCTTACTCACTGGATGATTTTGCTATATCCAGAATATTACCACATTACCTCCGTTTTCTTTGAAAACGAGATTTCTAAGGGGTAGCTCTGGAGACGTCCTGCTGTTGACGACATCGTGTAATGGGCACGCAAACTTCTGTGACTGGCCAATGACAAGCGTGCAATAAATAATTCATTTAGAGAAGCTCCCAGTTTGGGTTTTATTGACACTACATGTAAGGGTGTTATCTAAGTTTAGACAATGTAAAATCTTTACTTCTGTTCTCAACTTCATATGGGAACTTTTGTATCTCCGAAGAGATATTCTCCATTGCTTCAGTTTCCCAGTGTTTTTGTATAATCTTGCACTATGCAAAGCTCTAACCTAATTCGTCTTCAGAGAGCTTCCTCTTCTACCATTTAAAGAACAACACTAGTCTGCATGCTAGGTCTAGCGCTAGGTCCATCTCTAAAAAACCTCTGTGTGTGTGTGTGTGTGTGTGTGTGTGTGTGTGTTTAACACTGAGCTTGATAAAGATTTCTGAACAACTCAAAAGCTCATAATACCACAGTGTGAATCATGGTTGTTCTAAATAAAGCAGAGGTGGTGGTTTCAACCCAAGGGCCCAGTTCCATTTTGGATAAGTTCTCAGGGGCCATATTGCAGTGGTGGGAGGGTCAAAAAGTAAAAGTGATGCGGCCAAGCTTTTCAAAAATGCCAGCATATTTTAGTTTAAAGCTCTTACTGTCAGTAATTAAGTCTTGGGAGAGGAATTTCAACTTTTTATTATTGGAGAAAACTGCACAAAAGCTGGGAAACCACCAAACAATTGGTGGTCAAGGGGTAGCGGGTGGGGCTAAGGGAAAGCCAGTGGCTATCTGGGGAAACCTGGAGGGCTAGATTGGGACCCCAGGAGGGCCGGATTTGGCCTCTGGGCCTGAGGTTTTGCACCCCTGAAACAAAGGAATAGGTTGCAGTTTCTTCTTTGATTCACTCAGTACCTTTTTCTAAAAAGAGAATAGAAAGTGGCAGCATCAATCTGCTATGCATATATGGAAAGGCACATCATAGTATTGATAACAGATGCTCCGTTTTAGCTCAGGTTTCTGCATTACTGCAAACAGCAAATGCAAGAAATTATGTGCCCATTTGCAGACTATCATCATTTTTTAGCTGATAACTAGTGTAACAGTGTCCACTGCTGGCAAATCAGGCAACTGCACCACATAGTATGTATAGAATAAATCTGTCAGACTATTGTGACAAATAACAATTAAACTGGGTGATTTCTAAATTCAGTCTGCTGAGTTTTGGTGTGTTTGCGTGTGTGTGCATGGGTGTGGGGGGAAGTCCCAGCTACATCTTCTGGGAATATTACAAGTACTCTTTCTGCTAATAATAATAATACATGTGGAAGACTGAATTAGTGACCTGTAGCAATGCAATAACACCAGCTTGACACTGTCTGGTTTTAGATCCCTAGAGGTTCTTTTAGAGCACAACATAATTTAGCATTGGCCAGGATTATTGGTTTGCCTTGCAGCTACATCTGAAAGGTCCCACACAGATACTGGATCCTTATCTGTCAGAAACACAAGACAAGTAATATTTTACATTCGGATTTTAATTAACTTTGCTTTTGGTGCCATTTAAATTTCCCAGAAATTGAAAATGTCTAAAGCCTCCTGTACTGGAGTTAAGAATATGAAATTAAGGCTGTAACCTTATACACACTTACCTGGGAGTAAGCCCCGTTGAACTCAGTAGGGCTTGCTTTCAGTAGACACGCATAGGATTGCACTGGAAGAATTGTCTTGTTCATAGACCTGTAAGGCACCTCAAAGACCATCTAGACCAACCCCCTACTGATGCAGGAAATCTACTGCTACAGCATGCTTGGCCATCCAGTCTCTGCTTAAAAACTAATCACGAAGGAGAGGCTGCCACTTTCCAAGGCACCCTGTTCTAGAACAAAACCAAAGGTACATCTGTCCAGCATTCAGGTAGGGCATTATGGTGATAGCCATCCCTGTGAACATGGAGGTTCAATGTTAGCTAATACAGGCTGACCAGATAAAATCCAGGTCAGGGCTCATGTAACTTTAACAGCTGTAGAGAAAAGGGCATTTCAGCCAGTGTCATTTGTATGCAATTAGTTCCTGGTGATATTCCCTCTTCATCACAACAATTAAAGTTGCAGGCACTATACTAGAGTGACCATGTACAAAAGAAGGCAGGGCCCCTGCAACTTTAACAGTTGTGATGAAGAGGGAATTTCACCAAGAACTAATTGCAGACAAATGACACCGGCTGAAATTCCCTTTGCTCTACATGAGCTCAAGTTACATGAGCCCTGACCTGGATTTTATCTGGTCACCCTAAGCTAATAATCCCTGATACATCTAAGCTCTATGAATTGGAATCAAATCCTTTTATTTAAAAAAAAACTATGCAGGCTGGCATATAAGCTAGTAGTACCATATTTGTGGTAGTGGATTCCATATGTTCATCATGAATGGTTTGCAATACATTCTTTTGCCTATCCTGAATCTACTGCCAATACATTTTATTGGATGATCTTGATCAGGGGCAGGGGGACTTCTGTTTATAGGATTTCTTTCAAGTGGCGTTGAGGGGGATGGGACAGGGTGCCTTCTTCAACTGTATTATGTCATTTTTGAGAGTGGGCAACCAGAACTCCTTGGGCCTGTTCAGATGTCATGCTAAGCCATGATACTTAAGGGGCTAACTATGACAGCTTAATGTGTAGTGTGTGTATGGGGGGAACATGACAACAGTGGTTATGGAACCACCTTGGATAACCAACCCTCTGCAGCAGGGTTAAGGGGCCCCAGGGGAGCTTTAATCGGTTGAGACTTGTAAACCACCCGGGGGCCGTTTTAACCACTGGAGAGCCACAGAGGGGAGCCATAGGAGAACCATAATGTCTGCCAGCTAGAGTGACTGCCATTTCTGGTGACACTCTTGTCATTGTTGACTTTTTCTCTGGTAATGCATCTTCTCCATCTTTTTCTGATGGAGTGGCTGCTGGGAGCCCATTCACGGTGTACAGGATTCTGGGATGCACGATTAAAACATCTTGAAGTATGTGCAGTAACTATGGAAGGGTGGGATTGTAGCAGAACCACATGGTGCTATGTGGTTCCCAGTCATGAGGCAGGCCCACTAGCAGTGGTTTGCCTAACCCTCCCTTCTCCGTAGTTACCTTAACCACCACCCCTCCTTACGTGTGTGCATAGAACCTACTTGTAATGATGCCACAGATTTATCTAGAGGAGTTAATATTTTTGCTGTTTGATATTCAAGCTCTTTTCTGCAGTTCCTAACAATTCCTTTCTTTTAAGCTGCAGAACCGTACTGGGACTGGCGTCTTACATTACATCTGTGGAGTGGGACCTGCAGAAGCCCTGCTTCTTCCCATGCTACTGGGTTAATGTGAGAAGACTCGGATCACCCAGGAGGAGCAAATCACAATGATCACACTAGGACTGGGTTCAGACAACTTGATGATCCAAACTCAGGGGTTTAATATGGGTTGAGTGTTGGTTATTGTTGAACCCACATTGTTGTTGAAATGTGATTTATCATGTTAACCCAGCTGCGCTAACAAACCATGGTTTGTTACCCACAAACAACCGATGAAGAGAACCCATGTTTTGTTGTTGGATTGTGAACTGTGGTTTCTTTGTGGTTAACAAGCCATGGTTTGTTAGTATGGCTGAATTCATACAACACAATCTGCCTGTTTATACAACACACCATGGTTAGGCTGCTAACCCTTTTGCAGCAAATGGTTAGTAAGAATGTTTAAACCTTGGTTATGTAGCCACCATGGTTAGGAATGGTTCATATGACATGCTAAGCCATAATGTTTAGCTCAGAATGCTTAACCACTGTGGCTTAGCATGTTGTCTGAACAGGGTCAATAACCCACATTTCAACAACCACTCACAGTTCAACAACAACCCACACTCAACCCATATTCAACCCTTGAGTAACTGGGATAAAACTGGCATGCAGAAGAAGGATGGCATCATCTCCTCCCATGTGATCCCAGGCATTTTATGTTACTCCGGCAATATAGGAAGGGGGAAGTGCTGTTGCAGCTCCTACATCACCAAGGTAGCATACGAACTTAGTACAAGCTTACTTTTCAGTGTTCTTCCCACAGTAGCTCTGAAATCATTTTCTTGGGTAATTTTATGTGAAGTTTAACTGATAACTAGTATTTCTGGAAAGTTATGAATCATAAATGTTACGTATAAATGCCACGATTACTGTCTTTTGTATATATTGCAAAGAAAGAGGAAATAAGCTGAGGATATTGGGGACCAATTTTAATAATTGCATCTTTAATATTGGCAGTGTTATCAATGTAATAGAAACATAGGACACATTAGCCTAATCACAGAGATCTTGTATAATCAATAGGAAGGGGCCCAAACACCATCTAGCCAAAACCTGGGTTACCAACTCTGGATTTTCAAGAATTCTGGTAGCCCAGGAATGGAGACTGCCTGGCAACCACTCACCCCACCTCCCTTGTCTCAGCAGAGCCTAGTGTGGCAGTGATGGTAGAAGTGGCTATGGAAGAACCATGCATGGACTATGAAAGAAACACACATGGATTAATCTTGTGTGTGTGTGTGTGTGTGTGTGTAATGGTGAGCTGGAGCTGAGCTCAGAAACCCGGCACCCTAATGCCTATGTAGTTGGCTGCATGGTTTAAGCGGATATACTAAATGGAATGATCTTCGCTATCTTTGTATGTTGCCTGTTTTTATGCTTTTTATGGTTTTATATGTTGTATAATGATTTTAAATGTTTAATGTTTTAATCTTTGTAATGCGCCCAGAAAGCTTCAGCTATGGGGCGGTATAGAAATGTAAATAATAATAATAACAATAAAAATGAAAATGATACCATTGACTTTTACTGAAACTATTTCAGCGTCACTTAACAACGTTTATAACCCAGCCAAATTTCTGGCCTTTAAACAAATCATTCGGGCAACTTGCACTGGAGTTTTGCTTAGTTTTAAATGTCCAGGCTAAGTTTTTTCTGGTTGGTCGGTGATTCTATTCTAGACCCTATCCACAAAGTAAAACTCTCTTCTCAAATATCAATCTATGCAATTCAGATCACAATTGCCTTCTTTTCCAGTTTAATGTCCGATGTAAATCAAAATTGAGGATTCCTCTTCCAGAAATAGAATAATGCCTGAGGGCATTTATCTATTCACCCTTTCCCGCAACTTTTCTTCACGAATGAACAGTCCATAGGTGAGTTGCAACATCATGGCAGCAGTATAGGGATGTGACCTTTGGCAGACCAATTATAGAACATGGGAATTATCCACCCACCCACCCCAGCCCTGTCCCATTTATCATTCAAAGTCTTCCTTAAATCCTCCAAAAGATTGGTATGGCTAGTACCAAGATCATCTATTTTGATCATAATTTCTGGAACTAATGCTGGATATTGGGAATTTAATGGAGACAATGACATATGACCATATATCAACATACTCTCATAGGAGTATCATAAATCGGCACTCTTACTAGATTATCCATATTTACAAAAAGATATGTACATTTTTAAGCCTGCCTAGCTCATTCCAAGAGCTCAGACAGTGGTGGTTCATCCATGCCTACAAATGTTTTGCTGTGGGCAAGACCCAGCCAACTTGAAACACTTTTAACTTAAGAACCATTTCTTTCAATGGGAGAGATGTAAGTCCATGTTTAAATACTTCCAGTTGAAAATGGGCTTAAAGATTATTAACATTGGTTGCATCATTTTCAGGTTTGTTAATGCAGTAGTTGCAATGAAGACCACAATAAGTGGCATCTTACCATTGCTTGTTACCCTTTCCACATCCCTGAATAAGCCATGCAACCTTGAGTGACAACTAGATTTTAGCTCACGAATGGAAACCTGAAATCATCTCAGCTTCTTGATGTATATTCACTTTCATGAGGGAAAGGAGAGAAAACATACCATACTCTCAGGAAAACTCATTTAAAGTCCATTTTACACACTGGCTGTTCCTCAGAAGTGTATTGGCTGTAGATTATAAATAACTTTTTCTCTCTAACTCTTGGTAGGAAATTGGATGTTTCCCATTTGGGGGGAAATGAAAGTGACTGGCTAACACTTTTCTAGTCAATTTATTAACATGGACATCCTTCTTGGCTATCCATGACACAGCTTGAGTGATTTGAGCAATATGCAGAAATGTATTAAAGCACAACTCTGTGGATATAAACATATGGATAGTTCTACTTGTACAGGCAGGGTCCTTTATTATTATTATATTCTGCTATCAGGAATAATTTTCACATGGAATAACAACTCTGTAGCAAAACCCATCTCCATTTTGTGCAGAAGGCATAAGATCAGGACTATTTAAATGGAATACAACAATGATCCATTCCTGTTTTGGATGGCCAGCACTGTAGCTGTTACTGCAGCATGAGGTAATGGAACAGAGACCTATACACCCAGCCCCATACATATTTCTTTTAAACCCATTAGCAGTAAGGTTCTTTTTTAAAGCAACAACTAGAGCTTATTTATTTTATTATTGCTTTATTTAATTTAATTTCATGAGAATTATTATTATTATTATTACCCCATAGCCAAAGCTCTCTGGGCGATTAAAAGATTAACCCCCTAAAATGCATTATACAAAGTGTGAATCAATTTACATAAAAATGTATAAACAGACAGCAACACAGAGACACATATATCTAAAAACAATTTTCAACAATCAACCATAGAAATCTCAAAGCTATTTGCAAATAAAAAATAACAACAACAACAAAAACTAATAAAACACTAGTGAACTGATCAATATGCAGTTTCTTTGAACCCAAAGCAAAAATATAAATTGTTCAGTTGAATTAGATTGTTGTGCAGGTTTTCCTTCTTCCTTAATTTCCTTTCTTTTTTTTTCATATTCTGTGTTAATTTCTCTGAAGCAGTACAGCAAAGTTAATGCTATAGTATTGGCTATTAAAGACCAATTGCTTTTTTTATTGTGGGCTTTATGTTTTTATCAAATGGAGTGTTTGGCCATTGCTCAGGGCTTTTGAAATAGCAAAACCTACTACTAAAAATATGCAGTCTAGGTGGATATTCCCAGGTGAAGAATGACAGTAAGAGGCAATTATTATCCACACATGAATTTGCTGTCTCTTGAGAAGTTCTTTTCTTTTCATTACTTCTGCTATGCCCTCTTGTGACAGATGTAACCATGTGGCAGTGATATGGGGAGGATCATAGTTCAGTGGTATGCTTTGCTTGTAGAACAGGGATGGATAACCTTTTTTCTGTCAAAAGCCATGGTACCTCACGGGTAGCCTGTCGGGCACAGCTTGTCGACAGTGGGCGTGGGGGGGGGGTTCTTTGTTGTGTTTTGGTTTATTGCGTTGCTAAAGAGTGCTGAAAGCCAATGTGCATAGCGGTTAGTGTGACAAGTAAGGACTGGAGAGACCTGGTTCAAAAGCTGCACTAAAAATGGCATCTACAGAATATGAATGGGGATCTCTGCTTTTGTTAATGTTACAAAGAAGGATGCACTCATGAAGTGATATTTTTGCTGTTTATTTTTAATAGCAATGGCTGGGTTCCAATGGTATTTTGTGCCAGCGGAAAGACACTTCCACTCTCAGAAGGCAGCCACCCTGAACTCTTGCAATTCCTGTGTCCCGCTGCAGCTCCCTGGGCCCTATCCCACACTGGTCCAGAGGGACTTCGACCCTCAGGAGCAGCTTTTAAAATATATCAGTGGGACTTACATTTGTTGCATTAATTTCCCATGACTAACTTTGGACTCAACCCTCTGAATTCAGTGGGATTTACTTCTGAGGGGAATATGCTTAAGCTCATACATCATGATTAACTTCCATGTATAAGTGTGCTCAGGATGGTACCCTTAGATTTATTCATGCGAATTTCATACACATTGATTTGCCTCATATTGAAAGTTGTGCACAGTGACATTTTGAAGAGCTTTCATTGTCTCAGAAAATCTTGAATGTCAAAATTTTCTGACGCTACTGATAAAACCCTTGCTACACAAACTCTGTACAAGGTATTTAATTAATTTACTTGTCTTCTCCATGCTTCTTTGAAAGTATCTGAAGTATGCCTCCGGTATCTGAGGCAGTAAGCCTATATGCACCAGTTGCTGGGGAACACAGGTGGGAGGGTGCTATTGCATCGTGCCCTGCTTGTGGGTCCCTGGTCAACAGCTGGTTGGCCACTGTTTGAACAGAGTGCTGGATTAGTTGGACCCTTAGTCTGATCCAGCATGGCTCTTCTTATGTTCTTATAGGAAAGTATGTTGTGAAGCAGTAACTGGGGTGTGTGTGTGTGTGTGTGTTATTTACATAAACACCATCAACATACCTTGGAGCTTGGCATCAAGGATATGGTGTATAGCAGGGGTGTTGAATCTCTTCTTCCATTTGGAAGAAGCTCATGGGGGCTGCATTCTAGTGGTGGGTGGGGTCAAAGGTAAAAGGGGGAAAGGACAAAATACAACAACAACAACAACAACAAAGAGACTCTGCACATTTTAGTTTAACCTTCTTACTGCCAGGAACTTAAACCTTAGAACAGGCCTTTTAGAATGGGAGAAAAGGGGCATAAAAGTCAGGAAACCACCAAATGACAGGTGGTTGGGGAAAGGGATGGGCCCATGGGAAGCGTCATGGCCATCTGGGAACCCTAGAGGGCTGTTTTAAGAGACCAGGGAGGCCAGATTAGGCTCCCAGGTCTACGGTTCTGCACCCGTGGCACCTAGGATAGAATATTTGGGAGTAGCTGTGGGATAGTGATGTGGTTGCCTGCTGAGCCACAGTTCTGGACTGCAGGACAAATGGAAGTGATAGGCTGCCAAGATTAGCCCTACTAGCCCCAATGCCACTGTGGGACTTATTAAGCAACAGGTTACATTACTAATATACCTGATAATTTATCAGATTAGGGTATGTGTTGCTTTTGCCTTAATTGCTTCTGAATTATCAATATTAGAGATATACCTTATTCAGAAGTTCATCTCCCATACACATGAGTGAGAGAGTGGGTATCCCCAGCCTGTTGCTTCTTCCCCCACAGTCTCATCCTTGATGCCTGTCTCCTCAGACCTCCATAATAATAATAATAATAATAATAATAATAATAATAATAATTTTATTTCTTACCCACCTCTCTGTTTGGATTGAGGCGGGGAACAACAATAAATATAAAATATGATAAAAAACATAAAACTGATTAAAAACATGGCACACATTATTAAAATAGCAATAAAACATCATTAAAAAATCCTAAAAACATTCTAAAATTCCACTGGATATGCCTGCTGGAAGAGACCAGTCTTTATAGCTCTCTTAAATTCCAGAGAGGTAACTTCTCTACTCATGTGAGCTCTCCACACAAGTTAGAAACCTGATGTGGGGAGCCTACATGAATATGGTGGAGGAGGTGGTGCCAAGGGCATATCCCTGTGCTTCATGCAATTCTAATTGTGTGGGAGTGAGCCATAATGGCCTTCTTATGTACAAAGGTTAGCCTCCAAATCTTATCTGCCTGTCTGATTTTTCACACTTAAAACCCATCTGACGATATAAACAGGGCCCTCAAGGCAGCAATTTCATTTGAGTAGATGGAGTCCATTTAACTAAAATATAATTTCTGCGCATTGTCTGTCTGGCTTTCTTTTAATGCTTCAGCGTTGTGATCTGTCATGCTGTATTCATTGATCTTTTCTTATCGTTGATTACTCTTATTTATTATATCTAGCATTCCTTGATATTCAACAACCTATTAATTCTAGTGTCCGTAAATTAGGATTTTAACATTGCATCGTGTTTCTCTGTTGTAGCCTTCTTTGTGCATTTGCACTGGTAATGCTTGAGTAAAGAAAATAATTTATTTCTTAACTCCACTATATTTAGCCCTTTGTCACGGTACACAAACAAAATGCATAATTACACTGTTCAATCTAAGATGACAATGTCTGATAGTTTAACAATAACTTAGCAGAAAGCATTCCCTCAGGTTTGCAGTCATGAATACCAGCAGCTGAAATAATTTCAAATGTATTGAAACCATATTGCACAATGCAATTATTCTAATGGCAGATTGCTTAAAAGCAAAGGAATTGCTGACTTCTTTCTCATGGTTGCAGACTGGTTCATTCCTCTGAAATATTAAGCTTACTAAAAATGCTTGACACAGTTTCTCCTGGCTGTGTGTAAGTCTCTGCTAAGAGAAACAATGGTCCACATGCTCTTAAAGTTCTAACTTGTAGAATTAGTTAATATAGGTAAATTAATCCATTCTTAGCACTTATCCAAGAACACAATATATATTCTAATTAATTAAACTAGGATAACATTCTAGTTCTTTACCCTTCTGCCCCCTATCACCAATATAGATTAGACTCCTCACTCAAAAGCATGCACTAACAGAGTAATAAAAAAGTATCTGCTCTTTCCCCACTCATTAATTGTTCTGGTTGTGAATACCAAAGGATAACTAAAATGTATTAAGCCTTTCTTCCCCTTTTCAGTGCCCATTGAACTGCTAATAGAAAGTCAGTGATCTCTTCCTCCTTCAGCAGCTGAGCAGTGTGGGATTATCCCACACTGCCTGCATTCTCCTTGCCCCCCACACCCACACACCCATGCTGCTCAGCTGTAGGCTGACCATCTGAAAAGGAGGACAGGGCTCATATAACTTTAACAGTTGTAGAGAAAAGGGAATTTCAGCAGGTGTCATTTGTATGCAATTAGTTCCTTGTGAAATTCCCCCTTCATCACAACTGTTAAAGGTGCAGGCACTATACTAGAGTGACCATATACAAAAGAAGGCAGGGCTCTGCAACTTTAACTGTTGTGATGAAGAGGGAATATCACCAGGAACTAATTGCATACAAATGACACTGATTGAAATTCCCTTTTCTCTACAACTGTTAAAGTTATATGAGCCCTGTCCTCCTTTTCAGATGGTCAGCCTACTCAGCTGTAAACAGGTTATAGTGACACCATAGGGATTGCCACATGACTCTTCATGCATTCAGTGAACATGTCAGGGAGGAGCAAGATCGTGCCTTCTGGGCATACACCCTGATGGTACCCACTGGCCATGTCTCTCAGCATTCAGCATCAGTGAGAAGGGGCCTTGTATGTGTTCAGCTGCACAGTAGAATGTGCAGCCATTAGGCTGAATGGGGAGCTGGAGTGGTTCTACTTCTCCCTCCCATATTCACTGAATGCGGGGCGGGGTTAGGTGTTGTGTGAGCTTCCACTAAAACTCTCCAGTGTAGTGTCTTTCAGAAAGAAAACTAAAGTGTATAGCACTGCTCCTCAGCTTTTCAACTCTGAGGGAAGTGGGGAGTACTTAAGCACATCTGTAACTGAAGAATGAGTGAAGGAATGATTGACAGCAGGGGAGAGCCTATGGAATGATGAGTGGAGTTAGAGTCAGTTGAGAAAGTCAGTTAGCAGTAAAAGTTAAAGACAGTTAATGAGTTGGAAGAAAGTGAATTATTGAGAAGATGGGAATTAGAGGAGTTAAATTGGGATCCGGGAGAAAATCTCTACCGATAAAGCTGAAAGTATGTGTGTGGGTTTGTGTGTTTGGAAATGTGCACCCACTTCCACATGAGGTACAAGCTTGAAAGTTGGGCACGCTGAGAAGTCTTTGTGTACAATGTACCAGAAAAATCTTTAAACCCGAATTTGGAGTTTTACGTATTCTTTCGGAAATTAGTAAAAAAAAAACCATAGGTTTAGGCCTACAAACTCCCAGCATGCCTTGGGCGGGAGGGCAGATTTACCAGGCTTTGGTGGCCATTGTGAGCATGTGGCCAGGTGGGCGCTGCATGCCTTTTACAAGCCAGTCTCCTATAGTCGGTTTCCAGCAGTCAACCCAATTCCACAGCGAAGGCACCCTGCCCTGATAACGCTGTTTTCTCAGAATCTGCCTCCAACCCAAAGGGGAAGTGTGCATGTGGCCTTGGCCCTTTAGAGGGAGGAAGAGACTCTGCACATGCCCAGAAACACCCCATCTGCTGTGTTAGCATAGCATTTGAAAACGGCCACCCATGGCACCCCTCCCTCTGTGGCCAAGGCAATGGGCAATGGGCTCTATGCTTCTGGCTGCTTGCTGATGATGTTGTCACCAGTCAACAGAGGTAGGCCAGGGGTGGCAAGGAGGATGAGGACAAGCAGCAGTAGCAGCTGGCAAGGGGCCTGGGCATCACGGTGAGGGGCGGCTCGGTTGCTGGGATGCCGTGGAGGGGTGTTCTGGGGCTTTTTCTCCCCTGCCTGTCCCCTCCTTAAAGATGAATAAGTTGCAGAGATATTTCTTATTTATCAAATAAACATAATAAATGTTATTCAGGGACCCGAGCAACGCTGGTATATTAGCTAGTACCAAAATAAAAGGCTGATGAATAAGTAACTGTTGAAAAGGGGAGTCAAATATGTTGGGGGAGGTTGTGAGATAAAACTATTATTTCACTACTTATTTTAGATATTTAGTTGCATAAATAAATCTATGTTTACTTATTTAACCACCTGTGTTCTGGTCTGGGTGGATTCTAAGGTTAACCTATATCAGCCTATCTACTGGCTTTTAAGTATACAGCCTGGTCTATAAATGGGAGAGTCCTTCTGCTGTCTGTAAATCAGTAGGAGGGGGCAGAAGCTTGCTTTGGGGAGTATTAGGGGACATCTGGACTCAGTGGACAGGCTGAGTAACTTTGGGCCAGGGCCTAGTAGGAGTGCCTTAGAAAGGCACAGCATTATTACTTCCTACCATGGATGGGTTTCTACCAGAATAACGTAAACATTGTTTGTAGAAAAAATGGTCGCTGCTGTAATTAATCTGAAAATCTGATCCCAAACTAGACAGATTTCCTGGATTTCTTGGGTTGTAGTTTAGCTTCTCCCTAACATGCTTGTTCTTCATGTGCAGGGAATTATTTTTTATGGTGCAATATTCAGTCATATGAGCCTGCACCTGCAGTCTGAAATGGTACTATGCAGGCACAAGTTTACTATTTCAGTAAGAGGTACACCAGAGTTGCTGAAAGAAGAGGGACAGAATGGGCAATAAGATGAGAAGCAGGAACCCAAGGACAGCTGGAAGAACCAGAGGACTGAGTGAAAGAAGAAGAATGAGAAGAGGATTAGCCTCACGGTGCTCTAGAGACCTGAGTGGCTATTGTAACGCTCACTTTTTACCAAACCAGAAATCTCAGTTGAGCAGGCTGAGGTTCCTGGGAATTTCAGAGCTTTATTACCAAGACAGCAGATGATGTGGGAATGCCACTCACAACTAGGAAGGGGAATGCAATAATAACATTAAACTATCTATTCCTACTTACATACATGTACAATCCAAGCTGGCCAGGCCAGGGTGTAGCATAGGATGGGAGTTCTAATGAGCGCACTTCATTGCCCTTAGGTTCTGCTGTATCTCCAACTTGCTTCTGTGTCCAGGAGAAAGGACGCTTCACAACTGTACTCATCCAGAATAGGTTCCTGGGAGTTGTTGTCCTTTTACAATGTTACAGCCTTCCAGCACCGTTGTGATTTCTCCCAAGACAACCTGGGCTGCATCTTATGTCCTTTATCGAAGTTGCAACTTTCATGCCCCGAGTCATAGCCTCCTATTCATCTCCTTTCCATTTGCAATATCCTGGGCTGAATCTACATGAGTGATTTGGTGCGAAGGTCTTTTGTAACACATGGCATTGTGGCCAATCTGCAGCCAACCAGCCGTTTCCCTCTTGAAAAGCCACATTTTCTGAAAAACATTTTACTCCGACTTTTTTTTGCTTAAAACTGCTTCCAGGTGGTTCCCCATCCATCTGCACTAAATGTCAGGTGGCTGTGACCTGGTAGTGACATGGTTAAGGAATAGGTTCCCTCCATCCCCATTCAGTTTCTCCCCATAGGCAGTACTGTCACCAGTGAGAGTAACTAGCCTGCCTTTCCCATTCATAAAAGTGCTATAGCGATTTTACTTCCCTTTGGAATTGGGCATTTATCTCCTTAGTCAATGAGAGTAACTACCCTGCCTTTCCCTTTCATAAAAGGACTGTGGTGGGGATGTTATGAATGGGAAAAGCAGGCTAGCTGCTCTCTGTTTCTAAAGCAGTAAGTGTGCAATTTCGAAGGGCAGTAAATTCGCTCTACCGCATTTATGAATAGGAAAGGCAGGCTAGTTACTCTTAAAATGCAGTAGCAGGGGGAGAGTCAGGCACAGGAAATAGAACCTCTCTCATTCACTGAGTGGCACTTCAGGGGTTGATGACATACCACTCATCACCCAGACTCTGCCCACCCAACTCCGAAATTTCAAGCAGGGATCTTCATGGCAACGTATTGAGAATTGTTTTTAGGTGCTTTATACCCCACTGCTCTTGCTTTGTGTGATGCCGACGGACCAAAGCCATTTTCAGGAAACGGTGGGGAAAAGTGATTCACAAAGTGTTGTCATGAAGATCCCTGCTCCCACCTCGTATCTTGTTGCTTTAATGGCTTCATGGATGTCTTTACACATTTCCTTCTTCCTTATGGCCTTCCACTCTATGAAGAGAAAACACACACACACAGATCTCACATCCCTTATCTGAGTTGAAAGAAAACAAGCCATTCTTGTTTACAGAGGGATATTACACTAAGTAATTAAAACAAGACACAGTTTAGCATTTCAAAAGCAATAGGATAATGCCTTCAGGGAATATGGAAAGTTCATTCAGAGGACTAGAGTGAGACTTCCTTACATGCATTGCAAGCTAATGGTTACCAGTGAGGGATTCTGAGTTAGACATATAGATAGCAAACCAATGTTTACAAGTAGCCATTGACCTTCTAATATACTTTTTATTTTTATTTATCTTATTGTAGCTAAATGGATGCATTCACTAGAAGCAGTTACTAAAAATGGATCTAAACTTTAGGGACAAGCATACAAATGCTTATAGTTCAAAATAAAAGAAATCTGTCTGTGTCACTGCACTCTGGGTGAGAAGTGAAGAAGACAGTTCAGAAACTTAGTGAGGCACAGGGACAATAGGCAGGCAAAGAAACAGAGAAGACTGGAGGAGGAAGAGGTGTGTGTCTGAATGAGACTATTAATTTGGAATAACAGCTAAATCTTTGACGGTAGATTACCAGAGTAGTATTTCATATAAAATATGACTAATTAGCAGTTTGAGTAATTACTGCAATTAATTATCAGGATTTACTTACTGAGTATGATTCGGTGTAATACATTCATCATTTAACAGATCACTCCAAAACATTTTAAGGGATAGTGAATGATCTCTAGACAGCGTTAATATCTCACATTTAGAAAATGTGTTTTAGGGAAGGAATTTGAAGCATTAAAATTGCTATTTTTCAAAAGCTCTCTTTTTACTAATGCCTTTTTTAAAATGATAACGAGTTCGCAAAAATATTGTCTAACTTCATATAGGAAAATAAGTATTCTAGAGGCTGCCTTAACATAGTTCAAAAGTAATCTAAGAAATACCCTAATAATTCTGTGACATCCTGTCTACCAGGAGGATAGTATACCTGAAAAGGATTAATCTACATAGACATCTGTGAAAATCTAGATACTTTCAAGTCAGTCCCAGATCCTTTTCATATAAACATCTTCTATGACAGTGGCCATGTAAATTGATCCTTCCTCTGTAATGTTTTAGCCATTATAGTGACTTCTGTGTTGATGAATCACAATAAGGGAAATGGCTCTACAATGCTAATATTGATTACAATTATACATTGTGAAGATTTTATTAGTATACCACCTCAGAATGAACTAATGGAAGAAGAGATAATACTGATAACCTAAAAGAATGCTCCCCTCTTAGGGTTCTTCTTACAAATAGATAGTCTTTAATTAGAAATAGATGAGTGTTTTAATGGAAAGTGACTGCCACTTGCACTAAATCTATAATCATAGCTAGTTAGTTGGTGGTGACACAGGCAATCAATGTGCCCATGTTCTGAAAATCCATGTATCAAAACCTTTGCATTGGTTTGAAGCACAAATATTTTCTCTCAGATTTAAGACAGCAGATGGCTCTCTTGAGTTTCCTTTGGAGCACATAATGCTGTAAACAATACAATCCTGTATTTTCAAATTACAAGTGGAGAGACTTTGCTTTTCTTCTCAAGGATAAAATCACACTACCTTCCTCCACAATTCCAGTATTTTCTTTGCATCCCTTTCTACTACACAATGCCTTCCCCCTCCCATTTCTGTGCATCCTCAGTCATAGGCTGAGTTTGACAAATGCTCAATCTGAACCTCTTTGGGTGAAGTGAAAATATTTATAATTTTGATTAAATGAGATGAACAGGAATGGGAAGATGCACAGCAGTAGTAACTAATATGTATTGCAAATAATATTTGTTAGGTCTCTTCACTGAATAGAATTTGTCTTAGGTTAGATTTTAGATTTTGTTTACAGTGTTTTGGGCAAGTCAATACTTCTCTCTCTCTCTCTCCCTCTCTCTCTCTCTCTCTCTCAATGGTTTCAAACCTCATCAAAATTCCATAATAAATACAGAACTGGTAAATAATTATTTGTCAATACCTGCAAGCTTTGCTTGATTTTCTAAAGTTTAAAAGGCATTAACAAAAGGTTCTATATCTCTCTTCCCGCCCTCAAAAATGCATATGTATAAAAAGCACAATGTCTTATAAATATATATATAATATTTTAAAAGTGAAATGGTAGGCATGGTGGGCATTATCAAACTGTGTCATTCTGCTAGCCCAAATGATGTTTCACTAGCAGAAACTAGGTTCTGAACAATGTGCAAGAAGAGAATCCACCTAAAGTTACATTTGCATAAGTGTGGTTGTGGAAGTGTTTCGAGCAAGTCATTGTGAAATGGAAAGATTAAGTAGCGCTTTTTGAGTTTGCAGAATTACACTGTTGGATACTGCCCAATGTGTTTAAAGAAAGGTAAACACTTTTAGTCAATGGGACTGATTTGTGCTTACCTTTGACTGGAAAATGCCTGGTATTTTGATTATTTGCATTAATAGATGCAAAGCATTTTCAGGACAATGTATCTGCAGTAGTTATCTTGTCATTATTACCACAGTTCAATTAATTAGGTTGTATTGTTCACATTTTTTAAAAAATGAACTGATAATGATTTGTCCAAAGATGTTCAGGGAGCCATTATATGGTGTGTATCTTAGATAAGGGCTTCATGAATACAAGACCATTATGGTCTCTTACTTTGGATTCTGTTCCCTAACTGAAGTTACCAGTGGTGGAGCTCCTGTTTGCATGCAGATTGCTCCAGGTTCAATCCCCATTATCACCAGGTAGGGCTGGAAAAACTCCTGCCTGAAACCCAGGAGAGCCACTGCCAGTCAGTGTTGACAATATTGGGCTTAGATGGTCCAATGGTCTGACTAACTATAAGGCAGCTTCCTATGTACTGGGATCGTTACCTTGTACAGTGTTCTTCATTTTATTTTGCAAATTGTGGATTATGTTTTGCGCTATCCAAGGTCCTGATCAAAGTGAACAGATTTTGCAAAGCAGAACAAAAAGAAAATTCCTACAAAACATAGCTGTTTGTAAAAGTTGCTCCTTGTACATAGCCTATTTGTATGGAAAACATTAAGCTTTGAAAAGTAATACTGTGGTCTGACGAATATATTCCAAAGTAAAATGCAGATGAAACAGGTACAGCTTAATGTCACTAGCCTGTAGTAGGCAAATTCTACCAGTTGTGATTTTTGAGCAGATTTTTGAGATTGAATACTTAGTATAAATGCTTGCACTGAATTTATTGAGATTCTAAATTTAAAATCACTTAAATACACAGTAGGACAAACAACAGCAACACCCAAATAACCGAAAATGTGTTTCTCCATGTTGGTCTAACATAACAAAAACAAAAAACAAATCCAGAGAACAGTGTTCAAATTAAAACATCTTTAATTCTGTGTAAATGCTATACTTCAAAAATTAAAGACTTTAGAAGGATTCTGGTTGCTATTTCTAGAGACTCAAAAGTACCAGCTAAACAATGCCAGTATGCTGAGATACTTATTTGGAAAACTTAGTTCAAAGGGTGTGTCCAAACTCAAAAAAGAATGTAAATCTTGTATTTTCAACTAAAATAAAATAAGATCCTCTTAAAGAATATATATTTGTAAACTTGTAACTTTGCTGTTCATCCAGTCTTGGTTTACATGGATGAACCCACGCAGTCTGGATGTACGAAGCTGTCAATCAGTGACTAGCTTAATGAGCATTTTCACACATGAGGCTTACACAGTTTTGTCTATGTTTAACTGGTTTGCTATGCAAAGGAGAATCTACATTAATAATATCTGTCTTCTGATTTCTGTTTAACATTAACAAATCACTCACATGTGCATATCCTATAATTAATACATAGCTGCAAATCTGTTTTGTTCAGTTAAATAACCTATATTAGCAACCAATGTTTATGTGCAGACTCTCATCATGACAATCCTGATAGCCATGCACCCAAGAAGTCAAAACTGCAAGTAGTTGTGTTGATCTATATATTAAAAAATCAGTTCTAACCATTTTCATCTCCACCAGGAAGAGGTCTTTTGTAAAGCTAGTTAGTATTAATTGCCCATTCAAGATTAAGCCATCCCAAAATGCATTACATTACAACAGGGAACAATATATTGTTGTTGGGAAAATTAATTCTATCAACTACTGTGGGGATTGCAGCTAACCTCAAAGGGGAAAAGGAAATTCTGACGGTGGTGGCAGATAAAAGTTCCAGTGATGCACTGCATCCCCGAGAGTCCTGGCACTACATCACTGTTGGTAGTTGATTTAACTAGTGCTATGTATATGTATATGTATGTATATATATATGAGCATGTTGAAGTCTGAAATCCTATCAAGTCATATGGCATCAATGCTGATGGCACACTGATAGCGGGAGTCTACATGGTAGACTGAGAATTCTTGGGAAGTCCAAATGGTAACACTGCTTCCTGTATCCATGCTTGTGGGTTAAGATGCCAAAAAAAAGGGAAGTGCATTGGACATGATCAATGATGAATTAAAAACCAGGATTTTTCTCCCGTATGAGACACCATCTGTAGCAAACATATAGAGTTTGATTAGAGTGCTCAGTAATCATAATTATATGCTTGAGCACTTGGCAGACAAATAAATTAATCACAAAATTCAGGATTCTCCCCCCTCCCATTTCCTTAATATACACCCCCAAACAACCCAAGGAGAGAGAAATTCCAACCTTACAAAATAAAGGGGTGAACTTGTATTTTACCTCATTTAGCTCCCACAACAAAGATCAACAAATCTACTGACTCCCACCCATGCAATTTGAACCTACGAGTGTGTGTAAATCCCATAGTCTTTGCTTGTCCATAAAAGCAATGGATTTATCCCTGTCTTTAAAACTGGTTACTTTATTTTGTCTGTGGGACTATGGCTTTTGTTTTTCTGTGCATATTGCATCTTAAAGTGCAAGAGTGTATGCTTTACTTTGTTTCAGTAGTTCAAATTCATTCACGCCTTTTCAGGTTATTTTTGGTTTTGTTTTTTTACAGTACAGCTTTTTTCTTCTTCAGTTCCCATCAAACCAATTTTCTTCTCTATCATGACACTGTGTCTGGAATGCCTTTGCTCTCTCCTCCCCCGCCTCCCTATTCTCCCCCTGTTCCAAACAGAAACAGACACGCCTACAGAAATCACAAGCCAAGGTTGTATTTGCGGTCACTAGGGTGTATCCAAGAAGCCACAGAAAGCGATTCTGATTTAGTGCAGAAAACTACTCCCTCCACACCTCGCTCCCTTTCCCTTCCCAGCTCATCCTCCTTGGAGAGGAATTCATATTCACCTAAAACAGCAGCAGCAGCGTGTCCAATTTGGAATCGAAGAGAGAGGACAGTGAGAGTAGGACAACACTACTGCTGAGTCTGAGTGACTATGTTTGGATTGGCGGCTCGCTACCACATCTACACTTTACCTGCCTCGGATACAGCCTAGTAGCCATGGCAAAGGGCCAACTTGTGTCTTCAAACTGTGCACACACACACACACACACAAACACCAGCGCCTCAGCCAAACCTACAACTGAGTGACTGTATGTTTTTGAAGGCTAGTGGCTCCAATTTTGGGGCTGTGAATTCATTCTTTCAAAAACATCCATAACTCTAAAGGAGCTATCCAAGGTGCTGAACCATATCGCCCAAATAGGTTCCCCTGTTCCTCTGCTCTGTAGACAACAAACAGTACCAAAGAGCATCCAACAAAGATACCTGTGTGGCTCCTTAGAAAGCGAGCAAATGTGTCCTCACAAGTCCGGGAATAGCCTCTGGCCCCAGCACACTTCTTTCATGTGCTCTTTGTTGTCATTGCTGCTGTGGGTGCGCTCTTCTTCCCTGCTCGTATGGTTAACCTGGGCTCCGGGGGTGACGGATTCTCTGCACTGGGGTGGGGCAGGGAGGGGCAGGGAAACACAGACTGTAGTTTCTGTTGATATTAGACAGACAAGCAACCTGACTACTTTCACCCAGAGCTGGGACTTTCTGGTACAGGGAAAGAGGCAGAGAGATATCGAAAGGGGGTGGGGGGAGGCAGGGGGAGATAACAGATTACAACCTCTCTCTCTCTCTCTCTCTCTCTCTCTCTCTCTCTCTCTCTCAGACTCGCGCTCCCGCGCGCGCCCGCTGTCTCTCACTTCCTCTCACATAATTTATTTTCACCCAAGAGCATAACCTCTCCTCACCCCTCACACACACGCAAACACACGAACAACCAACCCTACGTGCTCTCTCGCCTACATTCCGTCCTTTCTCCCCACACCCTCCTCACGCACACTCCCTTTCTTCCTCTCCCACATACACGTGCGCGCGCGCCGCACGGCAATCACAAAAGCCCCACTGGAAGCCGAGGGGCGGTAGCAGCAGCAGCAGCAGCAGCTCGTGGCTCTCTTCGCGACAGGCAATTTCCTCCAGTAAATCGCGCCGAGCCTTTTCAGCCCACCTCTCTTTCCTTGCCAGCTTCCCCCTTGTTATTATCATTAGGTGTTGTGTGGGCTTTGTTTATTTATTGGCTCTCCCTCTCTCTCCCATTCCCTCACCCCAAGGACAAATCCCCTCCCTCAGTTGCCTTGGAAAGGGAGGGTGTGCGTGTGTGTGTGTAGCGGGGTGTCGGCTAGGGTGGGACCAAAGCGCCGTGATTAAGGCTCTCTCAGGAGCCGAAGCGAGCGCTTTCCAGATGCTGCTTTCCGAGGCACTCGGCGGCAGCCCTGAGGAGGAGGACGCGGCGGCGACTGGGGCAGCCGCCGCCGCCGCCGCCATGGAGAAGCGGGCATGAGCCGGGCGCTGAGGAAGCGCTAGAGATACCGCCACAGCCACCGTGGGCGCTGCTTGTTGCTGCTGCCTGCTCGGCCTGAAGCCAGGTGGCTCCATGTGGTGACTGGCCGACTTCCCCCCCCCCTTTTCTTTCAATTATTTATTCTTATTGCCTGCCCTTGGCCATGAGTTCCCGCCTAGGCTGAACCGAGCTCAGCGCCCGTCTCCGCTGCGCTTGGGTAGGGCGCGCGGGCAGCGCAGGACGGAGCGGCCATGGCTGCGGCCATCGCCAGCGGCTTGATCCGGCAGAAGCGCCAGGCGCGCGACTTGCAGCACTGGGACCGGCCTTCGGCCAGCAGGAGGCGCAACAGCCCCAGCAAGAATCGCGGGCTTTGCAACGGCAACTTGGTGGATATCTTCTCCAAGGTCCGAATCTTTGGCCTCAAGAAGAGGAGGTTGCGACGCCAAGGTGTGTGTGCCTGTGCAGTGTGCGTATGCGTGCGTGTCTGTCTGGGTGCTCCTCTCTGAGAGAACGAACGACCTGTGGCCGTCAAAGTTGGCGGGGCCACACCGGTCAAGGGCAAAAAAAAAAAAGGGGGGGGGAGGACGAAAAGAAACCCTCTGCTTTGTGGCGCTTTCTAAAGCGCTTGCAGTGGGAGAAATCCTCATCCCCCTCCGCTGTCTCGGACTGCTAGGTCATAGTTAAGTCTATTTTACTGGAGAAAAACTTGAGTCAGCGTTTGAGTTAATAAATCTGAAGAAAGTGCCTTACTCCCGGTTCTCTTAGGCGTAAATGTGAATTAGAACCCAAGTTTCTAACGTACAAGCGTGCATCTGAACAGGCAGAGGAAGCCCATATTTTAGCAACCTTGATTGGGGTGCTAGACAGGATGGTTAAACACTGTAAAGTGGCAACTACAGCCACTAACTGATCTTGAAGAAGGCAGGCTCAGTGTATGAAATCTCATAGGTAGGTGAGGTAAGAAGGTATACCCATTTTACAGAAGGAGGAGAGTGTTGTACCCAGCGCAACCCACTGTGATGGTTGCAATTGTAGGCATTTAAACAACTTGATCCACAATATAGGTCATTTGGCTAAGCTGAGGGAACAACTCCTTTAGTTACTCTTGACACACTCACAGTCAGGGGTATCAAAGAGTGGTAAAAGGATGGATTTCCACAGCAAGCTTCCAATTCATGCTTAGGGTTGAAGTGGTAATTTTATTATTCTGGCTTTGTGATTGTTAGTATAGAACCAGCAAGATGGTTATTAGTTCAAATTAATTAATGGAGGATACAAGATTGTCATGCAGTATATTGGCATCATGTATGCCACTTTATTTTCACTTCAGAAAATATCCAAATATTTCAGCTGAATATGGTGGGTTGTCAGTGGGTTGTAAGTACAACAAAATACTGCTTTTGAACACCTGCTAACTAGTTTCTAACTTGTAGTCTACCCTGTGGAAAGAAGGATAAGAAATCCACAAACCCCGTACAGATTTAGGTCCCTTTCATACTTACTCCCTGGAGCAAAGGGTTGTGTATGTACTAGCTGATGAGAGTGGCCCTTGAAGAAACATGTGACGTAAGAATAAATCTACAAAACCTTTGTCATCCTCTCAGTCTTGCACTATTTCCTTTTCCTTTAAATGTGGATATTTTTAATGAGTACAAAGAAATTCCAAATTTGAAGCAGCTCTTAAGAGAATATTCACATTTACTCTCATTGTTCAAATCGGAAGCATGGTATTACCCAAGAGAAATTCATCCCATGTGAGAAATTATTAAAGGCACAAACTAAAAAAAATAATTCTTCACAGTATCAGTACTTTAAATTTAGTGAAGGTGTATCTACAAGAAACTGAGCCCAGAGAATTATGACAACAGGACAAACTGAGAGAAATTTGCAACCTACCAAGATTTAATGAAGAAGTACATTAAAAAAGAGTTCCTGTGAATGAATGGCATAGATATGCATCTAAATACTGTGTTTTGAGGGGAGCAATAAATGTAGCATGCACTACACCCTGTCTTTTATAATATAGCTGATTTTTTCAGAATTAGAAAATGGAAAACATAAGGTAAGATAGACATTTTGGAGCACTGTAACTTTAAGAATGTGTTGCTATTGAAGTGGAGAATCCTCAGAGTGTAAATGTGGAGGAACTCCAATTCCCACAATACTTTGTTTTTGCAAGCTCTGTAGCTGGCTCTTTCCAGTCAAGCTCACTTTGGGCAATTATCTTCCTTTCCACTCCGGGATACTTTACCACCCTTTAGAACCCCCCTCAACACTTGCCTTAACACCATCTCTTCAGCCGCAACTCTAACTTTGCTCTTTTCCTTTTATGTGAAAAATCTAGCATTACATGTTCCCTTCCTCGCCTTCATTTTGTCGCTTTAGACTGCTTTTAACCTTGGTGACCATCAGGAATGTGACCCTCCCCAAGGAAAGGCAGTTCAAGTAACCGTAATTTGAGGAGTCTTTACCGTATTTAAACAAGCTAACATACCAGATGTACTATGTATTTGTATTTGTACATTTACATGTCTGGTTCTTCATTTTCTCTCTCTGTATGCATAGTGCTGTGTATTCTTGGGCGGGGTGGAATGGGTGGGGAAACGCTGGTTCATATACACCAGATGGATTTGATCAAAGCACAGCCACACCGTAAAATCAGTGTGATAGAAAAGCTGTTCCATCTCTTGGGTCTGAGAATTTCCTACTGTGATAGTAGGGTTTTTCCTCTCCTTTAGATTTAATTTGTTCTACACCTCCCTTAAACTTGCATTTGTGTGTAATGCTTGCACTGGCAGGTGTAAAGCAAGTTCTTTTAATTCACAAAAGTATAACAGAGAGAAATGCTGAAATGCTTTTCATGGCTGAGAAAGCTGTGTACTCCTTTCTAGGAGGTAACTTATAGTAAATAAGAAGTTTCACTAATGGAAATGTAAAGTAAAACACCAGTAAGTTATTGACTATGTGTAAAAATATAGTTTTTATTGAATTGTATTAAAGGGGTGAATAGGCAATGACATAGCTAAATGAATTACCTGACAACAGCAACTAGGAGCTATATAATATTAATAATAATGATACTGTTGCCACAGTCCATTAAAAAAAATTAAGTGCAGACAGTGCAATTATGTTTATAGCTGCTAAATGCTGTGCCTGCTCAAAAGCAGCAAAGCAATATTAATGGCTCCATTTGTAATCCTGTTTGCTTAGTTTTACACACAATGAAGTCACTTTATGACCTTAACAACTTTATATGATTTTTATTTTCAATATTATAAGAATGAGGAAATTTCTTATTATTTTAAAAGATCTTTCAATATTATTTTATACTAAAGACATATGATTTTTTTTAAGGGGCCTCTAAGCTGGTACCCTAATGAAAATGATAAATAATACTGTAATATTTCTATTGTTGAATCAAGCTGTTGTGAATGAATACATGCAGGGAACACCAAATAACAATAATAGTAATATTGGATTTTCAGTGTTTAGCTAACAGACTTGCAGATAATAGATTATGGTTGCATGGTATCCACACAAATTTGTTTCAGTTAATTATCCAATGAGAGAAATCGTATACAATTATACAAAAAATATATTTAAAATTAGTACTAATGCATGTTATATGAGCAATAATACATTTAAATAAGTTTGATGTAAAAATGAAGGAGACTTAGTTAAGAAGAAGGAAATCCAAGAAGTGGAAACAATAATTGAGGTTAATTCTCCATTAGGAAATGTTTCTTCAGTCAGATGTTACAGTTTCAGTATATGGAGAAAATGCACACACCCAATTTATATTAGTATGATACTAGAATTTATTTTATATTCATTCAAGACATTTTTCTTTTTTTTACCTCATGTCAAATATAGACCGTTTACAGAACATGTTTATATGACACATTTGTAGAGTTTCATGTTTGTTCTTCTACTACTATTATTATTATTATTTCCTTACCTCTTTTCCTTTAAGAGAAGTGAGGAATATGTCTAGCAGCTATGATAATCAGAGCAGATCCCTTATTTATTATTGATATAAACCAAATTGTTCTACCTCAGATTGATGACATTAAATTTGCCTGTCTTAAAAACACATAAACCACTGATTTCCAAAACATTTTTTAAAAATGGTGTAGGGTTGCTTGTGTAAAATATAAAACCATTGTTGAATTTTGCCGTTGAACAAGCATTTTATGCATTTAAATACATATTTTAGGCATACTTTTTAGATGGTTTAAATGTTCATATTTATATCTGATGATGATACTTGTTGCTTGTGTAAAAAATGTTGCTGGAGTTTCCTCTAATGTATTTGATTGCTGATTTATCATTATGGGCCAGTTTTCTATCCAGACTGGTAGGCTTTGGAAGAATTTTTATTGGTCTTCCATTTCCAGAATCAGGAGTTATTTCAAGAAAAGTTCTGGATGAAGAGGGAAAGCTAAATTCATTTGAAATTAATTATAAAACTTTAACTGATATTAATGGTTCTTGATCTCACATATTGGTTTGATCCAGACTTAATCATATTTAGAATTAGAGTTAGGGTTTGACTAACCTAAGTTAGTCAAAATGCTCAATAGGTTTGATCAGACTTGGATAAACTTCAGAGTAGATCAAATGAAATCAGTGGGACCTAAGTTAGTCATAATCTGCTCTAAGTTCATCCAGATCTGGACCCAACCCATTTAGCTTTTTGATACTGCATCTAAGGATGTTCCTAAAACTAACTTGGATGGCATTAGGTTGAAGTGCTGGAAAGTTCAAATTATGTGTACAGTCTGTGTGTTCAAAGGAGGAGTTGTTGGTGTTTTTTTTTATGAGATTCAGGCACATTCATGAGATCTGTAATCATTATTGATACATGAAACATTAACACTATGGGCCTGTTTAGATGACACGCTAAGCCATGGTTAGGGTCCTTACCCTTTTGCAGCAAATAGCTAGGAAGCATGTTTAAATCATGGTTATGTAGCCACATGATTAGGAATGGTTCACAGACATGCTAAGTCATGATTCACAAGACATGCTAAGCCATAATGTTTAGCTCAAAATGATTAACCACTGAAGCTTAGCATGTCGTCTGAACAGGGTCAGTGAAAGATCTGCCTCACACATATGCATGTTTAATGAAGTTTGGACTTCCATTATAAACACACGTACTTTGAAGTTAGACTTATTGATAAAAATTGGACTTACTTGTAGCAAACACACTTAAGCTTGGGGTGTAACATTTTTTCAAGCAAATTTATACCTTATCTCCCCAAACATTTGCTACTTAATTTATATGTGGGATTTTGTATGTTCTTATTTTCAAAGTTACATTGCATTTTAGTATCTAAAGAAGGTAAATGTAAATTTACAGTGCAATTCTATACATATCTATTCAGAAACAAATTCGATTGATGTCAACGGGACTTACTCCCTGGAAAATGTGCATAGAATTGTAGTCTTAATCATTTGAATGATTCATTTTCCCCCTAGGGTAACAAATACATTAAGTTAAGTCTATTAACTACTTATACCTGCATCTGTTAAACAAGTTAGCACATTGAACTGAGAAAGTTCACTGGTTTCCTTTCTCAAACTGAACAATTAATCATTGGTTTATTCTTTGAACAATATTGGTAAGAATAGTGAAAAAGATAACCTTTTGTGAAAGAAAATGTAAGATGCCTGTGGCTGGATATTTGTAATGTAATTATTTTGTATGGGTGGGTGGAGGATAAATCTGATATTTATGATACCAATAGTGCCATGAGCCAGTAAACATGTGACAAAGGAATCCTTTAATGTCTTATGTACTCCCAGTGCAATTTATGTTTCAAGTAAAATACCTTGGCACTAATCCAGAGAGATTCCCCCTCATGCAGCTATAGGTTCGACACATGTAGCTGCATTTGAGAAAGATATGTCTGGTACCCAGAAAGAGCTGATCATTTATGGCTGGAGTGGGGGAGAGTAGCTAGGAATCAGACACACACACACACACACACACACACACCTGGTACAGTGAGAGTGTCTAGCATCAACCATCTGTTTGGCAGTGTGCACATACCACAATACCTTATGTATCCTCTGTGTGCAATTTTTTGTGAGTCATTAATGGTCTAAACAAAGGAAATGAGTGACTTTCATAACCTTTTCCTGCCTAGTCTCCTGGTCTCTTAGTCCTGGTCTCTTACTCACTACCGGCAACTATGCAAATGGTTATTTGTAAGTCTATAATTATCAGTGTAAATTGTACAGCTACCCTTTCATGTCAGTTTGTTTTTGATGCTAAGTTAGTATACTTATATCGTTTCATATTTTGCATTCCTGTATAATTTTAGTGAAGCAAAGTGGGCTTGCTGTAAAAATGTCTTGTAATGAAGCATGTGTTTTTCAGTAATTGCTTTCTGTATTGTATACTATATATTTCATGTATTGTAATTTTATTTTCCTAGCATCCTGCTGTTTTCAATGAAGTTTTTATTTTGCACGAAACCTATGTTATAAACATCAGTCCACTCAATTATTATTACTGTTGTTATTGTTGTTGTTTCCACTTTGCATTTTTACTAAATTTGTTTAAAATTCCTTTGGCTATCTACTGGACTGTCTAAAGGCTGCCCATAGGCATTCAGAATAATTGCACAGGTTTCAAAATATTGCAGTTGCTTCCTTAGCAGCTGTTCAAAGATAATTCTATGAGAAATTCACTAATGGTAGATGAGTGTCCCTAGAAGAGGGCTTACCCGCAGTACCACTACAGGAGGTCACATTTCCTCAGATCAATCATGAACATGCCACATAAACTGTGAATCCTAGAACATGCCCACAATCCTCTGTAACATGCTGGGATTCCATGTCCATGATTTCCTTGGCAGACAAGAAAAGGTTCTCTAAAGGTATAATGTATGAAAACCGCTGAAACAATGTGTGTGTGTGTATGTATAGCAATGGTTAGAAAATGTAATGTTTTGTTTTTAAAGGTGTGATACACACATATAACTTTGTATTCCATCTCCTTCATTTAAATACAATTTTTCAAGTAGAGGTTAATTGTGTGGCTTCAAAATAAATCTTTGAAACTTGTACATTGCCAAGGCAACCCTGTGGGCTAAATCCAATGTTATGTGAGCAGACTTCTGCTCATGCAACTGAAATTTCCCTTCCCATCCTGCTCCTTAGTCCCTTTCACATGTATCAGATCTGTTCTACAGGGTCCCTGACTTGGTGTTTGCAGAGGGCTGCAGGGTAGAGGAGGAATTTGATCTACCACTGGTGTCCATTCTGCTGACACTGGGCTAATTTATGCCTGTGTGCCTTCTAGGATAAGTGGGGGGAGGATCTTGGGCTTTACAGCTTCCAGGATCGTCCCCCAGGGTGCACATGCCATTGCGGGGTCCCGGACATCAAGAGGGACGTTCCTGGCATGGCTGTTTTTTTAAAAAAAGAAGGGGGAGGTTTGCGCAATAGCATGGGCATGATCCTGCGCCAAAAGTCATTTTTTTGAGGGGGAAACCTTCAAATTCAGCGCCCCAACATGCTGAGAGCCATCCCTTGGATAGTGAAAATGCTGCCCCCCACCCCAATGGGCCCAGAGCCCCCCGCTACTTGTGCCCGTTTAAAGAACCCCGCTACTTGTGAGGAGGAGAGAGGACCCGGGAGCCTGTGCCACACCGCCTACTGTCCTCGGGGTTGTCTTGCGACCGTGGGAAAAAGTGGAGTCCCAGTTATGCTGGGACAACTGAGATGTCATTCCTGGTTGACCCCGGGATCAGCTGTGCATCATTTGGACACACAGGGACGACCTTGAGCTGACCCTGGGATAAATGGGTGGTGTAGACATGCCCACAGTTGTATCCAGCACTGTCATTATATCTTTTTATTCAGGTGGAGTTGCCTCTAAATTCATACATAAGGTCAAAGGGAAATATGAAAAGGGTTTGGTTCCCAAAGCACATTACAGGAGCTGTATTTGCAATGCATTTAAATAATACAAATGACATCAGTCTAATGAAATAATACTTCTAGAATTAGATCTTAGAGCTTTGAAAACAAACCCCCCCCCCCCAAAAAAACCCACCAGTTCACATGCCTTAGGGTGTAATCCTGTGTCCCTAGTCAGCATTCCAGGGGCCATATGATTGATCGGAATGTCCCTTTTGGGGTTTTAGTTAGAGCTCTAACCTTGGAGAGTTTTGCTTTGATTTAAGAACCCCCTTCCTGGCTCTGCCCAACCATCACAGCGATTTCCTCTCTCTGCAAGGTTGGAACTCAGACCTAGGGAAATGGGTGTGTCAGGGCGTGACCGTTTGCCAATGGATCCAATGCCCCCTTAGTTCCCGACCACACCTCCATCCCTGGGAAATATTCAAAAGCTGGTCTAAAGTAAGCCTATACACATCAGTTGCTGGGGAATATGGGTAGAGGGTGCTGTTGCACCTATTTCCTGCTTGTGGGTTTCTGGTCGACAGCTGTTTGGCCACTATGTGAACAGAATGCTGGACTAGATAGACCTTTCATCTAATCCACATGGCTCTTCTTATGTTCTAAATATTTTTCTCCCGCTACCTGATCCCTTCTCCATCAGTGGATGGAGAAAAAATACAGCAAACCCCACTTTCTGCAACATAGGAAGGAGTGGAACTTCCAATTTCAGAGGGTTTTCTCAGAGCATAAGATTGTTCTCTTAGTGTCTCATTTTTTACCACCTACGGATGTTATTTGGACCATAGTTCTGCACAATTAAGCCTCATTTGAAGCTAATCGAGCTTAACTTTGTATAAATGCAGGCAGCCTATATTTGGATCTTAAATATTGTATACACAAATATATGTGAGAGATGCACATCATACTATTGTCATGCACAGTAAGGTGTTGTGGATGACTAGAATCATGAGAAAGTTGTTGAGTGTGTGCATTGCCATCTATTTTTCAAGATGGATGAGACACTACATTGCAAATAGGGGTGGGGTGTTATATCAAATGATTAACTTCCAAATGTGTATTACAATGCAGATATGAATCTACATCCAATCTGTGTGTGTCATTCCAGTTTTATATGAATTTCCTTTTGTAAGATTGGGATTTTATTGCGTGCAGTTAAATACTATATTGGGGCAGAAATCCTGTTCAATGAATTACAGTATATAATTTACTTTTATGTTATTTGCAATGGTCATTCAGGAAGTAAACCAACATTTGAACCTGGATGCTCTTGTTAGTTAATTGGTTCAGACACAACAGGAAATCATGGTTTTCTGTTAACAAACCACTAGTGAGCCCACGTCTCCCTCCCTCCTACTCTTTTGTGCATAAGAAGAGGAGAATGAAAACTTCCACTTTCACTAACCACAGTTACCCATTGTGTCTAAACTTAGGGAACTGTAGTTAATTGACAAACTAGGATGTCAAGCCATCATTTCCTTCTGGTTTGTTTTAATTGATAGTTGGGGGGGAAATGGTTCCCCAAATTTAGATGTAACAGGAAAGATTCTTACTTCAAAAGCATTTTCATAATGGAAAACCATGGTTTCCTCTTGTGTCTTAATCAGGCCAGAATTTTTCCCTCCTACGAATTATCCTATTGGTTGATTTTTTTTCTTTTTTTTATAGTTGGACTAAATTATTAGCAATTTGCACACAACTTCCTCCACTCACACCCACTCAGCATGAGCCATTCACATGGAAAAATATAAGCATGAACTGATATTACATGAGTACAACCAACAACACAACCAACAGGTATTGCTTTGACTGCAGTGGCTCAAAACAAAAAATGCCACAATTACAGAAAATGCAATTTGCCACTACTGGCTATGTTTGCACAATGGCTGATTCTTGATGCTTTTTCCATATGATAGTGGGCATAAACCTGGCCAAGACCAGTTGTGCTGCTCGTGGACAGGATAAACAGTTTTGTATGAATCAGCCCTTTATACATATTACGTCTGTGAAAATGGAATACCGTGGGATAATTGTTTCTGAATCATTGTGCAACTTGCAAACACTTATCACCAGCTGAACTTTGAAATAGAATTAATTATTTCAAACTCTTGGTGACCTGCCATTTTCTTTTCTTTTTTTCAGAGTGCTAGTTTTATTGTAATGTTTGGTGTTCATACAATCATAGAATAGTAAAGTTGGAAGGGGCCTATACTGCCATTGAGTCCAACCCCCTGCTCAATGCAGGAATCTACCTTAAAGCATACCTGACAGATGACTGTCCAGCTGCATCTTGAAGGCCTCTAGTGTGGGAGAGTTTGTGATGTGGTCATTTCTGAAGAAATTACATGAATAATAATTGGTGCTGATGAGATAAATTCCAAAGGACCAACTGTTACAAAGCTTCCTGCCTCGGTTTTAAGCGATTAAGAATATTTTGATCTCAGTGTTGCTCCCTGCTAGCTCTGATCTGTCCTCCTGAAGCTTCCTGAAGAAGTTACATGTGTCCCAATAGCTTTAGCCAAGATGAAAATGTGTGATGTGGCAGGAAAGAGAGACACCCCCCACCCCCAAAAAATGAGGGGAAGAGCAGTTAGAATGATTCTGAGCATGAACTGAAGAGATTGCAGAGGAAGGAGACATGAGCAATCAGACACTGAGAAAGAATGGCCAGACGGAAGCCCATAGAATGTAATTTGCTTCTGGCATAATTGCCAACAAGTTCACGCTGTGTCTGTTTTTGCATTTATACCTTCTATATTTCTGACCCCTTCAGGTGTTCACTAAGTTTTTCTTTTCCCCTTCCGTACTTCTGAGTTCACAATTGCATCCCAGTTCCCATGGATAAAATGTGAGATCACCTCTGTATATGAGTTCCAGAGACATGGTTTCTCTGGTATTGGGAGGAAGAAAAGGTGAACTGAAGTTGTATCTCCCAATATGCCCCATCTTTCCATAGGATAGTTTTGTGGTTACAAAACTATTACTGTATATAGCTATGAAATGTTTCCTGGCGATCACCAGATGGGAAAGGGATAACATATACAGCTTAATTTAAAATTTAGAGCCTTAGTAAGAAGACTGTGATCCCAGAGGCTTCCGCATATCCAATGCTCTGCTGGGCTGCTGCTAGCAGGGCAGGAGGAGCAATGGAGGTGATTTTCACCCTCCTTTTAAATGTTTTTTTCTCTAGATGGGCCTTTAAGCCAATCTATAGAAGGTGTACTGGTGGGGGCAGAGGCAGGGCCGGAGAGGCGATAGGATTTCCTATATCCTGGCCTCTCCCTTCCTTGCCATCAGAGTACCCTCTTTTTCCCTCCCTCTGAGGCCGAATTTGCAACCTTGGGAAGCAGCTGATGTGGTTCTTTCCATGACAGGTGTGAGGGGGTGAGAGATGGGGAATTCAGAATCCCCCTCTCGAAGTCGTAGCAGTATCTATGGCCTTGGGAGGGGGACTCTGAACAAGCTTTTGATCCCTGGAATACTCTATCAGGGACCATAGGATTGCTCTCTCTCCATATTGTTATAAGTTATAAAGTAAATTTATGAGAAATGTTATTCTTTTCTGTCTTTAATTCACATGTAATTCTCTAAATGAATTTCTAGAAGCCAAATTATCCCCCATGCTATTATTAAAGCTGAACAGTGTAGCAAAAGTACAATTTACACGTTGCATAATCTGCTATAACATTTCAGTGCACCTTTTTCAATCTTCTTTTTAATCTCACTGCCATGACAACTGTAAACAAAAGATTGGATCTACTCCAGCTAAGTTTGTTAGTCATGACAAATTATTTTCAATGGGAATGAAGCGCAACTAAATTTAGCTAGATGAGCATCTCTGAGCTCTGTGAGAACAAAAATGGGAATCTTAACATACAGGGTTACTAACAACACTGCTGAGTTTATTCACCTTTACTAATTTTGTCTATTAACTTAATCTGGCAGTTGTGTCTGGTTACTTCACAATCCTATTTCAGGTTCTCATTGCCACTCTTTTCCTGGCAAATTGTTTAATATTTATTGGGGCATCTGTTGGTGTTTAAGGACATGGATACAACTGAACAAATTCAACATCTGCTTGTTGAATTCTCCTTTCTCTCCCATAATGTATAGGATCACTTAACCTATGGCATTGTACAACATTGTACATTTTCCTGTCCTTGGTATAGGAAAAGGCACAACATAATGATGTCACATCAGATAATCCCACATATTCAGGGAAAGCGCGATGGGAAGGGGAGAGAAGTCAATATTTTCAGTGGCACCTCATGTCTGTCATAACACATTTCTGCCCAAACTCAGGCTAGATGATCTTAACTATGTACCCTAAGAAAGCAAGGGAGCACAGAAAGGGATACCAGTGGAAGATATATTTTCTGAGGTAAGACTAACAATTAGTGCATTATTCCCAAAATGTTCAGAAAAATAGAAGATGAAGAAGAAGAAGCTGAGTCTACAATTTTGTGCATTCTTTTGACAAGTTGAAACTGCTGCCTCAAAATGAATGGCTAATCCTTTATTATAACGATCTTTTCTTTTGACATATGCTTTTGTTTAATGTATAATGTTCTCCTTCAAGTGTCCCTTACTCCCATTCATGTTTCTTTAAAAATAATAATAATTCTGATCACAGTGTAGGAAACACTGTATTTTATTGGCAAATTCAAGGGGTAGTATCCAGCGGTGTCATTCTGCAAAGTCAAATAGCACTAACAGAGCTCTGCTGAATCTTTCTATTGTTCCAGCAGTTGCCCTTCATGTTGACATAACTAGTTGCACAACAGGTGTAAACAATTGCGCAAGCGTTTGCACAAGGGGTTACACCATAATGCACAATCGCTTGTGCAACTGCAGTTGTGCAACTGCAACTTTAATTCTCTTGTGCATAGTTCAGAACCTAGTTTCTGGTGGCACATCACCACCTGTGCTAATGGAATGAGACAGATGGATCCTGCCCCAGGCCTCTTTTGAGAGGTGTATATAAAGGCAAGTCGCAAACGTTGCATTTAAATGGTAAGAAAGGACTACAGTTTCAGTTTTAATTATGTTATTTCACTTGCTTTTGTTGTTGTTTTAAATTTATTTATACAATTCATTTAGTATGACCGAAACTCCGGCATTTGATTTCTTACATATTAAAAATAACTGGAAAAGGGTCAACAACCCTGAGAAAATCAGTCAGAAGCTGTGGGTATCTCTGTCTATCATTATCATTTACATCATCAATATAGCTACATGATAGCATAATGAAAAAGGCAGGTCCCTCCTGCCTCTAGGTCCTAAAGTCTAGGAGTTTACAAACTAAAGCTCAATGATGGGGAGAATTTAGAAAAAAAGGATGAATAGAAGAATATGAACAAATGCAGTGCACACTTTTCTGGGAATGAAAATGGGACGAGGTATAATCAAGAGGTGGGAGTTGGGTTGAGGTTTGAAGAAAGAGAGAGAAGTCATCATACAGATTTTTTTTTTTTTTTTAGGAAATTCCAGATATAAGCGACAGCATGGGGTAATGGACAAGCTGTTTAGGACTTCCATAAACATTAGTGAGATTATTTCTGATGAGTGAAGTTCACAATTCCATAGAGAAACTTAATATGAATGACTCATAAATAGACAACAAGAGGGTTTGAATGAAATATACAGTTATTCTACTTTTTGGAACAAACAAACAAAAACCCCTTAGCTCTGCCTACAAAATAAGGTAGAAAAGGTTGAACTATGACATTAATTGATATTTGTATTAGGAAATACTTTCTGCTAATAAGTATGGGCAAGTACTGTCATTTGTTTTAGTACATCCCGTCTTTTACAGATTCAGGAATTTCCTGGCAGTTGAGCATATTATTATTTCTTCTGTGCTGCTCAATTGTCAGGAAATTCCTGAATCTGTAAAAGACGGGATGTACTAAAACAAATGACAGTACTTGCCCATAGGGAAACCATACTTGCCCATAGAGATCCACAGGACAAACTTGCCCATAGGAAAAAATAGGATTAATGCAAAATCCCCTGCATTCAGCATCCTCCCAGTCCCAAAACCTTAAAGCTTAGGTAGGTGAAATTATGTATGGTGAGTCACAAATTTTATTTCCCAAGCTGTTGCTACACCATGCGTATAATAACAATGCAGACCGATATCATTTATAAGAGATCACCAACAGTGACAAAAATACTTTAAAACATTGTAATGATTCCTAGTTCATCTTAGCTCATTGTCCTCTTTACTAGTGTGTTTGAAATAGTTGAATAAAGTTGAAAGTCAAACATCTCTCTTTACATTAATCATTAATATTGACTCTGAATCTACCTGAAAGGGTATGCTAATTCATTAAAGTGTTGAAACATACTGAATATGAATGCTGATAGGTGTTCAAACTTATGTTGTCATCTATTAGCGATCTAGTTACATATCACACCTTCTCAGGAGACATCAGTACAGGCTTGATTAAAATATAACATCAATAGTTCCCTAGCGGGGTTTAGACTCTAGTCTTCAGTTGATATAAATTCAGAATCCCAAATATTTCTCTTGGTTGTTGCCAGTGCCAACATTTTCACTTGTGTTCCGGACCATATTTTTTAAACAACAACAATATCAAAAAGCTGTGATGGCTGAAGTATTGTTTCTGATGAAGGTTGACATTAGTAATGTGGATGAATGAAAAAAAATAGTGATAGTTAGAATGGCCTTCAGAGGTGTTTTCTTGGTGTTTTTTTTTTTAAGACAAGAATTCTCTGTTGTCTATCTAGACAGAACAAGTTGGATTGCATTTCACAAGCTTTCAGTTTTAGACTAAATTGAGGGGGGATCATTTGATACACCTTTACTAAGGAAAACTTATTTTCTAATCCTGTGATGGAGTGAAAAGTCAGAGGGAGTTCAATCCATTTTCTTTTTTTGTATATTTTAGTATTAGAGTTTGTTTATGTACTGCAGTGGTTGGTATTTCTTCTGTTTTCGAAATAGTCTGAGTTGTGTTGTTAAAACTCTTGTCTTGAGTTAGAGTTGAGTTATCATAACTCTGGTTTTGTATAACCTTGCACCTGATGGTAGACAAAAGAACTTAATGGCCATTAAAGGCAGGACATCTCTCGGGCCTTTGGAATGTCGCCCATCAGACCTTGGGAAAGGGTCATGGAGACTCTCTGAAACCTCTTGAATTTGGACAGGCACGTAAAGTGGTTTTGCAGGTTAAAAACCTGCTGTCAAGGTTCCACCTTTACCTGGACCCCTGGATCAGCTCCTTAAAGATATTTTGCCTCTTTAAGAGCCCTTCTTTCCATCCAAAGTCAAGTTTTTACCTTTCACCTTCCCCTCTCAATAACGTGAAAATGATATTCCAGACAACCAGTTGTTAACAATCGCTATTTGCTAGGTTATATAAGATAAGGCAAAATCATATAAACTTAAGGCATTTTAGTAGAACTGCAAACTTTCAAAAGGCATTTACAATAAAAATAAAACATATAAAAATGCAGTTTCCTCTAGCCTAACTACACTTTCACCTGTCAGTTGAGCCTAGAGTCCCTTCCAGCCTTCTCCAGGCTATTCTCCTTAAGGGCCTTTCCTTGTTCCAGAGCCTCTCACAGTGATTCTCTGTAGCTCTCTGCAGACATCTCTGTTGTTCCCACTCTACTACTGCCCAGTTAACTCCACCCCTGTATATACTGTAACCCAGAAACTGAAACAACTAATCTGGTGACCTAAATCTGGGGAAAAGAAACTTAACTCCTTTAAGTGGAAAATGAAACTCAGGAATACCCCCCTCCCATCAGATTTCCAGGCCTTCAGGCTTAAACCAAAACCAAGCCTGTGTAGGTCTCAAACTTTCACACCTGAATGATATGTGTGAAATGAAATAGTGTAAATTAATGCTCGGTTCTTCTGTCCATACCTAAAAATCTATCAAACCTTTATCTCTGCACCATAACTCTTTTCTTCCCTAGCTAATTACAATTTCTAAGCCCCTCTAGTCATGGATCTCATTGCATTTCTGTTCTGTACATTTACTAGCATAAATGCTAGGTAGTAGCAATAGCCAACATATTAACAGCAACATGTCCTAGCAGTATTTTTTATGATTTGCTCAAGGTTTTCTATTTAAGGACAAGAATCACATCATATGAGTTAGTTATAACTCTATAGCGATATCTGTACAGTTACTCTTGACTTGTGTAGGAAGCATTAGAAGCAGGGACAACGTGAATACTGGAAACTAAGATCAAGGACAGGCAGTGATTTTAAACTGTACTTAGTTAGCAATGTGCTTCCAACTGCATGTGTCAAAGTGTCATTCTACCAGTGGATCAGATTGTGGTCAAATATGTTTCATGTGGAATTCAGCTCTGTACTTTGGACTCCTTGATACAGATCCAGTACCAGCACTCAATTCAATAGTTGTTTTTCTCACTACTCGCCATCTATAAGATAAAGGACAAGCTTAGTAAATCCAAATATTATTTAGCTAGCATTCCATGAGATTTCACTGGACCTTATAAATACCTAGTTCCAAACTCTATACTGCAATGCTATTTTAGTGCTGTGCTTGTAAGAAATTGCTAATAATGTTTGGAGGGTGGGTGGATTCTGTACCATTACATAAGGGTCACTAGATAGTCTTTTTCAAAATAGTATTCTGGAGCCCTAATTACAAGGGGTGTGCACGGACCCCCCGGATCGGATCGGGACCCGGATCAGGACCTCCAATTTTGTCCCAGATCGGATCGGACAAAATCGGAGCCCCCCAAGACTGGATTGGGTCCGATCCTGATCCAAAAATCAGACATCCGATTTTTGGACGGCTGCCATTTCCCCCCCCCCCCCCATAGACTTGCATTGGGGGAAAGAAAGCTTTCCCCCAATGCAAGTCTATGAGGAAAAAATGGCGACAGGTGGGTGAGGGGGGCCTAACTCCCTCCCCCCCGGCAGGTAAGCCCCCTCCCCTGCGCTCCTTACCGCCCCGGGGCCGTCCGCTTCCATCCGCTGGCACCCGCAGGTAAGCTCCCTCCCCCTGCTTACCTTCTGTGGCCGTCTGCTCCCGTCCGCCGCTGGCCGCTACTGCGAGCAGGCTTCGCGGCTTGCCCCTAGGTAGCGTGCCAGGTGATCATCACCTGATCATCATCATCAGATGATCACCTGGCGCGCTACCTAGGGGCAGGCCGCGAAGCCCACTCGCAGTAGCTGCCAGCAGCGGACGGGAGCGGACGTCCCCCAGTGCACCCGATCCAGTGCACATCCCTACTAATTACCCAACTATGTAGAATGAATTAATAGTGACATAAGCCTTATAAAAAGAGGTAGGTGAGCAATGAATTGTCACTGTTTGTACTGTTATGATGTATTAAAAGATCGTATTGATAAAGCAAATACATCAGAATATGTGTGTGTGTGTGTGTATTATATATATAATGAAATCACTACAAAACAGACATACATAACTTTTCAAACAATACCTCTCGCCTGTACCAATTTTCAACAAATTTGCGAGAGTTCCACCCGAAATGTGTCATACTTAATGAGTGATCCCACTGACATCCTGACTGCGAATTTCTTGACTGTTCTGCTAGGTATCATCATTTTTTACAAAGTTAGCTAGGCTGGTGGAGCGGCATTTGTCTGGAGATAAAATATGCCACAATAAGGAGGGATATGTAATGAGATCCTGGAAGGGAAGCAGAGAGCTTAGTTCTCATCCTGAATATGCTGAGGTTGGTAACTATGTACTCTTCCCTTCATCTACTCACATGCACATATCTGAGCTCTACTGCACATATATCAATGGTTTTCAGACTTTCTAAATTCAGTGGGTTTCACAGACCAGTGATGCTCTGATCCATGTGTGGAAGGGTGACCAAAATAATATGACCATTTTGGCCTTCCCTTCCTAAGATTTTCTCCGCTGCTACCAGGCAGAAATCTTTATTTTCCCTGGCTGCCCCCACCAAACAATATAAAAAATCTTGGGGTCTCCTGTAAGCATTTTTAGGTCAGGTGGGTTGGCTCTTAGGCATGGCATAGGTAAACCATCAAGATAAGAGATCACACAGTTTTAAACAACAACTTTTAAAAATTTACTGGAAAGGTTTTGCTAATAGGAAAAAGGTTTAAGAAGTGAATGGATACAATGCACATTCACAGATAAAACAAAACCATAAGAGAAGTAAGGTTTTAAAATAATCAGGGTTAAATCCATCCAGTTATCGTGTGACCCTATTTAATCAACTCCCTTCCTAGGAATATTGTACTATCAGAAGACCAGCATCCTCTCCCAGGTTGCAGCTCTCTCTCAAGCTGCTTGTTGAATTCTCTCCCCCCCCCCTCAACCTCTCTCTAAAACTCTCCTATTGGCCTCTAGCTTTTATATGTTGAAGGCAGTTTGTTCTCTTGTAACTTTGACCAATCAGGAGGGTTGACCTTTTCCCTGATTGTCTATCTGCCTAGTCACTGTGTTCTTTCTCTGACCATCTTGCCAACTACATTTTTTTTTCAGAGCAGACTTTTCAGTACCAAAATCAAAACAAAATCCTTCTACAGGCTTCTTATTTTTTCTGACCTTTCGTTGAAACTACTCCCCAGTAATTTACCTCCTCTACTTTTGTAGACACTCTGGCTCTGAGCCCTCTGCCATCGCTTGGCTTCCAGAGCATACATCCTGATTCCGATAAATATTAACTAAATATTTGGCATTTAACCTCATAATACCCAAATCAAACTCTATACAAAAATGTATTCACAGGGGATGATTTTTGCATTAAAGAAACCCTTTATGGCTGCAATGGAATCCCTGTACATTTCAGATGATTCAGGCACATACCCTAGGCTATGGTACGCACCCAGGTCACATAGAACATTGGCCATACTTGATGGTCTCACCATCATCTGATATGAATGTAGAGTATGCTGTAGAACTCACCCTCATCTGTGGGTGTGAAATGTTGAGAAGTTTAATAGTGGTGAGCAAGATCTTTTCTAGAAAAGATTGTTTACTATTCTAAAGGAACTTCTGGCTAGCTTCAAAGGAATCTCAGGAGTCCCTGGAACACAGTTCAAAACCCACTGACATACACCTACAAATTCTTTATCCTATTCATCATATGCACACATATGTTGCACGTCTAGGCTACAAACAGACATGCATGCATGCATGGCATATATATTTACCTAACAGGGAAGAGCCCTGTTCGTTCTTCCCTCTACTTTCCTGGTGTTGTGGAAAGGAGTAGAATTTGTCTGAAGGCTAGGAATTTCCTTCTACTGTGCCAGTTCTTAAAGCAAGAGGAAATTGTTATTTGTGCTTTTGGCTATGTCCCATTCTTTCGAGCTGGAGAGTTTTCCTCCACCAATTTTGAGCTGCAGAATATCCCCCTATATTTTTAAGGCTGTGGATTTCCTCTCTTCCTTTCATAGATTTTCTTTCCCTTCAGGACAGTGTCACAGTGTTGACACACAAAGTATTATTAATAAAATGTTTCTATTTATAATAGCCTTTGGCAGTCCAAACCTGATATTCTTCTTATGTTCAGCCTTTTGTTGTTGTTGAAAAGTTCAATCTATTCCTTTTTTATTGTGCACGTTTCTGTTTCAAAAGGACGCAATCAGAAGTGTGTATTACTGATACACAGTTATAAAATCATAGAATTTATGGAGTTGGCAGCCATCCAATTTGGTTCTTTACGCTAAAGATGGATCTGCACAAGATCTCCAAATCAGTCTGTATTACTGATGTTAAAAGCAACTTTTCCAAACCACCCCTGACCAGCTTTCAGAAACAGGAGGAATTTCCTTTTGGTGAATAATACCAAACCATTCCAAATGGATTTTACCCATTCCCTAAGTAGCAGGAATATTATCCCGAGTGCCACATAGCAGGTGTAGCAGTGAGAAGGATTGATCTTGTTTGATGTGATTGCAAGCCATTGGAATTTTTTTAACAAAAACAAATTCAGCATTCCATTGCCTTATGGAAATGAATTAATGGGAAAACCTTCCCATAGTAATGCAATGGTCATTGTGAGAGAGTGAAGTGTGCCTTCCATTTGATATGTGCAAGAATGCACCCGCTGAGCTTAAATCACTTATTCTCCTTTCTTTGAATATGAAAACAGTGCACAGCACAATCCCTATTCCTTTGTCTGAACTTGGCCGGAGTTAATAATTTATTTTAATTGATTGCTTTACACATAGTGATAGCAGCAGGAAATCATGAAAAGTAGGTGCACATTGCCAAAATATGCTGTTAAGACAGACTGGGAAAGCCTTGCATTTTGGCACTGCCCCCAAATTAACAACAATGCTGAACTAGTTGCTCTATAATTCTTTTGTGTGACATATATTGCAAATTCCTGGGCAATCAGTTAGGAAGCAAGTAGACTTTTCCTTCTTTTCTTTTCTTTTTTCGCCAGATGATTGACAATGCAGTTTTTGTAGGTGCTGTTTCTACCTGTCAATAAAAGCAAATGTAAAATTGTATACAAGTAATATGAGTGGGTCCTTTCCATATTTTGTGCAATCTACATATTAACAAGAAATAGGACCACATACAGTGCACTACACTCTGTGAATATGCCAGCAGCATTTTGGAGTGATGTTTTTGCATATCTAACGAGAAAGAATATACCACTTCATTTCGTGTGCTTTTATGCATTCTGGCAAGGAGTAAATGAAGTTAATAACAAGTTAAGGAACCCTGCCACTCTGTATTATAGAAGAAGCTTCCTGTACATAACAATATAAAATTGGCTCTGGTTGAGAATGTTGTATTTAGCATTGCAAATTAGGCTGCTGTCTTCTTCCTACTGAGCTGCTCACTGATGATCTGGAATACCATTTTTTCTATGGAATTTTCCCAGGTGCTTTACAAATTAAAATTCTAAAGGGATTTCTGAAAGGCTGTAACCAAATGAATTACATTAGTTTGTGATATAGGTAGAATTGCCAGGTGCAAAATGGAGCCAACCTTTTCTAGCTTGCAGACTTCCATTGTCACTTCAGCACCCACCTGAAGCTTTGGGATAAAACCTTGATTTATAGGAAGCTTTTACAGAGCTGGCATAGAGATGAATGGCATACAAAAATGATGACAATCACTACCTTATATAAAAGAGTGAGCCATCTGAATTACTTTTACTTAGTAAGGTACCGGTGCGCTTACATATGGGGATCCTTTATTATCCTGCTGTCTTTTCTATTTTCTATCCCTCTGTTATGGAAGATATGTATGTAATCTAGTGATTGGTAGATGCTTCTGAGTTTGTAATCATACTAATACAGATTGGCTAGGCTTTTTACAACTTAGAAGCAAGTTGACAAATGGGTCTGCAAATGGGTCTGGCATCCTGCTCTATCTCTATCCTTCCTGGTTGTGACAAATTAAAATGGATTACATTTTAATAAAGTGTTTTATTGGTGTTTTATTGGTGTTTTAATGATGTACTGGTTTTATCTGCTTTTAATCAGTTTTTGTATTTTGTGTTTGATGTTGTTCCCCGCCTCGATCCGTTGGGAGAGGCGGGTGATAAATAAATATATTATTATTATTATTATTATTATTATTATTATTATGATTTGATTTTCATGGAGAGTTTGTTCATGCATGGCCATTTTGGAATCACAGACTTCCATGACTAATGGAGATTTTGAGTTACTTGTTGTTTCTGTTCTTGTTGAAAGCTACAGAAAGAATATTCTATTCTCTAGTAAGCAGCATGGGAGGGCCAAGGGAAGAGAATTGACACAGAGTGCAGGTTCAAACTATCACCGCAGCCCACCATGGCTTATTTAAGCCACAATGGGTTGCTGTGTGTGCTGGCAGCCATTTTGAATATTCAATTCCTAGGGGTGAGGGTTGCCATGGCTTGTTGTGGTGTCTGAACCTGGGTGGCAGGGGCTGAGAATTAAACAACCCTTAAATAACCTATAGTCTGTTGTAGGGTTATTCCTTTGGTGTTAGCAGCATAAAGCTTTCGATGTATGAGCATAGATACTTAAAATTATAATAACAAGAGAGAAATGCAATATTTACATTTACTTCTGAATCTGAACACATGATTTAAGAACATGCATTTTACTGTATACAACATGATTTAAAAGCTAGGTATAAGGCCTGCCATATTGTGTTATTGGGTTGCTCTATAAAATAAAAATGATGATAATTTTAGGTCCCCAATTTGTTTTTCATTTTTAGAAGTTATCTTTATTACTTTATTGTGTGCACATACATAATAATAACACAACAAACATTTTAAAGGGAAAAAAAGATTAAATCTATAAAAACATAAAGTTATAGTCCTTTCATGCTTCTCTGCCTAGTACTAGCCTTAGACTCATGACAATATATTCCAGTTGACTATAGAAGGCTTCCTTGCTGAGTTACATGCATCTTATTCTTCTCTCAGTATGATGTACCCTATGGTTCCTGAGGGAAAAAATCTTCCCGACTTTAGGCTGTATTTCAGAAGATGTGAAAAAGTTGTGGGCATGTGAAGAAAAGTAGCATAATCAGGAAAACAGCAGATAAAAAGGAAAACAAAGAGAGAGTGATTTGCCCTGATGCTAGCAGTTCAACAATACCATTGCCCTTAGGTTGCTGCAGTATGTCTTGATGGAACCGCCAATATGACCATATGCATGTCGATAATTTCCCAGAACAAAAAACAGGATAGAGGCACACCCACAAAAATGAATGCAGAAAGAGAAATTAGTTGTAAAGAGTGCCAACAATTAAAATATATTTCAGGCCAACGTCTTTCAGAATGATAAATTCCTTCTTCAAGAGCAAAAACATGGCGCAAGAAAAAATAGCCACCATTTCTGCAAGCTGCTACAGCTTGTTTTCAGAATATGAACGCCTAAGTCTGCTCTTGAAGAAGGAATTTATTATTGCAAAACACATCGGACTACAATCCTTACTCAACCTTCCAACAATCATGTTTGAAAGATCATTAATATCTTTGAGAAGAACTGCAGCTCAGTGGTAGAGCACATGCTTTGCACACTGAAGGTTCCAAATTCAGCCTCTGAAATCTCCAGTTAAGGCTGAAAAGGGCTTCTATTTGCAACTCTGGACAGCCACCACCAGGTAAAGTCAACAATACCAACCAATGCATCTTACATGAACCAATGGTCTGACTTGGTACAAGGTAGTTTCTTATATGCCACATGTTTATATGGAATGGAACTTGAGTGGAACATCATACCTTACCATATTTTACTCAAGTTTGATGCCAAATGGGAATATTAAAGATTTTCCATACAGGATTATTTCAAGGGTTAGTAAATATTGTGTCGTGAGTGCAAGACTGACCAGACATTTAAGCCCAATCTGTAGGATAAAAGTATTTCATTTTAGTTACTGGACATTTCTGATTGTGAGCATGTATATGCCACACTACCTATTTCTATTTTGAACAAACATAAGAAAGTATGTATGATGGTCTGCCTACTTACTGGAAAGATATTCAAATCAGTATTAAGGTGAGTTTTACTTGGATTGACCTGAGTAATGCCCTAAATGAGCCAGATATGGTGGTATGAAATTGTAAATTTGTAATACCAAGATCTGTGTGTGTAACTTTCTAAAATAAGATTAAATTAATAAGTGATGTGCATGTTTATTTGGAGGTAAGCCATTATATTCAGTCGTGCTTATTTGTAGGTAAATGTGCATAAGATTTACCTCCAAATAAGCACGACTGAATATAATGGCTTACCTCCAAATAAACATGCACATCACTTATTAATTTAATCTTATTTTAGAAAGTAAAAAAGTTACCAGTGCAGAGTAACTTACTTAGATGCAAATACTATTTAAACCAATGAAATGTAATTCTGGGTAAACATTGTTAATATTAAGTTCCATCTATGTGCCTAGGTCACTCGACATACATGCCAGAATTAAAATTTCACTTGCTTTAATATCGGCTCATACTGTACTTCACTATCAGTCCCTTGTTTTGGTTTTGCAACAAAATGAAGCATATTTGAAATAGAGTATTTCTCCCTTTCTTCTCTTATTTAAAAATGATTTATTTTCCAGCTGCTTCAATATCATCTTTAAGTATTTCTAAAAATGCAGGATTTAAAGGGTTGGATTTGGAGATGCCCTTCTACTAGCTGCTAGCCATAACTGGAGAAGCTTTCCTCCACTTAGAGAAGAACTTTGCATGAGAAAAGGGAATTGAACAATTGCAGAGTGCTACTATTTGTATAGTGGTTGGCAACTTGTGGCCCTCCAGATGTTTTGGCCTGTACCTTCCATCCAACCTAGTCAGCTTAGCCAATTGTGAGATATGATGAGAGTTGAAGGCCAAAACATCTGGAGCACAAGGCATTGCACAATCTGTTGTAAAAGATTGTGTATCACATCTTAAAAGGTGGGCTTGAATTAAGTCCATGGGCTCATCTACACCTAAGGGTGTAACAAGACAGAAAAGGGAGGAGGGACATCGTGGGCACCTTTTTTTTAAGAACAGGAGCCCTGGTAGTGCAGTGAAAAAGTAAGTAACCCACCCACCCCACCAAACTCTGCCATCAACCCCGCCCCCACCAACCCAGGGATGGTAAAATTGCTTCCCCCCACTCCCATGAGCTTGGAGCCACCCCACGCAGCTCCATGCCCATTTGAGAACCTGGGAGCCTGCGCCACACCAGCTGCGGTCCTCAGGGTTGTCCCGGGGCTGTGGGGAAAAAAATGGGACATCCCCAGTTTCAGTTATCCCGGGGAAAGTCTCTGGTCATCCCTGATTGACCCCAGGATACCCTGTGCATCATTTGGATGCACAGGGATGACCTAGAGACAACCCCGGGATAACTGCATGGTGTAGACATGACCCATGTTGCAGGAAATCCAGATTCAGATTGTTTATTTTGGTTGTAGGCCAGCACATGTTGCAGGAAATCTTCTGCTAGTTAGTTCTCAAGAGTTTGCAAAACAGTACCACTGTTAGAATTTCTTCCACTCACAAATTTCATGTGTTATTATAAAACTTTAATACGTTTCAGTAAAAACTGTACATATGTAACCTTGTTCATTATTAACAAGCAAGCTTAACACATAATACGTTTGGTAATGAATAATGTGAATGTGAAAACTAGCATTTCTCCGGTTGCTGTTTAATGATCGACCTGTACTCCCCAGCCTATGTTCATAACTTGCAATGCATTAAGATAAGGAATCTCCACTACATTTAAGAATCGGAATTATGTTCCTATGTAAGTTGACGATAAAGACCAACCAGTTTTCAGGTTGCTATATGCATTGCAAAGGAATTGAGGTCGTAGGAAGAACTTTAAATGGAGAAAGTGGATCCTGTACATATTTCTTGCTATTATAGGAACAGGATTAAAGCAAGGACATGTAGGCTGTAGAAAGAAAGAAATACAGAAAGAGTAAGGATTGACCTTATGTTGAGAAATGGCGATGAGTAATTACAATAACTTGTAAGAGTAAGAGGCTTGGTTTTGATTTGAAGAAATAACATTTCTATTTTGGTGTTGTTGGGAATGTTTCCAGTATTTTAGCACTTCTGTTTCTTAAGAGTCCATTTTTTTCTTCCTTGCTAAATGATCCTTCATAGACAGTGGGTTTCCTGGTGTTAGTCATCATCATGTCTCATGGGCCCAAAGACCAATCAATTAACTGTGTGCCTCCATGGTCTTACCAGTGAAGATATTTCCAATAAACTATAGCTCAATTTCTCATTCTTATTCTGTGTGGGCAACACAGACCGTATCTTAAATTACTGTGATGTTTGTCAATGTGGGGGATGAACAAAATGTACAAGTACAAACATTTTGGGCTGTAACTAAAAAAGAAGAAGCATAACAGGATAAGCATATAATCAATTACTTATCTGAAGCTCTTATCAACTCGCTGTGAAATTAGCTTTAACTGACAGAAGAAGAGGATCTTGAAGGCGTATCTATTAAAGATCATATGGGGCAAGTTCATTTCTAGTGAAGAAACATTTAAAAAATGCAACAATTTTTAGAGGGTTATCCGTGTTAGTCTGTGGCAGTAAAACAACACATTCTTGCATAAACTTGTGTAGACACTGTTCACAAAAGCTTATGCCAGAATAAATGTGGTAGTCTTTAAGGGGTCCTTAAGAGCCACAAGACTTTTTGATATTGAAAATTTGGCCATCTATAACTTCTGATAAAAGCATTGTTTTTCATTGTTTATATGTCCAATTCCTTGGAAGCAACATTGTTGCTGATGACCCATTAGGGATTTGTATGTAGTCATATAAAGGCACAGATATCCTTCTCAAATAGAAACATAGGGCTATCTCTTGAAATTGCTGCAGGCTAGTGACAAAATATGTTTGTCTTTCAGATCCCCAGCTCAAGGGTATAGTGACCAGGTTATATTGCAGGCAAGGCTACTACTTGCAAATGCACCCCGATGGAAGTCTGGATGGAACCAAGGATGACAGCAGTAATTCTAGTAAGTGATTGCTCTAGGAAACTATTCACCTATTTCACACTCACTGTTGAGTTAACCATTTCATGATGCACATGCATGAATCATTATTATTTCTGATGTGCATTTTTGTAAAAATTGTTGTTGGAGACATTTAGGGTGGTGGTGGTGGTGGGGGGAACCTGCTTCATAACTATGAATGAGAAGAAGCATCTGATTTCAGGAAAATACTCAAGCCACCCATTGGAAATCTAAGACCTGTATTCATATCCTGTTTTGGGGTTCTCACAGACACCTGACTGCCACTGTTAGCTGGTTCGGATGGACCCTTATTCTATTCCAGCAGTGCTATACTTAAGTTGTTGTGTGGGCAGGGCCGAGGGCTCAGACTGGGATCAGGGGCTGTACAGTTCTCTCATACTCAAAACCAGGGAGCCTACCTCCATAAGTGAGGTTCAAGGACTGTTCAGCTCCCCATGCCTTTAGGTTAGGGAAATTCCCACTTCCCCACTCCATAGGAAATAGACATTATTGGATTTAAGGTGAAATACTTTTTTGCTTGTCCCTCAGTCTTTGCTAAGGTCATACTGATGCCATCAGCTTACATCTTTGTGTAGAGGCCTTTACAAAAGCCTAAGGGGACACAAATGGTGCAGGTAGAATAAAGCACTCCTGCAATTTTTTTCAGAGTATTAGGGTGACCATATGGAAAGGAGGACAGGGCTCCTCTATCTTTAACCATTGTATTGAAAGGGGAATTTCAGCAGGTGTCATTGTATGCATGCAGCACCTGGCAAAATTCCCTCTTCATCACAACAGTCAAAGCTTCAGGACTCCTGCCTTCTTTTGTCTCTGGTTGCTCTAATATAGCTCCTGCAAGGTTAGAGTAGGTTAGGCAGATAGATGGGCATCTTGCCATACAGTTACTCCAGTGTGCATACACAGATGAATCACTAACCATTCATAAGTAGCTGGGGTCAAATACGGATCCTGATCAATTTAATATTAGAGACAGTATTTCCAGTGGTGCTTGCATGAGTCTTCCCTGAATTTATGTAGTGCTACTCAAATAAGACACAGACTGTTAGAACATACATATAAGCAGGTTAATAAGCTGTTTATTTGCAGAGATTCAGCAACCTGCTGCAGTCACTATCAGCTTCAAAAATCTAATTTCTATAGTGCAATGAACCTTAGTTGCCCTTAAATTGCCAGGCCATGTTCTTTCTTTGTTATCTTCGAATCCCACAAAGGATTAATGAATTAATGTAATTTTCTCTAAATATTTCTTGTGAGTGTTACTACCACTAGTCTGTTCTCTTTTTGTCATCTTTTTGCTTGAGTCACATCCATCTCTTAAGATGAGCAAATAACAAACAGTTCCAAAATGCACAGTAGGACAATACTTTACTCAGACCAACAAAAATATCTCAAAACAACGAGCAAGCTTTCAAACTCTCCAGAACTCTTCATCAGGCTAGATGTTTTGCAAAGCAGAAGTGAGGCAAAGAAAAAAAAAAGGAAGCTGGCTTGATGTTAAAAGACATAAAGTCGGCGTTCACAGTCTTTAAGGTAAAGCGTAGGAAGACTTAGTTGGATTATACAAAAAAACAAAGGCAGCTGAGCGCCATAAGAGAAAATTCAGACATATCATTGAAAATGGTACAGATTTACTTTACTTTCGGTGGGAGCCAATTTGGATCAATGTAGTGCAGGAAGAGATGTTTTCAGCTGTACTACAATAAAGAACAGAAGAAGAATGGTGCTAGATTAGAAGCCTATCAAGCCCAGCATTCTGTTCCCAACCAGATGCCAATGGGAAGCCCACAAGGAGGACACAAGTGCATTTGCACCCTTCTGCTTGTGTTCTCCAGTAAATGGTAGCAAGAGATTCTTCTTCTGATACTGGAAGTAATATACAGACATTGATAGTCTTATGTGCCACGAAATTGTCTAATCCCCTTTTAAATCCACCCAGTTTGGTGGATATCACTACATATTGTGGTAGTGAATTCCAGAGTTTTACTCTATGCAGAGTGTACTTCCTTTTATCTGTTCTGAATCCCCCACTACTCAGCTTTATTTGATGACTCTGGCTTCTACTATTCAGATAGATCCACTTTCTTTACACCATGCATAATGTTATTCGACTCTATCATGTCCAACTTGTTCACCTTTCTTCTTAGCTGAAAAGCCGCAAACGTTGTAACCTTTTGTCATAGGGGAGATGCTTGAGCCCCTTGATCATTTTGGTTGCCTGTTCCTACACTTGTCTTGAAAATCTACTGCCTTGATTTCTAATCCTGTCATTGAACCTGGCTGCATTCTACAATATATTTAGAGGTAAAATTTGAGTATGGGGCTGTTCACATGTCACAACAGGCTACGGTAAGGCTGCAGCACATGTGGGGTGTGTTCAGCTGCCATTTTGAATATGCAACCCCCTGTTTGGGGATTGTCATTCCATGCAAACTCTGTGAACATGGGCTATGCAAGGGTTAAACAAACCTCACATAAGCCATGGTCTGTTTTAGGGTTATGTGAGGGCTGTTTAACCCTCGCACAACCCGCACTCACTTGTGTTCACAGGACATGACAACCCTGAGTGGAGGTTGCATATGCAAGTTGGCACTCCAGGGCACTGCACTTTGTCAAGGGTGAAATGCCCACATTGAGCTGTGACATGTTGTCTGAACCTGGTCTTGTGTAAATGTGCATAGGATTTTAGCCGTTGCTATTTCAAATCTATCTATTGATCTATCGACTTGTCATCACGACTAGAATATATAAAATGCCATAATGTAGGTTTTTATATCTTCAGAATAATTTGTACATTATTTTGATGCTTTTCTTTGCCAGCCTGTAACAGATCTTCTTTATTTTTACAGCATTGTTCAACCTTATACCAGTGGGACTTCGAGTTGTCGCTATCCAAGGTGTAAAAACAGGCTTGTATATAGCCCTAAATGGAGAAGGATTCCTTTATACATCGGTAAGTAGGTATGCCACAGCTAGCGGTTGTAAGTCACTCTTCTGCCATAAGGCAGATCCAGTTCATGGAAAAATCTGACAGGATTTAAATGAATGAAGCCTAAGAAGATACTATGTGTGGATTCTAAATGCTTGAGAGTTTAATAAAAGGATAAAGCCTTCGTATGATATTTTTAGACTGTTGTCTTGAAACCACATGTTTGTCATGTGGAAGCCACTGCAACAACGGGCTCTCCAGCACTACGAAAGTAGCTTCAGAAGGTCTGGAGCATGTAGGAAGAGCCCATGCTGGTGCAATGAGGAGTCACAGCATGGCTTTCTTCAATGTGGCCTGAGGCTTCTGTTATTACCTTTGTGATGTGGGAAGGTGCTGTGTGCTATCAGCTCCCATGCCAGTAGCGAAGCATGTAAGGGGCCAGTTAATAATTCCATGAGATGATTTGATAATAACTAGGCAATAGCAATAGCTGGTTGACATTGTTTAATATGACTATAGTACTACGACTACAGGCATATAGTTTAGTATCCAAATGTTTTTGATATCCTGACTTTATCTGGTATATTACCGCCTCATGTATTTAGACAATTCACACAAAATTCGTAGCAGAGGTCTAGATAAATAGAAATGTTCAGGTAGTGAATATGGAATTCCAAAGAAGAGACATAATAAATTCAGGTAATGATGTGTTTTGGTTAAATAAAGTTGGGTGCTGTGTATACATTATTCTACATTCTTTTAATTATATACTATTTGAACGTGATGGATATTGCCCAATAATGTAAATGTCATTATTAAAGAAAAAAAAACTTTCCTGTTAATATACAGTAGACAAGATTAAGCCACACTGGAGTCCCATCAATTTCAATGGAAGAGATTTAAGCACACGCTTGCCTCTTTCACTGAAATCAATGGAATTCCAGTGTGCCTCATTTTGACTAGATTGTTCCAATATTTTGTGCAGAAAAAACATTAGCTGAGAATTGTATAGCATTTATTACCATGAATCAGAAATGAATTCAAATGTAAATGTAAGTTACTAGTTCCTTAAAAGACAAAAGAAACCACATGTAGCAAAAAGTACTCCTGGGAGTTAATTACCCTGGAGCATGCATGATGTAGCCAAAGTTGAGCTCATTCAATTTCCATTGGGAGTGGGAAAAGGACGACGACTGGAGCGCCGATGGAGGAAAACTCGACTTATATCCGACAAGACACGACATAGAGAACATCTTCGTTCCTATGGGGTGGCAATACGTGCAGCGAAGAAAGCTTACTTCTCTGCACGCATTGCGTCTGCGAATTCGCGTCCAGCAGAACTGTTCAGGGTGGTGAGGGGTCTAACTCGGGCACCCTCCCCCCTGAACCCAATGTTAGAGCCTTCGGTAGTTCGCTGTGATGCCTTTAACAATCATTTCACAGATAAAATCTCTCGGATAAGAGCCGACTTAGATGCTGTCGTTATAGCAGAGGCTGATAATGGAGTGTCCAGCGACTCCGCGAGTAGAATTACACTGGATCAGTTTCAGTTGGTGAGTACTGAGGACGTGGACAAGCTGCTTGGTCGAGTGAGGAGGACGACTTGCCCTCTCGATCCCTGTCCTTCTTGGCTGGTCGCCCAGGGAGGAGATGCAGTTAGATCACAACTACAATATATTATTAATGCATCTCTCAGGGAGGGGAGTTTTCCATCATGTTTAAAAGAAGCGGTAGTACGGCCGCTTCTAAAAAAGCCCTCCCTGGATCCCCTGGACTTTAATAACTATAGGCCAGTATCAAATCTTCCATTTTTGGGCAAGGTGATCGAGAGGGCGGTTGCCTTCCAACTGCAAGCAGTTTTGGATGATACAGTTTTTCTAGACCCATTTCAAACTGGCTTCAGAACAGGATACGGAGTTGAGACTGCTATGGTCGCCTTAGTGGATGATCTACGCCTAAGTATTGACAGGGGGAGTGTGTCCCTGTTGGTACTCCTGGACCTCTCAGCGGCTTTCGATACCATCGACCATGGTATCCTTCTGGATCGCCTGAGGGAATTGGGACTCGGGGGCACTGTGCTTCAGTGGTTCCGGTCCTACCTCTCGGGCAGGTTCCAGATGGTGATGCTTGGGGATAGCTGCTCTTCAAAAAAAGAGTTGCTATGTGGTGTACCACAAGGTGCCATCCTTTCCCCAATGCTGTTTAACATTTACATGAAACCGCTGGGAGAGATCATCCGGAGGCATGGGGCGGGGTGCTATCAGTATGCTGATGACACCCAAATATATTTCTCTATGCCTTCGACAACAGCATCAGCTAAGGATAGTGTGTCTCCTCTGAATGAATGCTTGGAGGCGGTAATGGGCTGGATGAGGAAAAACAAACTGAAGCTGAATGCAGACAAGACGGAGGTGCTTACTGTCAAGGGCCACAACCTGGGGTTGGAGGTATGTCAACCAGTTCTGGATGGGGTTACACTCCCCCTGAAAGACTGTGTTCGCAGCTTGGGGGTGCTCCTGGATCCGTCGCTCCAAATGACAGCTCAGATAGATGCGACTGCCAGGAGTGCCTACTATCAGCTTCGGCTGATACGCCAGCTGCGCCCCTTCCTAGAGTTGGAAGACCTAAAATCAGTAGTGCACACACTGGTAACTTCGAGGCTCGACTTCTGCAATGCGCTGTACATAGGGCTACCTCTGTGCCTAGTCCGGAAACTTCAATTAGTTCAAAATATGGCAGCCAGGTTGGTCACCGGTACATCTAGGGGTGACCACATTACACCAGTTTTAAAATCTCTTCACTGGCTGCCAATCAGTTTCCGGGCGAAGTACAAAGTGTTGGTTATTACCTTTAAAGCCCTACATGGTTTGGGTCCAGGTTACCTACGGGATCGCCTTCTCCCATACAATCCGCCCCGCACGCTCAGGTCCTCTGGGAAGAATTTATTACAGTCAACAAGAACTAGACTGATAACCGTTACCCAGAGGACCTTCTCTTCTGCCGCTCCCAGATTATGGAATGACCTGCCGGGAGAGATTCGCCAACTCACTAGTCTTCCGGAATTTAAAAGATCTATAAAGACTTATCTCTTCCGGCAGGCCTACCCAGATGAATTTTAAAGTGTTTTATTGGTGTTTTATTGGTGTTTTAATGATGTACTGGTTTTATCTGCTTTTAATCAGTTTTTGTATTTTGTGTTTGGTGTTGTTCCCCGCCTCGATCCGTTGGGAGAGGCGGGTGATAAATAAATATATTATTATTATTATTATTATTATTATTATTATTATTAATGAGTTGAGTGTGCTTAACTCTCCCATTGAATTGAAAAGACTTGGTTTTGGTAGTAAGGTACCCTGTGGCCATGATCCAACTGCAGGAACTGATAGTCTCATTAAGACTTTGTGCATGTAGGACCTGCTGCTGGTTGGGTCTATGCACTGTGGATACAGCACATGTTTATTGATGCAGATCCATGCACAGAAGCCTGAATCATGGTTGTTAATGCCCCTGGCTGGATCATAGTGTTCTCCATTAGAAGAGGTGCTTGATATATGTCATTCCGCTTTTTATATGTCTTATCTGAAAAGCTGCCTTGCGTTACCAATGTAATGCTTTATTTCATTTGGAGGAATGTGAGACATATTATCAAGCTCATGGTACCCTGAAGAAAAATATTCTGTTTGTTTTGAATAGATGACAGTGCTCTGAAAGTTAATTAGGAGGAAATGTTCTAATAACTGAAATGTCATCAAGAAAAAAATGTTCTAAAGCACCTCTCTGTCACACATTGAGGTATGGGATATGGAATATCTGTGTTCTTTCGTACAACACTAAACGTGTGCCATAGAAAAACTGCGACAAAAAAGTGTGCGCTATCTCAAGGCTGAAGAAGACCTGAACTGTTCCTTTGATGGCTTCAGTTCCATTATGTTGTATGAGCATATACATGGATTTGTGGGCATGTATACATAAAACAATTCACTTTAGCAAAGTGGCAGCAAGATTTTTGACATGGTAGAGTTGGGAGCAATGTATGTGTATGCAGTTTTTCATCCATATTATTGCAGTTTTTTTCATCATTTATAGAGATAAGAAGAAATTCCCAATCCTTCTGAAAGCAATCCTACTGAAATCAACATAACCACTGTCAGAGTAAGGCAGTATTTGAATGTATATTGTGTGTGCATATGAGCAGATGCTTTACATTTTAAAAGTTGCTGTTGCACTGGCCAGGGATTCCTTAGAGAGAATGGTTCAATCTAATACAGCGTACAGACAACACAATAACCAACGGTGATTTAAATAGTCGACTGTTGGTTATTTATCTCACCATGGGTTATCATGTTGTGTGAAGGGATTTTTTTTTAACCAATGGTTGGTTATTTGGCAGAAATAACCCACGCAAAGAACCAACACTGTGCAGAGTTGGCTATTTGAACCACTATTGGCTATTGTGTTGTGTGGCGGGCACCACTGGTTATTTCGTCGGCTACTGTTGGTTATTTCATCGGCCACTGAGTTGCAAAGCAAGAGCAGTCAAAGCAGCAGCTGCTGCTGTAGTCCAGCCAGTAGGATAGGTTTTTTTGACAGCAATGGCTGATGTGATAGCAGCAGGAGGACTGAGAGAGGAGAGAGAGAGCGGGGTATGAGTGACTAATAGTCAACTCAACACTGAATCTAATCTACACATGGTTGATTATTATCATGTTGTGTGGGGAGTACCCCCCCTAGATAAATAACTGTCAAGTTGATCATTACCCAACCATTGACTATTGTGTTGTCCAAACGCAGCCAGTGCCTCAGTAAGTAAAAGGTAAGTGCATGTTGCGGTGAAGAAGATTTTTTTTTCTTTTCAAGAGAAGTGTAGCATAGTTGGAAACATAAAAACTAGATTCTATTGCAAGAGCCTTGAGGTAAACACATCAAAACGTACCTTTTTTTTTTTTAAAGAGGCTTTTTCTTTAAAAGAGGCTGCACTTTCAAAAGAGCAATAAAGTATCTGTTGCAGGCTCAGGTTATTGTTCAAGACCCATGCACAGGGTGTTGTTAAGTGGCATATTTTGGGTTTGAATATTCTGAGTGCAGAGTTTAATATTCAGAATTTAGAATGCAGAAAACATGGGGGGGGGGGGCGGTGAGATTAACAAAGCCAGTAGAAACTGGAGTGTGTCTCAGTGTTGGTGCTGTACTGAAATGCTACTACCTATGGGACCACAGTAATTGAATACTTTAGTGAGTCATAATCCAGAGAATCCACAGTACTCAACAAAATTTACCCTTAATCTGAGTGGACACTCTAGTGTGCACATACTATGAAATCCATGGAGCCTTATATGCAAATGACTCACTTGTCTATTTGTAAAAAGATAGAAGTTGCATACATTGAATAATTCTTCATTCTTGTCCTCTGTGTTATGAACAAAACATTTTCCAGAGAGGAAGCACCTGAAAGCTCATGCAATAATACATTTGTAAGTCTCAGGGTGATCAAAATCTTTATACTGGTGCCTGTTTTTGTTCTTAAAAGACCACAGATCAAAAGGAAAATGTACTGGGCAAGATCTGTCATTCATTGTTCTCACACAACTCCCATTTAGGAGCACTGAACTCATAGTACTAAAAGTGATGAAATATTACTCTCAGGGGAAAAAGTCATTTTTCATTATGATGGATCAATGAATGTAGATCATAGTCTTGTCAGTAGGGTTCCTATACCTTTGGTAGTGATCTGAGTCTGCTATTTTTATATTTCTTTATTTTCTTAATACTTTATATCCTGTGTTTTAAAATATTGTTCAAAGCAACTTACTGAGTTCATGGTCTAAGTGGATCTCAGTCCATTTTTATTTTTCAAGTAGTTGTAATGTTGATTTTTACAATGCATGTCACCTTAAGTATCTTTGGACAGAGAAGTGATTTATAAATTAAGGTGCTTATATTCCTATGCACTTACCTGGGAGAAAGCCCCACTGGACATGGTGGGACTGATTTCCTAGTAAACGTGCATAGGATTCTGGGCGCCACACTGTAAGAAGGACAGTGACAAACTAGAGTGTCTCCAGAAGAGGGCAACCAGGATGGCCAGGTGTCATGAGGAAGAGCTTGGAAAAGTGAAGTTTAAGGGAAAACATGATAGCTGTCCTCAAATATCTGAATGGATGCTGCACAGGAGATGGAGCAAACTTGTTATGTGTTGCCAGAGGGCAGAACTGGAACTAAAGTGTAGACGTTGCAAGGAAGGAGATTTGGGCTAAACTTTAGGAGAAACTTCCTAATGATAAGAGCTCTTTCTTCAGTGAAACACATTGTCTCAGGGTGTGTTTGCCTTTGCTGGAGGTGTTTAAACAGAGGCTGGATGAGCATGCTTTAAACGTAAGTTTCCTGCATGAAGCAGAGGTTTGGACTAGATGGCCTCCAAGGTTTCTTCAAATCTAAAAGTCTGTGATCCTATTATTGTGTTACAAAGGAATAGATGACTGATGAGGATGGGGATTTTGATTGCAAAGTTATATATCATAGAACTGCAATGTGGATGGGCTGGAAGAGATTCCACTTCTCTTTATCTATGTAGTGGCATGCAGTGGAATTAATGCTAATCACTTTCAGCTAGAAAAGAATACTGCTAATATGCAGCCTGCAAGACAGAGACATAATTTGGATGCTGCACACCGTCTGGGACACTTGACTTGTAGCAGATAAGTGACAGATATGGGACTAGAACTAGAAGTGTTGACATACTTTGAGAGAAACAGTTTTCGCATCATTTGCAACTAGGACCAGAGGTAGAAAGGCTTGAAATCCTGTGGGAAATCCTGTCCGCCAAAAATGTTTCACCACTTTGCAAGTCCCAGCTTTTCAGGTGTAAACATATTACCTTTGTTACATGCATAACCAACCTATAATTTATAAAATTCAACTTTAGCCAAGCGAGTAGCAAATGCATTAGCTGTCTGTAATATTTCAATATTTTGGTCAGGTCCTGGAGGTTTCTCATCAGTTTTTGAAGCCATACATAATTCTCTCCATCAACTACTAGAGAAAGGAAGTTTTTTGAGATCTTGTGTGGTATAGTATACCAGCTTTACGCTGTGAACTAGCAAGTTCCTATTTCAGCTATAAACTGGTTAGGTGGCAAGTTATCATATTAACCATGGGCTTTTCTACTCAAGGCATTTATCATGCACTTATCATTTCCTATTCACAGTTGTTTTCTTCTTTGTCTAACCAGCACTTTCAGTTAGGTTTTTTTTACAGCAGGGAAAATGTGGCATTTAATTGTCAAAGTGAAAGAAAGTGTGATTTCCTCTTTTGTATTTGTGCTATTCTACTATACCACAGTGCCACCTAGAGGTTATGCAGCAGGAAAACAGGAAAGGAAACTTTCCTTTGAGATATGAGTGTAGTACTCATATCTCAATTCTGCGGCAAAACTGAAAGTAGATACAACAAATTAGGAGCCTCATGTACACAAGCTCCTTTGCTCAGTGTTGAGAACATCTTTTGCATGCAGAATGTCTCAGATTCCGTGCCTGGCATCTCCAGCTAAAAGTACCAGATTGCAAGTGATGGATAAAAATCTTCTCTGCCTGAGCCAGTGGAGAGCTTATGGAAGTCAGAGTAACCAATGGTGGGCTAAATGGACAAGGAACCAACCTGCTATAAGACAGCTTCCCATGTTCATAGAAATATTACATAAGTATAAATGAAACTTGGTGGGATGACTCCCATGACTGGAATATAGGAATTGAAGGGTATAACTCGATGACCTTATAGGTAGGGATGTGCACTGGATCAGACCCGATCCACGATCCGAGTCCGGTCCAGTGGGAAATCGGATAAATTATCCGATTTCCGATCCAACAGCTGGCTCCGCCGATCCAGTCTGAACCGATCCGAAAAGGCTCCGAACCGGTTCGGCGGATCGGCGGATTGGCGGGCGCCCACTGGCGCCCACCGCCGCTTCCATTGGCGGGCGCCAGCGGGCGCCCACCGATGAAAGTGGACAGCGGGGGGGAGGAGGGGGGCGCTTACCTTTCCGGCCCGTCCGCTCCTGTCCAGCGCCGGCAGCTACTACCAGCGGGCTCCGCAGCCTGCTCCAGGGTGGCGCGCCGGGTGATCACCCGGCGCGCTACTCGAGAGCAAGCCACAAAGCCAGCTGGCGGTAGCCGCCAGCGCCGGACGGTAGGGAACGGCCCGGAAAGGTGAGGAGGGGGTGCGCGGAGGGGAGGGGGGGTGCTTACCTTTTAGGGACGCCCGTCCGGCGCCGGCGGCTACTACCAGCGGGCTCTGCGGCCTGCTCCAGGGTGGCGCGCCGGGTGATCACCCGGCGCGCTACTCGAGAGCAAGCCGCAAAGCCGGCTGGCGGTAGCTGCCGGCGCCGGACAGGAGCGAACGGCCCTAAAAGGTAAGCAGTAGCGGGGAAGGGGGCTTACCCCCCCCGGAGCAGTCCGCTTCTATCCGCGGGCGCCAGCGGATGGAAGCGGACGGCCCCAGGGGGGGTAGGGAGCACGGGGGAGGGGGCTTACCTGCCGGTGCCGTCCACAGCGGACGGCCCCAGGGGGGGGAGGGAGTTAGGCCCCCCCTCACCCACCCGCCGCCATTTTTTCCTCATAGACTTGCATTGCAATGCAAGTCTATGGGGAAAAAAATGGCGGCCGATCCAAAAATTTACGATTTTTGGATCGGGATCGGACTCGATCCGGTCCGGGGGGCCTCCGATTTTGTCCGAACCGATCCATGACAAAATTGGAGGTCCCGATCCGGGTCCCGATCCGATCCGGGGGGTCCGTGCACACCCCTACTTATAGGCCCCTTCCAACTCTACTGTTCTATGATCTATGAAATAACAAAACCACATTTTTAAAAGAAAAAAAAAACCCATGAATTGAACAGCATCTTTAAGCAGGAGATGCAGTAACTGCATTTTCAAATGTGTTTCTTTCCCAGGGAGTTTGACAATCTGTATGAGCGCAGGAACGTGCAATTTTGGTTCACCACACATCAGTGTGCAGAAGCTGGACTAGGTGAAGCCTTAGTCTGATCTATTATGGCTCTTACATTGTTAAGCAAATTTCTCTTTTTAAACTAAATGGTGCAGAAGCAGCTGCTGAAGTAGAAGCAAGAGAAGGTAAAATGATGTGGAAAATGTAAATTGGAGGTGGGGGACTTAAAGAGAGTACTCTTTTTTTCCCAGAGAAACTCTTTTTTCACGAAAACCTTCACCAAAGAAAATTCAGTTTAGCCCTCATCAGTATTGAGCTATCAGGAAATGAAGTTATTCTATTAGTTGTCTGTATGTGCTTAGGTGGGAGAATTTTAAGCATGGAAGGGTTTTGTCCCTGACATTTCCATATTCTCATCTGGTTAGCATTGTCATCCATATCTTAAAGACCTTTTAAGACTCATCTTGAGAAAATAGCTTTCTACCTTAGGGAAATATATAGGACTGGAGACAATACAGAACAAAAAAGAATGAGACTAAAGGGAATCAATATTTCACAAGTGACATTTTATTATATTTAAATCAAAGTCAAAGAAGACTTTAGCTCAGTGTGGATCTTTTGTTTGGGTTTTAAAATGTTCCTCCTTTATTTTAAAAACACAAAAAAGCCAAAGCCACAGTCCAGAGGGCTGAGCAACTAGCTCTATGAGCCCAGTGGGGTTTGGACTCACATTTCTCAAACAGTAGCTATCAATTACTGCCTTGCTGCACAACAAAACACTTCTGAAGTGATGACGCTTCAAATGCAGTTTGTAATATGGTGTGCAGAGAGGCTGGGGAGGGGGCTCCCATCTCCCAAATAAAACCAAAAAACACTCACTTGTTAGGTGCACATACACATTGGACCTGTTCAGAAAGCACCTTAAACCCTTCTGGTTAAGGCTTTTGGTTAAGCAGCAAGGTGACTTGCTGCTTAACCAAGGTGACCTGTGCAATGTATTTTGCTAAATCCTGCTCACTCACTAACCACAATCGGACCATCTGCAGCAGGGTTAGTGGGTCTAACTGTGGCTTAAAATGTTGCGTGCGACAGCGTGGCTTGTGATTAGTGCTACTCCCACAGAACCACAGTTCCGCTAACCACAGAGCCTGGAGTGTCATCTGAACAGGCCCACTCTCTCGAATATGCCTAAAACTAGATGTTGTTGGACTGCAACTCCTATCATCCCTTACCATTGGCTATGCTGACTAGGGCTGATGGGAACTGCAGTCCACCAACATCTGTAGAGAGCCACACATTCCCCACCCCTAGCTGAAAGCAACACTTGTAGTAGCTTAAATCCCAACAGCATAGTGGATGTATATTCAGGGCTAAAACCAAAAAGTAAAACAATGGTTTTTGTACACAGTCACACTATCTTCTGTTGAGCTGGAACCTAAAATACTATTGCTCTATACATTTATCACAGACAGACATATCGATCCAGTTTTCATGTAACACTAATCTTTGGTTTACTTAATCCATGGTTTGTTGCCCTACCCAGGGTTTGCCTGGCAGTTGACTGTTTGCCGCTTCCTTTCTCTGTTTCACAAATGCCTTGTGGCACTGTAGTATTGGCAGGTAGAGTGACTGGGTTGGTTTTGTTTGTTTGTTTGGGTTTTTTACCACTCTTGCCTACCGCCTCTAGCCTGGTGAAATAACTCACGAACAACCCATGGTTCTGGATTCACATTATAACAACAATCCATGGTTTTAAACAACGAGAGTTCACAATTCTCTTTCGGGGTTGTTTGTGGTTAACAAACCAGGGTTTGTTCGTTCAGCTTGCGGCCACACATCGCAAAACCCCCAAATTCAACATGTGCAACCCAGACCATTATCTGAGGAGCTGTTTATCATTTCAGAATAATTAGTCACCATTTACATTTTTAATAGGACAATGTCACTGGTAAGCTACAATGTAAGAATTTTCTACATGATTTATAAATACTTTTTATCAATGATGGGTGATCATTGGAAGGCCCATAGATCAGTGGTACAGAACATGGTTTGCATGCAGACCCCCCCCCCCCCAGTTCATTCCCTCAACATCTCCAGTTCAAAAGATCTCAGCCAACAAGGCTGGGAAAGACCTTGGACAGCCGCTTTCATGGCCAAACTGGAATAAGGCTATATATATATATATATATATATATATATATGCTGCAGGTCTGTCTTTGTGAGAGACAGAGGGGTTCATCAGATGAGCGTTTTATCACAAACTCGCTACTGCCCACTTACAGATGTGCGCACGTCCTTTAGATGACGACATCCGCCTCCTGCTCCTTCGCTTGTTTTTCCATAGCAAAATAGACCCGTTAATCCAACTTTTTTTAAAAAACGGAGTGTGTCGCAATCTCCTCTGTGTGGAGGAACAGCAGCATTATAAAAATGGCCCCTGAATGGGTGATGTGGTCTTTGTTTACTTCCTCTTTCCCCGCCGAGAGGAAATAATGAGGCCCAAAAGCAAGAGCGGATAAGTGATAGTAAGGAAACGCAATTCCCCCCCATGTGATGACTCTCAGAGAGTAGCTCAGATTAGGAGGAAGTTGTCTGGTTTTTTTAAAAGCCCATATGGCACCTGTAGGTTTTCCCCTGCAGAGTTAAAAGCAGCTTCATGGGGAAGCAGTTTGGATCAGGAAAATGGCATTGAGGGGAAAACACACACATTCTCCCATAGCATCATGACCCATTCTGAGTAGAAGCCCATGAGACATCTGGGTCGTTATCACATGGGAGGTTTTAAGCACACCCACCTCGGCTTTGCTCCACTTCTTCAGCGCTGGGTTTGCATGATGTCATTCCCCTCCTGCTGCTCTCTCGCCCTGAGGTTTTAGTTAATGTTTCGATTTATCCCTCAACAGGCAAAGTCCGAAATAGGAAAAGTTCAATAGGCCAAGCTGAGGTATCGCAGCTATACCGACCACGTGTGATTCAAAACACTAGACTTGAATACGAAACGGAGGGGGAAGCCACAGAAGCAACCCGGGGGGGGAATAGCAGGTGTGATAAAGCCCCTGGTCACTGATCTCATGACATGGTGTGTATTTTGGCCCTCAGACAGATCCGTACTCCCCCCCCAAAAGACAGAAGTACTATAAATCTGTGATACATAGATGATGAGAAGTTCTGTCCAAATGCACTACCATTTTGAGTTGCACTTCTCCGATGATTTCCTTTTGCCCATTTCCTGTAGTCATATAACTGGTTTTTGAAAGGCATGAGGTGTTGCGTGATTACAATCAGCTATTGTAGCTGGACTTCTAAAGAGCAAGGAACTTTTGTTACAAGAAGTACAAGAAGGCACATTCTTTGTTATACATGCTAAAATAATGTTAATCTAATCTCATGCTTCAGAAGTAAGCCACTTTCCAAAGGGGTTGGGAAACAATGTTTCTCCTGCTAAGCAGCATTTCATATTTCAGAAGGTGCATTAAGGATTTTTGTCCACTTGAGCCCTGAGCAAGGGCTCAGAATGTACCTTGATGGATCAGTGGCTTGGTCTGGTCTGGCAAATTTTTGATTTTTGACTCTTCTTCTTTGGTATTTCTTGTAACCTGTATTGAACTTCTACTGCTCCCTATTGGGCCAGTTACATAATCAACCCACACAATGTAATTTATTCTTCTCTGTTTAGTTGTGGTTTCAATTGAATATACTTAGAGTCCTTGATATGTGGCATTCCTCTGACAAAGAAGGAAGTTTGGTGGATCAGCAGGAAATGACAATGCACTTCTTTATTTAATTTTAAGCTTTGATTTGGGAGGGAATACAGATATTTTCTTTCAGGAATGTAGACATAAATAAATGTGGCTTAAGCATGTTACCCAGGCACAGAGGGAGAGGAAATAAAAGTAATCTGCATTTCCAGTTTTTCCGTGGCTGGTATAAAGGAAGTAGGTGAGTACAGACAGGTGTACAACCTGTTTCTGCATCTGGAGTTTGTACATGTTCTCCCAGCAAGTTCCTTTCCAGAAGTTAACATGAGGCACACAACATCCAAGCTCAGAACTTATTTGCACCATTTCTCCTCCACATCCTGGTCATATGTGGAGCTCTCTTCAAGTGCACATAGGTATAAAATGAGATTTCCATTTGAAGATTGGCTTCTGAAATGTAGTTAGTTATGCACCTATACCTAGAAATGTTTGATATGAGTACAAATATTGAACTTTGAACCACTAAAGCTAAAACGTCTGAGTCATAAATTATGAAAAATTTTCAGTTATACATGAACTCTTCAGTCTGTGAGTAGACATGCTTAGGATTGTCCTGTAAGAGAATGAGTACATTAAGCTATGGGATTTAGCAACTCTAAACAAATTAACATGGGGACATCGTAGAGCCTATCTACACAGTACCTTGGAACGTTTTAAATAGTATTTTAAAACGTTCCAAATAGGTGCGTTCCAAAACGTCTTAGGCCACATTAAGGAGTACTCACGTTACAGGAGAAAAATTCTTCAGTCTTCAAAGTAGTGTGTGCGGTCTCACACGCTTCTGCCCATCTCTTTCTGTTTTGTTTTTACAATGAGTTTAGGGCAAGGCATTGTGGGCACTGTAGTTCACTCGCCCACTTCCTCCTTAGTTACCCTTTCATTCCCTAGCTTTCAATGAGTATAGGGCTTTGTGGGTGTTGTAGTTCACTTGCCCACTTCCTCCTTAGCCCCTCTTTCTTCCCCACCAATCAACGGCTAAGCATTTGGGCACTGGCAAACGAAGCACTGCCCCTACAAATCACAAACGGTAAGGAAGGACATATTATTTTATTTAAAATGATTTATTAAAAGTAAAAACCATTGTATATAGCTGAAGTGAGTTTTTTAAAAAACTCGGGTATACAGCATTCAAGGGAGTGCATCATGTGGCCCAAAGAGTTTTCATAACCCTTATAAAACATTAAAAAGCTAGTGTATAGATCGGCTCTTAGTCAGTCAGGGAGGCAGGTTTCATCTCAAGTTTGTACAAGAATAGAATTTTAGAATGATAAGCAAATTATGTTGATTTGTAATCATTTTCTTTTGGTATAAGGCAAATATTTTGAACTAACATTAATTGTGAATCAGTAAACAAGGGATTTAATTAAAACTTCTCTAAAAAAGAATGTCATGGACATTTCTACAAGAGTTATATCATTTGTTGTACCTCTTCTTATTTCTTTCGTGCTTTTATTTTCTAATTATGTGGTAATGCTTGGTTGATATAATAGATTTCTTTTCCCCCTTCCACTGGTTGTTTTAAATTTTATAAAATAAAATATTGATGATCATAGAATAATCATCTCCCTACAACCCACCATCTTGCTTTGTTTCCCAAAATAGATATTTTGACATTTAATTTTTTATTTTTTCCAAACATAAAAAACATTTAACACATACACCTTACCTACACCCACAAAAAACAAAAATTACATAAAACAAACAACATTAAAATGGACTTCTGAATTTCCTCATTTTCTTAATAATTTGTCAAAATAAGCCAAAATAAGCCTAAATAGTGAGTGAAGTTTCCCCTCCTGTATTTCTTTAACATATGTTTTTCTTCCAGTTTAGTCTCTAAATCCACTTGCAAATATGTCTTTTCCTTCTCTTTCTTTTAAAAAATCCACCATTGGTTTCCATTCCTCAATAAACCCAGTTATTGTTTTATCTTTTATTATTGCAGTAAGTTTTGCCATCTCCGCCAGTTCTATAATTTTCAACAACCATTCCTCCTCTGTTGGTATTTTCTTGGTCTTCCAATTCTGGGCATAGATTAATCTTGCTGCCGTTGTCATATATAAGAATAAAGTTCCATAACCTTGCGTCAACTGTTCATCTATTATCCCCAACAAAAAATACTCTGGACGCAGTTGTATTTTTATCTTCAATACATTTTGAATCACCTTATGCATTTGTATCCAGAAGGATTTTGCTTTTTTACATGTCCACCATAAATTATAAAATGTTCCTTCCTGTTCTTCACATTTCCAACACTTTCCCGATGACCCCTTATACATTTTTGCCAATTTTGATGGAAATATATACCATCTATACATCGTTTTATAAAAATTCTCTTTCAATCTAGCACATAATGTAAATTTCAGACCTCTCAACCACATATTCTCCCATTGGTCCATAGTAATGTTATATCCAAAATTCTGAGCCCACTTTATCATACAATCTTTTACTTGTTCATCTTCAGTCTCATATTTTAACAAAAGTTTATATATCTTTGAGATAACATGATTATCATTTGTGCATAAAGCTTTCTCAAATTCAGATTTTGTACACTCAAAGCCCCATTTTTTATCTATCTTAAATTTTTCCATCATTTGTAAATATGAGAACCACTGACAGACAATTCCTTTATTTCGTAGCTCCTCTTTTGATTTCATTTTAATCTCTCCTTCCTTTATTTCTAAAATTTCACCATATGTCAGCCATTTTTTCGTAGTTACCAAATCTCTTCTAAAAAAAAAGCCTCCTGTGATGAAACCCATAGCGGCGTTTTCTGACACAGTCTTGATTTATATTTATTCCATATTATCAAAATTGCTCGTCTCACATAATGGTTGTTAAAGTCTGCATTTACCTTAACTTTATCATACCACAAATACCCATGCCAGCCAAATCTTAAATCATGACCCTCTACTTCCAACAATCTACTATTTTTCAACAAAATCCACTCCTTCATCCAAACCATGCAACAAGCAGAGAAATATGTCCTCAAATCTGGCAAATCCAGTCCTCCTCTCTCTTTAGCATCTTGTAATATTTTAAACTTCACCCTTGGTTTTTTGGATTGCCATATAAATTTAGAAATCTCTCTCTGCCACTGCTTGAATGGTACCTCCGAAGTTACAACAGGGATTGTCTGAAACAAATACAACATTCTTGGCAAAACATTCATCTTAATTATTGCAATTCTCCCCATCAATGACATTTGGAGTTTATCCCAACTTATTAAATATTCCTTAATTTCATTCCAGACTTTGACATAATTATTATGAAACAACATACAATTCATATTTGTCAAATTTATACTAGGGGTGTGCATCGGATCGGATCCGATCCACGATCCGAATCCGATCCGACCCAAAATCGGGAAAATCCGATCCGATCCGATCCGATCCGACCAACCTCCGATCCGATCCGATCCGATCCGATGAGGTCCGATCCGGATCGGACGCCATTTTGAATGCTTTTTCCCATAGCCAAGTATTGTTTTACAAAAACGCCTATAACTTTTTCATTTTTAAAGATAGAAGGATGAAACTTGGGGACATTGTAGACTGGTTAGGGATAGTTATCTGTGAGAAATTTCAGAAAGATTGGTGCATGCGTTTTGTGGCAATTAATTTTTTAATAAATACCCAGGAATGCTTATAACTTTGTCATTTTTAAAGTTACAAACATGAAACTTTGCCACATTGTAGGAGGTACCTTGGGACCTATGTGTGTGAAATTTCAGAAACATAGGTGCTTGCCTTGTGTGGCAATTAATTTTAGAAAAATGGGTAGTAGTGGGGTAAATACAGTTACGCCTCCCATTTTTTTATTTTTTAAGATACAAACAGGAAACTTGGGCACATTACAGATACCACTTGCCTTGATATGTGAGTGAAATTTCAGAAACATTGGAGCTTGCCTTGTGTGGCAATTAAGTTTTGAAACAATGAGGAAAGAAACACCTATAACTTTGTCATTTTTAAAGTTACACACATGAAACTTTGCCACATTGTAGGTGGTACCTTGGGACCTATGTGTGTAAAATTTCAGAAACATAGGTGCTTGCCTTGTGTGGCAATTAATTTTAGAAAAATGGGTAGTAGTGGGGTAAATACAGTTACGCCTCCCATTTTTTTAGTTTTGAAGATACAAACAGGAAACTTGGGCACATTACAGGGAACACTTCACTTGATATGTGTGTAAAATTTCAGAAACATTGGTGCTTGCCTGGTGTGGCAATTAATTTTTGAAACAATGAGGGATTCATTGGACAGCACTTGCCCATAAGGATTCATTGGACAGTACTTTCCCATAGGGAATCATTGCATTGCACTTTCCCATAGGGAATCATTGCATTGCACTTTCCCACTGAGAAATACAGTTATGCCTCCCACATTTTTATTTTTGAAGATACAAACAGGAAACTTGGGCACATTGTAGACTGGTTAGGGATAGTTATCTGTGAGAAATTTCAGAAAGATTGGTGCATGCGTTTTGTGGCAATTAATTTTTTAATAAATACCCAGGAATGCCTATAACTTTGTCATTTTTAAAGTTACACACATGAAACTTTGCCACATTGTAGGAGGTACCTTGGGACCTATGTGTGCTAAATTTCAAAAACGTAGGTGCTTGCCTTGTATGGCAATTAATTTTAGAAAAATGGGTAGTAGTGGGGTAAATACAGTTACGCCTCCCATTTTTTTATTTTTTAAGATACAAACAGGAAACATGGGCACATTACAGGGAACACTTCACTTGATAGGTGTGTAAAATTTCCGAAAGCTGGGTCCAGGCATGTGGTGGCAATTAATTTTTGAAACAATGAGGAAAGAAACGCCTATAACTTTTTTATTTTAAAAGTTAGAAGTCTGAACATTGCTCACTTTGTAGATGGGTTAGGGGTAGATATGTGTCAGAAATTTCAGAATGATAGGTCCAGGCATTTGATGGCTATGGAATTTTTAGATTAAATGTTTCAAAAAATGTTCCACAGAGGCCAGGTCTTCCTTTCCTCCCCCTCCCGCTTCCCGCGAAGAAAAGGAAACACTGTCTCGTCTCGATCCCTTTGATCCTTGCTAGTATCCATTACAGGGCTCGTGTCTGCTTTCCTACTTTCACTTTTTTACTCAAGCAGACACGAGCCCTGTAATGGATACTAGCAAGGATCAAAGGGATCGAGACGAGACAGTGTTTCCTTTTCTTCGCGGGAAGCGGGAGGGGGAGGAAAGGAAGACCTGGCCTCTGTAGAAATTTTTTTGAAACATGTAATTTAAAAATTCCATAGCCATCAAATGCCTGGACCTATCATTCTGAAATTTCTGACACATATCTACCCCTAACCCATCTACAAAGTGAGCAATGTTCAGACTTCTAACTTTTAAAATAAAAAAGTTATAGGCGTTTCTTTCCTCATTGTTTCAAAAATTAATTGCCACCACATGCCTGGACCCAGCTGTCTGAAATTTTACACACCTATCAAGTGAAGTGTTCCCTGTAATGTGCCCATGTTTCCTGTTTGTATCTTAAAAAATAAAAAAATGGGAGGCGTAACTGTATTTACCCCACTACTACCCATTTTTCTAAAATTAATTGCCATACAAGGCAAGCACCTACGTTTTTGAAATTTCACACACATAGGTCCCAAGGTACCACCTACAATGTGGCAAAGTTTCATGTGTGTAACTTTACAAATGACAAAGTTATAGGCATTCCTGGGTATTTATTAAAAAATTAATTGCCACACAAGGCAAGCACCTACGTTTCCGAAATTTCATACACATGGGTCCCAAGGTACCACCTACAATGTGGCAAAGTTTCATGTGTGTAACTTTAAAAATGACAAAGTTATAGGTGTTTCTTTCCTCATTGTTTCAAAAATTAATTGCCACACAAGGAAAGCTCCAATGTTTCTGAAATTTCACTCACATATCAAGGCAAGTGGTACCTGTAATGTGCCCAAGTTTCCTGTTTGTATCTTAAAAAATAAAAAAATGGGAGGCGTAACTGTATTTACCCCACTACTACCTATTTTTCTAAAATTAATTGCCACACAAGGCAAGCACCTATGTTTCTGAAATTTCACACACTTAGGTCCCAAGGTACCTCCTACAATGTGGCAAAGTTTCATGTTTGTAACTTTAAAAATGACAAAGTTATAAGCATTCCTGGGTATTTATTAAAAAATTAATTGCCACAAAACGCATGCACCAATCTTTCTGAAATTTCTCACAGATAACTATCCCTAACCAGTCTACAATGTCCCCAAGTTTCATCCTTCTATCTTTAAAAATGAAAAAGTTATAGGCGTTTTTGTAAAACAATACTTGGCTATGGGAAAAAGCATTCAAAATGGCGTCCGATCCGGATCGGACATCTGGTCCGATCCGATCCGACCAGCCTCCGATCCGATCCGATCCGATCCGACCCCCCAGGTCCGATTCCGATCCGCTATCCGATCCGATCCGGGGGGTCAGTGCACATCCCTAATTTATACCCAAATACTTCACCTTTTTTCTACTTTAAAACTTGTCTTTTGTTCCAACTTTATTTGATCTTGCTTATTTATATTTTTGTAAGTATCTTAGTCTTTTGTTTGTTAATCTTAAAACCTGCTAATGCACTAAATTTGTTCAACTTCTTCATTAAAATTTCAATTCCACTCAATGGATCCTCTAATGTAAACACCAAATCATCTGCAAAAGCTCTCAATTTATATGATTCTTTTCTAATTTTCATTCCTCCAATTTTTTCTTCTTGTTGCACAGCTCTGTTCAAAACTTCCAAGACCAAAATAAATAACAAAGGTGACATTGGGCAACCCTGTCTGGTCCCTCTTGCAATCTTACATGGTTTCATCAAATCTCCATTAATAATAATCTGTGCACTCTGTTCAGTATAAATTGACTTCACCCACATTGTAAAGTTAGTCCCAAAATCCATTACTTCCAGTATTTTAAACAAAAAATCCCAATTAAGGTTGTCAAAAGCCTTCTCCGCATCCCAAAAAATCAAGGCCGCTTGTTTTTCTGGATGTTTGTCCAGATACTCTACAATGTTCAATACTACTCTGATATTGTCCTTTATCTGTCTTTTTGGCAAGAATCCACATTGATCTTCATGAATAAATTCCCTCAACACAGACTTCAACCTTTCCGCCATTATCGATGTGAACAACTTATAATCATTGTTCAACAACAAAATTGGCCTGTAATTTTTTGTCAGTGTTAGGTCCTGATTTTCTTTAGGTATCAACATTACATATGCTGTTTTCCATGTCTCAGGTATCTTTCCCTCTTTCAAAATAGAATTCATCATACTCTGCAATGGTAATGATAGTTCTTCAAAATGTGTATGATATATACCTGGAAGGCCATCTGGTCCCAGTGTTTTTCCCATTTTTATTCTTTTTATAGCGGCAACCATTTCTTCCATAGTAATCTCTCTATTTATCATTTGTTTCTGTTCCATAGAAATTCTAGGCAAGTTCTGTTCCTATAAATACATATCTATTTTATCCATTGACATCTCGTGTTTCTTATATAAATTTGAATAATACATCCAAAACTTTCTTTGTATCTTCACATCATCCATTATTTCTATATATCCATCTTGAATTTTCACTATTGTCTTTTTTTTCTTTTTCTTTCTTCAGTTTGTAAGCTAGCCACTTTCCTGGTTTATTCGCACCTTCAAATTCTCTCTGCTTCATAAAATTTAGCTTCTTTTCCATTTCTCTAACCGTCAACATGGACAGTTGCTGTTGTAACATCTTAATCTGGTGGCTAATCTCCACCTTCCTTGATGCGCTCTTTAATTCCTCTTCCTTCTTTTTAATCTCATCTGTAATTGCTTTCATTTTTGTCTGTCTTTCCTTTTTTAGTTGACTATTCTTCTGAATGAAATAGCCTCTTATAAAAGCTTTAGTTGTATCCCAGACGGTACTTTGGTTAACCTCTTTATTCAAATTCATCTAAAAAAATCCTTATTTTTTTTTCTGACCTTCTTCTACCACAGCTTTATTTTGTAATAAAGATGCATTTAATCTCCATCTAAATGAATTTATTTTTCTTTTAAGAACCATCATTACTGAATTGTGATCAGAAAACTGTACTGAATTGAGATCAGTACTGTCATGGACATCAAAATCATATCTATTCTTGAAAAAGATTTATGTCTATTTGAATAATAGGTAAATTCTTTAGAGCCTCCATTTCTATGTCTCCATACATCCACCAATCCCAGATTTTCCACCAGATTAAAAAAAAACCTTTTGGAAGTGTCCCCTGCTGGTCTTTAATTTTTTTCTCTGAATGTTTATCCATTTGTGGTGATATCACACCATTCCAATCACCCATAATACACCAACTATCACTTGAAATTTCCACCAGCCTATGCAACAGTTGATCATAAAGTTCTGCTTTTTGTTCATTGGGAGCATAGACCCCCAAAACCATAATTTCCACTCCATCTACAATAATTTTTACTCCCACAAAACATCCTTGTTCATCAGATATCACCAATCCAGGTTTTAAGTGGGATTTTATATATAGGACCACCCCTGATTTTTTCTTTGTGTTTGCAGAAATAAACTCTTCTCCCAAACCTTTGTTATGTAAATATTTTATGTCTTTTTTTCTAATATGAGTTTCTTACAAACAAATATTATCCAATTTTGATTTTCTTAGATGGTAAAATATTTTTTTCCTCTTCTGTGGGGAATTTAGTCCATTTACATTCCACGATAAGTATTTGTAATCCATTTTTAGTTTCTTAAGGTATGTCCATAAAAGGCTTTAAGTACATTTAAAGCCAGAACCAAAACCAAGAGCCAAACTGCCATATATATTTCATCAACAGATGGTGCCTTACATCCAGTGAACTTTTTCTTATCTGAATTCCAAGCATATTTGTGGCTGGCTGCAGAAACAGGAATTTCCCACTCTCTGCTCGCAAAGAAACCACTTAAAATCTTCTCTTCCCAGTTCAAATCCACAGCCCAATCCAGGACAAAGTGCATTCTTTCCATAACTTTCACTCAGGAGTTTTTTTCCACTCACCCTGGAAAGGTGAGTTGTTTATTCTTTATTTATTTTTTATGTTGAAATCTCTCCAGCTCCTGTCAATTTTTGTTGTTATATAGCCAATCAATTTTGGGGAATGGGTAATGTAAGCTCTTTACCTGAAGGGTGACAGTGTGATTAGTGAGTGTTGGCTTTGCCTGATCTCTTCCTCCCCCGTTCCTCCCTCCATCGAAGCATTTCTCCGGCGGCGTTTGAAACTTTGGGGATTTCTTAGATTACTTATGGCATGCTCCAGCGAAAACCCCTTTCATCTGCGGTCGTAAATTCCATCCAGCGACCACCCGGACCACACAACAACCACACTGCTCTTCCCAGCTGAACGCTGGAAAGCCTCAAGCTTCCTTTTTCCCACCGGAAATCCCCCCAAAATAGATCTTGAAAGTTCATCCTGGACTGTTAAATAAGATATAAAGAATCCAAAGACCTGCCCTTTAACTAGATTGCAGAGAACGGTAAAATATAAGTTTTGTTTCTGACCCATTTCTTAATTTTTATTTCTAATTCACCTGCCTACACAGTAATTGATATGTGTCAGTAAATTTCAGTCCCAAAGAACTATTGACTTGCTTTACTGTTCCAACTTTATAACGGAATGACTGAGAGAAAATGGAATTAAATAATTTTCTTCCTATAAAGCAGTAAACAAAATGAAGTGGTTCATTCATTTTTCAATTGGGGCTGCTGGTTGGAAAGTGAGGGAAAACCCTCCTGTCTTCTTTACAGCCCAACAACTGCATCTTCTCCCATCACGTTCCTCTCTCCATCCTGTTGCCCGCCCTCCATTTCCAGTTTCTGTGTAGCAACACACAAATCTGTTTTCTCCAGTAGACGTGCATGTAAGGTAGGCAACATGAAGAGAAGCAGGAGCTATGGCTTGATATCCTTTCTGCAAAACAAACATAATCAACATTCAAGGAGTACAATCCATTTCAAGGTTTGTTTTCCTTTGCTCCTTTTGTCCAGCATCTGCCTGGAGTGTTGTGACGAATGTCCCCTAAGCTAGTTATGCATGGTCACATCAAGATTCAGGCCACTGGCCAAATTCAGAGCCTTGAGAAAAAAGAGAGAAGGACTTACTTTGGAAAGGATTTAAAATTATGCCCAAGTTATAAACTCCATTTTATGTCCCCACCCCATGGCTGCATTAGAACAATTACCCATTTTATATAGCCTTATTCCAGTCAACACATTGCCTCTTGGGAAACACGACAGCACAAATGAGAACCCGTATTTCATTTGCCCCACATTATCTTCCCTGGGGACTGCTGGCACAAATATGTAGGTAGCACATATGTTTCAGTAGACACATGTATAAGCTTTTAAACATGAATGCTTTTGTGGAAAGCACTGCTACTGGGCAGAGTATTTTCAGCACTTCTCGTGTGTGGGAAATTACTGTCCCAGCCCTCAGTCATTTCTCCACATAACGGCCTTCTAAGATAGGTCAATCTTCATGCTACTTGATGAGGCATAAAGCTGGGGCTGGGAGAAAGTGGCTTGGATACTATGAATCATAACTTACTTAAGATTTGGACAGCCAAATTAAAAATGCTTTAACAGAGTTGAGGGCAAGGATCTTCATTTTTTATTTAAAAAGAAAAGGCCAAATATGAACTTGACAGCTTAGGTTTTTACTTGGTGGTAAGTAATTAATTAATTTCAAGGGAGTCACAAGTTCAGATTGTAGCACTCATTCAAATGTGCTGTTGCTTTTTCACATGTTGTGCCAGTACTGCTCTCCATGTGTACCAGATAGATGTGTGCGCTTTTCTTTCTCATCTGCCCCTTGAACAACCAGCTCTAGTATTAATGGCAATGATGGCCCATTTTGTGCAAAACTTGCTTTGATTCCTATACAACATGCAGTGATGGCCACCAATTTGGATGACTTTAAAACGGGATTAAATAAATTCCTGGAGGAGAAGGCTATCAGTGGTCAGCAGTCCTAATAGCTATGTGCTACCTCCAGTAGTAGAGGCAGTAAGCCTATGTACACCGGTTTCTGGGGAACATGGATGGGAGAGTACTGTTGCACTCATTCCCTACTGCTGGATTCCTGATCAACAGTGGGTTGGCCACTGTGTGAAAAGAATGCTGAACTAGATGGACCCTTGAACTGATCTAGCATGGCTCTTCTTATGTTCTTAGGTTCTTATGCCAGTCTAGTCTTATGAACTAGAATGATAAGAATTAATAAATCAAGCTCCAGCAAAATGGAAAACAATCAACCACACTCTGAGGCAGGCATGTTTAGCATTATGTGTAAAACTAGTTTAACATTATGTGCTAACAGAGCCACTGTGTTCGGTGGCACTTATTCCCAGGTAAGTATTCATAGGATTGCAACCTTATTTAGTTACAGGACAACCCAGTCAAAGTTAAGCATTTTTTAGTCATCCTGATTTCAGAGGAAAAATTAAGGGTATAGCTAGGACTTGATTTTGGTTTGAAATCAATGGGTCTAAATAGTGTTTAACTTTAGAACTTAACCTTTTCTCTGTTATACATATTTTAAATATCAACTTTAAATAGGTGTGTATGTTGGGGGGGGAACAGCACTTGAAAGTGCTTGGTAAAATATTTATTTTTTCTTAGTCTTGTATGCTTTTTCCTGGATTATAATTTCCTAAATGCCATGGTTATTTAAAAATTACATTTAAATTAAGTTACAGATTAAAAATAAAAGCACCAACTGCATAATTTTGTACTTTCACAACATCACTTTTGTATAAGTGATACCAAAACAGACTCACAATTTTAATTATTATGGACTTAAAGTGTATGTCCAGAAACAAAGGAACACTATGGCTAAAATGAAATGCACTTACAATTAGATTTAATTAAAAGATTGAAATAAATTATACAAAATTTATAATGACACAGAGAACAACAACATAAAGACAGAGGTTCCTTGCAAATTATACTAATTAATAATAAACCAGTAGTAAATTAATGTAGCCTCTGGCTTCAGAAATGATGGATGAATATTATAAATACTGGAATATAATAATCCAGCACAATTTGGACACACCTCATATGTCTCTTAAATTTTGATTTGGCAAGGGGGCCTTCTGTTGATCTGATTTGTTGACTGATGCCAGATTACCTAGGCAGTCATTCCTAGCCTGGTGCCCAGCTGATGTTTTGGACTGCAGCTCCTATCGTCCCTGACCATTTGGCCATGTTGGCAGGGGCCAATGGGAGTTGTAGTCCAAGACATGTGGTGGTCACATCTCTGTGATTTGGGTTGGAGGACCCAGACTATATTTCTTATAATGTGAACGTGAATTCTGGGCCGTAAGAAAATGTTGGGGTATAAATACAGCAAATAAATGCTTTTGAATAGTGAGGAGTCAACCGTCAGTGAAATGTTACATGTCAGTCATCATCTATTTGGCCTGCTTTTCTCTAACCCCATTATAACATCTCTCCTTCACACCCTTTCAATAGTTTCCCTAACTAATTAGAAAAATAGTTTTCCCTTGAAAAAAAGAAAAAGAAAAAAAGAGGCAAGAGCAATGTGAGAACATTAAACAAAGAGTTAAAAACTATCTTCTTTTCTTCAGAATTAGGTATATCAATTCAGGGCATTGAAGAGACTTTTAACAATCAAAAAGGATTAGTTTTCATGGTCGAAAGGGTCCCTATTAATAAAAGTGTACACCATCCCCCCTTTCTCTCTCTTGATGAATTGGGATTAACAGTTCCGTTTTGTCGTCTTTTGCCTGAGGCACACTGTAATAATGTCACATTGTAGGCTGAATCCAAACGATTGTATTTAATGGCCCGCATCTTTTTATATACAAAATAATAAGGTATTTTCGTTTCAAAAGGTAAGGCGTTGAATAAAGATGATGCTTAAACAATGACAACTGTACCTCTCTAACCTCTGGACTTTGAAAGCATGGCCTTTCAAAATCAGGGATTCTTCAGTTTGAAATCAAGAACATCCAAACTTCTATTTAATGCACTGTATTATTGACAAAGGCCACAATAAAGCCCACCATGGGAGCCCTGTGTCTCAGGCACAGGCTTCCTGTGCTACTGGAATGGCTAGCTAGAGAGGGAGATGGGGACTGCAGGAATTGAATCCAAGAGACTCACATAACAGTCCATAATCTGTCTAGTCTGGGAAGTCAGGAGATATTTATGGGCTAATCTAGTCTGGTGCCACTGGCAATTATAACGGTTTTGCTGACTTCCTCAGTCTGTTGCTGTTGAAAGTTACATATTCTCTCTTTGTATACCAGACTACTAGTCTTCAGCCAGGTTGTATCCTGCTTTTCTGTACTCTGTCCACCTCGAATATACTGTAGCGGGCTACCCTCAGGCCTAAGTGCCTGACGGTTCATCTCGATTGCTGACATTTTCCTCCAGGGCTTGTCCTCAAAGAAGGGGGCAATTGAAAACCTCTCTGGGTTGGGTCCTTTGAGTCCACAAGTGCAGATCACCACACACCCAACAGGCCCAGCCAATGCAAGCACAGGGAAAGAAAAAACAAATGGCTGTACAGCTCACTGAATGTGAGATATCTCTCTGCACTCACTCACCAGAGACTATAGAAGCAAACTCACATGTTTCCCTGACTGTGTGGTTTGACGATGCTTGAGAAAAATTCTGGGGTATTGTAAATTCTGGGGTGTAGGGCAAGCTCCTACTCATGCTGCAGCCCAAGAGTATGCAGCAAGTAAGGTGCTGCAAGGACATCTTGAACTCAGCAGGATAAGTGGCGAAGCCTTGGCACTGGGTGGGCACTGCCCTGCTGGGGAAGAGCAACCCAGTACTTATCAGCTGGGATGCCTTTCTGATTGCCTTTACCGAGGCAGTGACTTCTGCAAGGCTCATTCTGTAAAAACAGCCCTTTGCAAACTCCAACATGTCCTGGGATCGGCACAGACGTGAGTGGCTTACTACAGATGTTTAGCGTTGGACACAGCCCAGAATGACGGTGTGCTTCTGCACTAGGCTGAGTGAGATCTCTGCCATGAGCTGAAAGATGAATTAGCACATGTGGACTTGCATAGTGATCTTAATGGTTTTATGGATTTGTGTTGCTGGATTGATGGTTGTCTCTTTGAACAATGCACAGAATACAAAGGAGACTTGACTGCTTTATGTTCTGGTCTATGAACAACTCCATCCAGCAAAGCATGTATCTCTGCCACAGAAACAATACTGGTAGATATTGCCTGGCCTTCTGGAGAAAAGAAATGAAAGTATTATGAATACTCATGCTGTTATTGCAGAGATACTGACCACCTTGACTCCAACCACCATAGGAACAGGAAAAAGCCATGTTCAGGCCTGGTAAGGGTGCCATGCCTGGAGCCTCCTGCTTGAACTACACCATGGGATTCCAGGTCACAGGTGGTGTCCTAAGTTGCAGTTCTATCTCCCTCAAGATGTCTACTCCTAGACTGAGCAAGGGTTGCTCACTCAATGGTTTCTGATTGACTCAGCAGTGTGGAATCAATTTCATGGATTTCATAGCAACCTGGATACAAGAAGTATCAATTCTGGGTAACAACCCATGTTTGAATTCCTAAACACCTTCCAGTTGGCAGAAGTACTCAGGATCAGGGCTGGCCCAAGATATTTTGCTGCCTGAGCAATCCAACCCCCCCTCCCCACAATCCAATAAAACTTTACTGGTAAAACAATTACCAGTAAAGAATTGACAGAACAAAGAATGTCTCAGAGAAAAGATGTACATAAGACCTAAGATGAGTTCTTATGATGCTGCTATCACACGTCTAGAAATTATACATGTGAGAAATGATGGGAGCAAGCCTGGTCCTCAAAGTCTTCAACTAATGTTAATGGCCCTGATGGCATTTGTCAGTTGGGTGGTATGTACATCTGAGTAATTAACATCCAGTGTTGCTCCTGACAGACCACAGAAATCCAGAGAACCTGTAACCAGCCAAACTTTCATATGGTGACAAGTTCACTGAAGTCACCCCACCCCCTGCTCTCCCAGATTTGAATTCCAGATAATTACATTGAAATGGCAAAGCAGATGGTAGTGTTTGAACTCCTGCAATCTTCTAAGATAACCCATTTCCATTTCAGTGGAAACCAGAACTGACTTCCCTCATCCCATGTAAACTGATGGCCACTAGCATCAACCTTGTCCTCTTCCATGACAACCCTTTTCCTAGTTTCTGGACACTGGCAAAAACACTGAGCTCCTCTCCTTTTCCCCTGCCCCTGCAAGGCAGGAGGCAGGATGACTATGTGGTTCATAACATGCTGGATTTGCACATCTGTAGGAGCATTGTGAACTACCTGCTTGATAGGGAAGACTATAGACCTGACGAACAATTTTGGGAACCAGTTCATCATGTGTATACCTAGGAATAATTACTTATAGACAAGCCTTTGGGCAGTCCTGTCCAGCCCCACTGGGCTCAATCTGGCAGCCTTGCAACCAGCAACTGTGTTCCAGATACTTGCACCACCAGAGCTGGTGGCTGAGGAAAGGCAAACAGAGGGTCATATAACAACCTAGTAAGTCAGGTGATACTAGAGGGCCAATCCAATGCGATCAGCGAGTATAAAGGCTAGCAGTCTTCCTCTGTTTAGGTAAATCTTCCCTGGTGGAGGTCGCTCATTTCTCCCTCTGTTAACCAGATTGCTGACATTCAGCCAGCTAATCTCTGATCTGTTTAAGACTTGTGTCTGGCTTGCTCACTTCAAGATATCATTCTGTCTCCAGGCCTGATCTCCTGATACTCTGTCATGAAAATAAATATAGCATAAAAGTGTTTTGCCTGTATTCTAAACATTATAGACTGAAGTAAGAATTGCTTAACATGCAAGTAGAAATATATTATTATTATTATTATTATTATTATTATTATTATTATTATATTTAAAAAAACTGGGTTAAAGGACAGGGGGAACTATTAAGTGGTATATTTTCATCTTTATGTGTGTGTGTTTTTAAAAAATTACTATTATTTGCAGTTATTTGTATTTAAGAACACATGGTTTATGTATACTGTTTGTCATTTTCTGAAATGAAAGGTGCTCTGACTCCTGCAAAGTAAAGCTAGGGGCTGTCTACATGGTGCTGTCACCGCTTCCCTTTCAAATTACACGCTTTCCCTCTCCAATGGCAGTGGCAGCTAAACCTGATGGCGAGGAAGGAACATGGGGTTTCTGGGCAGCAGCTGCTGCCTCCACCCTCTTCCTGTCAGGGAGAGAAGGGAGTTGAGAGCCCCCCCCTTACTCACCACCCACCTGATCCCAGAGAGAGGATATCGGGGCGATTCATGAAGGTGCTGAGCACCAGGACGCCAAGGACGCCACCATTGCCACCTGTTCCTCCACTCTCCTGAAAAGAGAAAGAAGGTGGAAAGGGAGGCGGGCTCTTTACTCTGCCGCCACTCATTCGTGGATTCTCATGGCAGCCAATCTTTCTGCTGCTCTATTCCTGGTGGAAAGCGGCCAAACACACAGCGGAAGGGTGGTGCTGATGTCGCTCCGTTTGGAAAAATTGGATGAATCCCCAACTTTTTCAAACGGAGCATTGCGGAATAGCCCCACGATGGCTCCGGAGCTGCGTTTGCATCATCTAACTGACGCAGCGCAGTCAGCCCTCTGGAGAGACTTGGAAATCGGCTTTTCCTTGGTTTGTTGGCTTTTGATGAGACATGCCCTCTGTGTGCATTTTAAAAGTGCCATCATACACATGGGCTGCTGATCTTTACTTTTATGAACCAGGAGAGGACTGACTGTGAAAAGGGGGCAAATTAAAAAGAAAAAAGGAGATTCCACAAAAATGATGTTGTTAGAACTGATGCTATATAAGATGTTTGCGTGTTTTTAGGATAGCTTTGGTTTGAAAAAATTATGATTATTTTCCTATTGTTGCAGAGAGTGGCAATAGGATATGTTATATGTACTGTGGAAATGGCTGCAATCAGCAATAATTCTGCAGATTTGATTATTAAGTGTCTGTGAGTAGTTATCTTTGAAATTATGATCTTTTAAAAACAACACATCAGTGAAACGTTATTAGCAGCCTTCCCAAATCCTCCATGCCCTTGACCCGCTTACATTTCCCATTCAACCGTGCGAGGATGGAACTCAGTATTTCACACTTACCCAGATTATAATTTATATAGCAAAGGAACGCAGTGAACATTCTTTGCAGTGCTAAAAATGCTCAAGGTGCCTTCCCTTTGGTTGTGTAAGTAAAGCAGCCTATTGCTATGTCTTGTATAACCAGAATGTTTATATGACCTTCAAAGAAAAGAGGGTAAGATGTGATGGACATTTCTGATTCATCACACACAACAATGGGGCTCTCTTTTTGTCAGTCATGGACAACGTTCTGCCATTTCCTTGATTTTATAATACTTTGCATTTGAGCACTATCAGATACCCATCCTATCTCAGTGGCAAAAATAGCACGCTGTTATTGCTTGGATGAAACTCATTTCATTCCCTGGTATTAATTTATTAAATAAGTTTTATAGCAGCACATACCGCCTTTGATTTTCATAGAATTATCCTGTTATTGCACCTGTGGGTTTTGTCTCCAGGAAGGCTATAACTTCTATAGGATTCCTGGAAAGGTCATTTTCATTTCAATCAGAGATCTGTAGTGGTTTAGATTATGAGATGGGTTGGTTGGCTTGCATAATATGGCAGAGAACTGTTATAAATAACTTTAAAAAAAATTGGGATACGGATTGAGACAAAATAGTCATTGTTTTGCATATAGCCCAATGGACATTGAGGCATTCTGGCAAAACCTACCAATGAACAGAAACCCCTTAACTTATCCCTGAAAATTGGGTATGTTTCTCTGCTATCAGAAAGCATAGCCTACTGAATATTGGTCCTACCAACTTAAAATATATGGGGTTTGACTAGGAGGATCTCATCATGTTTTAGGTTACAATCCTAAAGCAACCTATTTGGAAGTAAGCCCCATTGAACTCGACAGGGCTTTTTAGAGTAGACATGCATAGGATTGCACTGTTAGAACTCCATCTCATATGTATGCACAAGAGATGCAGGACTGGGACCTTTTACAATGTCAGTATATCCTGTAAATGTAACAGGAGAGTTTTGATAGTTGAACCTTGAGTACTAGAAGTCAGGGAAGCAATATTGGTCAGTCTGAAAGACAGTATTATTACCTTGGGGATGAGAAAGAATAAGTCAAACAAGGAAACTTTTCTTTTCTTCTGTAATATATATGGATAGGTGATTTGGATTATTTGGTCAGCAACTAGTAGGGTCATATTTTGAATTGAGATAGAGTTGAAGGGCCAGCTATGTTGGTTCAGCTCATTCTTGCAAGGCAGATAAAGCACTCTTTAGTTTTCTTTTCCACCTCTTGAACATAAATGGAGAACTCAACAGGACTTAGCTACTGATTCTCATTTACCCGCATCTTAGCTCATACACTAGAAGAGAGGTGGGTACCTTGTGCCCCCCCCCCCAGATGTTGTTGGAGTGGAACCTCACATATTCCTTGCCATTGGCTAAGCTGACTAGGCTGATGGGAGTTGCATCCAATAACGTCTGGAGGACAACAAGTTGCCCACACCTGCACTAGTACAAACAATTGAAATGCATAAGGAGAGAACAGCCTTTGTTACTTTCCTTCTGTTGGGCGAAGAGATTTTTTAAAACCCCTTCGCCTTTTGCTTAGCTAAAGAAAAAGCAGCTGATGTGTTTTAGGAAGGGATGTCATTGGGATCAGGGGCTATGTTATGGGCAGGTGAAAATCCCCTGGGCATACTGGTGCCTGTCCATATCGTTTAGGCATCTGGCATAATGCACCTCACTTTTCTTCCCCATTCATGATACACTGTAATCTCAATTATATTGAACGCTTCATTAAGTGAGAGTTGGGACTATGAGATACCTTCAAGGCAACAAGCGTGCAGTTATCTGCCACCAGCCTTTACTCATTTAAGTGTCTTCATTGTTCTGTCTTCCACTCAATAATATGATAAGATTCTGTATAATCGTGTCCTTAGTTTCAGTATCAAAGAATCCAGGCCAACCCAAACATAGCGTCAATCTAGGTGAATATCTAGGGTATGAAAAAAAATCCTGAGGTTTGTATTTTGTATTTTTACTTTAACTGCCTAGAGAGTTTTGATTATTGATATAGAAATACAATATATTAAATAATTTTGTTTAAAGTTATTTTAGGCTGCCTCTAAGGGCAGAACCCTCCCAAGGTGGTATACAAGATAAACAATTTATAAACATGGAAAAAAACAAATAGAAAAGCTATAAATATTCAATAAAATCCTATAAAAACAAATAACACCAATAAAACAGATAACCTCAATAAAACCTGCTGCCCACAGATTATGAAAAAGCCAGCAGATAAATACATAAATCCAGAGAGACATGTCTCATGGATATACATGTCCAGGGGAAAAGGTTTAGATTTATCTACTTTTTCTTTGCACGATTTATGCAATGGAGATTCTGATCTCTGTTAGCAACGGTGCCCAGGAATATGGTGATAGCCTTCAGTCCAGATTAATGTGCCCACGTACTGAAAACAAATATGAGAATAAGAAAATAGTGCAGTGGTCAATTCTTGGTAAGTTTAACACAATCTTTGGAAGTAAAACCCATTGTGTTCAGTGGGGTTTACTTCAAATTAGTGTGTTTATGATTGCAGCTTAGGCAAAGAACACCATGGGGCTGACTTCTGGGTAAACATAGACAGGATCACAGTGTTAACGTGCTATCGTTATGCTTTTAAGCATATGACAAGATGCAACATGGGGTGGCAAAATGTTAATTCACCTAGGGCAGCCAAAAATGGGGCTGGCTGTAGTCCTGACTTTTGCTTAAAAGATTACTCTAATTGCTCCCTAAATAACTACTCCAGGGCCTCTGCTTCTACTCCTGTAAGGCTAGTTCCAGTCTGATTAAAAGAGACATTCTGTGGGTTTTGACACCCTCTGACAGTTCACCAGGCTGACTGATACTGAGAATCAACATAAGGTACACTATCAAGCATTTAGTGCTGCTGCCTCAGCAAGGCAGAGCTGAGCAGTGAAGATCCCCAAGTCAGGCGAAGCTGGTGGCAGGCAAGGTGGGATATGAGGGGTCTGACAGGGAGGTAGGAGCCACTGGTTTCCCTGCTTGAACAACTCCTCATACTGACAGGTTTATATATGAAGAAGAAGCAGGAGCCAATTGTTTCTTCCTGATCTAGATTAGCAAATAATTTTGTCCAGAAGGGTCTGTCTCCTGGCTAGAATGGCCTATGGCTCCCCTTGATTCATGTGTTTCTTAATATAGGTGTTTTATTTTATTTGCTTTGGTGATTACAGTGCCAAGTTACCATATTAGGTGCATGGTCATATTATCCATATCAAGACTGCACTTAATTAATGCCCCCTTTCTCTTTTCCTGGCACCACCAAATATGTCAGTCTTCATTGTGTAGGTCCTGACATGGTTGAAATGCATGGCTCCAACTGCATCAGTACAATATTCTGGGTGTATTTTTCTCCTCTGGCGAAACTCCATGGCTCACAAAGAATGTTACATTTTGCATAAATATCCTTTGTACCAAATCACATCCACATTTTGCTTTGCAGACCAGACCATTAGATTAAGCTATTGCTCTCATTTAAAAGTTCCACAAAATCAACTCTATACAAAATAGTCGTCTAATGTTTTATGTTATTTTTTTGGTTGGGGTAATCCAGTCATTAGGAGGTGCATAGCTAGACATTGGTAACACCTCACTATTGAAAATCAAATAGAACTAAAACAAAAATATTTAAACCACCTTTATGTGCTTAGGGTTAGTTGTTTTCCTCTCTCCCTCCTCTTTTTCCATTTCCCAGAATGTGTATGGTTTTCTGGACTGTGCTCCGGGCATTTGTTTTAGAAGTCATTTCCAATTATGAGGAAAGCAAACAGGATTGGCATCAGGAAAGCCTTGAAGCTTAAATGACAGTTCAGAAGCAGCATAACAAGTAGTGTTGCTCATGATGTGTTTCAGAGCTTTTGGGTAAAAAGGAAGTTGAGGAGTAGATTTTCTTGCAGTTGACTAAAGGGCAGCAAGAGTTGGCAAATGTTTAAAGGCAAGGTCAGCAATGAGTAAAGAGATGTGCTTCCACACATCCTATAAAGGTTGCTTCTTCCCTGTGAACTGCAGCAAAACAGTGTGCAAATTAATGCAAGCACAATTAACAAAGATATTCATACCCAAAAGAGAATTTCTAAACATCACATTTTCCTCTTTCCCCAAATATATGTCTGTGACATAAACATATGATTTTTGGAATCACAACACAGCCAGAATTTTATGCCATACTTTGTGAATTTGGATGGCATATACTGTCTCTTTGGATATCTTCCTCTATGTGAGCACTAGTTGTTCATCAGCTGTAACATTTTCATGTGGCCTGAAGCATCATAGTATTGTGTCAGTAAATATATCCTACAAATTGCGCTCAGCAACAAGGTAGTCTCTCACATTGGTCATTTGCAATTGAAGACAAATGTGGGCTTCAGCCTGAGGACATCATTGATTCTTTTGAAGGAAGCCAGTGTCATTGTGTCCCAGAAGTGTTGAAGCCAACCCTCACAACAACACATTGCACAAAGGTCTTTACATGAACAGAAGAAAGTGATAATTAAAAGGTGTTTGATTGAAAGTTGCCATTATGTTTGCCCACCTGCTGAAGTGAGGGTGCAGGATCCTTGCTATCATTTGTAGATGCGATTGGGGTCACAGTGACCCGAAATGATGGATCAGTATGTTTTATGCCAAATGATAGATATGATGAAAAACCCAGTTTTGCTGGGTCACAAGGAAGGTTCTAACTGGAAACACATTTTTAAACAATTTGGTTTTATTAAAGGGTTTTGAAAAATCCCTATGCGGAGATGCCACATGCTTTGCATGCAAAGGTCCCAGGTTCAGTCTCTGGCATCTCTAGATGGGGCTAGGATAGAATCCTGTCTGAAACCCTGGAAAGCCACTGCCAGTGGTCTGACTCAGTACGGGGCAGTTTCCTTTGTTCCTATGTCTCCTGATAACATTTGCGGTGATAAGTAAAGTGAAGAATTTGACTGGGTTCATACAACACACCAACCCAGGATGATTTATTTTCTGGAGCAACCCATGATGGGCTAGTGTGTTGTCTGTGGGATATCCCCCTCCTATGGGGGGTTATTTCCTCTAATAAGCCACACTGAGAACCACTGTAAGGTTATTCTACCTATGCAGTAAGGGTTATTTTACCTATGGTGGCTTAGTATGGTGGGTTAGCATGTTATCTGCCGTACAGCATGGATTACATAAATCGCTTACAGAGTTGCTCAGCAAGGGCGGACAAAAATGCTGCTGCCGCTCTGCTTCTCTCAAGCATTTTCTATTCCCACTGCAATGGAAGCTGGGATACCTGCCTGATGGGATGGGAAGACTAAAGGAGGAGGAAGGGAGGGGGGGCAAAATAAACTACTCTGTGTAACTTGTTTTCCTGATCATCTGACTGGAGCACAGTAGGTTGTTTGCATAATCACCTACCCAGTGTAGATTGCCACCCACCATGTGTTAGTGTGATGTGTGAACCCAGCCTTTGTCTATTATGAAAACAAACAGTATTGTTTTTTCACCTTCTATGTCCCTTTCTCACAGGGAATGGACAGAACAGGTTCTGCGCAAAGCATCTATACACATGACAGATAACTGATTACTTTGCCTGGCATTTTGTGCGGTCACTTTGACCCTTACAGGTTTATATGCATGTTTGTTTGTTTTTTGTTTTTCTCAGGCATACCAATAAGGGTAGAATTAACACCCACAGGTGTCAGAGTATGAGCATCAACTTTTCACTAAATGGAGGGGGACCCTGAAACACCATATGGCAATTCACACCTTGTCATGGTTGAAGATTACCTGGAACTTGGAGTAGTGAAAGACTGTCACAGACATTTAATGCATTTTTAGTGCTGTCAAAGTATACTTGACCCCATCTGTCAACAGAGGGTATATCTATATCTAATCTATATCTATATCTAATCTATATCTATATCTATCTGTGATAAACATTTATAATATTGGGGAGGCATTCAGGAGAAAAAATGGATATTATGTCCCAGTGATTTATTTAGTAAAAAGCCCAGAACAGGATATAAAAATCTATAACTCTTTGTAGATAAAATATGGTTCCACCTCCACAAAGCTATACGTTGTTTTTAATTGTTCCCCCTTTCCCTTAATTTATGTATGTGGAGTCAGAAGTTTTCTGTCTCTAATACTTAACAGAAGATGTGGAAATTTTATCTCACAAAGTATTTCTGTCTCATTTGCAAAATGAAAGGAATGTGGGTTGTATTAATTAAAATAATTTAAACTGCCCTTCATTCTTTTGGATATCAGGGTAGTGTTCAAGAATATGATAAAAGAATATGATATGCCAGATGCGCCCCTTCCTATAGTTGGAGGACCTAAAAACGGTAGTGCACGTGCTGGTAACTTCGAGGCTCGACTTCTGCAATGCACAGTACATAGGGCTACATCTATGCCTAGTCTGGAAACTTCAACTAGTTCAAAATATGGCAGCCAGGTTAGTCACCGGTACACTTAGGGGTGACCATATCACACCAACTTTAAAATTGCTCTACTGGCTGCCAATTAGTTTCCGGGCGAAGTACAAAGTGTTGGTTATTACCTTTAAAGCCCTACATGGTTTGGGTCCAGGTTACCTGCGGGATCGCCTTCTCCCACACAATCCACCCTGCGCTCAGGTCCTCTGGGAAGAATTTACTACAGTTGGCCAAGACTAGGCTGACAACTGTTACCCAGAGGACATCCTCTTCTGCCGCTCCCAGACTGTGGAATGACCTGCCAGGAGAGATCCACCAACTTACCATTCTTCAAGAATTTAAGAGAGCTATAAAGACTGATCTCTTCCGGCAGGCATACCCAGTCGAATTTTAAGACTTTGTTGATTTTAATGATGTATTAAATTTATATGCTTTTAATTAGTTTATGTATTTTATATTTTTTGCATTGATGTTGTTCCCCACCTCGATCCAGAGGGAGAGGCGGGTAAGAAATAAATATTTTTATGATGATGATTATTAAAAGGATGTCACACAAATACAGTACAAATATTGAGTCCAATCCAGTCTTAGAGCAGAACCATTGAAATCAATGGGACTTCAGTTAATAATGACTAGTTAATGACTAACGTAAGTCCCATTGATTTCAATGGATCTAAGACTGAACTGAACCCATTATTTTTAGATTTTATTGGGCCTGGATCCAACCCATTAAAATTACAACAGCATAATACAACCAAGGAAGGCAGCAAATAAAATTGTCAGATCAAATCAACCAGTTAAAATAAAATCAACCAATTAAAATTAATGTTTTTCTTTTCTTTGTAGTCATCTTTCTTCATAATGTCAAGATTTGATCAGGCATAACTCCTGTAGTAGTCTCTATATAGCAATACCCATGTGTTTCCATGATGATCATGATGCTACATATGAAGCTTACTATATTTTAACTCTAGAACCATCCCGAGACCTTCAGCTAATGGACATAATAGAAATGTAATTATATAAATACATGAACCAGAAACAATTTAAAAAATTCATGGCATTTTTTCTTGCTAACAGTTTTGGCAATAGGGTTGCAGCAAATGTTTTTGGAGACCAATGCAGTGCTTCTAGAGAGCAAAATATTCTCCCACCTCCTCAGGTTATGCAAATATACACCTTACTCACCATCAGCTTTTTGTAAAATATGCTGCCATCATTTCCTCCCCAGCTGTTGGTGCATGGACTCCATTTTTTTTAGACCATCTTTTTTCTAAGAATAGTCATATTTGCAGTTGTTGGCTACATGCTGACATCACTGTGGTCAAACAAAGCTGGAAGCATGGGTTCTTACTCTCAGTAGGAGACTATGCAATGCCCATAAGTTGTCAAAAGGGGGACACATTTTGATATTGCCATAACAAAGGTCACTCTTTTAGCTCAACTCTGTTTTAATATATTCTCTGAGAAATTCTAATCATGTTAGTAGTACATATCAACTGAAGTGCATTAAGCAACGTGGGAGGTATGCATTTGCTCTGTGCCCTGATGATGTATTTGGATGTTCACGGACTGTGCTAGCAAAATAAAATAGCTGCCCGATAAAATAATATAACACAAAAATAGATTTTGGCAGAAATCAGTATTGTAAATAGAGCTGTTGCAGGAGTGACAAATTGCATAGAGGCTCAATCTGTCTGCAGGCAGTTCGCATTACAGACTCAACCATCCCGTTCTGTTCTCATATCTGACAAACAATATGTGAAAACATTTCAGACTCAATAGGAACATGTCCATAGCTATAACCATTTGCTCATCAGATTGGGCGGGGGGGGGGGGTAGTCCAAATCCAAAACCGAGTATTCCAAGTGTGTTAATATGCACTGAGAAGGATTGCCATAGTTACTGAAATAAATCCAGCATTGCAGTTTCCAGTAGCAAAACCATGTCTTGTTGCCTTGTGCTCCATCAATAGCTTACATACTGAGGTATTTATTAATTGTACACATGGATGTATATTACATATGACATGACACAACCAGGTTCAACAGAGCTACACATGACGACGCTTATACCATTTGTCATGTTGTTTGGACTGGAACTTTACACAAGACCGCACCTGTAAGGGAAGGAAAAAGAAGAGCAAGGGTGATGTTATTATTGGATGTAACATTCAGTTCTTCTGCCTCTTTGTGCTGTCCTGGTACTTGTTTTCTTGATCCGTGCTTCTCCCTTTAAAAACCTAATTTGTTTCCTGCCAGTGCCAGCCATACTCGCCCTTGCCCGTTAATTGGAAGAGGAAGCATTTCATTTGAATCTTGATAATAAATTGATACCTAACAATGGTTAGATCAGTATCATACACATTTAAAGTAGTACCGTATTTTCCGGCGTATAAGACGACTGGGCGTATAAGACGCCCCCCAACTTTTCCAGTTAAAATATAGCGTTTGGGATATACTCGCCATATAAGACTACCCCTCTTCCAACCCTGGAGCAGGCCGCAAAGCCTTCAACTGTATCATGCATGCTTATGCTATAAGGAGAGATCTACAACATCCCAAACTTGGGTTGCTGCCTATTTTAGGGGCCTGCTCCTATGCCTTTAACAGCAACCCAACACACGCATATGTAACAGTAAAGCCTTTTCTGGCTTGAAGAGAAGTGTTGTACATCATCACCCACTGAATTTCTGTGTCAGAGGCACAGGACTAGTGTCTATATTAAATAGGCAACCCCAACAAAGAGTTGTTGGCATCAAAGAATTCATACTCAAGCTTACTTAACACCATCAACCTGTTTTACTCAATACCAATTTAAATGTGACACTAGGCAGCCAAGACAAACTTAGCTCTGAAGATTTGTACAACCCTGCTGTTTCCTTTAAAACAGGCTCCCAGTCCCTACAGCTACACTACACACTTTGGAGAAAATACATCCTACTGAATGACATCAGACTCTTGAGTAAGCACTGAGCATTGGACTGAACATGTATAGTGTCAGCATGCCAACGTAGCACCTGCTGGGCTACCAGTTCCTGGTGTGCTTAGAGTACACATGCAGGTGATGACCTGGTTTAAATGAGGCACCAGTACAAAGCCCTGTGGGTAAGCTCATCTTCTCTGCCTGGTGTCACATTTAAATGGGGCCTCACAAGCTCACATCACAGGAGTTCGAGGGAGAAGTTTCCCATTTCTTACAGTGCATGCAAATGCATGAAGTGGGGTTCTCACATCTGTCAGTTATTGGGAGTACATTATTTTTGGATAGTAAAATATTCTGAATTAATGTACACAGAGACTTGTGCGTTTGCAGATAACATAGTGTCATACGTGGACCTCAATCCCTGTGAGAAGAGAGCACAATCCAGAAACAATCTTCCCCAGCCGTATATAAACGACCCCCGCCCCGGCAACTAAAACACCCCCTACTACAGGAGGGTGGAGTATAAGGGAAGAGCTGGAAATACAGCAAGGGGGGCGGCGGTGGTGGTGGTTGCTCCCACTTCCGACCCATCATTAAGGGTTATTAAGGGCCACGTCCTGCTTCCAAATAGGTCAGGGGTCGCATGGAGGCAGGCAGCGCACCTGAAGGAACCAGGGCTGCCTTACGGTCCCCTCACCGCCAGGCAGCTCCTTCCCCACACCCCACACGGCAAGGGGGTGCCCCGGCTCTCAACGGACCCCGTCCGAAGCCGCCAACGTCCCCTTTCTCAGGCCTCGCCAACGCCACAGGCCGCAGCCTGGGCAGTGACTGCAGCAGCAGCCTCCGAAGCCGCCCCCTCCCGGCCCGACCCCAGCAGGAGAGAGGAGAGAGAGAGAAGAGGGCTCCAGCCCAGCGCCTGAGTGTCAGGTAGGAGCGAGGGCCTGCAGGCAGCTGGTCCGTGCGGCGACACCCCTCCCGCCGCCCCCCAAAGAGGCACCCGCACCCCCTTCCCTTCCTCAGCCGGTGGCTCCGAGCCAGCGACTTACTCGAATCCGTCCCCCTGGGCTGGGCTCCTCTGCGCGGAGCAAGAGCGACGACCAGAGCAGCAGCAGCCCCAGGAAGGAGCCGAGCAGCAGCACGGCGCGCAAGAGGAAGCCCAGCTTCAGCCGCATCCTCAGCCCCCGGCCCGACCAGTTCCCCTCAGCCCCCCGCCACCACCGCTGGGCTCCCGCTTCTGTCCCCCTCCCTGCGACTGCTGCTGTGGCGGCTCCTCACTTGCGCCGAGCCGAGCTAGGCGTGGTTCCCCCTTCTTCTCCTCCTCCTCCTCCTCCTCCTCCTCCTTCTTCTTTTGCTGCCACTGCCTGTCCTCCCCCACCCCTTTCTCTCTCTCTCAAGCAGGCGCCCAGAAAGGTAAGGGCCCCCCTCCTCCCCTCCGTGCGCCCCCTCCTCCCCTCCTCCCGCCCCCTCCTTACCTTTCCTGGACGCCCGCTCCCGTCCTGCGCCGGCGGCTACTGCCAGCGGGCTTTGCAGCCTGCTCTAGAGTAGCGCGCCGGGTGATGCGATCACCCTGCGCGCTACTCTAGAGCAGGCCGCGAAGCCCGCTGGTAGTAGCCGCCGGCGCAGGACGGGAGTGGGCATCCCGGAAAGGTAAGGGCCCCCCTCCTCCCCTCCGTGCGCTCCCCCTCCCCTCCGCGCGTCCACTCCTTACCTTTCCGGGACGCCCGCTCCCGTCCGGCGCCGGCGGCTACTGCAGCCCCCCTCCATCCATCCTATACCCGGCGTATAAGACGACCCCCGACTTTAGAGACGATTTTCCAGGGTTAAAAAGTCGTCTTATACGCCGGAAAATACGGTACACTACTTTGCACAAAATACTTACACGTGTTCTTAATTGTAAAACCTTTTGTAGAATAATTTAAGTCCTAAAACCAGTTAACACAAAAGTATCCCTCCCCCATGATTGCCTTAGGAATGTTTGGGCTGTTAGATGCTTCAAATGGCACTCGTCTTGAGTGAAGTCCTAGTTTGGGTAAGCAGTGGCGGGTACATATAACCACTCATATGGAGATGCCAGTTCAGAGAAAAGACACCTCCACACGAGCCTAGCCTGGTTGCAAGTCTAGCAATAGCCCCACGTGCTCTCAAAGTGATCATGTGGGAACCACCTCCTGAGTGAAGCAGTCCATTTATACAACTTCCTATTCGCAAAGTATTTATTTGAAGAAAAGTCTCTTCCTTCATAATATATTTTGCAGAATAGGTTTCCAAGCAAACGGTTTTCTTGCAGAAATGAGTGCTATCAGGAAGATGTAGATTTGTACTTCAAGGAAGTCTATCTACCGTCAGCTAAAGGAGACACTTATACACTTTCAGCAACATGTTTTTGGGAGTCATTCTTGTGTATGTACAACTTTCACAGCAGCATAAGAGAGTGAGATTAGACTATTCAAGTTTGAAGACTGGAGTGTCCTTTTCCCCTGATGGATAAAACTATCAAATCAATTGATAGTTTTATCCATACACACACCCTACAATCTACATCTTGGCATCCTATGAATATATCTACTAAGCAAGTTCAATGAGAAACCATCTTGGGAATGCTTACCAACATGACAAGAGAAAAATTTGCACAGAGAGTTTGGAATGGTCTTCAACCATGTACATCACATTTTCACCAAGCAGCAATGCATTGAAGCACTTGTAAAATGTGCTACAGCTAGTCTTGGGCTCGTACAGTCCCCTCCCCACTTCCTTCATGCATGAATGGAGAAAATTAAGGCTTCCATTTGTAGCTTGGATCAACCTGCATTAGTTTCCCATTAGTTCTAATATGGGAACTGTAGTTTATTAGATAACAAACCAGGATCTGAAATCACTGCTTGATCTCAGCTTGTTCCAACAATGGCTTGAACAAACTAGTTTCCGGTATTCAGATGTCACACAAAGCAGCACTTTGTGCTGAACTGCAAGGGTAAGTTTTAAACTTCCTCTACTTCTGCATGAAGGAGAAGGGAAAGAGAGGGAGAAGCACATAAGCCAAAGACTCACCATGGCATATTCTTGTATTGGTAAACTGTGGTTTCCTGTTATAGCTGAACAGGGCATCTGCTTATGAATTAAATTTATATAGACAAATTGCTGTATCCTGAATAAGAGCTTCCCATTAACTTTTCTTCCAATCATACATTTCCACCACTGCTGTGTTAGAGCCCTCCCATTTTTGGGAAGGGCTGCTTCTGGATCCAAGTCCATTTGTTTACTTAAAAGAACTTCTTTGCTGCATGATCCTAACCACTCAGGAATCACATAGTGAACATGACCAAGTGACAACATCAGTGACAGAAATGAAGCCCTCACATTGCCCTTACTCTTTCTCAGACCTTTGTCTTACCACACTATGATGGTTTCATTGCCCATGAGTACTGCACACAGCAAGATTTTTGACCTGACCCAGATTTAGTCACCCATGCTGGACTAGTTGAGGGAGAATGTTGATGGGGATGAGCATTTAGGTCTGGGTATTTTTCATCTGCACTGTATCACAGACGGTGGGATGTGCGTTCAGATGTGCATCAAAATGCAAATCCATGTGCTGGCCCACATTGACAACTGCTCATGACTAGATTGGGATGAGGGGGCCCTGGGCTCATTGGCCAAGTAACAAGGACAATGTCCTTGTGAACAATTATGCAGTGTTGGAAAACCAAACAGGCAGTGCATATTGTCTCAGGTAAAAATGTTTGTAAAATGTACTCTCTCATTTTGACTGTGCTTTAATCATAACTCATTTAAATACCATTTTAAATATGCAAAGACATTTGAAATGCTCATTTCATTCAACTCCATAACATATCTATCATCTATCTAGCTATATCTCCCCTAATTGAGGGGCTATCAGAATTGTTAAAGTACCTTCATGGTAGATAGGCGTGCACATAATCCAAGTCACCTTGATTATAGAAGCCTGAACAAAGCACATGTTTTCTGAGCATGATCCAAAGTCCATTTTTTAAAATCCTGCAAAGCTCGTGAACCACAAATGAACTGAATTATGAAGGCCTTGCTTTAGTTTTGAGTCAGTAGTTCATATCATTCATTCTGACACAATGACGTTTTTCTACTAAATGTATAAAACTGAAATATAGGAATTGAGGAGGAATACAGGTCAGCATATCTTCTATTCTCCAACAAACAAAGAAGAAACAACTGCAGCAGGGCAAAAATAAATCCATCCCTGCCCCCCAAATGTATCTCTTCCTCCTTGTAACATGGAACATTTTATCTCTTAATCACAGTCACAAAAGGAAGAAAAATGGTATATGGAAGAAATTGACTTAGACCACCAGCTCACAGAAGTAGCTGCAGGAGAGTCATTATGGCACTAATCTAAAAATCAATGTTAGTTCTGTATACATATGGAAATCAATATGCTTCAAATAGCATTCTGTATAAGGAAAAGTCCTTTTGATTCTCTATTTGGAATCTTCATGATGACATTCATTATTGAGCAAGTTTAGCAAACATTGACTGTGCTCAGGAATTTTGTCTTTCCTCTCCTTCCCCCTTTTAACTTGATAGGTTGTAAAATCAATTGAACTGGTTGCTAGAATTGCTCGCTGGTTAATATGTACAATGAGGTTGGAGTGTGTGAAGCCCAGTTAACACCTTTGGGACATATTCTGCAATTAGTGCTGGGAAAGCTGGTTTGCACGATCAAAATAAACCACCATTATACAATTCATCTGTCCAATTCTATGAATGTTTATTTGGAAGTAGTCTCACTGAACTGAATGGGATTTACCATGACACTGTTTATATACAATTGCTACTTTAGAAATTAGCAGTCCGATCCCATGCATATTCATTCAAAACTAAGTTCCACTGAATTCAATGAGGCTTACTCACCAGTACGTGTGCAGCCTAAAGTAACTCATTTGGGACTGAATGGGACTTACGTCTGAGTAATTATGCATCGGATCAATTTGCATGTCTGTTTTTTCCCATCCTCCATCCCCTATCCCTATGCAACTTGTCTTACCACCCTGTGTTTCCAATGAATTGCCATGGAGGAAACAGAGTTGTAGTCAAAATTCATAATCCAGTTATTGTTGCTAATGTAGAGGATATTTCCATACATTTTTTCATATCAGTGGCTAATTATCAGCATTCATTAAATCTCACTTAACTTGTAGCAGTTCTCTTCTTGAGCAGAAATCTACATTAAAATTCATAGCTATACAAATGTGCAGATTATATGACCCCCAATACATTAGTACTGAAAGGAATGAGACATAGTCCTAGCCCATATCTTTTGCTCCCAAGGCTGCATCTTATTCAAACTTCCAAAAGGATTCTTATGTTCTGCCATTATGTATTCAAGTCTGTTTTTAAATTAGAGCCTCCCCTGTCCAGATCTTCTGTCCATTCTGCCAACATGTTAATGATGATCTGTAAAAGTGCATTATTTTCCTCACTAATCCTTGTAGTGCATGCAAGTGCAGTAAGTCACTGTGGACAGAACCATTGTGCCCCAAGCTAGTCTGAAGCATGCATACTAAATCAAACTGTGAGCCAGAGAAAGGTGGAGACATAAAATACTTTAAAACATGTATATAAGACCGCAAGAGTTACTAGCCAACAAAATTATGTACTAACTTGCGGAGGCTAGTATTTCCTTCCTCTGTGCTTGCACAGAAACTAAGAATTCTGGTGAAGAAGTAGCAGAGTGATCCATCCCTGCACATACGCTTGCATGAATATCCTGATCAACTATCGCTACCAGGTGAGTTGTTAAATACAAGGCTGCTTTAAATTAATTATTACTTTTTATAAGACATAATCAGAGCAGTATGGAATCCTGCAGTCGCACTGCTTAAGTATAGATGTTAATTGGTTTTGCCCCCAGAATTCAATTTCATAGCAACTTTGGACCTTCTAAATAAGCATGGGAAGAGGAAGCACAAGTCATCGGCACTTCCTGTTCCTCCACTCTGTTAGAACATCCAAAACATTGTTAGCTTTCCTTTTATGAAGAGCTGATGAGTTGAATTCAGATTTATGCTGAATCATCCTTGCTGATGGCAGTGAACTTTCTCACCACCTCCTTTCCACAGCAGCCCCTCCATCCCTCTGAAAATGATACACAGAGAGATAGGCTGCCTCTACACGAGAGGTTTAAAGCTCTTTCAAGTCTCATTAAAAAATTTACCTCTACATGAGCGGAGCGCAAATTGGGCGTTGAGGCGCGTTATCTATCCGATTATGCGCATTATCGAATGCATGTTAAATAGCAAGTTTTATTTTGCTCTAGCCGTTAAAGCACATTTTGACTATGTGGACAAGCGATTCTCCACATTAACTACTTCTAAAGTGCATTTCAAACAACTGGTAAGGCCACCAGTTGTGCGCTCAATTACCTCCTGCGTATAGTCATTTACCATAAAGCGCTTCCGAGAAGATACGCATAACTGGAGAACCAGGTGTCAAACCGAATTCTTGTAGAGGGGGTCTCAGAAGACCCTGCTGAATGGGATAAGCCTTGGTATGTGGGGGGGAAGAGGGATTCCCAAAAATTAGGTGAAGGGAACTTCTGTAAGGCAAGCCCCTCCTCTCATGGGCAGCAGAACCTGGATCCAACCCGACATCTTTAGCTCGTGGTGTGGATAGGCTTGAAAGGGTGAGGGCAATGTCTAATGGAATCTCAGAAACGTTGTGTTTGGAGAAAAGCAGGATTTGCAGCAGTCACGTGTGTGGCTTCATACCTATATAGTTCTCTGACCAGGCTCTTGACTAGAAGGAGCAAACCAAAGACTGCAGTCCAATGCAGTAAGCTGTACTGAATTCAGTACGTTCTTGTTGAGCATTCATTATTGATATGTTTTAGGATAGTTTTCAAGTTCTTCTTTTAATCCACAGTTGTGGCTGAGATGGAAGTGCTGTTTGGGCTCATGCAAGGGGCATGTACTAGCCCACTGAAATTTATGACTCCCCCTCATTTGAGCAGCTGACAATCCATGCCCTATCTTAACCTGTTTTTGAATTTCCCTGCAATTTCAAGAGCATTATGTTGGTTGCTATGGAGGGCTGCTGTTCAAGAAATAGTTCTATGAATCTAGCTACTTGGTTCTTTGTACCATGGTCTGTGTATTTTAGTGTATTGGGGGCTTTTCTTAGGTAGACAGGTGGGATTAAAGTTTTTTTTTTTTTAAAAAAAAACATTTTTACAAGAAAAATGCCCCATCTCACTTTCAACGCTATGTTTTATTTCTTTTCAAATTCCAACAGCACAATGCTATAGGTGTATGCAATTGGATTGGTGGAAGTGGCTTTGCCCATCCTCTCCTCTCCACCCCCGACCCTCCACCCCCCTGAAAATGCTACACAGAGGGTCAGGGAACCCTGTAGACTAGGTGAACGGGGGTGGGGGAGAGAGGGAATCCATAAAAATCAGCAAAAGGCACCATCAGTGAGTGAAGACCTCCTGCCCACTGAAGGCATACCATGGATCCAACTCTATGTCTTCTTGGAAGTGCCACTGCATTTTGTGAAGCTTACTTCTAGATAAATGTGAATAGACTTGTAGCCCAAGTCAAGCAGAGTAGCTAGTTGCTGTATGAATTATCTGAGCCATTCATCCACCTAAGCTTTGATCACTGAAAACACTTTATTTATACCTGTTTTTCCCCCTGCAAAAAAGAAGTTTCTCAAAGCATATTACAAAATATAAAAAGCATAAAAACAATAACAATCACTGAAACACATTTTCAACAATTCAGAGTGTCAGCAAAGAACAAAAGATAAAGCACTTTTAGAACAATTTTGAATGATGATCTAATCTGCAAATAGTTTAGATAACCAGTTGTCAATCTATGGTCTTGTGACCATAAAACTTCACATTGATGGAGTAAATTGCCCCTAAGTTTGTGTTTGCAAAAGAGGTGGGGCAAAAATGCTAAGCCTTGGGAGCATAGTTAAGCCTTAGAAGAGGCTTTTCAATATTTTAGAATGAGGAAGAAAACATATAAAAGCTGGAACCCACCCCCAAATGATTGGCAGTAAGGAAGAAGGGGTATGGCCAGGAAGAGTGGGTGTGGCTATCTGGGGAACAGATTTGATTCATGGGCCTGAGGTTCCCCTCACATGTCCATGCAGGATCAGGAGCAGAGAGCCAGCATTAAAACAAAAGGAGGAAACAGACTCGTAGTCAAAATTCATAATCCAGTGTCAACAGCATGACGTTAAATCAGAGTTAAGCCACAACACAGAACCAGCAATGTTGGTGAAAAACTATACACTTTATGCTCAGGGTATTTTATAATGTAATTACCACTAAATAGACAATGTAGTAGCCTGCTTTATAGCTTGTATAGGATGTACCTGTAACAAGTGTAAGAAACTACACTTGCTTTCAAAAGTATACATATCTATAAGTTACCTGTGTTAGACCTATTCATGTTCTCATTGGTTTATTTCTCAATTTTCCACTTTTATGAAAGCCGATTAAAAGCTGCAGCCACAGTGTATTTGTGGGATGGAATTTATTGAGGGAGAAAAAAACCCACGCATGTGTAGCATTTATAATCCTGCTTTATAAGCAAAGCTGTTTTGCTCACATTATGTAGTTGCAACGTTTTATTGGTATAATGTGCAGTGCCAAGTTCCAGAAGTACTAGTTCACTGATATATTGCTCCTGCTGTTTTTCTGACATATTATCCCATGGGGCAAATGAGCAACTCACACAAGCATGTCCCTTGGTACTTTTGTATCAGTGCAATTAATTCTCATCTTAAATCCTTTCACATACTGTCAACATAGCAATAGTGAGAGGAAAAAACTCAGACATGCCAAAGGCTTAGAGAGAGACAACATTTAGACAACATATTTCAGTCATCATTTTGTTAAGATAAAATGAGCATCTTTACTTCTAATAAACCATAAATGTTACTCCCTGGACCAAAATATGCTCTGTAACTAACCATCATTCAGATAAAAGTAAGGACCTTAAAATAAAATTTAAAAAGCACACCAGGATATCAAGATTCCTCAGTGGAAAAAGCCTTGCAGAAGGAGGGGTAAATAAAGAGTCGAGACACATGTGATGGGTTTAAACAAGGGCCACATTTTATTGTAAGATCTGCAAAGGGGTAGTCCTAAGAGGCATCCATATAGGCCTATCCACAGGCCCTTCTGTCCCCGGTCCGGGCGAGCCATTCTAGCCCGTGGATAGGCGTATTTACTTCACCTCTCCACGTGCTACCCCCTTTTTGGGGGGGGGAGACCTTCCTGTGGCGCCTCCCTCCAGGCCGCATGGCTCTGCGTGGGTGAGAAGGGTTGGTCTCAGAGGTAACCCTTATCTCCCAAGCCAGGCCGCAGGGCTCAAAGCTGGGAGCCTCAGGAATTACCAGTCACCCGAACAGTGCCAATGAATGCTCACCAAAATCCTTACCTGTCTGGATGCCCCCTTCCTAATCCGCCAAATCAAAATGCAACCATATTAACGAGCAGCCAATCAAGCCTATTTAAATACACCCTCGACCATCTCACAGTGTAGAGTAGGCGAAAAAACTCATGTCCAATTCAGAACATAAGTACAAAATTCCTACTCGGCCCCAATAGGCAGCCAGTGAACCCACACTAGGGTGACCAGATAACCCTGGATTTCCCGGTCCTAACCGGGAAAACTGGGGCAATCCGGGCCGACAGGGGGGCGGCGGGGGCAAACCGGGGAAAGGATCAGCTCTCCTCCCACCCTAAAATGCCCGCGCTGCTCCCCGGCTACGGCAAGAAAGAAGTGCTCAGCCTTAGGGAGCGTCAACAAATTCCTTGTCTGGTGGCTAACTGCTTTAGCCACCAGACAAGGAATCTGTTGACGCTCCCTAAAGCTGAGCACTTCTTTCCTGCCACACTGCTCCCTGGCTGCTCCCCGGCCTCCGCAAGAAAGAAGAGCTCAGCGTTAGGGAGCGTCAACAAATTCCTTGTCTGGTGGCTAACCCTGAGTATTTGTTTCCTGCGGAGGCCGGAGCAGCGCCGGCATTTTAAAGCAGGCTCTTCCTCCTCCTTTGCCTGCTGCTGCTGTTGCTGTTCCTCAGATACCTCTAGGGAGCCCAGGAGCAGGGCAAGAAGGGTGAGGGGACTGCAGGGGTCACGTGGCAGTGGAGGAGATCGGCGGTGGCAGGACCAGGTAGGTCTGGGCTGGGTTTTTTGGGGGGGGTGACTTGGTGGGGGGGTGTTTCGGGTGGGGGGGTGGCGGGGGTGTCTGCTTGTTAGCCATATGGTGGGCAGCCTTTTTAATTTTTTTATTTTATGTTGGGGGGGGGAGGCTGCTTTGGTGGGGTGGCCATTTTGGACTGGGATTTTGCTTTCCAAAATCTGGTCACTCTAACCCACCCTGAGTACAGGGAGGGAGGGAGGGAGGGAGCTGCGTTGCGAGAGAGAGAGGGAAGGGAGGCTCTCCTTGATATAGCCTTCGCCCCTCCCTTTCCCGATGGCCCCACCCCGCTCCTCCAATCAGGAGTGGGCACGTCTCTCCTCTCACCCCCCTGCCATCAAATGCCTCCCCGCCCCCAGGCTGTTGCTGGGTGGCGGCAGAATGGCGCTTCTTGCTAACCCTGAAAAATCAGGTGTATGGAAGAGCTAGAAAAAGATATGTGATGACAGGTTAGCACTCTATCCTACCTGTGTGGCATAATTTTGCCTCATATCCAGACTCATTGTTAGAATACACCCTTTGAAATCAATGGGATTTAAGTTAGCTATGACTGTGTTGTCACATTGATTTCAAAAGGTCTACCCTAACCATGACTAAGTCCAGTGGTGCCCTTCCATTCATGGAAAGGATGGATCCAGCAGAGGGTGAGACTTGTATTCACTGTAGAAGAGGGAGATGCTTTTTGTGAAGTCTCCGCACACATTCCCTCCCACACTGTTCCAGAGGGTCACCCAACCCTCAAGAGCTGATATTGGGGGTGGGGGGGCACACACACAAAAGGCTGCAGGAGGAAGGGGAAGTCGTTGGCTGAATTCGGACAACACGATAGTCAATGGTGGGATAATAATCAACTTTACAGTTGTTCATCTAGGGGGTACTCCCCACACAACATGGTAATAAATAATCAACTGTGGTGTGGATTAGGATCAGCGCTGAGTTGACTATGGCTGCATTCGGAAGACACGATAGTCAATACAACTGACTATTGTTCCCCCCCCCCCCCGTTTCTTATTGTGTCGTCCGAATTCAGCCAGTCAATATAGTTTCCTTCACTTTTGTGAATGGAAAACTCCATTGAATCCAAGACCCTTCAGTAAGCAGAAGGATTCTATTGGATCCTATCCATAATGGTTGAACTAGGGGATTTCTGTTCCATTAAGATGGAGTTCCATTTAACTACTGTTTGCTGTGAAGGTAATCAGAAAAATAATGTACTGTATATGGCATCCCAGAGAAGAAATTAACCAAAGATTTATTGTACAAGCAGCAGTCATAATTTGGGCATCCTATCTATCAAGATTGCCATTATGTTGGATAGTTATCTTAGCTTGCTGTATCTTGATGTGTTTGTACTATGTCAAGGGCAGACATCCTTTTTTCTGTCAATGGCAACATTCCCTCATGGGTAATCTGTCAGAGGTTTCATGTTGGCTGTGAGTGGGGTAAAAGCAAACATTGGGCAGGGCATGGAGCAGTGGGTGAGCCATCCATTTTCTCTTTTTGCCATTCTGTTCTCTCTTTCTACAACCCCCTTTTCTCCCTCCCCCTCTTGCTTCCCACCCAGTGGGCTGTCAGGGAAGGAACAGGGTGCTCATGCCAGACGTCTGAACTGGTTGCATGGAGGGCCCTTTTGAAATTAGGCTGAGGGCTGCATGAAATTAGGCCAGGAGCCACATGTTGCCCACCTCTGATCTATGTATTCCCTCTTGAGGTAATCTTGAATATTGTGATGCCATTAAGAAAAGTGTAGCTCTTTCTTCACAGCTGCCACAGTGCACTGTGTCACAAATTCAGATGATCAGTATTCAAAGAATACAACAGGACCTATTCAATAACACTATAGCTCATAGCTGCATGATGGAGGGTCCCTTTATGCGACGTCGCTTTGGCGCCTGTTTCTTCGAATATGCACTTTTTCCTATATTCGATTTTATGTCTAATAGCAGTAGACGAGAGCGGTGAAGGCGAATTACGTGCTCCATACAATACGCTTTACAATTGTTTATATGCGGAATTTCGCAGTAGAGTCGGATCAGGGGTCTATGGTTGAATGAGGAAAATTTGACAAAAGCACCGCCCTGTCTCCTGATGGTACCTACCCCAGACTTTCCCGCCATTCCTTAATCCCGCCCACCTGACTGTCTCACTGTTGATTACATGTTAGCCCCTTCCCAATCACAATCGCGCGTTACTTCGCATGTGGGTATGATTTCTAAACATTGGATGTGCCTACAATTAGAGTTTTTAGCAGGGCAGCATTGGCTTTGGAACCAAATGTAAAACCATAAAAGCATAATTTTTCCGGGTACTGAATGGCCATGTTGAACACCTGACTGCAGAGCATCCACCCCCTATTCCTCCCACCAAGAATCCGACGCTGGACACTCCCACCCCACCATGCTTGCGGCAGCTGCCCCTTATCTCCTGCTCCCTAGCAACCTCGGCCGTCTTGGAAATGTGCTGCTTCAAGGGCAAATTTTTGTGTAGCCTTTCCGTTACAATGTTGCATTTTGCACTGATGTCCCAGTTCCATACAGACTGGCAATTATTCTGTCTGACTCTGGACCCCGAGATGCCAGCTCGCAACGGTTCTGGGCTGCCCCATGCTGAGCGGGCTAGAGGGCAACCTCGCCATCCCAGCAGGTCTCTGCGTCGCAGAGGTGGGTGACTAGGCAGGCAGGAGTGGGGGAGGGCTGGCCACTGCCCCCCCCCAAAAAAACTCTGGCTGGCACTGATGTCTCTTTGTCCTCTATTCCCCACACAGTGTGGGTGATGTTATTCTGCCTAGCTGTACTCAGGAGGCAGAAGGGACGTTTGCAGCTGCGCCTCCGCGGTATGGTGCACTCACTGTGTTTCCTTCAGCATAGAATGAGGAGACTGAAGCAGATAGTCTGGCGTGCCCATTGCCCTCCAGTACCCCTCTGCCAGCTGGCCATGCCATTGGAATGACTGGGCTGGCAGGGTCCACCCCAGCATGTGAGCGGCGACTGTGATGTGGCATCACATTCCTTCCCATGTGACTGTTGCTGTTTGCCTTTTGACCGCCGCGTTCCACCCAAACCCCTGTCTTCCCCCCCCCCACAACATTCATTTTGGATTACTCCAACCATGCTTTGCAGTGGGCTTGTGTCCACATGTAACCATTTCTAGAATAAACATATTGCAGTGGTTTCTCAGTAATACATGGTCTTTTTGTGAAATACACACACACACACACACACACAACTTCCCAGTAAAGCAATGACAGAAGGGAGAGGGGAGAGGTAACTCAGTGCACCTTACTCCCGAGTAACAGTGCGCAGGATGACAGATCAATGGCAGGAACTCGCTTGCACTGCACGGAGAGCAGTTTCCTTGCCTTTTTCTAGCCAGGATCCTAGCAAGGGAGCGGGGGGGGGGGGGAAGCCTTTGCAGACCTCAAATTATACTCAAAATGAACAACGCACATCCTTATTCCAACCCCCTTGCTTCCTGTAGAACCAGCTCCATGTGAGTAGCCACACGTCTCAACAAAAGAAAGATTCCAATGGGGATTTAAAAGAAACTTTACTTTAAGTACTGGTAACTTAAGGTCAGCCATTACTGAACAGTCCATGAGTCAAGGGAAGAAGAAGGAAGTAGGAGGGAGGAGACAGGAAATGACAAAGCAAGCAGTGGGTCAATCCCCTCCCACCTTGTCCACAACTGTGAGGGGTAGCCAGAGAAGGGGCAGTCATTCAGTCATGACATCACCACCAAACTACGCCCACTATTAGCATTAATCCAAATGGTCTGTAGATTGGTTACATGATGATAATGCACTCAAACTTCGGAGAAAAATTCAAAGTTGTGGTAGAACGTGACTTTGAGATTGCGCATTAACAGAGGCTATAAATTGCACAGACGGCTGAATTGTGCCCCGCTCGTCTGTCCTAAATGCCATCAGAGTGAAGTCAAGGAGGTGCAAATAAGCCGTCTACAGGTACCCGGAATGTGCTTGGCAAGTATCCAGCTAGTATTCATAAAATTGTGTGGAAGACTTCCTCTCTAGCATTCCTCCATCAATGAAAAGATTAGAAACATTATAATAGCCTCAAAGGAACCATAATTTATTTCATGTTCTGGTAATTGTTCTTTGGAGCCAGGTATGTTAACTGGGGGGTGGGTTTGGGGGGAGACAGGTCTGTTTGTTTGTTTATTTGTTTTACTGTTTTGCAAACTGGAATCTGGCCTACTTTGTTTTTTGCAATTCCTTTTTTTTTAAAAAAAGAGTAAAACAAATGGAAGTAAAATGAAGGGCATTTTCATATTCCTGTAAACTATGAGTAGGAAAGATTTTCAACACAGGGAAATGGTGCTAGGAAAACTCATACTACTGACTTGCTACTGTGTGTTAAAACCACAACAGTGGCTGTATTGCTAATTCTGCCAATCTGTTATAACTCCATTTCCAATATATTACAGCTCTTTTGATTAACTGTATACCTTGGGCTTGAATCATTATTCCATTACAGAAGGGCACGTCCACTGCTGCACCAACACAACATAACAACCCTACGCTAATTGCTTCTTGAGTAGAATTTTATTCTGAGACTATTTTTCAGTACATGTTATGTCAGCTGTTGAACCTGATTCCTCAGTTTTAAACATTATTATTGATATAGCACTATCAATGTGGCCATATGTTCTACTTTATGAGGACAGCTCTCTATTTGAAGAGCTGTCAGAGGAACATCCCTTGTTTGAAAGCATCCTCTGTTGCAGGGATGGACAACTTTCAGAGGTCTGGGGTCCATTTTCACACCCACCCACCCCATAGACACATGGTTGCGAGTGGGGGGAAATCATGTGTTAGGATAGGGTTAGACAAGTAAGCTAATTTTGACTCCATAGGGATCTCATTTTTTAAAAAAAGAATTTGGGGGCACTTGGTGTAGGGTGACCAGATTTTGAGAATCAAAATCCCGGACCCCCCCCCACCACCCCACCCACCTAAAACAACCCCCCCACCGCGCCGCCCCCCCCGTTTGGTGTGCCGCCCCCCCACCCGTTTGGTGCCGCCCCCTCCACCCGTTCCGCGCCACCCCCCCACCTGCGCCCCGCCGCCCGCCCCACGCTCCTTATCTGCTGGGGCATCCGCTTCCCTCTGGTGCTCGGAATCTACTGAGAAACAGGCTTTCTGGCCTGTCTCTCAGTAGCGCGCCGGGTGATGACGTCATCACCCGACACGCTACTGAAGGACAGGCCGCGAAGCCTGTTTCTCAGTAGATTCCGAGCACCGGAGGGAAGCCCCAGCAGGTAAGTGCCTCGCGCCCCCCCCGCCCCCCCCGCCCGCATGCCTTGTGCCGCCACCTGCCCCGCACAGGCCGCCCCCCCGCGCTGCGCCGCCCCCCCGTGCCAACCACCCGCCCCGCGCACCCGCCCCGCCCCCCCGCGCCGCCCCCCCCACCGCGCTGCCCGCACCGCGCTGCCCGCACCACGCTCCTTACCTGCTGGGGCGTCCCTCCGGTGCTCGGAATCTACTGAGAAACAGGCTTCCTGGCCTGTCTCTCAGTAGCGCGCTGGGTGATGACATCATCACCCGGCGCGCTACTGAGGGACAGGCCGCGAAGCCTGTTTCTCAGTAGATTCCGAGCACCGGAGGGACGCCCCAGCAGTTAAGTGCCCTGCACCGCCCGCCTGCCTCCTGCCACCGCCGCATGACCCCCCCGCCACCCCGTTTTGCCCCGCTGCCCCCCGGTTGGCCCGGATCGCCCCAGGTTTCCCGGTTAGGAGGACCGGGAAACCCCGGGCCATCTGGTCACCCTAACTTGGTGGGGCCATGTGGCCTGTGGGCCATGTGTTGCCCACCTCTGCTCCAGTCCAAGTCCAGTTTAAAGACAAACAACCATAATAAAGGAGAGAAGAAGGGACTTTGAAGTTGCCCATGAAGAGTTAGAACCTTGATAGCAGACTAAGCAGGCACACAGATTACTACCGATTTACACCAAGCAGGATACAACACTTAGAAACGTTTTGAAAACTGTATATGGAGTGAGTCCTGAGCCCCAACAGTTGTCACTACTGTTATAAACCGTTTTAAACTGTTTTAAAGCAGTAGTGTAGATCCTGCCCTGGACACAGAGTCTTCCCCACTGTGGTGAGATGTATTTCTATTTAAATTATATTAATTCTTTCTAAATTTCCATCTATACATTGGCACCTACAAATTTCATGCAAAATTTTATCTTTTGTTCTGTTTTTTAGGGATTCGTTTCCTCTCTTTTTTGGCAATACATAAGTGGCCAGCTTATCGAGTTACCTGGAATTTTACAGAGTAACAATAGTAATGAGAGGGAGGGAGGGAGGGAGAGAGAGAGAGCCCTGCCCAGAGGCGTTTATAATCTAAATTATTATACTGTATGAGGAATGATAGTAAGTAATGCCAATGGGCATTGCAAAATAAACGTTCAAAATCAGATACAAAGCACATAGATTTGTGAACCCCATGTAAGTTTTTATACAGTGAAGGAAAATAATCAACAAACCTCAACAAACAGCAATTAGTTGGAGATACAGTGTCCTGGAAAATCTTCCCATATATAGGAATCTTCCTATCCTATACATGCTTATTGCGCTGTAAGAGTCCTTTTTTTTCTTCTCTCCCCCCCCCCCCCCAGCTTCCCTTTATATAAGGTCTGGGCCACACTTGAATTAATTTTTGACCGAAGCATGGCATAACTATATATATATATATATATATATATATATATATATATGAAGAGCTGTGCAACTGATAATTTGATACTTATCCTGCATTGCTTGTATTGTCTTTACCTGCAATCCTATCCACATATTAACTTGAAAAGCAGCAAGCTTAGCTATCTCCCTTGCATGTCTGGTTTTTTTGTTTTGTTTTGTTACTAATGCTACTGCAAGGCGGTCCTTCCCCTGTTGAGTGAGCTCCATGGGAACCCTGCAGGGGGAGATAGTAGTCCTAGGAAGCATTTCATCAATGTCACATAGGAGACATTGATGTGAATAATCTGTCCTTTAGTCTTTCAAGCTCCATGTAAACTAAATTTTGAGAGACACAAAGACAGATTAAAGGGAACAAGAATTCTGAATGAACATTTTTAAATAGAGACATCAAAAGGAAGGGTGAAATCCAGTTTTCCATATATTCGATCTGCAGACATTTAAATCAAATAGTAGATTTATCCATATGAAGGAATTTGGATAATTGATATGTTGTTCTCCTTTTGACTTTATTGGTGAATAAAATCTGCCCTACTAAATGAAGTGATTCAATTAGAAGTGTCATTCTTGATATGTTTATATTTTCCATTCACTAAGCATTCCTTTTATACTCTGAAGACAATGGGGCCTGATACTCAGGATTGGCATTGTTACAGTTCATCAGAGAAAAATACCCTTTCAATGTCAACATTTCTGTGAGGCAGACAAGGCAAAGGGCTGCTTAACAACTGTTCATGTGAGAGGAGATTAAAGGCCAGTGATTTCAAACTAAGCTTCATATACAGTCTGGGGGAAAGTTACAAATACTACCCTCTGCATTAAAATATCATATGATGCTGAGCATTTTGAAGGAGCAACCATTTTTCATGCTTTATCATTCGGGAATGGCCTGCACTGTTAAAACTGTATCAAAACACACAGGCACTTTTTGAATTTCTGTGATGGGCATTTCTTCTTAAAACCAGATTTATTGATTTATTTATTTTCCTTTGAGTTTTATTACATTGTTTTGTAAGTAAACAGACGGGCTCTAATGTCCTGTTCTCTATTCTAAACTAGCATTTTTACTTGTGCCATCCATTCCTTTGAGTCTATGCAGACACTCGAATACCTTCCAACTACATACAAATTGATTATTGGTTATGTTGCACATTCTTTATTTTTGCAAATAACCTGGGCGACATTTCCCTTACTTTCATTTAAATATCTCTTACCCCCATGTTCTACGCAACTTGTTGTATTTCTGTTGCTGTACTGGCACTTGTATTGCCCAGAGTGGGAGTGGGATTAACTGGTGTGTGGCTGGACCACCTTTAAGCTGGAAAACTAGAGTAGATAATATTTGGTAATGTTCAGACATAATTCTGTCATCCAAATGCCCTTTGGATATAACAAAAACCAACCACACCATTTTCCATGTGCTACAGGATGAATCAGAACAATACGGCTAAGAATTTATCATGAACATGATTGTTCATATCAGGGTTCTGTGTTTCTCTGGTTGGTTAAGGCCTTAGTATGGAAATCATGGAAAATGTGTCCTTAATTTACTGATATAAATGTTGCTCATTTTGCCTGATAAGCAGAGCTCTTCTATGTAAAGTCCTCTATTACTCAAACACCTTCATTCAGACATTATTTAGTATGGATGCTTTTTAAACTATAGTGATGGCTTTAAAAGATTAGACCTATTCACAGAAGATAGGTCTATCAGTGGCTATTACACAGAATTAACTAAATAGAACCTCTGTATTCAAAATCAGTGTGCCTGTGAATGCCAGCTATTGCTCAAGGACAACCAGTGAGGGGAGGACTTTTACCTTCTTGCTCTGCCTGTGGAGTTCCTGGAAGTATCTGGCTGGCTGCTATTGGAATCAGGATGCTGGTGATCCAACTGGGCTTTTTATGTTACTATAAGAACTTCCCATTACTAAAGGATGTTTAACTGCCTGAGTAGTTTCCCAGATGCACTTGTTTTCTCCCAGTGATGCTTCCTGTATTAGTGTGGAGCGACAGTGACATCCACTGGCTGGCTACTTTAAACATTGCAAAGTTACTCTATTGAAGATTTCAGTGAAGTAAATATCCCAAGTTTCTATTCTAATCTGCCAACAGACTGGGTAAAACAACAACAATATTGACTTGACATTTTATCCAAAGCAGTTGTTGCACTCAAAAACACGGGCGATTTCCTTTTTCATATGACAATTTCCCCATAGATATGCACACCCTTTTCAGTCCTACATACCTAATAACTGTATACTACTAGTAATCCCATTTTTGTCTCATCTGGCTGAATTCCATTCCATGGCTATGAAAAGAAAATTCTGGCAGAGAATATCTTTCAAAGCAATAATTAACAAAGATAGAATCAACTCTAGACAAGGTAAGGCAACTTTATGCCTTCCTGCTGCCTGCTGATTTAATATTGAGAGTCTGTAATGTAAAAAAGCAAACTTCATTCAATTTTGTCACTTCAAGGAGACACATCTTGAGATATTGTGAAAAGAAACAATATATACTATACATAATGTCAAAAATCTACGGGGGAAAGGGTAGATGTAAACTGTACTAAACCAGCCCATATTTTATCGCATGACCAATGAAGGCACATAACACATTCAGTCTTCTAAACTGCAAATTAAATTCCGGTCATAACAATTCTTAAAAAACCATTAGCTAAAATATGATGCAGCTTTCAATCTCCAGTGGTTATGTCACAAAGTCTGGAATCTGCTCCATGAATGATCTCAGTACTACTCTTTTGCAAGCTAATAGGGGTCCAGGAAAAAAGTCAGGCAATGAGCATTCCCTGCTGACCTTCTGACAGATTGTGAAGAGTGGTGCAGCTCTTGAAATTCTGATTTCATGTGCAGGGAAGAATATGTATTAATACAGCAGGAGAAAAGTGAGGCAAAGCTGGTTATGACCTCCAAAATACCTCCCAAACTCTATGATTCTGTGATTCTATAATATGCAGCATTGCTGTCCAAAATCTGCTTTTTAGTCCTTCCTTGAGGTCATAAAGCACTGGAGGGAGAACTAACCCCATTATCTACTCTTCTAACATGGTGTCTATATGCAGATGTTACTGGTATCCTGTGAAACCCAGCGATGCAGAAATAGGCGTAATTCCTGAATGATAATAAGTGTCTTCACACGGGGAAAATCGTGCTTCCTCACCGTCGCTTCTCCACCCCCGCTTCTGTCCTTCACTACTTCCTCTTTCCTCACGGAGAGGAAAGAGTATGTAAACAAAGACCACGTGGCCCATTCAGGGGCCATTTTTATTGCGCTGCTTTTCCTGCACATAGCAGGAGATTGCGACACACTCTGGTTTTTTTGTTTTTTTTAAAGTTGGATTAAAAAGGGTCTATTTTGCTATGGAAAAACAAGCGAAGGAGCAGGAGGCGGACGTCGTCATCGAAAGGACGTGCGCACATCCGTAAGTGGGCAGTAGCGAGTGTGTGATAAAATGCTCATCTGATGAACCCCTGCAGCACATTTATATATATAGCCTTATTCCAGTTTGGCCATGAAAGCGGCTGTCCAAGGCCTTTCCCAGCCTTGTTGGCTGAGATCTTTTGAACTGGAGATGTTGAGGGAATGAACTGGGGGAGGGGGGGTTCTGCATGCAAACCATGTTCTGTACCACTGATCAATGGGCCTTCCAATGATCACCTATCATTGATAAAAAGTATATATAAATCATGTAGAAAATTCTTACATTGTAGCTTACCAGTGGCATTTTCTCCATTTGCAATGGAAAAACAAACAGAAGGAGCGGGAAGTGCGCGGGAGGCGGATGTCATCATCTAAACAACTTGCAAACAGCCATAAATGGGCAATAGCGAGCGTGTGATAAAACGCTGATCTGTTGATGCCCAATATATAAACAAAGCCTACAATGTTTTATTTTACTTTCCCTTTTGAGCTGATACATTTCCTTCTTTTCAACCATTTATTGTTTTAATTTATCTCAAGGATTCCAGCTTCTTTAATCCTCCCATCCCATCAGCCTTTGATTTCTTAAGAGGTGGTGCATTTAATAACTGTTAAGCATATAACATATAGTATTGGAAAGCTTTGCTTGTACTGTTGGCCAACAGCCATTTCTGTCACATCATGTGGAATTTTTATGTTAAATGCTCCTATTTTCTCATATAGAGCTGTCCTGTTGAAGGATTAGAGTCTCCGTTACTGACCATTTTAGGGCCTACTCAACTACCCCTACCCCTTGAATAATCACTTGGATGGAATGTTGGCTTCTTTTTGAACTATTGGCCACATCTTGGCAATCTTTTTCATTGGACTATCACAGCCTTTTTCTTCCTCTTTGAGTTTGACCTTGTTCAGAAGACATGCTAAGCCACGCTGGTTAAGCATTTTGAGCTAAATATTAAGGCTTAGCGTGGTGGTCACATAACCAAGGTTTTAAACACGCTTACTAATGATTTGCTGCAAAAGGGGTAGCGACCTAACCATGGCTTAGCATGTTGTCTGAACAGGCCCTACCTTCTGTACAGACACGAGCGAGACATCTTTTCTGCAAAGTGCTGCATGGCCCTGAAAGGCTTTAACTTCACACTGGGCCTGACAGGAGCCATGTTGTGAGCTTTGTGCTGCACCTGATATTTACCTGATTTGGTAGGCAGTTTACCCAAGCAGCTGTCATTATGAGGGCATTGGCCTTTTGGATTCTAGACAATTAGATCAAGCATGCAAGTGTTAATACCCACACATTCAGACTAAACTGCACAATCAGCTAGCTTTTACCGTGTGGTTTTGATTCTGCTGTGGATAATTTTCCATCCCAACTTGGTCTCTGAGAAATGGATGTAAGGGTTGGCTTGCTATTAGGTACCAAAACCAAACAAATATACAGAAGCCTTGCTGAACAAATACTGTCCATTCTCTCACTCTGGCTTAAAACTCCAATAGTATACACTTGTACACAGCCTCTTTTGGCCTTCTGGGTTCTGATACGCATCTTAACAGGTTCACCTGAATCAAAGGGAGATCTAAATAGTTTGTAACAGTAATTTAGTAAGAGATTTAAGATTTATTCATTAAACAAAAAACCTACGGTTTACAAAAACAATGTTAAGGCTCCACAGTTTCCAACCAAGCACCAAAAAGCAGGGAAATTGGGAGTTAAGGCTCCCAAGCCTTAACGCCACATCCTCCCTAAGGAGGCAGAAAGTGCAAGTGAAATTCTAATTCTCCCAAAGCAGATAAACCATGAGGACAGGATGGAGAATATGACATGCAGAGGTGACTGTGGGGTTGTGGAAAACTGATAACGAACAACTTAGGGCCACCTACTTCTCTTTTTTTGTTTAAAGCAGCCCTTCCCCAACCTGGTGCCCTCCAAAGGTGTTGGACTACAACTCCCATCATTGCAAGTCAGTATGTCCCATGGTCAGGAATGCTTATCCCAGTTCTCGAGTCCTTGGTTGCCTGTCCCTTCATTGGCTGAATTCGGACAACACAATAAGCAACTGGGGTGGGGGAAACAATCGTCAGTTGTATTGACTATCGTGTCGTCCGAATGCTGCCATAGTCAACTCAGCGCTGATCCTAATCCACATCACAGTTGGTTATTTATTACCATATTGTGTGGGGAGTACCCCCTAGATGAACAACTGTAAAGTTGATTATTATCTCACCACTGACTATCGTGTTGTCTGAATTCAGCCTATCTCTCTCTCTCTGTCTCTCTCTGTCTCAAGAATGTTTGTTGTGTTCTTCAACCTTAGTGCAGATAATTAAAAGTCAGTGAAGTAGATGAACTTCTGGGAAGACACAGCGGAAAGCATATTTTATAATTTAGCTTCTTAAACCAAAATTAGAAAATAGGCAGCAGATCAATTGCTCCAACACTTTAAACATAGTTGCCTTAGTATAAAGATGGTTCATTGAAAAGTTTTTCACAACTGATGAAGCTTAGCAACTGCATTCAATTGCTGATAGTGTATTACAATGTGAAACACATGTGTGTGCAAAAAATATTGGGGCCTTTCATTGAAGTAAACAGTTGAGAAGACTGGAAGAATAGTTGCATAAATATCCCCATCCAAATTTGATGTAGTAGACTTGACATAGGTAGACTTGACATAGGTCCATGCAAACATTGGATGGGATTATAAAGATTGAATTGAAAAAGAATTCAGCATATGGATTTTACTTACTAATTCTGACTGATGGCTTTGTTTCATGTGGGTTGAGAAGGATTTGCCCCTCTGTCAGATTAGATAGTAGCCTTCAGTAGTTTGAGATTTATTTGCCTTTTCCATAAAACAGCCTTCCCCAACCTGGTGCCCTCCAGATGTTTTGGATTTCAATTCCCATCAGCCCCAGCTAGCATGGTTAATAGCCACAAATGCTGGGAGTTATAGTCTGGCAGGCACTGGGTTAAGGAAGGCTGCCATAAGGTATGCTTTGCTCACTTTCTTAATCATCTGGATCTATTCCCTCTATGTATATCTAAATATTGAACAAAAGATCTTTGCTTGTGGCAAAATAAGGTCTGGTTTGGATGATATTGATAAAAGAATGGGGTCAGGCTAGGTAACCTTTTCTTACCTTCTGGCTCTGATTATTTATTTAAATTATTTCTACTGTGCCTTTTGACCATAATCCTCAGAGTGTCTTGAAACAATTATTTAAATGACATCATCATAAAATAAAAAAGCCAACATTAAAACCCAGCATAAATATAATAATAAAACTCGTGTTAAAAATCCTTGATGCAACCAAATAACTACTGGACCAGCTGGTAGCAAGCTACATAACCTCCAAAGTTGGGGCCACCCAGTAATCAGGCAAGTCTATATTAACTATTAAAACATTAGGCAAATAAAAAGTGCTAATTATTTCCTAGTTGTTAGGGTTGGGCAGCTGGCCCTCCAGTAGGTATTCGACTGTAACACCCATTAGTCCCAGCCAGCATGGCCAATGGACAGAGATGATGGGGGTTGTAGTCCAATAATATCTGGAGGGCTATAGATAGGAATTATTCCTATCCAGCACCTGGCTTTTGAGTTAGCTTAGCAGTAACAAAAAATTGGAATATAAATTTTGCCCGTTCTCAACTGATCTTTATTTAAGAGAGTTAGATTAAGTTATCCTTTCTTCACTGCTTGATATTTCTTAACTTTAATATTGGCATTAGGGTGAATAGAAGGACATAAAAAAAATTCTAGTTTTCTCTAATATAAAGAATACGTAAAAAAGTAATTAAAAAAAGATGTATGATATAGTCCATGAAAAGTTATGCCATTATTATAAGATAGCTTTTAAAGTACCACAGGACACTTTTTGCAACAACAGACTAAGAGCGCAATTCATAAGTCCTACAACTCCCAACATCCCTGAACCACCCATGCTGGCTGGGCAATGCTGGGAGTGATAAGACTAATTTCTGTCTAAACATGCATAGGATTCTGCCCTAAGTGGCTGACTTTCTGGCATTTAATGAGAAGATTTTCTGAAAGCTGACTCTGGTACATGAAAATTAAAATTTTGTGTGCTGTGTTTGAAGATTTTTGTTTTCTTTTGTCATGGGGGAAGCATCAAAGATCCACCCCTCTCTTACTTTTAACCTTGAGATTTGATCTTTATGGCAGTTCTGATTCAGAATCACTTTCTACCATACCAGATAATTAGAGTAACTGAAGGGAGATTGGAATTCAAACTGTTTACTCACTTTTCTGTCAAAAGTTTTCCTTTGAGGGAATCATTTCAATTAGCTTTATTCAAACCAGAATGACAGTAAAGACCAGCCTTGAGCATTTTACATGAGTGTCAGTTAAATTCAAATGCCAAACTTGTTGTTGTTGCTGCTGCTGCTGCTTAATTGCAAACCACACTCTGTAGATCAGTTTCTTGATACCATTTCTTGAAAAGGGCATTTAAGATATGATCTGGAGGGCCATCATAACTTTTCTACGAAATCATAATGGCTAAATGCCAAGAGTAGAAAAACTCGATCATTAGGAAAGATGGGTAACATATCACAAATGTATATGAGATAGGCTGTACCTCCGTGGTAAAGCACAGGCTTTGCATACAGAAAGACCCAGCTCCAATCCCTGGCATCTGCAAGTGGGGCTGGAAAAAAATCCTAGACCAGCATTCTGACTCAGTCTGACAACAGACCATGGGTTACCTAAGGGTTGTTTTCCCCACCAAGAAGCTACGCTGCCTGGGTTTGGATGACATGACAAGACATGCCTGGGTGTTGAACCCAAATAGGTTCTACACATTGGATAGCTCCTTTAGCAGTCTGTCTTGTTTTGACTAAAACCTGGAGTGGATCCACAGCCCCACCAAAATCGGAGCTACTAGCCTTCACTAGGCCAATTGTAGGCTGACCATATAAAAAGGAGGACAGGGCTCATGTAACTTTAACAGTTGCATAGAAAAGGGAATTTCAGCCAGCGTCGTTTGTATGCAATTAGTACGTGGTGAAATCCCATATTCACACAACAATTAAAGTTGCAGGCACTATACTAGAGAGACCAGATACACAAGAGGGCAGGGCCCCTGCAGCTTTAACTGTTGTAATGAAGAGGGAATTTCACCAGGTACGAATTGTATACAAATGATGCTGACTGAAATTGCCTTTTCTCTGCAACTGTTAAAGTTACATGAGCCCTGTCCTCCTTTTCATATGGTCAGCCTAGCCAATTGCATCCTGCATGTGCTAAAGGTTAAATGAAACACAATTGCTTTTTTAACCCTTGGTGATTGTCCAAACTAGTCTGGAATAAGGTAGCTTCCTAGGTTCCTATGAACAGTAAAATTGAGAATGTAAGTTCCATTGCTGTAAACCCAGGGAGTATAAATGAAAGTGTGCCATCCCATATGTTCTGTTAGCAGTAAATACATGGGGCTGGAGACTGGAGCTGGAATCCAAAGAACTGCACAACTAGTTCTACATGTGCAGAGGGGCTTGAGCCTTGCGTTTCTTGAACAAGATCCTACACCCATGCCACATGGAAACTTCCTTTTTAAACTGAGGGAACTTAGGCTGACAATATGAAAAGGAGGACAGGGCACATGCAACTTTAACAGTTGTAGAGCAAAGGGAATTTTATCCAGTGTCATTTGTATGCAATTAGTTCCTGGTGAAATTCCCTCTTCCTCACAACAGTTAAAGTTACAGGCACTAGAGTGACCAGATACAAAAGAGGGCAGGGCCCCTGCAACTTTAACTGTTGTGATGAAGAGGGAATTGCTGGTTGAAATTCCCTTTTCTCTACATGCGCCCTGTCCTCCTTTTCATATGGTCAGCCTAGGGAACTTTCAAAAGCAATTTGTGATATGCCATGGGGGTCAAATAAAAAAAGTTTTAAAACTCACTGAATGTGCCTAAGCCTTTGGCAAGCCCAAGATAACTTTTTGGGTCCTGGCTATGGTGTTGGCAATGCAAAAAACTGAAGTCCATTGTAAGATTAGCTTTTAAAAAATATTTTCTTGATGACTCTTTAAATTAATGAGTCGGATCACAAGCAGTGTGCTTGTTGTTCCACAAACTTTTGCCCAGACGCTATCAGAAGAGGTCATACCACAGAGTATGGGGAGCTGCAGCACAGCATGAAGGGATTGTGCAACTACATCTCCAGCCATGGGGTGTATGCAGTTCCTCACTGGGAAGCAAACCCTAACAGATCACAAACAGTGTTCCTCTGGAAAGCAAGGCCTACTTTGTGCTCAGGGCTTTGGATTTAACGTGGCTGCGCTTTTAAGTGGTGGCTACAAGCACTTGCAAATGGGGAAGCACATGCACTCCAGGCATTGGGGCTTAGGTTGCACATACGTACGGGATTTAAACTAGAAACAACAAAAGAGATGGGAAAGGATTTATGGTTGTGCGAAACAAATAGAAAAGTATCTCTGGAATTCAGTTCACCTTTCTTGTACAATGCTCTTTAGTTAAGTTGGAAATAGCTCATCCATTGATAGAAGAGATTTCCTTAAGGCTGTGACACCATTCTTGGCAGCTTAACAATGCTGTGCATGACTTATTGGAACAAAGCCCCACTGAATGAAAAAGGACTTACTCCCAGGTACGTTAACTTCTGTTTCAATGCATTTTTGGAGGAGATACATACACATCTTTAATTATGTATTTTAATTAAATATGTATATGTACCATTTCATTTATTTCTAGGTGTTTTTCTTTAATAAATCACAGATTAATTTGGAAATAGATTAGAAATATAAGTTTTAAAAAGTGAACATGACACAGACCGGAGACAGATAGATTTCTGCATTCCTATTTGCTGCTGAACTAGTGGTCCATAATGAGGTATGCATTTTTTCCCACTTAAAAAACACACACCAAAAACAGGCACAACATTTTGCAGAATTTTTCACATAGTGTAATCAACCCCTTCATGGTTATTAAGCTAGTTATCCAGACCCTGAGTTTCAAGAATAATATTTATTCCATGCCAACCTTTAGAGAAAAGCAGTTCAGAAAAATAATAATTTCAGAAGCATTTTCAGAGACTATGTCAATTATTTGTTTAGTAATATCACCATTTGCTTGCCTGCTGCTTTGTTGTTGCTCATGTCCACTTATCCTGAAATATAATTGTCGTAAGGATTTATGAACATTTTGGTGATAAGTGTTACGTACTAGAATACTGGGGAATATTGCAGTCACATCACAGCAGGCAAATGTGAGTTGTTATGGCAATTTGCTGCACGGAGTGATACTCTCTGTACACCCTGCATATGCTGTACAATTTACAGGCAGGCAGAAAAGCCCTTAAGATCCACTAGTACAATTTTTCTCAGTCATTCCTGAATAAAGTGTCTTCAGTATGATACTGCTGGAAAAACTCTTTTGCAAGTTTTTATTGTTGCTTAAAACTGCCAGCTCATTCTTTAGTTAAATACCAGTCTTATTTGCAGTAAAGTATTCATACCTGCACTTTTTTCTTTTTTATTACTTTATCAAATTTTAATCCGTTTACGTTTGTCACATTATTTTCATTCCTGTTCTCCTTTTAGACTAGGTAATACTGAATTATGATACTGCCCATATCTGTTGGTTGGTTGGACATCTTTGCACGCCCTGTCACGTTTGTGGCATCTGGAAATTTACACACATATATACATTGTAATTTGTTGCTAAGTTGTTCACAATCACAATGCATTATATATGTCATTCTAATTCTAGTCCTACATTTTGTCCCTAAAGAAGCTCTTCAGTCACACATTATATTTTTGAGGTGTGTGCACCTAAATTGTGTGTGCATGCATGCAATGTACAGTTTAAATTATAATTTATTGTAAATCAGAATACAATTGGTGCTATTAGAGACCGACAAATGTTGGGGCCCAGGACACACTCCAAAACAGTTGTCACTACTGTTATAAAGTGCTTTAAAGCGCTTTAAAACAGCAGTGTAGATCCTGCCCTGGGATTTGCTATGGCTTCCTTGTTGAGTGTACACTCAAGTGACACATCTAAGTTTGTTGCTGTGTAATATATAAAGAAAAACTTATTTTTTATTCACATATTCTGGGTACAATTTTATATAAAGGAATGGAAGAGCATGAATCTCAACAGCAGAAAACATTTTGTATAAGTACTTCTTCACAGTCACACCTCTTAAAATAAGGTCACCACTTACCTAAAGCAGTTACCACTTCAGGAGATTGGGCAGACCTTTTTCTCTGCATCCCTCTAAGCCCCCTTGATGATGCATGATGAACTCAAAGGCCACCTGCTCCTGAATTCAAAGTGTTTGGAGATGCAGGAGACTCCAGTTGTTTGGTGGCAAGGGAAAGGCATTCTGTTCATGCTCAGAGGTACTTTTCATCTTATATGCCAGAACCATAGTATTGAAAACTGCCCTTGGCTGCCCTGGTAAGGTCTTGGCACAAAGAATGTGAATAGGTGTAATAGAGGATAGGACAGCCTATAATAAAAAGGGAAGTTTTTGTGGGGGGGGGGGGGGGATGGGGGGGAGGAAACTGTTTTTGTGAAAAACTGCAAGATGGAGGGGATAAAACAAAGACTAGATTGTTTTGTGTGAGGAACAGAATTCCAAGTTCTTTCCTTGCAGCTTGTTGGCAATTATTACAGAGCGGGGTGCTGGTGCTGGCAGACATGCCATCGCTCTGCCAACATGCCATCGCTCTGTGTGTGGAGCGAGGGGAGGCTGCAGTTACCCAAGAGGTGAGGGGAAAGCACTTTGCATATGAACAGAGGATCTTTATTATTGTTGTTACTGAACTCTTAATTTTTGTTTAATACATTTGGCTATGAATTCACTGACACTTCTTAACTAGTCAGGATTCCTCAGTTGCAAAATGGGAACAATGTCCTCTAAACGATACAAATACAATATAGTGGTGGTGAGGAACCTTTTTCTTTCTGCCCTTGGAGGTAATCTGTCAGTGGCTGTATCATGTTGGCAGTGGATGGGCTGAAGCCAGTGGTGGGTGAGAATGGAACAAAAAACAGGTAGGGCCACCCCTTTGCTCTCTCTCTCTCTCTCTCTCTCTCTCTCTGGCCCCCTCTAGATGGATTCCGTTTGATGCCTGGTTAGCCGATTATGCGCATAATCGTAGAGGCTCTTTATCGTAAATGCTTGTATGCAGGAGGTAATTGAGCACTCAACTGGTGACCTACCGGTTGTTTCAAATGCACTTTACAAGTAGTTAATGCGGAGAATCGCTTGTTCACATAGTCAAAATGCGCTTTAACGGCAGGAGCAAAATAAAACTCGCTATTTAACGCGCGTTCGATAATGCGCATAATCAGAGAGAAAACGCACCTCTACGCCCGATTTGCGCTCCGTTCTTGTAGAGGTAAATTTTTAATGCGCCTTGAAAGAGCTTTAAATGCCTCTTGTAGAGGCAGCCTCTGCCACCCCCTTCTCTCTCTCTCTGTTCTTCTTTTTCTTTCTGTCACCACTTTCTCGCCCTCTTTTTATTTGCCATGCCCTTCTCTCTGTTTTCATTTCTCTTTCTGCCACTCCCTCCTGTGTTTTTCTTTCTTTCTGCCACCCCCCTTCTCTCAGGGCATCATCAGACGAGCATTTTATCGCACACTCGTTACTGCCCACTCGTGGTTTTTTGTGTGTCCTTTTGACAACGGCATCCGCCTCTAGCGTGTCTCCTACCCCTTCTGGTCTTTTTTCCATGACAAAATAGACCCCGGTAAATCCGACTTTTTTTTTTTTAAAGCAAAACTTGCTGCCATTTCCTGCTGTGTGCAGGAAAAGCAGCACAATAAAAACGCCCACTGAATGGGCCATGTGGTTGTTGCTGCTTCCTCTTTCTTTCCTGTGTAAAGAAAGCGTTGCTATTGTGGGACAGCAGCAGGAGGCCACAGCGACGTTAGGGAAACTTGGTTCCCCCCCATCTCATTCTCTTTCTTCTACTCTCTTTGTTCTCTCTGGTTTGCTTCCTCTTTCTGCCACTCCCTTCTCTCTCTTTCTGCAATCCCCTTCTCTCTGGCTCAATTCGGACGACACGATAGTCAATGGTGGGGTAATAATCAACTTTACAGTTGTTCTACTAGGGGGTACTCCCCACACAACATGGTAATAAATAATCAACTGTGGTGTGGATTAGGATCAGCGCTGAGTTGACTATGGCAGCATTCGGATGACACAATAGTCAAAACAACTGACGATTGTTTCCCCCACACCAGTTGTTTATTGTGTTGTCCGAATTGAGCCTCTGTGTTTTTCTTTCTGCCACTGCCTCCAAGCCTATCTACACTACTGCTTTAAAACAGTTTAAAACGGTTTATAACAGTTTTGAGAACTGTTGGGGCCCAGGACACACTCCATATACATTTTTCAAAACGTTTTCAAAGTGTTGTATCCTGCGTATGTAGATAGGCTCTCTTTCTACCTGCGTTGTGGACTGCAATGGGAGGGATAGATCACCCTTGTCAGAGGCCTGGACCCCCTCTACAAGAATTCAGTTTGACGCCTGGTTCTCCGATTATGCGCCTCTTCTCAGAAGCGCTTTATGGTTAAATGACTGTACGCAGGAGGTAATTGAGCGCACAACTGGTGGCCTTACCGGTTGTTTGAAATGCGCTTTAGAAGTAGTTAATGCAGAGAATCGCTTGTTCACATAGTCAAAATGCGCTTAAACGGCCCGCAGCAAATTAAAACTCGCTATCTAACGCAATTCGATAATGCGCATAATCGGATAGATAACGCGCCTCAACTCTTGATTTGCACTCCGCTCATGTAGAGGTAAAATTTTTAATGAGACTTGAAAGAGCTTTAAACCTCTGGTGTAGAGGCAGCCCTGGATTGATCACTTGCAGGGGGCTTTTGAAATTAGGGCAAGATCCACATGGAATCAGGTTGAGGGTCACATTGCCCACCCCTGAAATTTAATATATAGGTGTATGCTATGTCATGTATTTGACTTGCCATGCAGTGTATGGCTTGCCTCGCTACTTTGGTCATTTGGAGCCATCTGTTTGCATGTAATTTTCATCCCCGCTTTCTACTTATGCTACCTCTGAGTCTGGATTTTGTTGTCCTCCAGCCATGTTGCTAGACTCTGCCCCTAGCCCCACCCACTCATGCACAGGAATGTCCCTATTTTTGCCTGTGAAATATTGGAGGATGTGAATGTTGGGTAGCAGTGCTGGCCTACCATACCCAGGGCTGTGTAAGGATGAATGCAATGATATATATAATAAAGGTGCTTTATTATGTAAATATAATATAAGTATTATTATTGTTAACATTTGTGGGGATGAAACGTAGGCTCTAGTTTTTACTCTGTAGGTAGCTCAGGTCCATATCTAGCTACCTCTTTTGTCCAGTTGTTGCATTAGCAGAACATAATACTGGTTTTACAGAAAGGGGGGAAGCTATATACGTTCTGCTGCAGCAAACTTTTATTTTACCTGGACAAAAGGAATTGTCATTGGCCATAAGGATCTTGGATTTGGATCTTTTTATGCAAGGATAGAGGGTTCCAAAAACCATCTCGGGAGAAGTTAATAGCCAGGGAATGGTGTTTCAATCTTAGGCTGACAGTTGACACTACCTTAAAAGATAATCCCTGCAGCTGTGGCAGCAAGCCTGCCATAATGTAGGTCACTCTCGAAAGAAGCTGTTCCTTGGGGCATCTGAGCAGAAAATGAAAGGGCAGCGGGGGGAGGGGGGGGAAACCTGGCTGCTGCAGATGTGCTTTGAGGAAATCTGACATTTGCAATTAACTGTACTTGCATTAAACGGGCATCATTCAGAAACATCCTACGGGTGTGTAATATTAATTTTGAAAAAGGTCTTTAGAACTGGAGAGAGGCTATTCATGCCTTTGCATTTTCTTGTGTAAGCTAACTACTTAACTACTCGCTCATCATAAAAGAGCTGAGTGAATCGGAACCCACACTCCTGAGACACTTAAACATTGTATTAGCTTTATAGCGATGAATTCTTCATCCAGTTAGAACTCATTAGCATAGACTCAAGAATGGCATACTTTACTCCCGTATATTTATTGTATCAATGTACCCAGGGATCACAGAGGTCTGCAAATCACATTAAAGCATACACATTTTAACCCACTAATGAACAAATGCACTGTTTCTTGTGGGTGTTCAAAAAGAAAATATTGCATTAGTTCGATAACAAAGTTAAAACTGAATTGGTCACAATCCTCTCAAAATCAAGGATGTTTACACCTCATAGAAAAAAATGTTGCTGTACACTTGAAGTTACAGTTGTATACACACTTACCTGGGAGTAAGCATTATTGAACACAGTGGGTCTTACTTATGAGTAAGCATTGCACTTAGTCATACTATTCCTAATATTCTCTGAACTTTGCTTTCACACACAGGAAGAAATACAGGATATTTATTTATTTATTTTTAAAGAAGGATACGGAACTGGAACACCATAATGGTGAAGACTATAAATATCTATTGTAAATCTCACTGTAGTCACAAACCTGCTAGGTAACCTTAGACAAGCAGTGATCACTTCTTCTACTTAGGGATTATAATATTGGTTTACCTTACAGCACTGTTGTAGGACTGCAGTGTGATGTTCATATGAAATGTTTTTGAACACTTGTGCTCTATAAATGCAATGGGAAGAAGTATTCTTCTTTTATCCTATCTACCATAGTGATCAAACATATTAGTGACATGTTCAATTTAGGAGACTTTTTAAAAGTACCTAATTAAAAACCTTAAAACCCGAATTTAGCTTTGCTCATATGTTGACTTGAAAATTTAAAAATGGGTAAAAATAGAACACTCCGCTACTTCTGTTTCTCAGATTTTATTTAAATGGATGGGCAATATGGCATGTGGGAGTTAGGAAACTTGTTGTATGAACCGCGAACAAATATTGTTCATGGTGAAACTTTCCTGGTGTATTAAAGACATTACTCTAATCCCATACAAAGACTGGGGTGTTTTTCCCCATTCATAACTTAGATGTGGTGTAGACTCAGATGAAGAGCTGAGGAGGTGATTGAGGATCTACACTACAGCTTTATAATGGTATTGAAGTGCAGTGACAACTGTTGGGGCCCATGAAACATCTACACCAAACAGGATATAGCACTATGAAAGTGGTATGAAAGCAGTATATGGTATGTCAATGGAGCCCAATAGTTGTCAGTGCACTTCAATACCGCTATATAAAGCAGTAGTGTGGCTCCTGCCTCTTTTATACCACTTTCATAGTGCTATATCCTGCTTGGTGTAGTTCTGGCCTGAGCTGATGATGCCACAGGGTCCTTTTCTTTCTTTTTTGATGCTGTGGCTGTTCATTTTAATACTCTGACATGCCACAGTCATGAGGTGCTCAGCTGCAATTTTGCCTCTAGTCTGAAATCCATTGTAGTGTTCTAATGAAATTGTAACCCTGCCTCAAAATGGGACCCTATAGTGACTTCATTTCCACAGTCCTTTTACTCATGTGTTCATTTGCATCCATACATACAGAGATGTCCTTAAGCAAAAACTAAATAAAAATACTACATAGGTAGCATAGTCCTCAATGCTGGATCCTGGAGTCCTAATACCTGTTCCTATACTGAGTACTAATTCTAATATGGGTGGATTCCTGAAGTTTCTATTTCCAATGTCAGCAGTTTTCAAGCAGCAGCATTATATTCCTTGTGGATGGGTTGAGGGAAGCATAAGTGTGTGTGTATTCCTCCAATCATTTACTTTGTAACTCTAGTGATTAGCCTGAGCAGCTAGCATAGCTTACAGAAATATGGCAGTGTAGCAATAACAACCCTGTATCAGGCACACGTCTGTTAAGTCTTGCAGGAAGATGGCATCACAACTGGCAATTTGGTGAAGAATGTCTCCTTATCACTCGTTCTGTTTAAGAACAAGGGTCTCCCGGTGCCAGCACCATATGTGGAGTGGGATAGTTGTGCCTTAATTGGCATCACACAATTAAATGTGTATTAGAAGAGAATCTTGGGAGTGTTTTTATTTCCTTGACTCAAAAATTATGTATAGAATATTCCCCTGATGCCAATTATAAAAAAGAAAGTCTAGAATTTAATTAGCATTTGATGATGCCACTCAAAATGTATTCAAATTATAAGCTCATCACATGAATAATCTTTTATCATCTGATTAGATGGAGCAATTCATGTGTCTAATGATACCTGCTAATCAATCAGGAGGGTGGGGGGAAACTTCAAAACCAAATCTGTATGCAAGCAATGTGCCTCTGTTCTGCTTCAGCTTAACAGACACCCATGGTGATTTCAGTAAAGCATCTTTATTTGGTATGCTTATGATGCTGCACCTTCACACAGACACTTTGCTGAGCCCAGCCTTTTAGGCTTTTGGTATCATGAAGCACTTAATTGTGATGTTTTTCTTATAGCAAAGGATGGAAGCATGGTGTGTAGCTGTAACACCTACACACTTCCACAGCCTATTAGGAACATAGGAAGCTGCATCATACTGAGCCCATTGGTCCATCTAGCCCAGTATTGGCCACACTGACTGGCAGAAGCTTTCCAGGGTTTCAGGCAGGATTCTTTACTCACCCTACTTGGAGAAACCGAGGACCTTCTGCGAGCAAAGCAAGTGCTCTGTCACACTGAGCTATGGCCCCTTCCTCTTCCTCCCATGCTGCCTTCCTGAACCCCTCCTGATATGTCAAACTCCAACACCCATCATCCTCAGCCAACACAGCCAGTGGGTTGTCCCATGTGATGGGACCTAAGGTTCAACGCATCTGGAGGGTCTCAGCACATGAGAAAGAGCTGGAGCTGGAGTACACTGGCAGAGGTAATAATAATAATAATAATAATAATAATAATAATAATAATAAATTTATTTATCACCCGCCTCTCCCAACGGATCGAGGCGGGGAACAACACCAAACACAAGATACAAAAACTGATTAAAAGCAGATAAAACCAGTGCATCATTAAAATACCAATAAAACACCAATAAAACACTGGATGTGGCCCATCCTGCTGGCTTCATTCCCTGCTCCTCCTCCAATTCAAGCAACACCTGCATATGGAACAGGCTCAGAGAAATTGTCCGTTTCGCCCAGTATGGAGGACTGGGTGGTCATTTTCTTCAGTAGGCCCAGTCACATATTGATTTGGTTTTGGAATCAAACTTAGAATTCTCTATTCATGCTCTCAGATCTTACTTTTAGGAATTGCAAATGCAGTGAACTGAATTCTTCCAACATTTAACACAGAGCTAGTCTAGGAAGATTTAGGCTGACCAGATAAAATCCAGGTCAGGGCTCATGTAACTTTAACAGTTGTAGAGAAAAGGGAATTTCAGCCAGTGTCATTTGTATGCAATTAGTTCCTGGTGAAATTCCCTCTTCATCACAACTGTTAAAGTTGCAGAGCCCTGCCTTCTTTTGTATATGGTCACTCTAGTATAGTGCCTGCACCTTTAATTTCACCAGCAAAGACAGATGAAAATTTGAACTGAAAGAGGAGGTAATTTATAGAAAGTGGCTCTTACCATGAAACTTTAGAGCTACCATGATGATTGCTAGTTTTGCTCTACAGATGCTGTTCTCTTCATAATGATCCTGCGATCTATTTGAACTAGCAATGATTGGTGTGAGGATGAACACAGTTGACCTTTGGCGTATGGTTGTCCAGCATGCCAGCCTTTTGCTGTGACAGTCAACTTGCAACAAAAGTACACCTACAGTCACTTGAGAAAGCCCAGGTCAGGATGTGCCCTTGGTCTCATTTGCCCTTAATTTCTGATTTCTGTAAAGAGAATAGTGACATACCCCATTGGGCTGTCACTAAGATTAAGCCTCCATAATGCTTTGCACTCAATTTGTAACTGTGAATATAATATAATGAACAAAGAATACTTCTTTGTTAAATGGAATTAGTTTGTATGTATAGTGTATATCAGGGATGGGGAACTTGTGGACCTCTAGATGTTTTGGCCTATAACTCCCATCAGCCCTAGCCATGTAACCAGTAGTAAGGGATGTTGGGAGTTGTAGGCCAAAACATCTAAAGGGCCACCAGTTACCTGTCCTGGTATATACAGTACATAAAAATATAAGACACCAGTAGAACTTTTCTCAATTGAATGAAGTGGGAACAGGATCAAATACATCTCTATTTCTGAAGAATGCATACTTTCAGAAACTGCATAACTTCCAAGCGAATAGTGCATTGTAACAATTGTACAAGGCAACATTTTTTCACTGAGCTATAAAGGTTGAAGTCTTCTGGCAAGATTTCCCTAGCACACATATCATTAGTGGGTAATTTGTTCCTGTAGCGCAGAAGTTTTGTGAAAGAAGAAGTCTGTGGGGATAATGTTTCAAACAGGGAAAAGCTGAATGACAAATTGTTATCACTTTATTAAGCAGGAATTGAAAAATGCAGTTCGTGCTCACTTTGGCTGAACATCTTCAGGCATTCCAAGAATGATGCTTTGGTAGCACTTAACATCTCTGACTTTATAAACACCCCCTGTTCCAGTCTCCCACGCATAAGTAGATGACTACAATTCTCTAGCTAAGATATTAAGGGCTCGATCCTCTGCATGTTTAGACAGAAAAAAGTCCTACAACTCCCAGCATTCCCCAGCCAGCATGGTTGATTAGGGGATGATGGGATTTATAGGACTTATTTCTGTCTAAACATGCAGAGGATTGTACTCTTAGCCTGTTGTTGCAAAAAGAGTCCTGAGATATTTTTAAATCAATTGCATAGGATTGCACCCTAAAGGTACCAAAGAGTTTTGTAAGGATTCCTCTATTCCCCGGGACAGGGTGAGTGTGGTGGAGATAATTTAATCTTTTTCCATAGTTAGGTGGATCAACATCTGTAGTCTAAAGTTTTATACGGAAAAGTCTGTATGTTGGATACCCAGGTTTCCACTTTGTTCTTTGATGAATATTACAGGATTAACTCCTAGCAGCTGAAGCAGCTTTTGACAGGAAATTAATCTGGCTTTCTCTATCTTAAAGAAATGGCCTTTAGAGATATTTGTCCCTCCTTATTCTTTACACTGCTTTATATATCCTAGAGCAGAGTGGTGCACTTTCTGAATTAATATGCTAACCAGAATGAAATTTTCTTTCAGTTTTCCCACTTCTACAAATTTTGTGTTGTAGTTCTCTGTTAAAAACTTCATAAAGAAATGTGTACATTAGGAAAAGTGCACACCAAAATGAGGAGAAAGGTACAAAATTGTACATTTGCCCTAAGGTATGCATTTTTGTATGCATTTCTCCTGGTGTATGCATTTTAATGCATATGTTGGGGAAAAATATATTGGGATATATTGAGAGAAATGCATACAGAAATGTTTATGACTTTCATATGAACTTTTTATTAAGAATTCGCGAACTGATGCAGAAACGGGACGGAACAAATTTGAGTTTCTAAAAGTTCAAAAGTTGTCGAAATTAGGACAGAGATATTTGTCCAACTTTAACTATACCATGTTCTTTAGTGACTTTATCCTGCTCCTAATTCACCCGCCTATGGTAAGGTGCTTAATAAGCCTACGCTTTGACATGGAAATGCTCTCCTCAAAGCCCATCAATCAAACCATGAAATTAAAAGCATTCTTTAATAAGAGAAAGTGAAATAATGCAGATAAATTAATATACCTGAAGAGGACTTAAGTAACACGCTTGAGTAAAAATCAACAAAACGAGAAGTTTTTACATTGTTTATGGATGCAGTTTAAATAATAACAAGCTAAAGAAGCCTGACACATTTCTTGTTTTATCAGTGCTTTTCAGCACGCTCGGTGCTCTAAACATTTTGATGTTAATACCTCCCTTGAGCTGGCTAAATCAATCCCAATAAAGACAGAGCTTGGCCAGTCTCGTGTAGTCCTTTCTCCCATGGGTCCCTGGGAAGCACTGTTATCTTGGCTGGTAGCTTGCCTCTCCGCCATCCTCCTTGCTCCGTTATCTTTGAATAAAGATCCCTTCAGATGTTGGGGATTGAAGAACTCTCCAAATGAGTTGAAGTTCCCCAGTGATCAGATCGGCTCGACTGCCAGCCAGCTATTAAACCTTCCACTTCTCTATATTAATAACATCTCTTTAGAAACAAATTCCTCCACTACTTAGACCAGACGTAGAGGATCATGCTGTGTGAAGAAAAGCCTGATTCCATCCAGATTGTGCAATCTAAAAGAGCAACAGTCTAGGCAAGCAGAGAGAGGGACACTACCTCCCAGAATACCTAACTGAAAGGCTGGTGTGGGGCATATAGACAGCAGAGCATGTACAGTCAGACTCTGAGATGTTTATGGCACATATAAACAAATAAGATGTTCAGATTTAACGTACCCGTGAATATACTGTATAAATGCTACTTACTGTTTATCTGTTTTTCTGGCCTGTCGGCCGCAATAAAGTTGATTGATTGATTGAACAAATGCAAACAAAATAAGGACCAAGCAAACAAAAGAGGAACAAGCAGGAAATACGGTGGAAACCTACAAGAGCTTTCTTATATAGGTACTTAGAATTGCCCCATAGGTTGGTGTTCTAATCTAAAAAAGGGGGAGGTGTTGATTTGTGGTAATCAGCATAAACTACTTGTTACCATTAGGTAATATCCATGGTTCCTTTTAATAAATAAATAAATAAATAAAATTAACTGCAGTACAACACGGGAAAGAAAATAACAAAAACAAATATTAATAATACTAATGCTAATATTTATTTATTTATTTATTACCTGCCTCTCCCTCCGGATCGAGGCGGGGAACAACATCAATACAGACAATATACAACACATAAAACTGATTAAAACATATAAAATTAATACATTATTAAAATCAACTAAGTCTTAAAATTAGACTGGGTAGGCCTGCCGGAAGAGATCAGTCTTTATAGCTCTCTTGAATTCTAGAAGACTGATAAGTTGGCGGATCTCTCCTGGCATGTTGTTCCACAGTCTGGGAGCTGCAGAAGAGAAGGTCCTCTGGGTAACGGTTGTCAGCCTAGTCTGGGCCAACTGTAGTAGATTCTTCCCTGTGAGGCGGATTGTATGGGGGAAGGCAATCCCGCAGGTAACCTGGACCAAAACCATGTAGGGCTTTAAAGGTAATAACCAACACTTTGTACTTCGCCCGGAAACTAACTGGCAGCCAGTGGAGTGATTTTAAAATGGGGGGGATATGGTCACCCCTAGGTGTACTGGTGACCAACCTGGCTGCCATATTTTGAACTAGTTGAAGTTTTTGGACTAGGCACAGAGGTAGCCCTATATATATTGCATTGCAGAAGTCGGGCCTCGAAGTTACCAACGCGTGCACTACCGTCTTTAGGTCTTCCAACTCTAGAAAGTGGCGCAGCTGGCATATCAGCCGAAGCTGATAGTAGGCACTCCTGGCCGTTGCATCTATCTGAGCTGTCATTTGGAGCGACAGATCCAGAAGCACACCCAAGCTGCGAACACAGCCTTTCAGGGGGAGTGTAACCCCATCCAGAACTGGTTGACACACCTCCAAACCCAGGTTGGGGCCTTTGACAGTAAACACTTCCATCTTGTCTGGATTCAGCTTCAGTTTGTTTTCCCTCATCCAGCCCATTTCCACTTCCAGGCATTCATTCAGAGGAGACACACTATCCTTAGCTGACGCTGTTGTCAAAGGCATAGAGAAATATATTTGGGTGTCAGTAGCATACTGATAGCACCACACCCCATGCCTCCAGATGATCTCTCCCAGCAGTTTCATGTAGATGTTAAACAACATTGGGGATAGGATGGCACTTTGAGATATGCCACACAAGAGCTCCTTCTTTGTAGAGCAACTATCCCCAAGCATCACCATCTGGAACCTGCCCAAGAGGTAGGACTGGAACCACTGAAGCACAGTGCCCCTGAGTCCCAATCCTCTGAGGTGTTCCAGAAGGATACCATGGTCAATGGTATCGAAAGCTGCTGAGAGGTCCAGAAGTACCAGCAGGGACACACTCCCCCTGTCACTACTCAAGTGTAAATCATCCACTAAGGCAACCATAGCAGTCTCAACGCCATATCCTGCCCTGAAGCCAGTTTGAGATGGGTCTAAAAAATCTGTATCATCCAAGACTGCTTGGAGTTGAAAGGCAACTGCCCTCTCAATCACCTTGCTCAAAAACGGAAGATTTGATACTGGTCTATAGTTATAAAGATCCAGGGGGTCCAGGGAAGGCTTTTTTAGAAGCAGCCGTACCACCGCCTCTTTTAGACAGGATGGAAAACTCCCCTCCCTGAGAGATGTATTAATAATGTGTTGTAATTGTAGTCTAATTATTAGGGATGTGCACTGGATCGGATCCGATCCACGATCCGAATCCGATCCAGAGGGAAATCGGATAAATTATCCGATTTCCGATCCGACAGCTGGATTGGCCGATCCAATCTGAACCGATCCGAAAAAGTTCCGATCCGGTTCGGATGGATCGGCGGATCAGCGGGTGCCTGCTGGCGCCCACCGCCGCTTCCATTGGCGGGCGCCAGCGAGCGCCCGCCAATGAAAGTGGACAGCGGGGGGGGGGGCGCAGAGGGGAGGGGGGCGCGGAGGGGAGGAGGGGGGCACGCGGAGCGGCGCGCTTACCTTTCAGGGACGTTCGCTCTTGTCCGGCGCTGGCTGCTACTGCCAGCGGGTTTTGCGGCCTGCTCTAGAGTGGCGCGCCGGGTGATGACATCACCCGGTGCGCCACCCTGGAGCAGGCCGCAAAGCCCGCTGGCAGTAGCAGCCGGCGCCGGATGGGAACGGACGTCCCTGTAAGGTAAGCAGTGGCAGGGGGGAGGGGGCTTACCCCCCCGGGGCTGTCCGCTTCTATCCGCTGGCGCCCGCGGGCGCCAGCGGATGGAAGCAGAGGGCCCCAGGGGGGTAGGGAGCGCAGGGGAGGGGGCTTACCTGCCAGGGCCGTCCACAGCAGATGGCCCGGGGGGGAGGGAGCTAGGCCCCCCCTCACCCACCCACCGCCATTTTTTCCTCATAGACTTGCATTGCAATGCAAGTCTATGGGGAAAAAAATGGCGACCGATCCCAAAATTTCCGATTTTTGGATCGGGATCGGAGTCAATCCGGTCCAGGGGGCCTCCGATTTTGTCCGATCCGATCCGTGACAAAATTGGAGGTCCCGATCCGGGTCCCGATCCGATCTGGGGGGGTCCGTGCACACCCCTACTAATTATATCTCCTCCCTGAGCGACCAGCCATGAAGGACAGGGATTGAGAGGGCAAGTTGTCCTCCTCACTCATCCAAGCAGCTTGTCCACGTCCTCGGTACTCACCAACTGAAACTGATCCAGTGTAATACTACTCACAGAGATGCTGGACATTCCATTGTCAGCCTCTGCTATAACGAAGGCATCTAAGTTGGCTCTTAACCGAGAGATTTTATCTGTGAAATGATCATTAAAGGCATCATAGCGAACTGCCGAAGGCTCTAAAATTGGGTTCAGGGGGGAAGGTGCCTGAGTTAGACCCCTCACCACCCTGAACAGTTCTGCTGGATGCGAGTTCACAGACGCAACGCGTGCAAAGAAGAAAACTTTCTTCGCTGCACGTATTGCCACCCCATAAGAACAAAGATGTTTTCTACGTTGTGTCTTGTCGGATATCAGTCGAGTTTTCCGCCATTGACTCTCCAGTCATTGTCCTTCCCGCTTCAACTTCCTGAGATCTTCTGTATACCAGAGTGCCCGAAAGAGAAAGAGACAGGGCAGAACAGTGTGTGACCGCACACACCGCTTTAAAGACTGAAGACTGTTCTCCTGTAACGTGAGTACTCAGTAATGTGGCCTAAGAGCAGATCTACACAGTCCTTTGGAACGTTTTAAAAAGTATTTTAAAACGTTCCAAATAGGTGCGTTCTAAAATGTCTTAGGCCACATTACTGAGTACTCACGTTACAGGAGAACAGTCTTCAGTCTTTAAAGCGGTGTGTGCGGTCACACGCTGTTCTGTCTCTTTCTCTTTTACAATGAGTTTAGGGCAAGGCATTGTGGGGGTTGTAGTTCAGTCACCCACTTCCTTCTTAGTTCCTCTGTCATTCCCTAGCGAGTATAGGGCTAAGAATTGTGGGTGTTGTAGTTCACTCACCCACTTCCTCTTTCTTCCTCACCAATCAACTGCTAAGCATTTGGGCACCAGGAAACGAAGCACTGCCCCCATGAATCACAAACGGTAAGGAAGGACACATTATTTTACTTAAAACGGTTTATTAAAGAAACCGTTGTATATAACTGAAGTGAGTTTTAAAAAACCTCAGATATACAACATTATAGGGAGTGCATCATGTGGCCCAAAGAGTTTTCATAACCCTTATAAAACGTCAAAAACCTCGTATGTAGATCGGCTCTAAGACGTTTTAGAACGCACCTATTTGGAACGTTTTAAAATACTTTTTAAAACGTTCCAAAGGACTGTGTAGATCGGCCCTAAGTTAATCATGCTTCCGGCCTATTGAAATCAATGGGGCATATTAAGTGATGATTAAGTTAAGTGAGTCTAAAGCATGACTAACCAGTCTGGATCCAAGCATGGGGGGGGGGGGTGTTTGTGCCCTCCCCAAATACAGTTATGTCACAATCCAGCTAATGTCAGGCATGTTTAGGCATGTTTAATGCCTACTCATTTCAAAGTGACAAAGTTAAGCATGTGCATAAATCACTCCCATTGAAATCTGTGGAACTTAAAAGTACTTCTGTATATTAAATGAAGAATCCCAGATTAAGCCATTTACACAGACCTTCCATATGGGAGAAACGACTAATAAGGCTCAAAATGTGGAGCATAAATTTTCTTTCTGTCACTTTCTGGGTATGTGTTTGTTTTTTAACTTTGCAGTATCTCTCACATTGGTTGCAAAGGCTGGCATACATTTTCCCCAATGCCAGGAATGCATCAAAGCCCTGATCTTCCCATGGGACACTCCAATTTACCTCTGCCGACATCGGAGAGGCAATGGATCAAATCCCCTCCTTTGAGGTTGGACCTCTCTCCGCCCTTTTAATTTTAACTTACATTTTAGGTTATATTGAGTTATTTAATTTTCTTTCTGTTTTAGTCAGTCAATCATTAATAAAAGTAATCATTTAAATGAATTAGACTGAAAAGTCTTAAATTACATGGAATGTCCATTGGGTATAAATACTCAGAAGGATTTTAGCTTTTAATGCTTGTGTTGATGGGTTTGCAGAAGATTCTGTATTGAACTAGTTATTTGTATTTCTTGCTAGCTGGTTGCTGAGCAGCCAGATATAACTGAATGACACAGTGAATTATGATTGTGAAGGGTCCCTTTTAGAAGCAGGAATTGTTTGCCCAAGTTTGCTGTAACCTTTCTTTTGTAAGCAATGATGTGTGTGTGTAAAAGTGACATTATACACCTTTTCTATGTAGCACTTTTCATCTCTCTCCTTCAATGACTATTTTTACAAATCAATTGCATGGATGTCTCCAAGAATAAGAAATGTACACAAAGTGAGAAAAACTGATGCCTTTCTGATGCCAGTGCTGTTGATGTGGTTCAAGGAATTGTCTTCTTTGCATTCCACCAGACAAAAAGCCTGGATTGCCCGTTAATGGCCTACAGTAATTCAGCCTACTGTACATTATATTCCAAACCCGTTTTTTGTCACGTTTTACACATGTCAAATAAGCAGCAGATACGTCAACTGAATTATCAAACAATGCCCATAAAAAGTTGTGAGCCCCAAATGCCTATATTTAATTGCAAAAACTGAACAACAATATATTGTCCTCTAACATCTTTGCTTTCTCTTGCAGGAACTTTTTACACCAGAATGCAAGTTTAAAGAGTCTGTTTTCGAAAATTATTATGTAATCTACTCATCAATGCTCTACAGACAACAAGAGTCAGGTAGGGCCTGGTTCTTGGGGCTCAATAAAGAAGGGCAAGTCATGAAAGGGAACAGAGTGAAGAAAACAAAACCAGCAGCTCATTTTCTACCGAAGCCATTGGAAGGTAAGTTTTGGTTTGGCAGAGCCAGATATACCAAAATATTAAAAAAAATCTTCACTCTTAGATCCCATACAGAGCGGGTGGCTTCAGCAGTACAGTTTTATGCATTCCCAAGTGCTGTAGATGCTGGGTGACACCTCTCTCACTCCGAGGAGTCTTTTGTATTGTATTGTGTTGTATTCTGTCTGAGAAGAGCATATATGAGAGAGAGAAAGCACCTTCTCCCTTACCAACCTGCCTGGTCATCGAGGTCATCTGACGGCACGTTCCTGGTGGTTCCACATGGACCTATGGTCCAACTGAAGTTCACCAGGAGAAGAGCTTTCAGTGTGGTGGGCCCCTTCCCATGGAATTCCCTGCCTTTGGATGTCAGGCAGGCGCCAACATTGTATTGCTTTTGGCGCCTCCTGAAAATGTTGGTGTTCCAAGAAGCTTTCCCTGAATGAATGAATGACTGAACCTTGTTTTTTTTAATGTAATTTTAATGGTGTTTTTATTCTTCAATTCTATTTGTTCACTGTTACGAAATCTTTGGATAGGGAGTGGTATAAAAATATTGTAAATAAATAAATATGAAAAGTTCTTTTGTGGGAATACTGGATCAGGACCTGAGTGTGGAAAGCGAATCCCCAGCACTTCATGACAGGGTGCTAGTGTAGCATAGTGGCTAAAAGATTGAGCTGCGAAATAGGAAATCCCCAGTTGAAGCATCAGCTTTGCTATAAACTCATTGAATCAGGTCGATAGGTGACAATAAACAAGCCATCCGTCTCCCAGCTTCGGTCCCTAGCTGCAATATGGTGATGATAAGAATACTGACCCATCTTACAGGCTGTTGTAAGGATTACTGAGATGATGTATGTAAAGCATTATGTTTGAAAGTGCACCATGAAATACTTACTATGATTCCGAAAAAAAAATTCAGGGTCCATATTGAAGTGAGAAAATGTTACTTAACCAGCTAGGGAGATCTGGGTTACAGCATATGCTCTTCTTACTGAAATGGCTTGCAATCAAGAAAAAAAGAAAAAAAGAAAGAAATGTAGGTATTCCACTTCAGAAAGCAAAAAGCTGAAGTCAAGAGCCAACCGATGCATTACACTCACTAATCTCAAGCTGATTTTGTATTCAGAATCCTCCACAGCAAAGCCCCAGTGCCAGATGCTTTGAATACAAGGTTCAGGGGCTGCTCTCACTGAGTATAATCCAAGCACCAGTTTCTGCCATGGTAAATGAAGCCTTGAACCTCTTATCTGTTCCAGGGCTGTGTTCAGACGTAACACTTTAGTTTAGCATTACCTTAAGTCTAGGTGAGCCTTGGGCTCCCAGGTTCCCTTTTCTCCATAAGGAGATTGGAAGCATCTTTTTAGGGCCCAAGCAGACATTAGTTTGAATCTATATCTAGCAATTACTTATTGTTTTCATCTTTATTCTAGAGGAAGTGCAGGGTCCCCAATCTGGATCTTTTCTATAGTACATGTGTGTGGGGAGGGTTAAAGACCCCTCTACCCTCCAGATCAGGGGACCTGTGCCTACTCTATGGTAAAAATTTAAACAAAAAGATGTAGCTGCTAGATAGAGATTTAAAGTAATATCTGCTTTGGTCCTCAGATTAGCTGCAGTTGAATGTGTTGTCATAAACGAGTGTTTTATAGCACTCGTTACTGGCCACTCACAGATGTTCACGGGTCATTCTGATGACCCTGTCAGCCTCCTGTGCATCTCCAGCTCCATTTTCCTGTTCTAGCACTAAAAATAAAATGCCAGAAAACCCGACTCTTCTGGGATAAATCGATATTTGTCGAGTTTTCCTGCCGTGTGCAGACAAAATTGTGCTATAACTAGGCTGACCATATGAAAAGGAGGACAGGGCTCCTGTCACTTTAACAGCTGTAGAGAAAAGGGAATTTCAGGCAGTGTCATTTGTATGCAATTAGTTCCTGGTGAAATTCCCTCTTCATCACAACAGTTAAAGGTGCAGGCACTATACTAGAGTGACCATATACAAAAGAAGGCAGGGCCCCTGCACCTTTAACTGTTGTGATGAAGAGGGAATTTCACCAAGAACCAATTGCATACAAATGACACTGGCTGAAATTCCCTTTTCTCTACAACTGTTAAAGTTACAGGAGCCCTGTCCTCCTTTTCATATGGTCAGTCTAGCTATAACTGCATTGAGGCTGTACAAGCCACGTGGTCACTACTCTCTTCCTGCTCTCTTCCTCGTGTAATTACAGCCCATTGCAGAAGTGGAAGAGATGCAGGAAGAAGAGCCATGGTAAGGGAACGCATAAACCAATAGGAAAAAAGTACTTCTAACTTCTCTGTTCTAATTTGGCATTGATGTCAATTTTGCAGAGATGGCACTTAAGATTTAAGCTAAGTTCTTAAGCTAAGGGCCAGGATACTTAAATCTCTATAGGAAATATGATAGGCAACAATTCCCCAGGGTAGGTGAAGTCTGGCCTCATCATAAGTAAAAGCCGCTCTTTTCAAAGAAACACTGTTTCGCTGTGGGACCCTTAACCAATTAGGCTTACATTGATCATGAAAGCATTTGCAAATTTGGATGCAGCCAATGGGGAAGCTAATTTAGAAGCTGGCCCTCCCAGTGTATTTGTTAATTGCTAAATGCAGATGGGCCAGGAAAAGTTATTACCTCCTATCAAGGTAGAGCTTCGGCTATGGGGCGGTATATAAATGGAATTAAATAAATAAATAAATAATTGGTACTGAACTCGATGTTTGCCATTTAACTTGGACATTTAATCAGGCTGTAACATGATTGGATTTGTGGAATCAATAGGGGTATGGCAGCTCCCTGGGGCACTTTGGCAATTTCCTGGTTTGGGATTACTATGCCTACTGTCACTGCAATTTAGGGTCAGTTTTATAGAAAGCAAGTGTATGAAAATATATCCAAAGGAGGCTTCTCAATCACAGGGATCTACTCTTCACAAATCAAGGGTTTAGTTTCATATATTCCAACGTTTCAGGGGTGAGGGTGGAAGTCCTTGTGATTTTACTGATCACAAACAATTGACAGAAAATATTGTTGTGTTTTATTTCCCCCACCCCCGCCACATATTGCTGTGGGATATTGGGTTCCATTCGGTGAATGCTGATTCCAGGTGATTTGCATTGAAATTAATAAGTTTTAGCATAGCATTGACTTTGTAGGATTGCTACTATTTCAACACCTCTAATGTGGATTGATAAAGACGGAGAGTTACATCCAATGTTGAACATGCCGACTTCCACTCGCCCAACAGAACTTCCCTTCCCTTTGCACTCACACCCATACCCCATCTGCTCCAGAGGACGAGGGGGAATTTTGCTAGTGCCCATACCATAGGATACAACTCAGGATCATATCCAGTCATATCTTATTTTTACATAATACAGCTATTAAAAAAAATGCCCTTCACACATGGAGCACTGAAGTTTACAACTGGAAATACGTGCTAGGGGATGCCTATATTTTAATCACTCTTTAAAAGGAATATGATAAGTTAAGAACAAGGTATTTTAGCCCCCATGGATTGAACAGCATCAGCATCACTACATCAGTTTGCATTCTGACATTGTCAATAGAAGGTAACATCCTCCTACCACTTGGTTTTAAAATGTGAAGGAAAAATAATCGGCTTTGACACGGCATTCTATAATAGCTTGAGACTTCTTTGAGACCGGCTATTGCAACCTTTTATATTGTGTATATTGAAACAAAAATACATCTATGGCAGGATTAGCTGTCATGGTGCCCCGTGGATATTTTGGACTACAACTTCTGTCAGCCCCAGCCAGCATGGCCAGTGGTTAGGGATTATGGGAGTTGTAGTTTGTTGGGCATTAGTTTGCCTACCCTTGCATAGAAAAACAAGGTCTTCTTGTGTTAGCATTCCCAATGTACAGTCACTCCAGGGCTTTATTCTAGGGACAAGTTAGAGCAAGCCCAGCATCAACAGGTAGTATTCTTGGGCAGTTTCTGAGGGTCAAACACTGCTGACACCACTGCCCTAGTCTCCTTATCTGTCCTTCCTATGAACACCAATTAGCCAACACTGCAATTGCTCACAATGCATCAGGATGACATGATGTCATTCTGGGCATCATGAGCAATTACACTTGCAGCTAGCTATGAGGCCAGACCCCTCAAATCTACAGCCAGACTTAGGTGAAAGGGGTCTCAAAGCTCATGTCAGTCTAGAAGCAGTGCAACGCCATAGCATTCATTGCCGCCGAATCGAGAAGCATCACCAGTCCTACAAGAGGCCACTTGCATAGAACTGGTGGATACAGAAGAGGTATACTATGTCAGCCTTCCCCAAACTGGTGCCCTTCAGATGTATTGGACTATGACACCCATAATTCCCTGCCAGCATGACCAATGGGTTTGCTGACTGGCAATGATGAGAGTAGTGGTTCAACACATCTGCATGGTGCCAGGCTGGAGAAGGCTGGAGAACGTAAATATTGGCCAGGACACCAGGTAGGAAATTCCTCTAATGAGGAGCCAGAGACATCCAGCTCAGTAGGCTTAGGGTTTCAGATAAGCCCATGGAACCAGGGAAAAGAGCCTTAAATAAGGAGGGCCCACAGCTCAGTAATCCCAGATGCACTTCCTGGTATCTCCCATTAAAAGTACGCAAGTAGCAGGGCTGGAAAAGACCTCCTGCTGTGATTTTGGAGACATACGGCCAGTCTGAAGTAGATGGGCTAGATGGACAAATCATCTAATTCAGTATTAGGCAGTTTTCAAGGTTCATATATACTTTAACTGTGGTAGAGAAGGCAAGGGCTTGTGCCACACTATAGCTAATGCAGATGTCCTGGAACAGACTGTATTCTATAGACAAATCATATTGTCTGTTTAATACGGTCTTAGCACTATCTGCCTGGATACAAACTCCAACTTTATATACATCAGGTGAAATGGAAACAGGAAGGAATTACTGGTATGTGGCAAAGATACAAACAGTTGTGTGCTTTAAACAAACAAAAGCAAAAAGCTCCCTTATTGAAAGAAAACACACACAACAGTGCAATTCTCAATGAAACCCACAGGGTTTAAAGAGGGTAAAATGTTGGATCCTGAAATAATTGTTTAAATGAACCTTGTTGGCATTTTTTACTTACATTCTCTTTTTTCTCCTCCCCATTCCGTTTCCCCTTTGCCCTGTAGTTGCCATGTATCGAGAACCATCTTTGCATGACGTTGGAGAAACGGTGCCAAAGGCTGGGGTGACTCCAAGTAAAAGCACAAGTGCATCGGCAATAATGAATGGAGGCAAACCAGTTAACAAGAGTAAGACGACATAGCCAGATCCTCATGGGTATTGTGACTTATTGAGCTCTCTAAGTACGGCTGAGCACTTTATCCTTGCAAGACTGTCTCACTCTGGTGTCTGCAGATCAGCTGGAGGCAAGCAAAGGCTTGCTCTTCGCTCCTTCTAAACTAGTTTGTGGCAAGCGGATAAATCTCAACCTGTAACTCCTCCCACAGTAAAGAAGACACCTGGATAACCAGTTGAACTCAGACCATGGAATGCCCTACCAGATACGGAATGCCTTTTTAATATCTTTTCTGTGACTGTGACACCTCATGTGAATGACATACTTCACAAGTACACTTGATATCCTGCCTGCTGACAGTTACCCATAACCCTCCCCCCTTTTCAGTCCAGGAACCCCATGTGTTTTAAGTTCCATTTTGTAGCACACAAAATAATAACAAGTAATTTCTAGATAGATGCTGTAAACCTGTGCTATTATGGATTTTCTCTTCCTCCCTGTTTTTTACGAGGCTGCTCGCTCTGCTGTCTGTGTGACTCCTTTGCAGGGATTGTGTTCCTCTCAGATTTAAATGTTGCTGATGGCGTAGTTTGGAAAAGCAATCAGGGAATCAAGGGAGCCTTCAAAACCCTATTAGGAATTATATCTGTCAAAGAATAGGATCATTGACTCAAGAGTTGCAAATGAGGATTCAACGATCCTGAGGTTGGCATTATTGAGGAGGGAAAAGCATCAAGCACGGCCTGTCAACAATCTCTTCAGGCCAATGTTTGACATCCCCTGGTAGTTTCTTTGCGTGTGTGTGTGTGTGTGTTTTATACATATCACAGGCTTACTGGTAATGGTAACATTTGCCTTGCCCAGCGAGCAAGACCCACACATTTTTGGGAAAGTGGGTCCAAAGAACTCTGTAGGCCTTGTAGGCCTGAATTAAGGCTCATTTTTTCATCGACCCGTCCTTATTATTTGAAAGTTTAAAAAAAATAAAGTAAGATGGATGAGAATATCGCTACTTAAGTCCATTTCAAAACAATAGAATCCTTTCCTGGTTTTTGATGAATGGAATGTAATCCCATCCTTACTTTTGGCTGTAGTTCACACTCTTATTCAGCAAAGCATGGGCAAGGAAGTTGTTGCGTTCTTTTTAGCAGCACCAATGCAGAGGGTAGTTACGAAATATACTTTAACATTTTCAGTGTTTTAAAAAAAGAGGGACGTTTTTAAACAGGACATATTTAAAGTGTTCCTTTGTGTTTCTTTTTAAAAAGGTTGAGCATGCAGAGTTCAATACTCTATGTATTATTTCACCAGTACCCCAGCACCATATGTTTCCAGTCCAGCTTGTTAGGATATTATACCCACCGAATTGCTAGGTTTACGGTGCCTTGCCTTGAGCTCAGTATTCTTTCCGTTGTACTACAGGAACCTAGAAAAATTCTAATGATTACAAGGCCAAGAACTTTTATCATTCGATTGCTTAATAAAATAAATATTGTTGATATTTCCTGGATATTAATTTAGACTGTTGAAGCCAATTGAGATTTGAAAGGATAACGGCCACAAGAAAAATGTGTTAAAAACATTGAATAAAAAGAGTTAAAGAGTTTGAAAGTACTTATTATAAACCTTGATAAAAGCTGAAGGCATGATATGGACCAAAATGTACCTCAATTCTGGAAAACCATGTACAAGACTGCTTGGTGTTCATTTTCAAATATTTTTCTCGTTACATTTTTGAGACTCTATTTTCACAATGGCTTTTAAAAATTGGTTTACATTAATATCCGTTATGGTCTTTTTAGATTTCAAGTCTGCTTAGGCTACAATCTTACTCTCACTTATCTGGGAATAAGTTCCATTGAACCTAATTTGGCTTCCTTATAGGATTGCACTGCTGGGAGGTTATAAATTGAACATTGTTTATAAAAATTGAAGCTGTCTGTTATGAAAACCTACTAAGTATCAATAGTAAATCAAACACTGAATATATGTCCAGGTAGGTTATATACTGTCACTTAATTCAAAATATAGAAAATTAGCATTTTGACCATTTAATTTTTGTTTTATTTCTAATCAAGACAAGAGACTGTTTAAAGTTGGTTCTTTTCAACCAGATGAGTGAAGCACACTAAAAGATGTTCAATTTCCAAGTATTTAATAAGACAAAGAAAAGCATATGTGCACAACAATAAACCCTGTTGATCCCTTTCTTTACCCAGTGGCTCCCAGAAAAGGAGATCCTCCGGGGAAAAACATCCCTTTTCATTTGATCAGGATTGTTCCCCAACACACAGGAGGGAAAAGGAGCTGTTTCCCATCTCTTCTGTTTATTGGATATTCAGGGATCAGCAGGAGGCCTGTCCTGCTCTTGCTACACTCTATGTGCAAAAGCAGAGCAGTCAATACCAAAACGGAAGATCTCTGCCCACGTCTGTCAGCTCTCCTTGTTCTACTCTCACTTGAGAAATGTTTTGTGTTATTCCCTAGAACTCGGGCTCCTGGAGTCTGCTTACTTTAATTTTAAATAGACAATTAAGTTTCTGCACTGTGCAACTGGAGTAAAAAAATTCTGGAACGCTCCAAGACAAGAAAACAAAATAAAAAAAATGTGAAAAGTCTTTCTTTCTTTCTTCTTTTTTTTCCAGATTGTCATACTGTTGTATGAAGGGGAAGAGGGGCAGACTTGAGGTTTGCAATTGACTTCAGGACTGATAAGGGAGTATAGAGATAGGATAATATATTATCAGTTCATGCAACTAATTTTAGAAGACCAATAAAGAAAATTATTATTATTATTATTATTATTATTATTATTATTATTATTTTCCTGCTGCATAACCCATAGGGCCCCTCCTGCAGTGGCGATTCTTTATCTTTCCATATATGGATAAATTTTGGAGGCACAATCAAGGTCTGCAATATGGGAATGACATCCTTTGCCACACATATCCACTTATTTTCCAGTGTTCATACTCATATTGCCATCCCAGCCAGTTCCATGGTTAATGGAATATTATTTTTCATTTTTGTCAATGATTGGTACTGCACAGCAAGTAGAAAACACATAACCCTTTTGGTTGACTTTTACACAGGTTGCTTTCATGGGTATTTATTTCTCTGACCGGAAGGGTCTTAAACTAGTTTGTTTGAGAATCTGTTTCAGAGGTTTCTTTGTTCCTTGTGCTTTGGTTACGCCTTTAAGTTTGTCTCTTGTCTCATCTGTTGCATGGGAAGAGGATGGTAATGATGAATTGCATGTAGTAGGCTATAGGCTATATGTACCAGACCTGTTGGTATGTACTACTAAACTGACATACATATAAGCAACGAGTTTGTCTGCATTGTACAGTTTGTGTTTATTACCATTTTGTTGTATACACAGATGCAACATACTGAATAAAATATTTATATGAAGGCATATTGAAAAAAACACCATTTATATTTTTTAAAAAAGACTGTGCAAAGTAACATTGCATTGGCTGCGGTATAACAAAACATAATGTATATAGTTTGGCAAAACTCAATTTTCTCTTCTCTTGACCATGCCAAAGAAAATTTTAGCTCCTTGATATATTGCCTCTCTTGCTGTTTTCCAGGACAAGTTGTCACTATTTTGTTCCCTCTCAAATTAATTTTGCTGTCAAGTGAAACTTTCTTTTCAATTGTCTGTTACCTACTAAAGAATTGTGCAGTAAACCTGATGGAATCTATTTGTATTTATGGATTGTGTGTGTTATACTTCCATGCACACCATGTATTTGTGGTCCAGCGTTCTCCTTAGTTTGCATGTTTTGGTCTCTTTGTTGTATTGGCTTTAGCGTAATCCACAAGAGAGTTGCAGGGTGGTCCAAGGAAGCAGTATTATCACCATCAAACATATATGGTATTGACAGACCACAATAGTTTCAAGCAGTCCTAACCTCTGTGGGGAATCAGACATCCAGCCATTCACCCTGATCTAGAGATCTAGTTGCACTCATGGCTTTCTTGTGCATGTTAGGTTTCCCATTCATGCCAGCTGAGGGAGCGTCTGCTGATACGCAGTGATAGGGAAATAATTTTAGAGTAGGAAAGCTGTACATTCATTAGAACTCACCTATGCAAAACTCATCATTGGATCTCAGTCACAAACTGCAGTGGGACAAGAAGCACCTGTTAGTGCTATCCTGAGCATGTTTCCTCAGACGCAAATGCTGTTGAGCTCAATTGCGCTTACTGTCTAGTAAGTGTGCTTAGGGGTGCAGTATTTGTGCTTTCAGCAATTAAAATGAAAAATTTGCTTTCTGGCTAAACGTTTATCAAGTAAAGCCTTACGAAATGCATGAAAAAAAACCCTTCCCTTGCTTAAATGCTGAATTAAGTACCATTTTTGTAGTTGTTCCACCTACAAAGCATCCCAGTCCATCAATACTCATACGCTATAGTAGGGTTGTGGCACCTGTGGCTCTCCAGATGTTGTTGAACTGTAACTCCAATGAGATCTCCTGATGTCTGATCTTTTTTTATTATTTCAAAGCAGCTATGGGGGGGGGTTCTAATTTGATGAGGGAATCAGTGTTGCAAAGTGGGTGTTTAACCATTTCTCCCTGTTCTGTTTTCTAGATTTAAATTTCTTCCCACAAGCTAATTGTTCCCCAACGGGCAAAAATAGTCACTTGTATGTTGCCTGCGTTCCCTCCTGCCCCTGGTGGGGCTAATAGCAGCTCCCAGGGAACCGTTTGGATCTGGGAAATAGCAGAAAGCGTTAAACACTCCTTGCCCAGTGCCCCTTACCCAAACAAATTAACCCCTTCTAGGTACTTAATTTTGAAATATAAGAATTTCATCACAGATTTTCTGCTTCACATGTAGTTTATTCCTCACCCCTACAGCAGGCAGATGGGAGACTGCAAGGATAAATGGGCAAACACCATCAGTGCTAGAATAATCTGGGCGTATTAGATTATTTTGCTAACAGTCCACCGTGAGCTTCTCTACACCAGCAATTTATTGCATGCTCATGAATGGCCACTCACAGAAGTTTGTGGGTCCTTTACATGACACCGTCTACTCCTAAGACGTCTCACATGCTTTTCCGTGGTCATCTCGCTTTTTAAAAAAATCAGAGATAATGCAGTATTTAAATTATCACAGGAATTCCCCAATGTGTAAAGCTGGTATAGCGCTATATTTCTGCCACTAGATGGCATTGTTTCATTGAACATAATAGCACTACAGAGAGGGGAAGTTTTCAATTCAAAATCATATGGTCGCTGTCTAAGGGAGCCAGTCATAAAGAAACCAGTCTTCCAGAAGAAGAAATCCTAGTAAGGGTGCAGTTTCCCTCCATTAATGTAGACACACCCTGTATGTCCAGAAATAATCTAGAAGATCCTTATTATTTTGAGCCTTGTTTTCAAGGTCTGTTGTACTGAGAAAGTGACTACAACCTACTTCAGTACATTCCCTCTACAAAGGACAGGGAAGTGGCTCATGTTTGTGTAAAAAGGATGTCTTGCACTTTTTCTGGACTATATCCAGAGGGTCCCTCCCAGGAGGCCAACCTCAAAAATATGGGGGCAGTATCTACAATGAACTTATAAAATCCATATGTGCTGGATTTTGGCACAATTCCTAAATGCGTATTTAAATGTTTCCTTTGTATTTTTAAAACATTCTTGAATATGGAAAGCTAGCATGTCAAATGTCAGGATTACATCACCTTGCTAGCTTTCTAGGCCTAGGGAGAGTTTATCTTGGATTGCTCTGTTAGTGTTTTTTTTTTTTTAAACTATGTTGCAGGTGAGGTGGCTTGCTCATACCTCAAAGATTGTTTCTCAAATTCTCCAATTTGGACACCATATTCTGAATTGTCACTTCTGTTTGTTTGCTCTTAATTGGTCATCCCTTCTTTTCTTTTTCAATATATTACACAGCTACAGTCCACATTCTTTTCTGGACTGAAAAATTTGCTCCAGGACAGTACTTGGAAGTAGGTAAGGAGTGGAGGGTGAAGTAAGAGGGACAGGGTAACAATAGCTGCTGCTCATTAAACAAATCTCACTCTCATATCTGTGTTGGGAGGGAGTCTGATTGCTTTTCACATGCCCCTGTAACTGGCTGAAAAGTCCCTGTAATGATATAAAGGTAATCAGCTACTCACAGGATGGCATTAGTAGTCATTATACACATGCAGCTTGATTCTATAGAAGTGGGCCTAAGCCCACTCAAATCAGTGAGTTTAAAGACATGCCTAACTACACAGAATTGGCTGAGGGCTATTTTTGATTAATTATTATCCATTCCTGCTGTAGCAATGGCAATTATTACTGAGGTATATGGGATGAAGTACCGTTAGATGTAAGGAAAACAGAATAACTTCAATATCTTAAGAGTAATCCTCTCCTGTCTTTCTGGAAGAATCATTTCTCCCAGTGGAAACAGACAATTTGTACTTTTAGCTACAGAAGATTAATCATGTTGAACTGTAGTATCATCAAGGATAATAATAGTCATCATCATCTAACAATACTGTAGTGCCTTTGGAACTAATTGGGTTGTTCCTGCAGGCACCCACATGTAAAACCCACGAATTGCACTAAGACAGCGTTTTGTATTTGAGCTGAGTTACCATGATGTGCGCATAGTAAATGGCACCTCAACCTCGGTGTGTATGCAGTCCTGTCCAAGCATCCTAGTTCACATCAGGCAACCGATGAAATTGATGTGTGTGTGTGTGTGTGTGTGTGTAATCACCTGCCAGAGAAAGTGGTGGTGGACACAGTTTTCAGACAAGAAAAAGAAATGTCACCAGTGATCTCCCTTTGCACCTGTGCTGTCTGGCCATTTATGTGAATCCTCTGAATGGCAGTAGTAGCTGAATTTGTGAAACTTTCCTCCCTGAATTGAATGGAGTAGGCTTCCAGAAGGAGTTCTCTGTCAATCCTATGGCTTAACTTTTCATACTGTTATGCACCAGTTTTGAATTCTCCTGTCACTTTTCTGCCTCTGTAAGTATTTAGACCTTGGGGTTACTGCATTAAACACTGAAGTTCAAGCGTATTATGGCAGCCAATGTGAATGGTGATGTCACAGGCAAATGTTATATAAATGCAAAAACTGCAGTCTGGTGGTTCTGATGCACTCATGGCACTCTGTAAAGGCAGAACAGGATTTACTGTATGCACAGTGAGTGCTTCCTTTTATGGACAGGAACCAGAAATCACTGTGTATGTAAGATTTTAGATCCTGGTCAACATATCATTATTAGTAGCAATCAGGAATGACAATTATTTCCATTCTCTTTTAAATACCTGCCCATGGGGAACTGCAATGCTGATGCCACATTCAAAAGCCTTCCCATGCAATCATCTCATTTAAATCTAACCAATGTGGCTTAAATCCAGGAATGGGGAAGGAGCAACCATGCCTCCACTAGTAACTTATGAATCGGGCTATGGAATTTATGTCTTGTACCCTTCTGCATAAAAAGAGCCAACAAATGTTTAGATGATCACTCCAATTGCGAATGGTTTACAACGATCACGTCTAGTATATACAATATTTTATGTCTCTAGTCAAACCAACAAACCAGTGTTTTGAATTATTGCTTCACCATAAATTTTCTGATAATACTGCATCAATATATTTTGGGAACTATTTAAAATTTAAAGATGGAACAGAGGAGCTCTGAGGACTATCTGCCTGATTATGCACACACATAACTCCTGTTAAAAAATTATGCACAGACATTTAGAGATCACTGTCCTACTGTCTCCCTGTGAATACAGTCTCTGATAAGAGGTATTTATTCTGCTTTTGAGGGATAAAAGAAAGCATGACACAGGAAAAGTGTTTTGTTGCGGGGTGGGATGGGGACATTTAATATCCATGAAATGCTGACCTCCGATAGCACTTTCACATTACTGTAGTTTACTTTTGGTTGCATTTGCTTTTTAAAAAAGGACTTTTTCTTCCAACAAAAGAAATCAGATTTCTGTAGTAATTATGAATATATCTTTTGCAATTGGTCTGTCCTTATTTCAGATTCCAAAAGCTGAAAAGTGGATGTCTAAGTGGTTGCAACAAAATAATATATTAAACTTTTATATTTGAATACAGTGTTTTCCCAAACATTTAAGCAATTTGCTTTTACCACCGTTTTACACAAAATGTAAGCATTTTTGAAAAGAAACCATATGTAATTTCTCTCTCCCCACCTCTCTGAGGAACTAAAGGGCTGCCAAATCTCCATGTACAAAAAAAATATTATATGTAAATAAAGCAAGAAGCTCCCCAACAGCTGTGGATTTTTCCCATGATTCAATGTGAACTCTACACTGAACAGCATTTCACCCCTAAAAATAAAATAAAAAGTTTGTTCCTAAGACTGAACTAATTGTATTTACTATTCTAAACCCACAATTTCCACTTTCTAAGCTGTCATGTTCTAAATGGGTTTGATTACATACTGCTATACTGTACAGATGAACTCAGGGCTGTTGTCACCACCCGGAATCCTTAGGCAGTTGCCAGGGTCCTGCAGCCGCAGCTGAGCCCACTACTGACACCTGCCCTTGAGCCTTTTTTTCTGGCCTAGCATTGGCTAGCTGGGCCTAGCTGCCATTTTAATCTCTCACAATGCTCCTGATGTGGTGTCATTCTGAAGCACTGTGGAAATTAACATGCTCCCTCATGAGCCACCATTTTAACTTTCCCCAATGCCTAGGAATGACGCAATAATCCTGTTCAGATGACACGCTAAGCCATGGTGGTAAGCATTTTGAGCTAAACATGACTGAGCGTGTCATGTGAACTATAACTTAACATGTCTTGTGAACCATTCCTAACCGTGGTGGTTACATAACCATGGTTTAAACATGCTCACTAACCATTTGCTGCAAAAGGGTTAGCGGCCTAACCATGGCTCAGCATATCGTCTGACCAGACTCCATGTCAGGAGCTTTGTGGAAAACTAAAATGGTGGGTACACCCAGCTGCTCAGTGCTGTTCACAGCACTTCTACCTGCCATCACCACCAGAGGCCACCACCAGAGAGAGACCTTTGCACAGTATCCCCCTCAAATCTGGAGCTGGCCCTGTGTGAACTGATCTTCCTCCTTTGGTAAACCTTCATTGATCCTGCTTTACTAATGGCAAGATTTGAAGAATACTATTTATGATGATGACATAATCCATGCTAAAACATTTATATCGGGTGCATGTAACAGACAACCTTAAAATAATTCTTTTAAGTTTTCATTTACTTTATACAAAGAACAAGCAGCAAGTATCTCTAATGTTGCACAACAAAATTATCAGTACATTAGAACTACGGTAATGATTTAAGTTTACTAATTTTTGTAAAAAAGATCTATGCCAAATCTGCAGACCTTGTAAACTGTCAAGGCAAACAAAGCATACCAGCCACATCTGGCTGCGAGTTGGATGGCCTCCTGGTTTTGTTGCTTGTCTGGAGCTGCTAAAACAAGACCTAGTAGGCCACAATCCATGGTTGATGGGCAGCATTTAGCTAGGCTGACCATCTGAAAAGGAGGACAGGGCTCCTGTAACTTTAACAGTTGTAGAGAAAAGGGAATTTCAGCCGGTGTCATTTGTATGCAATTAGTTCCTGGTGAAATTCCCTCTTCATCACAACAGTTAAAGTTACAGGGGCCCTGCCTTCTTTTGTATATGGTCACTCTAGTGTAGTGCCTGCAACTTTAACTGTTGTGATGAAGAGGGAATTTCACCAGGAACTAATTGCATACAAATAACACCAGCTGAAATTCCCTTTTCTCTACAACTGTTAAAGTTACAGGAGCCCTGTCCTCCTTTTCAGATGGTCAGCCTAGTTTAGCTTGCTGCTGGGTTATAAATTTACTGGCCATGTGTTCAATTCAGGGCTCTCCATTGATCAGCAGAGCCAGGCAATACGAAGTGATAAGCCTACTTCTTCATAAATGCTTCTCATCTGGCAGTAATGTATTCACATGCCTCTGATAGCCTTTTTTCACACCAACCAAGGCATGATGAGATGGCCATACTTCCTGTGGGTGAAATATGGTTATGATGAGGTTTGGCCCCAAGGGCTCTGCAGCATGAAGCTTATGCAGGGATTCAAGTTACTGGTTCAAGTCTGTAATTAAGCTTGCCAAACATTGACAGGTAGTACATTCTTGTCAAGAGAACCTGGTAGCTGCCATTTTGGGAAGCTGTGGGAAACAGGGCCAATTGTGTTTTAAGAGCAAGTGGAAATCCCCAGCAATCCTGCCTCAGCCCTTATTCTCTTGGAAGCATTTAGCAGTTGGGTGAGAGCTCTAACATGCACATAATGCCCCAAGTGTGCTGGAAGGTTTTATGGGTTTAGAGCTCTCAAGATTGATTAGTTGTGAGTTGCATGTATGCACAACACACAGGTGGTTTTTCTCATTAAAATTTAAGCTAGCATCTTGATCTTCCTTCTTGGCAGTCCTACACAGCTCCTTCATCCCACAAAACCATCCCTCCATATCTCAATGGAAAAAGCCCATAGTAGAAACAGGAACTGCAATTCAGGTTCCCTAACTGTTGGCCATCCAGCCTCTGGTTAAATACCTCCAGTAAAGGAGAGGTCAATGTGCATGTTCCTTCAGTTGTGCTTACATGTTTACTCCTACCTCTGAAATGAATGGGACAGTCTGTGCCCCACCCTCCACGGAAGATCTAATGTATATAAAAATGTACGTCCTACTTTGCATCCCAATACCCATTGGCTCCCATTAAACTGGCTGTATGTACCTTTTTGATGCAGGTAAGGATGTGCATCCCCATCACAGTCACTAGCTATGTATATGGCCCCCTCTAGATGGATTCCGTTTGACGCCTGTTCCTCCGATTATGCGCAGCTTCTTGGAAGCGCTTTATCGTAAATGCTTGTATGCAGGAGGTAATTGAGCACTCAACAGGTGACCTTACCGGTTGTTTCAAATGCGCTTTACAAGTAGTTAATGCAGAGAATCGCTTGTTCACATAGTCAAAATGCGCTTTAACAGCCGGAGCAAAATAAAACTCGCTATTTAACGCGCATTCGATAATGCGCATAATCGGAGAGAAAACGCGCCTCTACGCCCGATTTGCGCTCCGTTCTTGTAGAGGTAAATTTTTTAATGCGCCTTGAAAGAGCTTTAAATGCCTCTTGTAGAGGCAGCCTATGCTTAGTTATGCAATAGCAGCGCTGTGCAGTGGTCCATGCGTACATCAGAGCATGTGTGGAGCTCTGAATTATTGTATGCAGCTATCTATCTGAGACGGTAGTTGCAAGTAACTAAACTTCCACATGCGAAACATACTGCATGAATCCACCCAAGATTCAACCTACTTCATGGTGCTGCTCAAAGGAATAACGTGTTAGAAAACAGATATGAAAAGTATTTTTCTGATAAGATACGGTTAGGTGAGTTCTTGGCCAGTTTGAAGGCCATCATCTTTTCAGCAGAATTTTGAATATCTCAGGAGTACATTGTGAGTTAGTTTAAACCATGCCAAGGCAAAGCTGTGATAACAACTAGAAGCATGAGTTATTATGGTACAGATTATCTTGTTATTTGAGCTGGCAAACAATCAGTTACATAATGTAATGGCAATGATTCATCATTATATTTTGCTAGGCACATATTTAGATAATATGGGTTGATGTGAGATAGTTTCCTGCTCAGCTTTGCCCCACAGTTTCTTGCTTGTTTGGCCACTTCACTCTCGGCACTTCCAAACTCTATATAGGGCACTCACAAACTGGTGTCCGTTGCGTGTAACTCTTTGGAGCTTCCTGGGATAATCCATTCCCTGTACACTGTGGGCTCGATTGCGCAGGTTCACGGGTTTAGTTGAATTTTAAGATGTTTTTAATAATGTATTAGTTTCATTTGTTTTAATGTTTTATCTTTACAAATATAAGTCTTTGTACTTATATTTATTGTTGTTCCCCACCTCGATCCAGAGAGAGAGGCGGGTAAGAAATTATTATTATTATTATTATTATTATTATTATTATTATTATTGGCTTAGTTGGGAGCTGGGCTGGGTGGACTTTAATTCTATTTCAGCCTTTCAATTAAATTAGTTCTATGGAACAATACCCATGAAACAGCTGCCATCTGGAGGTAGCTTCAAAATCGCCCCTGGTGGTATGGGTCTCCACCTGGAAGTCCTTTTGTGCACCAGCTTGCCATGAGGGATCAAGGCACTTTCTCTGTACATCACCATCGTTTTCTTTTCAGGTCTTTGATGGCATTGGGGAATGGGGGTGGAATCAGTCAAATCAATGCACGTAAATGTGCTGCTGGGTTCCTGTTGCCATTTCACCTCTATTAGCTTGAAAAGAGTTTCTGATAGGCTCGGGAGGTAGGACCTTAGCATGTATTCATGCAGAAGTAGACATATTCCATGTAGGACTTCACTCAATGTCTTATACCTTTGATATGTTGTTCGAAAGTAGCAGATGGGATGAAGCTAAAAACACCTTGCCAAACATTTGCATTGTTTCACTGCCGCTTCTTGGTGCCATTTTCATTCTTCTTCTGCTTTTTCTTCTCCCCGCCGGATCCCACCGCTTACAAAAGGGAGATTTAGCGCTTCCTAGGGGAAATCCTGAAATGAGTGGAAACACATGTTTCTGGAATGATGCAGGTCGGAGGCGCTCCCCTGACTTGTCTCCTTCGAGGAACTAGCATTTCCTCTCATTTCGGGTGGCCTTGGAAGCACTAAATCGGCGTTGCATAAGTGGCGGAGGCTGCCCGTGCAACAAAATTGGTGGGGGCGGAAAAGAATCAGCACAAGCGTATGAGCCCTGTTGGATTCTGTCCGCAGAGTCCCATTGGCTGTGGCAATGCATGTGACTTTGTTTGCGAACATTCTTCGTGTAATCATGTCAGATGAAACATGGCAAGATCAGAAAAACCACATGGCTCATCGCAGCCAATAGGATTAAATGACAGCGGGCAAACGATGGAAAAGAAGGAGATAGAGGAAAATGGCACTGAGTAGAACAGTACTGAAACAATGCAAATGTGATTGGGAAGCATTTTTCGACATTCTTTAAAAAAAAGATGAGGTAAGTAGTTTTGCTCAGCCCTAAACCTACGAAAAGAAATGACACCTTCATGCGAAGAGAGATTTCGAGGATCATCAGATTGGGGGGAAGGGGAATCGTGTTTCCTTACCGTGGGCTCTCTTTCTGGTTCTCTTCCACGTTTGAAACGAGCACTTTTCATGGAGAAGAGACCAGTAACCAAGTGGCCTGTAGATTTCAATGGGGGAAGCGCCCTCTAGTGGGCATTTTATAATGCAACCTCAGAAGAGTCGGATTAAACGAGGTTTATTTTGTGAGAAAAGGAGTGGGAGATATGCAGGAAGTAGACGTCGTCGTCAAAAGGACCCACGAACATCCGTGAGTGGCTAGTAATGAACATGTATTAAAATGCTCATCTGATTATGTTCTTCCTCACATGCTTCCATTCCAGCCCATCTCTGCCCTACCCTTACAAATAGCTGAATGGAAAACGATGATGAGAGGGTGACAGGGTAGAAAGGATGTCTGTGGTGGGGATGGGGTGTCTACCAGGGTCAGTGGGATCATTTCCTTCCCCCTCCATTCATACTTTTAACATACTCCCAAACCAGCTTGACTCTTTTCATACAACTGCAGTTATTATACAATGAAGATGAATTTCAATAACCCAAGTACATCATGCAATGCGTCTTGTCTGTGCAATTCCCAGCAAACATCCACTGTGGCCCTTCTCAAAAACTGTGCTATGTTATTTATTTTTATATTGGATGTTCTCACCCTGCTTCCACTGACAACACTGAGAGAAGAATCAGAGCAAGATAGGTGTTCTGATTTGATTTGATTTTTTAAAGAAATATTCTGGTGTGCCGGACTTGTTTGTTTGTTTGTTTGTTTGTTTGTTTTAAAGGTTGTCTTGCATCTAAGTATTCCAGCAGCCTATGTTTTTTTTATTATTATTATTTTAAAGCCAACCAGAAATCCTTCAGTCTTCAGTGTTCCATGACAGGATTAGGGGTATTCTGTCCCAAGCCAGATTTCACAAGCATTTCCAGTCCATCCATCCCAGCACTCACAGTTTCCACAGCTACAAATACCATTTCCTGGAAAAACAACAACACCGGCTATAATTACCCATAATTGAAATGTACTGCATTCAACATGTCTCTGTGAAATTCACTACCCCCCCCCCCCCCGCCCAACATTAAAACATTCATGTTTCTCTGTACATACTTTCTCTTTCTGGACAGGCTTTATGATTTGATGAAGAAGTCGCCAAAGAAAGGAAGACAGAAAGGGGGGGGAGCCCACTAAACAGTTGGCAAGTCTTTTGAGCAATGTCATCAGGAAAACAGCAAATGTTATAATTAAGGCATCAGAGTTTACATGCAGCTGCCTCTGTGTTATAAAATGGGAGCTTTCCCTTTTGGATCCACTTTAACTGTGTTAGTGAGACACTGATGTGTGCTGCTGAAGCTAATTTAATATGGGGAGTTTGTTCACTCCTTCATCCATTTACAGAGCAATTAGATGGTGGAAGGAGGAACTGAGGTGGAGGGACCGCCTTTTCCAGTGATCTATCAACTCACATGGGCAGGGACAGAAGGGGAGGGGCAGCTGCCTTGAGTGCCATTACCCATCTTGAGCACCATTTTTGGGTGCTCAAGGTGGGATCTAAATTAAATAAATGAATATTTCCCCCCTTTTCATGTAGCCATTTCAAACCATTTTTTAAAAAGTTTCCCTCCTGGTTCCAGGGCTGGAGTAGTTTCCCCTACAATTCTTGCGGGGGGGGGGGGGGGGGCACAGGGCAGCTTTTGATCCTGTGAATCCACAGCCAATCCCAGCATGTCCAGGGAATGTCCCCGGAAGTCTTCTCTTTTGTGCTCTCTGACACTGGAATTCAGAAATCGGAGGTGGGGGGGGGGGGGAGAAACGCAGACCCTTACACAGCCTCACAGAGGAGGCTTGTCGACTCCCTCTCCAAGGGCAAACCTCCCTCCCAGGTATCATAGGATTGGAGCCTTAATTAATTTAGACCCGGCCTTGCTATTGGGGGGAGGGGGGAAGGGGACATTCACAGGGTCTCTTACAAAAACCACCCTAACAATAACAAAATATCACCAAAGAAAAATATGCATAACAATGAATAAATAGCTTGGGGGGGATGTCTAGGGGGTGAAGCAGCCATCAAAACAATTATGGCAAATTAAAATATTTTAAAATTAAAAGTCTGAGGGGGTGGGAAGGGGTGGAATTGTAAAGTCTTTGGCATCTAGAAGACATCAGAATGCTATCAGAAGCCTCTATGAGGGCGGTATCCCATAAAGGGGTTGCAGATGTCAAGTTAGATTTTCAAAAACAAGTTAGCCCTCAGGGACAGCCTGACATTTGGTTAAATGAAGCAGTTGCCTCAGGCAATGGATGCCGGAGCGGGGAGGTGGGGAATAGCAGCCAGGTGTTAGAAAATGGAGTTCTGTGTGCCACATGGCCTGCCCTGCACCCCCGACTGGGCAGGCAGGTGAATTGTAATTCAACACTGGGAATGGGGACACTTCCTCCACCATGCTTGAAGCCAGCAGGATAGCTTAGGGGGTGCAGAACAGGCATACCAAGCTCCGTTCTCCAACAGAAGGCATGGTCAGGGGCCTCAGGAGGAACAGCCAGGCAGGCAGGCTGCTGCTTCCCCTGCCCCCACCCCGCATCTGCTGTGTGGGGTGGCCATTTCAGTCTGCCCAGTGGTAGGGCCAGTCCACTGATCATGGTTTTTATCCACCCTTCTTCTAAAGAGAACAGGTGGTATACTAGGAGTTACTCTACTCACCTTCCCCAGGACAAGTCTCTGTGCTAGGTTAGGCTAAGAGAGCTCCAAAACTAACTAGTGAATTTCATGGATGAGCAGAGATTTAAACCAGGTAGGGTGGCCATATTTTAGAAACCAAAAAGAAGGACAACATGGTCGGCTCCCAAGGGGGCGTCCCCATCAAGTTGTCTGACCCCAGGGTGTGTGTCCAGCACCAAGGGTGTGTGCCCACCTGAACATAGCCTTGATCAATGTCTGATTTTACAGCACACAATTAAGACAAATCTGTTTGACAGAACATCTTAATGTTAAAATCACTGAAATAACAAGTGAGACATCCAATGTATCTGAAATTAACTTCACTCACTCCTACTTTTGTAGCTTTTGCTGTACTTTGTTGCTATACTCTGTGTGATACATTCTCCCCTTCCCTCAAATACCTTAAGTCATTGCAGCCAAATTAAAGCCTCCAGCCTCAATCAATCAATCTCCCTCCCTCTTCCAAAGTTTCCCAATGGTCCAGCCGGGCTGCGCACTTGTACCCTGTGGCAGGGAAGGGTGCTAGCTATTGCTTGGTCACGTCTGGTGACTCTTACTTTAAAAACCGCCACCGCCAGCTGCCTCTGCCTGCACCAACACTGGACTCTGAGATGCTCTTAAAAGGCTCTGTGTGGCATGCCAGCCTCTCAGGGCTCAGCTACAGCCATCTCTCAGTTGTGTCTTCATTCTAACTCTGTCTCTAAGATAAATGCCAGCCAGCTAAAGCCACAAATCTATCTATTTTTCACTGACACACACTTCAAACGTTCTGCACTGCATGGCAGCAGTGAAGACAGAGCCTAGCTCACAAGTGAACAAAGTGTGAAGTGGAAGGAAAGGGTTAGTAAAGCAAAGCAACGACATGCCAGATTACAACATCTGCAGCAACAGGGCATCCACAAAGATGAGAGCCTCTCTCTTGACTGACACCTCACTGTTGGTCATGAGAGTTTTTCTCTAAGGATGACCCTTCATCACCCATGATGTGGAACTCTGAGAAAAAAGCCTCTGGCCCGTTGTTGTTGTTGTTTTTGCCCTGTGGGCTGCTTTGACTGACCTCTCCTTTCCCACATTTTGATCTGTGAACGCCTCGCCTCTGCTGAACTTCAGGTGCCCGACTGCCCACCAAAACTGCCAGGAAAGGTGCCGTGCTCGCCCAGCACTTCTTAGCTAAAAACTTGAGATCCCCTTGATGCCAAGGGCTGAAACTGCTCAAGGTGCAAGACCCCAAACAGGAGGTTTGACAACCTGAGTTTGAAGGGTATGGCTCCAGTGTTTTTTTTGTTTTTTAAAAAATTAAAAACGCAAACTTTGAAAAAAAAATCCCTAAAAATCAACAGATAAACAGATCTTCTTCAAACTTGGCATGGCTAAAGCCCACTTAAGAGCTATCATGGTGCCAAATTTAATATCGTTATCTTTAAAAATGATGTTTTTTAAAAAAAATAATTTTAAAAACTCCAATTTGTTAAAAATCCTAAAAATCAACGGATGAACAGATCTGCTTCAAACTTGGCATGGCTAAAGCCCTACTTATGAGCTATCAAGGTGCTATGTTTCATCTCTTTATCTTTAAAAATGACATTCAAAAAATAATAATTTTTAAACCTCAAGCTTTTAAAAATTCCTAAATATCAATGAATGAACAGAGCTAATTCAAACTTGGCATGTCTAAAGCCCTACATAAGGGCTATCACATTGCCAAGTTTCATCTCTTCAATCTTAAAAATGACAGAGCTGTAAGCATTTTTGTTAATTCCTATTGACTATAAGTAGAGCTGCCCTTTGGGTGGGGGGAGTATGGGAAAAATCCAGATTTTTCTTCAAATTTCATAATTCCCCCCATTCCCAGATTTGTTACCAAAAATCCTGACATGTCCTTTTTTTCCTGACATATGGCCAACCTAAAACCAGATCTTCCTAGTCCCAATCTAATACTTTTCCAGCTACACCACTGGTGACAGTGTGAGAGTTTGATGGGGTGGTTCACTCAAAACATCTTGGTTTAATTTGAGTCAGATCCACTCCAACTTGAACTGACGTTCACACCATGCTCCATAATGCCTTACATTAGCTGGAAACAATGTTTTCTGACTACAAAGCCTGGCATTTGAGGGTAGGCCTTCTGGGGCATCTCCTGTGTGGAAGTGAATATTTTTTACCAGTTGATACTTCCTCCTCCTTCCCAGAATCTTTTTTTTTCTTTTTTTTAGCTTGGGGAAGGTGGGGAGGTGAGAACCAGAAGGGAAGGAGGAGGCCATGTTACAACCACAACATTCCCACTGAATGCTGAAAAAACCCAATTGGTTTTCAAGGAGAGCCAGATGGGACCCACACACCATTACTATATGCCACATACTGGACTGGGGCTATGAGATGTGGCCAGTAAGGAGAATGTGCCTCCTTCATGTTGGAGAACAAAACAGGCCTGCTGCTTCCTAATGGAAGGTTGTTGTGTTGTTGTTTTTTTAAAACACCCATATTGATCTGTTTCCCTGTTCCCCTCAGCTGCCTTGACCTCATACACTTAGCTCAGGGCTGGGGAACCTCTTTCAGTCTGAGGGCCAAATTTAATTTCAGAGAAGCTCTCCGGGTGGTAGGCGGGGCCAAAGGCAAAAGGGGTAGGGCTTAAATACAAAACAAAAATGCCAGCATATTAAAGCTTAAAGCTCTTATTGCCAGTAACTAAGTCCTAGGAGAGGCTTTTCAACCTTTTACCATGGGAAACCATTGTAGCCAGGAAACCACCAAATAATCAGCAGTTGGGAAAAGGGGTCAGGGTCAGGGAAAAGGGCCAGATTGGGACCTCAGGAAGGCTGGATGTGACTGTCTCCCAGGCCTGAGGTTTGCCATCCCCAACTTAAAGCATTTCCTTTTGGAAATCCTGTTATGTGGGTTTTGCTCATGTTCTGGGCAAATGAAGGCCATATTTGAAAGCCAGGGAAGAGTTCTCCTACCACTCATCTGGAATGATTTGTTCTGCAAGCAATCGTTTTTAAGTGCTTGGCCTTTCTGCGTGTGAGTCTAAAGCATATATCATATAAGTTGATGGATAGTAGGCCGTCAGGCTGCAGCCTTTTGGGACAGGGCGGGGGGCAGGGGGTGGCCGACTAAATACCCTCTTTTAGCTTCAGTCATTCTGTGCTTCGAAGGGAGCAGCTGGTGTATGAATGGGGACTGTACTGCACCTGTACAAATAAGGCCATCATGTTTGTCGCAGTCTCTGTCATCGCATTCACAGAATTCCCCTGTAATATACCATTCCTGGGGCGAACAGATGCACTTTCCACAGTGACAAGAACCTGAAAGCACAAAGATTATTACTGGCACTTAGAGAACAGTGGAGCTTTTCAGTCAGGCATGGAACATCTCAGGCACACAATCAGTGCCTATTAATAAGCGATTGTCTACAACGAGATCATCAAGATAAAAGCCTATTGAAGAGAAGGGTGTTATAGTGGTGCGCTTTAACTTGATGTGTTCTCTGTAAGGCCCTGCAGTGATTTCCCTCCATTTTGATTTAATCAGGAGTAACTTTGAAAAGAGTGGTTTTTTCTCTTTGTTCCAGAGCTCTAAAATCAAGGCTAGCCTTCCCAGTAGGATTACAGGGTAGGGTGTGTGGGTCTTTTGGCTCTGGTAAGAGGGACAGAAAGGAGATAATCCCCAAAACCTCTGAAGTCTCAAGAATTTAATCAGGGATAAAAATGGTCTGAGGTAATAACAATAAGTCACTTTGTGGCTTATTATGGTGCACAGCTGTGCAGAGGTATAGCACCACTCAACCAATTTTCTTTATTTTTTGGAAGCAGCCCACTCATTTGTGTGTGTGTCATAGTGAAAAGAAGAGTAGAAATGAGGGGCGCCTAACCCCATGCCACAGAAAATGGATACAGCCCAAGCAAAGTGATGCACTTCTAAGATGTTTTTCCCCCACATGGAAAACAGTTAACTCTCTTCCACTGGAATCTATGAGGCCTGAAAGAGTTTAATTTTGGCTGGATCATGTCCTCGCATGAGCAACTGGCTCTCATTATATAGTAATGTGTTGTCTCAGCATTGCTTGTTGGGTAAACTCCTGATATGTATAACTTTTGGCCTCTAATTGGGTGAACTCTCACCCTCTGAACATTTTGAATACCACAAACTTCAAATGAAATAGTGCTAGGTGACATTCCGTTCAAATCACTATATTCATTTATTCATTTAAAATATCTCTTGGCTGCCTTTCAGGGCAGAAGGCAAAAAAGCGATAAAAAATACAATAAAAACAGCCATAAAAAACAAATAGAAACAACCAGAAAAGCAACGATAAAAACCACCAGCAACAACAGCAACATTTCATGGATTTCAGGGGTGACTCCAGAAAAAGAAGAAGCTAGTTTGGGGAAGTGAATGGGTGGCAAAGACTGTTATTATGGGAACAGTTTTTTTGATATAAACATTAAACACATATGTAAGTGAAAACTGGGGAGTGAATGGGGTTGTGGGAAATATTTGAGGGGAGCAAAGGTTATCCCTCTGTCCTTTGGAGTCATCTCTGTTTTATTAGATCACAGTTCTTCGATGACCTTAGTTCATCTGCCAGGAAGATCTTTCCTTGTGTCAAGGCAGGGATTGCCTTTCTGCACGAGACTTTTGTTGTGCACTTGTGATTCCTCACAACCGTAGTTTGCAGGTCCTTTACACGATGTTGTCATTTTCCAGGGCCTTGCAACTATTTTAACATTTTTTCCTAATGAGGAAAGTCTGGTGTATCTCTAAATGGTGTCATGAAACCGAGTGTATTTGTGCAATTCCACTATACCGCACTGTCACTTAGTGGTTGTGTAACGGAACATATAAAAAAGCAGAGAAAGAAAAATTGTGGCGATCGGGGTTGGGAACACATGTAAAAGAGCAAATCTTAATCCCACAAAGAATCCAGAAGCAGAAGCATCAGTAAAGGTGCAGGTTAAAAGCTTCATGTAGAAAAGCTCTGGATCTTTGTGGTCTTATCTTTCTCTGTGTGAAAGAGTAGATGGTGTTGGATTTAGACTCGGCCAACCTGGCCTGAAATCCCTGTTCCACTAGCAGCTTCACTGGCATGCATGGCTATGATTCCTTTGCAGATGATTGTGTATTCAACAACAATGCCTTCGTTAGGAACTACAGGTACATGTTCAGGTGAAGTTGACATGAAGAATTAGTTGTTGAAATACATCCTTTATAAATAAATCTTGCAATCAGAAGCCTGAAAGTGCAGCGAGACATTATGCTGCGGCTGTAGTGGCCAGATGTTTTAGGATGTTATGAAGAACATTTTGTGCAAGAGAGAAAGCTCGCTTAACAGCTTGATCTTAAGTGTTGCGCACCAGCATATAATTATTCAATATGGTATACTGACAACAACTACACTAGCAAAGAGTGTGTGTGTGTAAATATATAAGGCTCCAAGCACGTTTTATTATGGCCTTGGAGCCTAATCATATCAATGCTGCTGCTTAGAATCAGAGTACATGGTCTCATTTGTCATGATGTAGCCATGGGTCATTCTGTCCCAAATTTCAAAGAGTAGGTTGCTGTTGCGGACAGCTAAACCATCACTTGAAACGATGGGAAAGCTTTGTTTCCTTGAGCCTGGAAAGGCTCTCTGATAGTATTAGTTAGACTTACTTAAGCTGGTGACACATGTATGGACTAGAACTGATTTCTTACAGCTATCCCCTCTTCTGGACCTTCCCCCAACTGGATGGTTCCTGGCAGCCTTACCAGCTTGCCCTTGGGTTTGGTGGTGCTTCTGCTGAATTCCAGGTCAGTCCAAAATAAAATCTTCTTCATCCATGATCTGATTGTGGATGAGGGGGTTGAGGTGGTATGTATCACTGAGATCTGGGTGGGTGAACTGGGAGGGGTTACTTTCACCCAGCTTTGCCCTCCTGGGTGCTCAGTGCAGCACCAGCACCAACTTGAGGGCCGGGGAGGGGGATTGCCATGGTCTATACAAATACTATCTCCCTCTCTAGGCTTCCTGTTCTTTCAAGTGCAGGTCTTGAGTGTCTCTACATTGTGTTGGGTACCCGAGGCGCATTAGGGATTCTGCTGGTGTACCATCTGCTGGTGTACCGCTGCCTAACAATCTTGGGGGTTGTCTCGGATCTGGCATTGAGGACCCCCAGAATGGTGGTCTGGGAGATCTCAACTTCCATGCCCAGGCTCCTGTATCCAGGGCAGCTCAGGACTTCATGGCCACCATGACAAACATGGGGTTGTCTCAATATGTCATCGGTCTAACACATGTAAAGGACACACACTTGATCTGGTTTTCTCGACTGGGCAGGAGGATGGTGATCTGAAAGTGGGGGAATTAACATCTATCCCCTTGTCATGGTCAGATCACTTTCTATTGAGGTTTAGACTCTCGGCGGCCTTTCTCCCCTGCAAGGGTGGGGGGGGCTATTAAAATTGTCCACCCCGTAGGCTAGTGGACTCCAATAGATTCTAGAGGGCTCTGGGGGATTTTTCTCCTGTTATGGCTGGTGCTCCTGTTGAAACTTGGGTTGCTCTGTGGAATGCAGAGATGGCTCGGGCAGTTGACACGATCACACCCAAGTGCCCTCTCCCTCTGAGCAGAGCCCAACCAGTTCCTTGGTATACACCTAAGTTGAGGGCAATGAAGCAAGAGGGGAGACGGCTAGAACACAGGTGGAGGAAAACTTGTGCTGAGTCTGATCGAACATGGGCTAAAGCTCACTATCGAGCCTACTCTGTGGCAGTGAGGGTGGCAAAGAGACAATTCTTTTCCAACAGATTTGCATCTTGTCAGTGTCATCCAGCGGAGCTTTTCCGGGTGATTCGTGGCCTGTTACACTCTGGGCCAGGGCGAGAGGTGGTGGAACCCTCGGTAGCATGCTGTGATGAATTTGCATGGCACTTTGAGTCATTCAGATTTGTCATAAATTGGACACCACGCTTAATGCAGTTCTACTTGTAGAGGCTTTCAGAGCACTGTCTGATCCAGTTTTATTGGATGAGTTTCAGTTACTGAGACCTGAGGGTGTGGACAAGGTGCTTGGCCAAGTCTGGTCGGCCACCTGTGTGCTTGACCCTTGCCCTTCATGGTTCATTGCATCAAATAAGGAGGGGATCACCAGCTGGGTCCTGGAGGTTGTAAATGTCTCACTGAGAGAGGGTGGTGTTGGCCTTTTTAAAAGAAGTGGTAATCAGACCACTCCTGAAAAAGCCTAACCTGGATCCAGAGGATGTTAACAATTATAGGCTGGTAGCTAACATCCCCTTCCTGGCAAGGTGCTTGAGAGGGTGGTTGCAGGACAACTCCAGGCACTCTTGAATGAACGGATTATCTAGATCCATTTCAATTGGGCTTCAGGCCTGGTTTTGGAATGGAAACTGCCTTGGTCGCCCTGTGGGATTACCGTTGCTGGGAGAGGGATGGGGAGAGTGCAATCCTGTTAATTCTCTTGGACCTCTTAGCAGCTTTCGATACCATCGACCATGGTATCCTTCTGGATAGGTTGTCTGGGCTGGGAGTTGGAAGCACTGCGTTGGGGTGTTTCCACTCATACTTGGATGGCTGATTCCAGAAGGTGGTGCTGGAGGATTATTGCTAGGCCATGGGGTTCCACAGGGCTATATTTTATCCCCTATGCTGTTCAATATCTACATGAAGCCGCTGGGAGAGGTTATCCAGAGATGTGGGCTGAGGTGTCATCAATATGCGGATAACACCCAGCTCCACCTCCCCTTTTCATCAAACCCAGGTGAGGCAGTGGCTGTTCTGAATCGGTGCCTGAGCACGGTAATGGACTGGATGAGGGCCAACAAACTGAGATTCAATCCATACAAGACAGAGGGACTGTTTGCGGGTGGTTCGTCTATCCATCTAGGTGATGTTCACCCTGTTCTGGAGGGAGTTGCACTCCCTCTAAAGGATTGGGTCCATAGTTTAGGGGTGCTCCTGGATCCAGAACTGTCACTTGAGGCACAGGTGGACTCAGTGGCAAGGAGCACCTTTTATCAGCTTAGGCTGATATACCAACTGTGCCCTTATCTGGACAGAGATAGCCTAGCTACAGTTATCCATGCTCTGATAACCTCTTGTCTGGATTACTGCAATGAGTTAAACGTGGGGCTGCATTTGAAAACAGTCCGGAAACTTCAACTGGTACAAAACCAGGCAGCCAGACTGTTAACAGGGACTGGCCTAATGAGACCACATTATGCCAGTCCTTTTCCAGCTTCACTGGCTGCCAGTCCAGGTCCAACCCCGATTCAGAGTGCTGGTATTAACCTTCAAAGCCCTAAACAGCTTGGGGCCAGGATATCTGAAGGAACGCCTCCTCCCATACATGCCTGCCTGGGCCCTAAGATCATCTTCAGGGGTCCTTCTTCATGAGCCCCTGATAAAGAAAGTAAGGGAGGTGGCTGCCAGGAGGAGGGCCTTCTTGGCTCTGGAATGAGCTCCCTAGAGAGATTTGCCTGGCTCCTATGTTATATTCCTTTCGATGCCAGGCGAAGATCTTTTTATTCTCTCAGCATTTTAAGAGTTTATCATCTTAGCCTTTTAACTTTGCTGTTTTAAATCTGTATTTTAAGTCTGTATTTTAAATCTGTATAGATCTCTGCATTGTTGCTTCATTTTACCCTGATTGTGCTTTTATATTGTATTTTTATATTGGGTTTTTATACTGTTGTTTGTTTGATACTATTGTTTGTTTGATACTTTGATTTGTGTCTGATGGTTTTAACTTTTGTGAACCGCCCAGGGAGCTTCGGCTATTGGGTAGTATAGAAATGCAATAAATAAATAAACAAACCTATTCCAAATATTTTCCAATTACAGGACACTAAATATAACATTGCTCAGAGATCTGTATTTGTGTATTTATTAAATCAAAATAGCTTAAGTAAATTGGTCCGTATTATAATCCTACAAAGAGAAATATTTTGCGATCAACTCCAGACAGAGAAAGAATTTCATGTTTAACTAAAATTGACAAATTCCAGAACAACTTTCCAGTGCTAGAATGGAAAGCTGGGTTTTGCTAAAACAATGAAGGAATGGTGTGATTTCTCTGATTCAGCACTTTGCCCAAAAGGAATGTTGTTGCTTTCTATATTCACCAAGCCAGCTGAATACAAAACACCTCAGCCTAAGAAAAGAACTCAGGTCAAGCCAGACATTGTTGAAGTTCCATTTAGCTTGGAAAAAAGGAGGCTAAGGGAAGACATGATAAAGGTGTACAAAATTCTGCGTAGTGTGGAAATTGTGGATAGGGAGACATTTTTCGCCTTCTCCCATAATACTAGAACCTGGGGTCAGCCCATGAAGCTGATTGATGAGAGATTCGGGACAAATAAAAGGATGTACTTCTTCACACAGTGCATAATTAAACTATGGAATTCACAACCACAAGATGTAGTGATGGCCACCAATTTGGATGGCTTTAAAAGGGGGTTGGATAAATTCCTGGAAGAGAAGGCTATCAATGGCTATTAGTCCTGATGGCTGTGTGCCACTTCCATTATCGAAGGCAGTAAGTCTATATGCACCAGTTGCTGGGGACCATGGGTGGGAGGGTGCTGTTGCACCGTGTCCTGCTTTGTTGGTCCCTGACTGATAGCTGGTTGGCCACTGTGTGAAGAGAGTGCTGGACTGGATGGCCCCTCGGTCTGATCCAGCATGGCATTTCTTATGTTCTTATGTTCATTTACATTGGATTGGATCCATACAAAGTTATACTTGATGTAGACCCACTAAAACCAATGGGTTAATTATTTAGCTCCTCTCCAAAAACACTCCCCCCCCCATTCAAAAATGCACCAGGCAGAGCCAAAAGAAACAGTCACTGGGTGAGCTTCTTTCCTTGACCCCTGCAGTAGGATTTATTTCATTCTTCCTCGGGAGCAGGATCTCCTTATAGCACAGGGAAAAAACAGCGGGCCTCCAAGCAACTCCAAGTGCTTAGAGTTGTACTTTGTGCAACACTGAGGGATGCACACACACTGTTGTTGCCTCTGGCACCCCACCTTTTGTACCTGGTAAGTAAGAGAAGTAGGTTTTGGGTTGACCAGCAGATGCTACCAATCACAAATAGGGCTGTGCAGTGGCTCTGCTCTGCTTCAAAAATCGAAGCAGAGCTCAGTTGAAGGGCTGCTCTGCTCTGATTTTCGAAGCGACTTGGTTGCTTCGCTTCATTGGGTTATCCATCGGAGCTCCACTCCGTTTTCGGGTAACCGCTCTCTTCACAGCAATTAAAACCATAAAATATTGCATAAAACACAATATTAAAACTACATTATAAAACCTCCTTTTGGAAGCCATGTAAACTAACTGTGCTCTTGTTCTGTTCAGCTTCTACTTTTTGTTATCTTTCATCTCCCTCCTCCTCTTCCAGTTTGACTGTCCTTGGCTATTTTCTTGCCCCTCCCCACCCATTCTTCAAATAATTCCCCTCTACTTCCTTCCTTTCTGCTTTCATTCTCTTCACTAAAGTCTCTCCATTTACCAGTTCCTGTTTCCCTCACTGTTCACTTTTGTGGAAAATCTAATATACCAGTGGGGTTTCTTGGGGCTTATAGTCCTTTCCTCAGCAACGAAGTATCAAGACACCCTCCTGCCGAACTACATCACCCACAATGTTTCATGGAGCAAAACAGTGCTGTGCATTGCCCTCTGGGAAGCACTGTACCAGCTCGCCACCCTGTGCCCAGCTGCTGAAGGAGCCATGGAGCACGGCGGGACTACAGTTCCCATCGTGCCTCAGGCTGGTGCATTCAATGGTAGAGTGACCAGATAAAATCCAGGTCAGGGCTCATGTAACTTTAACAGTTGTAGAGAAAAGGGAATTTCAGCCAGTGTCATTTGTATGCAATTAGTTCCTGGTGATATTCCCTCTTCATCACAACAGTTAAAGGTACATGCACTATACTAGAGTGACCATATACAAAAGAAGGCAGGGCCCCTGCAACTTTAACTGTTGTGATGAAGAGGGAATTTCACCAGGAACTAATTGCATACAAATGACACCTGCTGAAATTCCCTTTTCTCTACAACTGTTAAAGTTACATGAGCCCTGACCTGGATTTTATCTGGTCAGCCTATTCAGTGGAAGCTCATCTGCTCCTAATAGTGGCCAGCTGGACTGTGGCACAGCTCACTTGGCAGCATCATGGGGTGTTATTTCCCCCTCTTCCCCCCTTCCCCCTCCCCTCACACACCCTGGCAAACCGAAGACCTGGCACCATGGGCGGGGAGGAGGAGATCGTGCACATTGCCAAGTGCCTCAACAAGATGGCCGCCAAGAAAAGCATGGTGAGTCAAAAACAAGCCTTAGAAAAAATCTTAAAAACTCGTTGGATACCTTCGAAACTCCAATGGGGCTCCCCTCCACTCCGAAGATATCCAACAGTTTAAAATACGTCCCCACTCTGCTCCGCAAATACAAAGCTTTGACAGAGCTCCATCGAACCTTCAGATTTGTGAAGCGGAATGCACATCCCTACTAACAAGGTCTTCTCAAACACAGCCTGTTTCCCCAACTCCAGCCCCCAATGGATCTACTCTTAAGTATGACTAAATTTGGGTCTAACCAATGAGTTTCTGTTCCAACTCACTAAAATAACTTGTCAAGATTCTGTACACAAAAGACCAAAAAGGCTTCAGCTTTTCTGAGAAAGGTAGCAGATTTTTTTTCCTGAAGCTGGCTTATTTTACCTGAAGATCCAAGTCTTTTTATGTTTCCAAGTCAGCAAAAATATTAGCCTGACATAATTCGCTTTGGACAAGGCTGCAGCAGTTACCTACTAAGCACAACTGCAGCACCAACAATCCCCATGGTGAGAAATCAAAGAAAGAAAATTAAAAGAAGAAAGTGATAATCACTACTCAGATGCTGAATTGCAAAAGTCTCACCAAAGATTTAAATGGGGGTGGAGTGAGGAAGGATCTAACAAGATGAGAGACATGAAAGGCAAAGCAATAACAACACTTCCTTAAGGGAATGGCCCCAGGATTATTACAGTGAGTACAGACTGTGGCTATATCAAATGTTTGCCCATTCAAAGCAAAAATATTTCCCACCCCCCTTTAAAGCAGTCAAATATTGATTTTCTTTGAAATTATTTGCAGCCCTTGTTGTTTCCCCTAGCAGCTGCGGCATTAGCATCATATTTTGTTCCTAAAATGATCCCAGCCAATCAGGGATCACATAGTGAATAGGATGACCTGATCACATTATGTAACTGATAAGATTTAGCTATGTGCCAACACCACCGGGAGCAAACGAAGCTAATTTAGACTGAGGGCAGTGCTTCCTGGTTAAGACATGGGTGAGCCTAAACAAGAAGTGAATGGATGAAGTCACTGAAGGCCAAATAATAATAAAAATAAAAACTACTTCTCTCACTTTTGTCCTTCTCTCATAATACTAGAACCCAGGGTTATCCCGTTAAGCTGAGTGGTGGGAGGTTCAGGACAGATAAAAGGAAGTACTTCTTCACACAGCACATAGTCAAACTATGGAATTCACTAACACAAGATATATTGATGGTCACCAATTTGATGGCTTTAAAAGGGGATTGGTCCAGTATCAGGGGCAGAAAGCCTATATACACCAGTTGCTGAGGAACATAGGTGGGAGGGTGCTGCTGCACCATGTCCTGCTTTGTTGGTCCCTGGTCAACAGCTCATTGGCCACTATGTGAAGAGAGTGCTGGATTAAATGGACCCTTGGGGGTTATTTCTGAGTAGACATGCACAGGATTTCACCATAATTAGCTCTTTGCATCCTGACCCATGAATGGAAACTGCAGTTTAAGGACATCACTGTACATTCCGTGTGTCCAGAGTAGTCCAATACACAGCTGCAGATTCTGCCCATTTGACAAAGGTAAAAAGGTGTTGATGTTTTTAAATGAAAACAAAACAAATATCTCACCGTTTCATAGATATAGATATAGATATCTTACATTCTTTTCTTCAGTGTCAGGCATTGCCATTGGACTCACCACTGGGACAGCCTAACCCTAAAATGCAGGCATTTGTTACAAACTCCATTGAAAGCTCAAGGTATAAGCAAGATACAACTTGCAAGTGGAAACTCATTACAATAGAACAAGGTATAAGACACCTGAAATAAAGGAACTCAGCAAACTCTGATGGATGTTAATGGAATGGGCAGTGAGAGAGAATGAACCTTCCCACTCCAGGCAAGTTTTATATTTCCTTCACACAAGTTTAGCAAATGTACACGCGCCTGCTGCTTGTAGCAGGTAGAACATAATGGCAAAATGTAGTCCGTAATACACAATGGCCCCATATAGATATACACACCCACAAGTACACCTCCAAATGGAATCACATGGTGCTGCCAAGCAGAGTTTTGAAGCAAAGCTTTTAAACACGGTAAGGAGAACCTCACGACCAGAGTTCTATGTATTGTAAAGCCATTTTGAAAAGCTGTTTTAACAGCAAGGGGGCTATGAAAGAAAGCGCTATAATTTGTAACCCACGGGTTGTGCTTTTTAATCTCCTGGAACATGCTTGTAACGCAGTATCACTCCGTTTCCCACACTTACCTTTTTCTGAGCACAATATGCCATCTGCCGATTCACAAAAACTTCTGCTCTCTTCTTCCGTCATGTTGCACTTCCTTGGATGTTGACATAATTTTCCAAACCATCCACCCTTACAAATGCATCGACCACAGGAACAGGTCCCATGACCTAGAATGAGAGTCAGCGAGACAAGGAGCTGAGATATTTATTTTCCTGTTCTGTCAGGAAGAGCTATTCTCAATTTACTACAAGGCTGTGAGGTCTGTTAGGCTGAGAAAAAGTGGTTTGGCCCAAAATAGTTTGCCATCCTACCTGCCATCCCCCAAGCATGTCCCAGATAGGGATAGCTGAGAATTTCATTTCGGTTTGTTTGTGAACCAAAGATTCACACAATTTTCCATATTTAGGACAAAAAAAGAACTTGAGATAGAATGAATATATATATATTCATTCTATCTCAAGTTCTTTTTGTGTGTGTGTGTGTGTGTGTGTGTGTGTGTATGAGAGAGAATGTGGAGGAAACCAATACTGATGGTTTCATCCAGCCAGGCCCAGGGTCTTGAGTGCTTTGCTCTTAAATGTCTGGGTTTGAATCCCTCTATATTCAGTCAAGTTGGAGGTGCCGAATCAGGATCACCACCTCTTTTTCTGGCAAGTTCCTCATCTTTAACAACTACATGGCAGGCAGGTAAATCATGTTGCTCTCCAAGCTGGGAATAGTTGTATCTATTAAGTTTGGCTGGTGCAGATAGAAGAGATTTCATTTCATTTCTGGAAAGAATTTACCAAAATTCACAACGTTCTTCATATTCTGGAGAGAAAGAAACTTGAGATTTTTTTTTAAAAAAATGTGAATGCAGGAGAAAGCAAAACTAACAGAATTCACCCACCCTTAGTTGCAGGTAGTCATGACTAGCCTGCATCTCCATAGTATGTGTTCACTCCATGTCTTGGCCCACCCTCTGGTTTCAGTGTAGGATTAGCTGGTTGCATGAGGGCTGCACAGGAATTTTTTACCTGTTGGCCAAAGTGTTATGTGGTGATGTATATATATATATATATATATATATATGTGTGTGTGTGTGTGTGTGTGTGTGTGTGCGCTCACTCTACAGTGTTTATCTGGAGTGGCTCAGCAAGTACTGTCTGATGCAAAGCTAATTCACAGGTATGTTAGTTGGTCACAACAATGACAGGTAAGAACATAGGTGAGCAGTTTGAAGTATCTTTAAGGTGATGAGGGATTCCCAGAATTTTGTCTGGACTGCATGTTTAATGAACCAACCTAATATGCACTTGCTGGACTAATATGCAGTCCGCAATACAGTTATCCTTCCAAATTTTGCAAGGCAGTTCTTGGCTAAAAATGCACACAAAATTTTTTATACTTTTAAAAATTGAAGAATAATGTGGAAATTGGACTTAATGATTGAATGCATGTGAAACTGACACTGACCAAATTTACACTGATTTGTACATTCCCTAGGTGATATATGGAACCCTCTGTGATGACTCTAGTTCACCCACCCAGCACGTGGAGCCCAGAGGGAGTGACTCAGGAAGGCCTCCCTCAACACCTGAAGAGGTGGGGCAGATGGGGGTGGAGATAGGAATCACACTAACTGAATGAATTAATAAGATTTTATTGCTACAACCACTGGCTACACTCACCACCACCAAAAACAGATAAAAATAAATACAAAAAATGCATCAAAAGCAGAATTTTGTAATCAATAACTTATCATCCCTCATAAAGAGTAGAAAATTAGTCCAATGTTTAAGAGTTGAAAGGGGAAAATCTGCCACTGTCAATAAAATCACCTTATTGTGAGTTGTAAACAAACAAACAAACAAACAAACAAACATGTTTTTTCCTCCAAATTAGACCAAGAAGTTTTCCCCATAAGAACAGGATCTAAAAACTTTGTTCCAGCTGTAAAGAAAATAGGACAATAAAACAAACAATGAAGGAAGCCCTCCGCTGACCTGCTGCCATGTGAACATAGTCTTGAATAATAAGAAATTGTATTAAAGTCTCCTTCTAAGAGAGCGGTTAACATCTGGTGCATCCTGAATCTGATTAGGACATTTCTGAGGGTAGGATGGAGGTAAGCTTCAGAGAGCTCTCACTGTCAAAACTGAATGTAAACCGTGCAAACCAGGGAGCTGTCTTGTCACATGCAAAATAGCACCGAGGTCAGACTGAATGGACACAGTGGGCTTGTTCAGACGACACACTAAGCCATGGTTAGGCTGCTCACCCTTTTGCAGCAAGCGGTTAGTGAGAGTGTTTGAACTGTGGTTACCTAGCCACCATGGCTAGGAATGGTTCAGGTGACACACTAAGGCCCTTCCTACACCTAAGGGTCTAGCGGGAGGAAGGGGGAGGATCGCAGACTTGCCTGCTTCCGTGATCCTCCCCCAGCTTCTATACGGCTGTGAGACATCCCAGGAGGGAAGAGGGACGTTGTGGGTGCAATTTTTTTTAGAAGAGAAGCCGGTTGCGATCTGGCAAAAAAAGTAAGTAACCCCCCCCCCATGAAACTCTGAGCCCATCCCAGGGATGGCAAAATTGCTGCTCCCCTCCCCCAAAGGGCACGGAGCCCCCTGAACAGCTCCATGCCCGGTTTGAAAGCGACATTTACTCACGAGTAGGCAGGAAGAAGGCAGGATGGGCGGCCACACCCCTCTGGAGCTTGGGATCTTCTCAAGACCGCGGGAAAAAATGGGATAACCGAGGTCTCGGTTATCCTGGGGAAAGTCTCTGCCCATGCCTGATTGCCTCCTGGATCCCCTGTGCATCATATGGATGCACAGGGATGCTCCTGAGCTGATCCCAGGATAAATGGCTGGTATAGACATGGCCTATGTCATGGTTCACATGACACTTTAAGCTATAATGGTGAGCTCAAAATGCTTAACCATCATGGTTTTAGTGTGTTGTCTGAACAGGGCCAAAGTGGAACTGTTTGCCAAAAAACTGTTTGCAAGGAGTAAAATTCAGCATGGAAAAATACTCCAAACCAGGTTGCACAATTAGCTGACTTAGCTCCCATTTGCTCTACAAGACACAGCTTCGGTAAACAGGTACTTGAAAGAGAAAGTACTTTAAGCCAATAATTAAGGGCAAAATCCTATCAGATCGACACCTGCTAAACAGAAGGCTCGAATCTCAGAGCCTTCCAAGTATCCTATGTCCTATTGCGCTGCTGCCAGCAGGGCAGGACAAATGACAGAGGTATTTTTGGGGGGCTGGGGAGGCCATAGGATTTTTCATATCCAGGCCTCTCATATCTCCTCCCCTTCTCACCCACCAGAAAGTCTTTTTGACCTCTATGCGGTCCTCTGATCTGCTTTTGTGACCTCAGAAAGCAGGCACAATGGTTCTTTCCATAGCAGCTATAAGGAGCTGGGAGGGTGTTTGCGAAGAGGCATCTGATTGTGTAGTCCTTCTCCTGAAGTCACAGCAGTGTCTACAGCTTTGAGAGGGGAAATCCGAGAAATCCCATGGTCCGTGAAACACTCTACAGGGACCAAAGTGTTGTTCTGTAAAAGTCTTAAGGACAATAATAGATTTTATGCTATTGCACAAGTTTCTTCTTGTAGGAACAATATAGAGGTACCCCTGGAGACACCAGGGATCATTCTTCATCATTTATTTATTTTGGAGGGGGAAAATCTCCACATCCAGTAGAATTTTCAAACTCCATATATCTCCTCCATAGGACAAATGTGATAAAACTTTGCCTTCCGTAGCCCCATGATTGGTTGAATTTGAAGACCACACCTTGTGCAGAAAAACCTTAATATTCCATTTATTAATACCGTTAATTTCATCAATTTATAATCCCCGCAGCTACCAGATGATGAGAATAGTAAAAACAGGTATCAATATGAGGAAACTTGCTCAATAGAGTGAATTATCTGTTCTACACTTATGTTTCAGAGTCTTACATCCAAAGACCATAGTCTTGGTCTTCCCATAGTTGGTAAGACAATATATTTTTTAGAATACTTAACCAATGCTGATAGTAATCTATGTCAGCCAATCTGGGTATGGGATATCAGAATCATATCATCAGCACAGAGGAAAAAGGACAACTTTCTTTTGAAGAATTTCACAGGAAAAAAAGAAACACTTCTCAGATTTAAAGCAATACCGTTAACAAACAGATTGAAATTTCATTCATTTATTCATTATCTCCAATTTATGACTAGGTAAGGTTCATCCTAATTTAAGGCAGGGATAGTTACAGGGAGGTTCCTGAATGAATAGTAGTTTCCCACACAGAATGAGGATTGTTGCAGATCTTGTATTAAAGCTACAATAAAGAGGTGTCTCTAGTTAATCCAATAACACACGTCTAATCACACTATTTCAAAGGGGTGGGTGCAAATGCCGGTTGCACACAGTGCTGCTTAGCACTGTAAACACTGGTGTGCATCAAGGGAGAGTTCTTAGCGAATGAAGTGTGAATCACTCCTTCAGTCATTCTTTAATAAACAGGAGTTGGGGTGGGGGGAGAGAAAACTTTGTTAATCTCCATTTTCATCTGTCTAAATGTCTTTGAGATGTTCTTATCTGTGTACACAGTTGTCTTAAGAACAACTTGTGAATTCAGGACACATTACAATTTCCAGGCCATTTATTGATTGTTCCCCATTTTGGATTGTAATTGCTATACAAAGTTAAGCCTGCAATAAAAATGACATGCTGTGTAGTTTATGGTGGACAAACTGGTTCTCTTTCTGCACTTACCTCCACAAATATTAATGTACCTACATATACAGGACCTTGCTGGTAAAACCATCGGTAGTGTTCTCTACATGTTTAGCCTACATGACTGATTTACAACCAGGTGCAGGCTCCAATGTACAATGGATCTGGGTAGACTATCACAATACTTACAAAAATAATAATCAAAAGCAAGATGTTTTTGATTATAAATAAACCAAATATACATTTCCATGTACCAGTACTAAACAGAGAGGAAAGAGGATAGAGTGCACACAATATCCATACTTAGCCAGCAAAACCTAAGTGTTTGGTACCATACTGAGGGATTAAATGAGGTAGCCTTTTTTGATAGTCTATGACACTATTTAAATTATTAATCATGATAGATGTTGGTTTCACAATAATTGTGTAAAAAAAAAAAAATGACCAGAAGCTATCCATATAGAACCTAGTTGAATACCTCAAGAAGGTACAAACAACCTCATGCAAAAAGTGTGAAATGTATTGCTTCAAATTCTGAACACTTTTAAGTATTATGTATTTTGCAGTTTTTTGGGGGGGGAGGTTACACAATTAAAGTGAAACCTACTAATTAATCATGACCCTCATGGCAAATAATGTTACTAGAGTTATGGGCTATTTTAAAAATGTATACCTTATTTAATCCCTCAAGATTGTACCATGCACTCCTGGCCCATAGAGGAAAAGTTCCTACAGCACAAAACTGTAAGAGCCCAGTACTATCGTACAGCCTATAGCATCAGAAAATACCATTTATTGAGGAACATTCATGCAAACATCTTCGTTGCTTAGAATTCTTACCACTGTTCTCAATCTTTTCACCCTCTCTGCATTACCAGGTTGAATCCCATGTGGAACCAACAAAATCCTATTTAACCCAATAATTGTGATATCACCCTTAGATCTAGAGAATGGGATTCAAATTCTTCTCTCGTGGATTTATTGGTTGATCCCGCCCAGACATCTCTCTCTCTCTCTCTCTCTCTCTCTCTCTCTCTCTCTTCCCCAACTGTGGTATGGGAATAATAGCTCCCCTCACAGAGAAGTTGTGATGATGACAAGACCCTCCCCTCCAATGTAAAACATGTTGAACGCTGAAAGTGCAATTCAAAGTATTTAGTTGGTCTATATTGTTTCTCACATCAAAGGAAATGTTATCCTCCCAGGACATTTTCATTCCTAGATTTGGATTTGGATGTTCCATGGATTTCCTTTTAAAGCAGCTCACATTTGAAATGGGTGAGATATTCTAACCATGTCTGACATACCAAGGAGATGGAGGACCTGTGAAGTCTGCAATCCTAAGCGCATTTACTTGGAAATAAGCTGCATTGCAATCAATGGCATTATTTTAAGTGAAAGTGCTTAGGATGTGATCAGAATGGAGCAATGTATTTAGGGCTTCCATTCTTTTCACTTCTCAGAGCATGAGGCTAAATAGCTGGGCGACAGGATTTGCTGAGAATGCTCATTCCTTTCTTCTTGGGATGACGGACAGCTGCATTTTCAAGTCACTCTAACCATGCAAGATCACGGCAGCTTTCTCCCTCATCTATCACATTCTTCTCCTTATATTTACCTGGGCCTACAATTGGAAAAGCAAGCTATTAATCAATCTCTGCTAGTCAGAGAAGGCAATTTACAAATAATCCTTATTCAGATCACCTCCGTTGCCATTCATGTTTTCTTTCTCATTTCAGTAGGCATTTAATCTTGGGACAAAATTTCTGCCTTTCTCCAAGATCCCTCCACTTTAAACGTATTCTGCTTTCTAAGAGCAGTTAGGCCAGAGAAAGAGGCTGAAGTTAGTTCCTAGTTCCCATTCCCTTATTCAATATGAAGCAGCAGGCCCAGCCTGAAGAAACAGATGTTTATATGCCTCTGAACCTTAACATAAGCTGTGGGCTATGCTATATCATTCATCTCCATGCAGAAGTATGTCCTGGGCAGCAGATGTTTCCTTTGCAGCAGATTGTGTGTGTGTGTAAAGGTGCAATCCTATGCATGTTTAGACCCCCCAAAAAGTCCAACAACTCCCAACATCCCTCCATCCAGCCATGTTGGCTGGAGCTTTCTGAGAATTGTAGGCCATTATTCCTTCTATGTATGCATAGGATTGCACCCTAAATGTCTTTGTGCAGCCAAAGAGTAAAGCACATTACAAGGGAATAATTGGAGTGTGCATTGGGTTTGATGGAATCCAGAACTGAATCAGGTTGATTTGGAGAGATTTGGGAGATGTCTGAATCAAAGCGAGGCTTCTCCGAAGCAGATTGAATCCTGAAGATCTGGGATTCAGAGAGACACCAATAGTATGCCTTCAAACACTGATACATTTATCCCCAGCTGCTCCATATAAGGAAAATAGGATGGAGGGAGGAAAAGGAGGAGGTGAAGCTCTGTGATTGAATGGTTTTACCATGGTGCTCCAATCCCAGTGCTGTTAAACTGTTTAACAAAATCATGTTTCTTATTGGCTACATTGTTTGGTGAGGTGAGCCTTGATTAGACGGGTTCTGTTGTTGCTTCTTGAGGATTGCGCTGGGAATTTCAGCATAATGAGCATGTGCTGAGACCTCATTGCAAGGGGTCTTTACTTCCATTCTTCAACTTCTCGGGTTCAGGGAGGAAGTGGCAGGCATCACTCCTACAATTATGTGTAGTCAAAAAGAGTGTGCAAGTGGCAGAGTAGGTTGAATAGCGAGCAGGTCCTTTACAAATGAGACAAGAAGGATCTCCCTTTAGTTTGCTTGTTTTCGTTTTAATTTCCCTTTGTGCTGATACATGTGTTTTTCATCTCCTTGCAACTACGGTCGTTATCACATGGGCAGTTTTAAGCACGCCCACCTCAGCTTTGCTCCACTTCTTCAGCACTGGGTTCGCATGACGTCATTCCCCTCCTGCTGCTGTCTGGCCCTGAGCTCACAGGTTTTAGTTTCTGTTTCAGTTTATCCCTCAACGGGCAAAATCCGAAGCAGGCAAAGTTCAATAGGCCAAGCTGAGGTATCACAGCTATACTGACCACGTGTGATTCAAACCGCTAGACTCAAATACGAAACGGAGGGGGAAGCCATAGAAGCAACCCGAGGGGCGGGAGGGGGGGAAATAAGTGTGATAAAGCCCTCTAATACTGGGCTTTCGGTAGGCATTGGAAAATAGGAACAACTCCACATGCTTCCAGACACTAGGGGGCAGTAGAGAATGTCTTGCTCATCCCCCAAGTTGTCTGATCAGTTCCTTTTTCCAGTTTCCTCTCTTTCCTCCTCCTCCTCTTGCCTCTGCAGCAAGAACCATGTGGTCTCTCCAGAGAGGAAGCAAGTAACCATATATTATGCCTTCGCTTATTTACAGTCATACACTCATCTTTAGTGTGTGCTTGTAGTTAAACTGTTGGATAGCCTTCCCTAGTGATATGCATAAAAGAAGGTTTGGTTTGAACTTCTTTTAAACTGGCCCTAGTCTGCATTTGTTACCTCAAATACTACATACAGTGTTACCATACTGTCCCCCCGCTCTGCAATTGTTTGTGGATTAAAACAACAACAACAGCTCATTTGTTCTCCACTGTTCACTTTATATAACATGTATGTTTGGGGGCTGTTGGAGAGCAGGCTTGTAGGAGGTTGTTCATTTCATGTAAGGAATCTTTCCTATTAAATGGAATGCATGATTGATGCTGGGCAACATGCTTTAATTTAAGAATAACATACCACTACAGATGGTGCCATCTATGTCTTCACACTGCCGATTATCACATTCGCAGATTTTGCCATAGATTTTGGATTCTCCTGGAGGGAAGCAAGTGCACTGGCCACATTCACATTTCCCTGTAAGAATATTCACCCATTAGTCACAGGTGCAACACAGACAAATAACTATGAGCCAGGATCAAGCTAGTAAAGAAACATAAACATCAGCCCAAAATGTAAATGTAATATTTTTAAAGGGAGAAAGTGTCATTCTGTTAGCGCAAATTGCATTGCGCTAGAGTGAACTAGGTTCCAAACTAAGCACAAGAGGGGAATCCAACTGATGTTTCAATTGTGCAAGAGCAGCTGCGCAAGCGGTCACACAAGGGGTTATGCATTGCGCCTGTGTAAACACTGTGCAACCAATTGAACATTATGCTTGCACAACCCATTGTTGCACATTACACTTGAGCAATCCATTGTGCAATGGGAAGGTTTGGTGGAGCTCTGCTAGAGCTATGTGGATTCCAGAATGACACTGTTGTTACTGCCCCTAGAAAAGTAGGGATCCTTCATGTCTCCAATGCACTTAGTGGAATGGGTAGTTTGGCCCTTGGGAAAACAGGAAGCTGCATTGTACCAGGGCAAATTCTTTGTCTATCTAGCCCAGTATTGTCTACTCAGACTGGCAGTGGCATTCTAGGACCACAGGCAGAAAGGGATCTTTCCCATCACCAGATCCTAACTGGAGGCTGAGGACTATACCTGAGGCAATCTACAAGCAACATAGGTGCTCTATCAGTGAGATAGGGCAAACACTGGGCTAGGCAGCCATCTTTTTACACTGCTGCAGAAATATTTGGAACCTTGAGGCGGGGCCTTGAGGTCTCAGTGCACACCAATATTTCTCGATATGGTTCTTGCCAACATCCATTATCACTTTCCACCAGTCCCGTCCCAGTGCAACAGGTGCAATTCAGATTGCACTGCCTCCAGGGGGCTGTCTATATGTTTAAAAAACCCCATGGTGGCTGTGAGGTAGTGCTGCGTTGGTTATATACCAATTCACAGCCACTGCGGGCCTTTCCTGGAAAACTGTGTGTTTAAAAATCATGGACTTAACCCGACTTTTTATGCTGCAGTGAGGTCACCACACCTCTTCCGCTGTCTGACCTCACTCCAGTGTCTACCTGGGGACATTCCCGGGTGTAAGGTGACCTCTGATTGGTTGCCAGAAGTTGAGCAGAGGGCAGGGGGTGGGCCTGGCAAGCTGAATGGCCACCAGAAAGCCCATGCTGCCTCTTGCCTTCAGGATTACCAAGCCATCCCACAGCAGCAAAAGCACCGGGTTTTCCAAAAGCTGCGGCAACACGGCGCCATGAAGGCATCCCCCAGAACAGAGAGAAAGTTTTCCAGGGATAGGTGCTAGAGTGCTTCAGCCAGTACTAAGTGTTGATTCTCACATGTTTTATAAACTATATTCACTTCGAAGATCTGTCTCCAAGTTTGAAAATAAAATGTTCTGACACCACTGTGTGTACAGAGTGCTGGACTAGATGGAACCTCGGTCTGATCCAGCATGGCACTTCTTATGTTCTTATGACAGGGCATCAAATCCAGATTTCTTTTGATGATTCCATTTTTAAAGGGTTAATCAAAAGCTGGTAAGTAACAGGTCTGCATATATACATATTATCAAGTCACTCCTAGTCTCTTCCTGTTCACAAAGAGAACCTGAAATCGGTATTCTTTAGTGGCGGTTTTGCACACTACTTTCGACAATCCTTATGAGTGTATCCTGCAATCACAACTAGAGTTGGATTGCATTATCAACAAAGTATACTGACTAAAAGACAAAGTAATTTACAAGTCAGTGAATACAAAGGAATATTGAACCCAATCCGTTCAATATTTTTATTTTGTTTTCTGCTGAAATGGAAAGTATACACTAATATCCTCTGTAGCATTCTTTACCATTTCAATCTCTTGACCACCCCCCAACAGCAGCCAAATTGCTTGACACATAGACTGAAAGGCTTAGTCACACAGCACAGGACTACATTTCAGGTCACTACATAAAAGAGGCTGGCCTATTGGGCCAAAGAAACCCAAGAGTAGCAGAAACAGGGGAGCACATTTTCAGGACCCAGAGTGAGATAATTTCAGCAGTTGTACTATTTTATCAAATATAGCTGCTGTGGAAATGACAGCAGGGCCGCTTGTGCTGCCTGCATCTTCTGGCTCCGCATTGTGATAACCACACTTTTGACACAAACTTGATAATTTGAGTAATCAGAGGCTCACACAAAGCTGAAAAGGGATCAACACTTCACCAACGCATTCTTCCCTTTGCTGGAATAATAGTTTTGCCATAGCAACCCTATTACCACAGTGTGGGGGAAGTGAACACCGGAAATATCCTAAATTCACTTTAAAAGTACAAGGCATGTAGAAACAATGACATATTTCAGGGTGATGATCATCTATACTTTCAGTAAGTCAAACCAGTGCAGGTTAGCAATGGGCAAATGCCTTGCAGCTCAATTTGGCATCAGCTCAACATTTACAAGCTTTCCTTGAGTATTTTTTTTAAAAAAGCTCTTAAATTTGCCAAGTGAGTGTTTGTGAATAGGGTGCCCATAAGCGTGCACAAGACATGTGCCGGGTGTGTCCAGGCACACCCTAATGTCTCAAGCAAGAAGTACCGAATTGAGGGGGCCACTGAGTAGAGATTCAGAGGGGGATCCAGATGCAGCAGGAATACTGGGGCTTGAGGAGCAATTCATTCCCTCCCCCGCAACTGCCCTACTGCAGTCAGGCAAGCCGAACGCAGAGTGGGGCATCAGTGTCTACAGTGTTTAATAAATAAATGAATAAAAATGTCCTTCATGACTGAGTAGTCAATAAATGTTCACCTTTTAAAAAATTAAAATAAAATTCATGGGGTGCACACACTGATGAGGGTGCCATGCGCACACGCCTTGATTGTATTGCCCCCTGGAAATACAATATTGGATTGGATCCAATGGATCCTCACACAAGTGGGAACCCACTCATGCAATGGGACTTCCCTGCCTTCTTTCCCCCTGCAGCCCCCCCCCCCCATATGTGCCCCAAATCCGTTCTGGAGAGTACTCCAATCTTGCAGAGCAAATTTGGGGGCAACTCAGGAGGCTGCAGTGGGGAATGGAAAATACAATCTGTCAGCGGTTCCGTTTTGCTAGTGGAATGACACCACTGGATAAAACCCAATAGCTCCCAGCATCAGCTACAGCAGAGAGTTCCGAAGGGAGAGGCGGGTTATAAATAAATAAATATATTATTATTATTATTATTATTATTATTATTATTATTAGAGCTCCTTGGAAATCCCATTGCCACTGCCAAGCAAAAACACTTGGAAACAAGTGTTCAGATCTGGGTTGGGGGGGGGGGGGGGACAGCAACCATATAAAACCTTTGCATGGAACAACTGACTAGAACCCCAAACAAAAGATTTGCCAGTTGGGTGGTCTGGTCACATCGTTTCACGGCAATCGATGAGAATTTAAGGGAAAATAAGAGATTAATATTGAAGCACTTTTTGTGCAGGTTTCCATAAGGCAGCTGTTGAACACTCGACCATACATGCTGAATATCACATTATATACTTCAAGCTAGTGAAGAAATTCTGGGGAAATAGTGTTCAGTTCTGAACAAGAGGGTCCTGCAACAAAATGTTGTGGGGTTCATAGGTCCAGTGAGTCAGGCCATGCCCGCCCCCATTCCAATCTTCCTCACACCTGTTCCCCCTCCCACAACACACACACACACACACACACACAGTATGCACACTCAATCCTCATTGGACTTTGGGGGGGGGGTTCTCCTCTGCCATTGCCCCTTAAGGTATTTCCCCTTAAATCAAATCAAATCTATGGATGGGGCTTCTATTGACAAAGTGAAAGAAGGGAGAGCAGAGGATGCTATAGTAGAAATAAACCCTATGGCAAGGAACATGGGTCTGATCCAAGTTAGGAGTGAACACACTACATCAACCAGGAACTCAAAAGGAGGCTTTTTAGTGGCACAAACTAGCTTGCAATGAGGTACTTCGAAGAAGAAAAGCTAAGATGTAACACGAGGTCAAATGATCTAGAGCAACCTAGAACAGATATAATTCAGCCAAGGAGATCCAAAGCTTCTTTGTACTTCTGCAAACCATGCAGATCCCTCCAGCCTGCTGATACCTCCCTTTTGTGGACCTTCTTTTGATTCCATGATCAACAGCACTCGCAACCTGAACATCAGAGAAAAAGAAGCAATCACATAGCTGAGCAATATGAGCTGGACAGATCCTCTTTTGCATTTGTCCAAGAAACTTGAAACATCAGGCGACATCTCTGTTAGAGATTATGGCGCAAACAAATGAGTTTGGGTGACCAGATTTTAAAAATAAAAATCCCGGTCCCCCACTCACCCACCCCCACCCAAAACAACCCCCCCACCAAGCCACCCCCCCCCCAAAAAAACCAGCCTGGACCTACCGCCGGGTTCCTCCGCCGCCCGTGCGGGGTCCTCCGTCGCCTGCGCGGCCGCGCGGGGTCCTCCGTCGCCCGCGCCGGGTCCTCCGTCGCCGCCCATGTGGAAGAGGCGGGAGAGGGTCAGATCCGGAAGTGACGTAACCGGCCCTCTCCCGTCTCTTCCGCGATGAGCCCCAAGGAGGCCAGAGGCCGCGTGGAAGAGGCGGGAGAGGGCCGGTTACATCACTTCCGGATTCGGCCCTTTCCTGCCTCTTCTGCGCAGCCTCTGGCCTTACAAGCCCGGCAGCGGCGGCGAAGGCGGCAGAGGAGCCCGGGAAGCGGCCGCCCCAGCAGGTAAGTGACCCCTTCGTGCTGCCTTACCTGCTGGGGCAGCCGCTTCCCGGGCTCCTCCGCCGCCGGGTCTACCGCCGCTCCTTGCTTGCTGCCACCGCCGCGTGACCCCCCGCCACCCCGGTTTGCCCCCCCACCCCCCGGTTGGGCCGGTTTGCCCCTGGATTCCCGGTTAGGACTGGGAAATCCCGAGCCACCTGGTCAGCCTAAAATGAGTGGCATTTGTGGCACTCGGTGACAAGAGGCTATCTTTCCAGAGCCTCTGACCACTCCTGCAGTGGAGGCTGGTGAAGTGGTTTGCTCAGAGACATCAGCCACTGCAGGGAAACCAAAGGAGCAGAAGAATTCCCATCTTTATGGGGGGTGGGACCATAAAACTCACATGCACACAAGGTATTTGGGAAAGCAGAGATGTCAGGGACACTCTGTGGACGTTCCGTAGATATCAAAGAAGATGGGGGTGTGGGGCAAAAAGGAAAAGCTCCATGGAATAAAGGGACAGATTCCACACATTCCTAAGTATGAACAATGGATTCAATGCAGGAAATTTCCCTCCCCTGCCCATTTCATTTTTCAAAGCCTAAAAATCCTTGCTGTTAGATGGCAACAATAGCCATGTAGTAGGCTGACCAGATAAAATCCAGGTCAGGGCTCATGTAACTTTAACAGTTGTAGAGAAAAGGGAATTTCAGCCAGTGTCATTTGTATGCAATTAGTTCCTGGTGAAATTCCCTCTTCATCACAACTGTTAAAGGTGCATGCACTATACTAGAGTGACCATATACAACAGAAGGCAGGGCCTCTGCAACTTTAACAGTTGTGATGAAGAGGGAATTTCACCAGGAACTAATTGCATACAAATGACACTGGCTGAAATTCCCTTTTCTCTACAACTGTTAAAGTTACATGAGCCCTGACCTGGATTTTATCTGGTCAGCCTACATGTAGGCTGCAACCATGAACAAACCTACCCAGGAGCATGTCTTATGGACCTCAGTGGGACTTAATTTGAAGTAGGACTTGAAAAAAAATGATGCCAGCCCTGGTAATGGTGTAAAGAAAAGGGGAGGGGAAACCCTTTCCCTTCCATCTTTGCCTCTGCAAGGCCAGCAGGACTTAAATGCAACAGTTCCTACACCATTGACTCTCCCCACCCAAATTCCATAGGATTGCTCTGCCTATCTCTCTAATACAGGGGTGGGCAATGTTTGGGGTTGGGGGCTGCATTGCCCCCTCTCAGACCCCAGTGGGGGTCACAACCCTGCCCCCTGCTGTACTGCCAAATTTTGCTGATGAAATTTGGTGCTGCAGTGTGCTAGGAGCAAGAGCAAAACCCGCAGAGTTTTACTTGGAAAGAAGGCGTGCATACTCCTTATGAACTTTGTTTTAAAGCAAGACCAGTTGCTTTTTCAGTGGAAATTTCAGTGGTGCAGCAGGGGTCAGTGAAGCTGCAAAAAAAAGGCCAAGGGGCCACATGCATCCTGCGGGCCGTGTTTTACCCACCCCTGCTTTAACAGGATGTCAGTGATACCATTCAAACACTGAGTACCACTTACAAAATGCTAAAGTTTCCTTCGTCACAGAATATAATGCACATAGTATACTTCTGTTCCATATTTGTATTTCTGAAGGATGTAGAATCTAGATTCAAAACCATGGATGCCATATTAAATTGTACCAGGCATATTGAAATGCTCAGGATGGCAATCTTTTCAAACAGAGTTTTATTGCTCTGGGGAAAAAATCTTGTACCCCATAGATAGGCAAAATTATTATTATTTCTGCACACAACCTTCTTAAAGACTAAGTAAAGACTGTGGCATTTTGTACCATTTATTGAATGCACCACATGATACTATTGTGCTTCTATTCACTATTTTCCAAAATGAAAAGTTGCTGAAAATGTCTGGCGCTAAAAGTAATATTGAATGTAATCCTTATGCAGACTGTCAGGATCATTAATTACATGTATTTGAACCAATTTCCAAATCCTTACAGAAAATAATATAACTTCTTTGTAAATGGTTAGTTGTGATTTAAATACAGTGTGTTTGAACTACAGAATATAATTTATAGGAAATTTTGCCCCCTTTTACTCCCTGCAAAATACCAAAGTACAAGTGAACAATAAGAAGCGTTCCTACGGAACTGCCATACTTTCTTTTCCATTTCTATAACACACAAATTTTCGCAATCCTTTTCATTCAGAATTCATACCTTCCTAGCTGCAACAAGGAAAAGGAAATTTGGTTTTACATACAGCATTTTGGTTCAAGTTACAACAACATTGGCCTATTGATCGATATGACAGATCCAAGCCTGTTTCCACAGTAACAGAGTGCTTTGCAGTTTTTAACATTTCCTTGCATCACACAATTTCACAGATTGGGAGCTACAATAAAGGTTTATTTATTTATTTATTTACAATATGTGTATGCCACCCCATAGCATAAACTTATCTGGGCCGCTTACAATAATTAAGCATAAAACCAATTTAAATAAACATAAAAACATAAAATCAACAGCAACACAAAAAAAGTGATGAAACAAAACTCACTGCACCCCAAAATTAAGCAACACAGAGATTTTACAATTGAGAACCCCAGACTAAAATGTTTGGGTGAACAGAAAGATCTTCAGCTGGCACCAAAAAGACCACTGAGTTGGAGCCAGGTGAACCTATTTGGAAGGCTGTTGGGGGGCCACTGCCTTTTCCCTGGCAGTCACCCACTTCTCTTTATTTTGTGGAGGCACTCAGATTAGGATTTAAGATGCCCATTTTTGAAAGGCGAAAAGAAAAAGAAGAAGAAATGAATCACCAACAAAGAAGACATAAGAGGACACCAATTTGCATAAAACTGGCATTTGATATAGATGCAAATTTAGAAAAAATTATTATATTTCTCTTCTATTAACACTCTTTTGTAAGAGTGACAGCGCAATCCTATATGTGCCTATTCAGAATTCCAGGTCAAAGAATATGCAGTAGATCACTCAATGGATGGTCATGACATAAACTGGAACAGTGTATTATTCGCCATTTAGAGCAGGGTAGGCACTTGTCAACCCGGCCATAGAGAAATCCAGCTGAGCAATTCTTGCTATTAGTGCATATGTGTGTGGTATCACATGGCACAGTTGTACTCCAGCCCATCATGTGGCTGGATGTGTACTATAGGGAATGTGTATTTGCCATGAAGATTGTATGTTGTAAATGCAAATGTACGCATGCTGTGCCACCATGTGGAGAAATCTGGCCCTAAGCATGCAAGTTGTTGACAGTTTTGCAAAAGGCTTTCTGCAAGACAAGATGTGAGTGTCTGTTGGTCTTCCAGATGCTGAGAGTGGAGTCTAGGTCCCTGCTTAGGCAAGTGTGTGCCTGACATCTCAGCCCAGGCCAGCTCTCAGGTAGTGTCTCTAAAGCCACTGCCACCATAGGAAGGCAAGCTGAGGATGAAATGCACACTCCAGATCCACTGTACACCTAGTCTCAAGGCAGGCAAGGAAGTATTCCCTCCGAAAGGAAAAGCATTCCATACAAGCTCAGGATTACTTTTCTTTTTTTCCACTCAGGGAAAGACTTTGTACATGTTCAGGAGTACTCAGATCTAAGTGCCAGAAGTATTGTGAACAAAAATCAGAAACCCTAAGAACAATCTACAAATCACCAAAATGTCATATCCTCCAAGAGACTTTTTTTTTTGGTCAGAATGCTCCACTTTTCACTCATAGCTAGACTGGACATGGTGAAAATTATGTGATTGCATGTTCTTCTTTTGATTTTTTTTTAAAAGAGCAGCTTGTTGAGTTGAACCCTTTCCCCTTGCACTGTTTTCCAAATGACAGCCCCCATTCCACCCCAAAGCTGCTATTTGTCCAGGGAAGAAAAAAATTATGGGTGCCAAGATTCATGGGTTCAGGTCAGGGGTGAGCAACTTGTAGCCTTCCAAGTGTTGTTGGACTGCTATTCCCAGGAGCTTCAGCCAACACAGCCAATGGTGAGGCATGAAGGAAGTTGCAGTCCAACAACATCTGGAGGGCCACAAGTTGCTCTCTGTTAGCGTGGGTGCTGCCATCAGGGAGAATATAGCATTGGCAGCAAACCCCTGTTTGCAGAGCAGCACATGCTGGAGGGAGTTGGAGAGTGTGTGCAAAAGGCGACTAGATCATGCCCAGAGAACCTAACCAAGTTGAAAGAGATGAAGTATTATGATTTTTCCAGCCCCTCCATCTCAAACTTAGTGCCATTCAGCAAATTACCAACCAATTAATCATAGTTTAAATATCCCCAAAAGATAACTAATGGATCCATTGGTAGTGTGCATCCAGTTATATCTCTATAAAGCTAGGGTGACCATATAGAAAAGAGGACAGGGCTCCTGTATCTTGAACAGTTGCACAGAAAAGGGAATTTCAGCAGGTGTCATTTGTATGCATCCAGCACCTGGTGAAATTCCCTCTTCATCACAACTGTAAAAGCTGCAGGAGCCCTGCCCTCTTTTGTATCTGGTCAAACTGGTATAGTTTTCTATACAACTGTTAAAGATGCAGGAACCCTGTCCTCCTTTTCATATGGTCACCCTATATAAAGTTACAACATTTGATCCATATACAGACAGTAAAACCACATGTCGTTAACAATATTACAATGACATGTCCAACATATATCAAATTAGTTTACATGTACCTTAGCATGCATACATTTATCAAAGCTATGTAGTTCCTAGAGGAAGTAGCTACTGTTCAGAAGATACTTCATGCAGTGCATCCATTCTTTAATTGGGACCCGATGAGCCAAGGCTTGTAGAGAGTAATTGGTGAGGGGTGGTAAGTGGGTGGCCCTGCCTCGTGGCAGAGTTTCGGAGCTACATGCCCTTCCCTCCCCGCTTCTTTCCTAGTTCGCACCCTGTGGATGTGGTGGCCTAAGTTACAGTCTTATTCTCAAGCCTTTGCACTTGGTAGGAGTAAAATTTGCTTCCATGGAGACACATCCCCAAGTAATTCATGAGCATTTATTCTGATGTGCTCTCACTGTGTGAGAGTGGGAGTTCAGCCTGTATAACACACTGGTGGGGTGGGGAGAAGAATCTTGAAACAAAAACTGCTGAAATAAAATAAAAGTAATGGCTCACTACATAGAACAGCAAGGGTGCGGGGGTGGGGAACAAAGTATTGTTAATAATGTGGAAATAACACCTGACTGATTGGGATAAAAAGCATAAAATCTGTCATTGTTCAGAATGTGCTGGAAAATATATCCCCAAAAATGTTGATCTAAGTATAAATATATTGAAACATTACCTTATAAAAGGACAACACATACAGCAAGGTTGTTCAACTTGTGTTCCACCAAACTGAAATTAAACTTCTCCTTAAGTTGCCTTCTCCTATCAGAGGTTAGCTATCGTTACAGCTATTGTTTTTGATGCACTGCTTTAAATAATTGTATAGAAATACAGAAATAAATTAGACTCACAGCCATATATGGCAGCCATCCTGAGAATCCTGTAGTGCCACCAACTTTGGACTGCAAAAAGCATTTGACAAGATACAAATATGCAGTTGTTGTGCTATGTTCCGCTAGGGGAGTTATACATTGAGCAGGTTTTATGGTAGGAGTGGATGAAAGCCTAAAATGTTTTTGAGGTTTCCTCAAGAATGGGTTCCACATGGCCATGTGAAATCTATCCAAAATAAAACCTGAATTGCCACCAACGATGGGGTGAATTTGGAGGATCGTGAAGTAGGAGCAGTCTAGATTACTGCAATGCATTGTACATGGGGCTGCCCTTGAAAACTGTTCTGAAACATCAAGTCATTCAGAACATGACCGCCTAAACACATCCCAAAAGTTAACAAGATCATGTAGGTTTGATCATACAATCAACCAATGAATCAATCATCTTCATTGCATTTAGCCAGTTTCGTGGACACTGGACAGTATAACAACGTAAATAATCCACAATAAGATAAAATAAGATAAAATACAATCTGCTTTTGAACTTAATGAACTGTCCATACAGCAGATATATTAACAATCCTTTAAAATTTACATTTAAGAACAACTGCAATACCTGATAAAATTAAAAATGTGATTTCCTAGTGGCTACAGCAAATAATGCTACCATGTAGATTGTAGAAGGTTAATTATCTGCCAGTAATTGTGCCACTGTACCCTGTGTATCTGTATCTCCTTAGGCCTGCATATATGGGTTAGAACAATAATGTACAAGGTCTTCAACCTGATTGCAGCCAATGATAAATTTCAGTTTTATCAAAGGGATGCCTAAGCATCTCCCCTTGAGGCATGCAGAAGGCATCACCTGACACCTGAGAGATTGGATCATATAATATCTCTATTGAAAGTGCTTCATTGGTCCCCAGTGGGGATAAGCGTACAAGCAAAATGGGAAATCCAAAGTTCTCCAAATTTTACCTTGAAGCTTGTTCCATCTTCTCGTGTCCATATCAGATTGTTGATTTTGCATTTTGTTTTTCTTTTCACATGTAAATTCATGCATATTTTCATTTGTATTTTTTCCAAATGTATATATCAATTGTGCACAGCTTTGAAATGTAAGCATTCTTCTCTCATTGTTTGTGTGGATTTTTCAAAAGTATGCATTTTCATGTGCATTTTTCAAATGTATACATACTGTGGAATGCATTTTTTGGGTCCTTAATCACATTACAAGCTCGGACAGTATGAACTTTGACTACAGATTGTGTTTGAGTTCAAGAGCTGCTAATGGGGTAAGTCCTAATCAAAAACAATCTGAAAAGAATTTCTCATACATCCCTAGCCTGCAGGTTTCTCAACATAATTCAAGGGTGGAGTTTGAGCTCTAAAGCCCTCATGGGCGTGGGACACAGGTAACTGAAGGGCCATCTTCTCCCACATGAACCTGCTGGAATGTAATCTATTGGAGGTCCTCTTTTGAGTGTGGCAAACTTTCAGAGAGTAGGTGGGTGGAGACTGGGAAGAAAGCCTTTTCAGTGATGATACTTTGGTCATGCCCTCCCTAGGAGGCTCAGCTGGCACCCACACTGTTATTATTTAGGGAACAGGTTAAGACTAGGGTCAAGGTAAAAGTTGTCTGACATTTGCTCAGTTTGATTTGGGAAGGGTCACCAAAACTGGGGCTGAACTGGGGGAGAAAATGTTTTCCAGAGTATTGCAGAACACGCAACGTTGGCAGCAAAGCAATGGTGGCATTTGATCCTTCTTTCTTCCACCTGAAGATGCTCTTGGTGTCCACCATTCCCTCATCCTGCCAGAACACCCCTGGAACAACACTTAAACTGCAGTCCTATACACAATGACCTGGGACTAAATCCTATTGAACTCAACGGGGCTTACCTCTGAGTAGATATACATAGGACTGCAGTGTAAATTAGGGTGATCAGATAAAATCCAGGTCAGGGCTCATGTAACTTTAACAGTTGTGATGAAGAGGGAATTTCACCAGGAACTAATTGCATACAAATGACACTGGCTGAAATTCCCTTTTCTCTACAACTGTTAAAGTTACATGAGCCCTGACCTGGATTTTATCTGGTCACCCTAGTGTAAATCATAACTCATAAGACTGAGTTACCCACTGGTGGCTAATATTCCCCTCCCCACACCCAGACATTCCTTCATTACTGTGCTGCATCATAAGACAGCATCCTGAAAAAATCAATAAAATGCCCTTCTATTTTTGCCACCCGCAAATGGGAGGGGGGTAAATCAAGGAGCATTTTATCTCAGCCCTAAAAAATTTCCATAGCTCTACATGGATGCTTAATGGTTGCTGTTTTACTGCCTTGCCATCTCTAGTTTTTATTTGATTTAGACCACTTTGCTGTAGACAGTTTGATATTATTTCATGGCACTTTCTGATGATGGTAAGTGAAATTTTGTAAACTGCTTTGGGTGTTCCTTTTATAGAGAAGTGGTGCAGAAATGTTTGAAACAAAACAGGCCAAGCATGTAAATGTCGAACTAAACGGGAGAGGGTGGGGGAATGTTGCCAAGGTTTTAGCAATATCTGAAAGAGATGGATTTTCCTCTTTCGACTTAAAACAAACGAAGAAGAAAAGAACATTCACATTCTAGACCACTGGAAAGCCATCATTTTTCTCTGACATTATTACAAGTCTCCCTAAGAGACCTCTTGACGGTTGCAAAAAGTTAGGATTTTCCCTTTTGGCAGATGCTTCTTTCCAAGCACTCTCCATTCCCGCCATTCTCTGTCTCCACGGCCTTGGTGGTTCTGAACATTTATGCCTCTAAATAGCTTTCGTCCTGCACGCTTGAGATGGAAAGCGCTGCTTTCCCCTATCATGTCACTAAGCCAAGATGGATTGTGTGGCCAACACCAGCTGCTCACAGAAGAAAGTTTGCAGCTGCATGGAAAATGTGATTTCTCTCTTGGGCTTGAAAAAAAACCATCCCTTCTGCACTGAAGTACCGTCATTTCTCTTCGCTGAAGAACCTCAGGGTATCAAATCTGGTTTGTCACTGCTAGAAAATGCTAAAATCTAGCCAGGCTTCAATAGCCCATAAGAAACAGGAAACACTATATTCATCAGTGTGTGATCAATGGCTACACATCCAATATTAAGTAAATGCCTTTGTGATTAACACTATTAACAACGAAACTGCCCTCCCATCTTTCATAAATGTGGGGAAGTTGCTGAACATGCAGGGGGATAGATGTTACTGGCTAGGCCTTCACAACTGCGGGGCTTTGGAGCTATACTGCTCAGAGTCTCACAAGTCCTAAGATTTAGCCTGGGATTTCACAGGATTTGGGGCTAGAAACAGGATCCAGACCTATAAATGGTTCATTCTCCACCTAAGCCACTTGCAATTGTGAATAGGCGGGCAATACAATGCAACCTTCCACTGACTTGGGTGAAGGAGCACATTGGCTTCTCGATGGTTACTATGGGAGCTGGAATTATTATTATTAATTTTTTAGCAGTAATTGGTGTTAGACTGGCACAATTTTAAAAAAACATTATTTTGCCTTTCCCAAGGTTTGCTGTGATGGGTTAATTGGTTACATTTAGCTGTTTGTTTTGTTCTTTCATCACATCTTTTGGTAGAAGAAGCAGTGTGAACATGGAAAAGACACCAGTGTTAGGGAGATCATGGGACACTGCCTCTAACAACCATCTCAGCTGGGATGGTGGGTAGCATCTGGTTCTCTCAGGGTGCACCTTCCTCCATATCACTCTCTCCAAAGCTTAACATCAGCTAATGAGGCCATAATTCAAATTCCAATTTATGTGGTAGCCAGATTGGCTTCCACAAGAAACAGGGCCTTTTTAGTTGTAGCTCCAGAGCCTTCAAATCCCCTTCCATCAGCATTTCATTTATCTCATGCTTGAAATAACATTTTTGAAGTATGTACAACAATTTTGTCCAGCGGTGCATTTAGGGACTGGTCCTTCTGCGTTGTTTATTGTCTTTTTGTGGTTTTATTTGCATGGTATTTTATGGGTACTTTTTAATTCTTTAATGCTGATATTTTAATTATATGTACATTGCATTGCGAATTAGAATTGAAAAGCAGTTTATAAACTTATAAATAATAAAAAGCAGGAAACTCACAGGGCTGGGCTGGCTTATAAGGGGGATTGTTGTCTGTGGGGGTGTAAGTATGGCACAACTGAGCATAGAGTTTCAAGCAGTTTGGGTGGGGAACCTGTTTCACCCCAACTCTGCAAGGGGAATAGGTTAATTACTAAAATACAGTTCTGAAGTTATGTCAAGAAAATATCATCTGGGCTAGTTGTCTGTGCCAGTAGTTTCCCTTGGAATTTCATATGAAAGAGATGAAATTAGTTTTCTATACCAGTCTTGTTAGATGTCATAGTATACCATGTTCCTTTAACATATTTATGGTCTGTCTTAATCCCTGCTCAGTCTTCCCCAATCTGGTGGCCTCCAGATATCTTTTACTACAACTCCCATTATCCCCAGCCAGCATAAGCAGCTGACCAAAGCCACTTAGGAGGACTTCTAAGTAAAGTCCTAGTTTACTTATGTACTAGTTTTGGGGGGGGGGGGGTAGGGGAAGCAAATAAAACAGTTTTAATGTTCTATAATAGTAAGAATCTGGGAAATTGTGGAAAAAGAAGGAAGATAGGAATGAATACAATTGTTATGTGGGCTTAACTGTAGTGGGTTGTGACTAGCACCCTGCTACAGTTTACAGCCTAATTTTGTCGATGGCATATGGCAACTGTAACACACGGAAGGATGGCGGTGAAACCTTTCCCTTTTAGAGACTCAGCTCTGCACTGCTTCACCAATCCAGTGACAGATAGTCCCCCGTAGCTCGACTCAAACATCAGTACTGCTCTGAATTATCCTCTCAACGTCTCCCCACCAGCATCTCTTCAGCAAATAACAGGCAAAAAGCCACTGCTGCCATTTGCTTTTTTTCAGACTGTTAACTTGTTGACATTTGTTATCACCACCATCAAGATGGCATGCCTGATCCATCTGTGTACTCTCATAGCACCCGTTTGGAAGGTGACAATCCTTGCACACTGCAACTATTATGCTGATATGTCTCAGACAAGGGGAGCGTTTTGTGGAGTTCCACAAAAAAAGAGCCTGGCTACCTTAAGCAAACAGTTATTATTGTTCCCTATGCATACATTTTAATCCCTTTTCTGATTAAATTTTCCTAGGGATTATACATTGGGATAATATCCTAGGAAATCCTAGAACCACTGAGAGTTTTTACTATATTCGACAGTATATAAATGCCATAAATAAATAAACAAATAATTGACTCGTCATAAAAATGAAGTCTGTTTCACCAATGAGGGGTAGCTATGTTAGTCTGTTATAGCAAAAACAACAAAGGTGCTTGAGGAAGCTTAGAATCACATGGTTGGAAGGGAACCGATTAGATGAATGGCTACAGGGAGAACCAGAACTGAAGCCACCAGTAGACAGGGTGCAGCTATTACAGTGAAATTAGAGGTGCAGAGCAAGAGACATGAAAGGACTAGAAGCAGGCTGGAAGGATAGAAGCCTGAGGAGCACAATACCCAGCTAAGTGGACTTTTGCGCAAGATATCTTGTATTCCCAGAAGCTATCATAGCTACAAGGGCGTGGATGGAGCACATCTTCCAGGCTAATTAAAGTCTATTTTCATGTGCTAGCCAGTGAGTCAATCTCATTAACTGCTAGCTCCTAGAGTTAAAGATATTGGCTCAAATAGGACGACACGATAGTCAATGGTGGGGTAATAATCAACTTTACAGTTGTTCAACTAGGGGTACTCCCCACACAACATGGTAATAAATAATCAACTGTGGTGTGGATGAGGATCAGCGCTGAGTTGACTATGGCAGCATTCGAATGACACAATAGTCAAAACAACTGACAATTGTTTCCCCCACACCAGTTGTTTATTGTGTCGTCCGAATTGAGCCATTGTATCTTCTCTCTACCCACCTCTGTTCTACATATCCTGTTCACAGAGTAGTGGTGCAGACAAGAGTATTTGCAGAGGATTATGTGGCTATAGGTACAGCTTTTTTAAGTCCACTTCAGCTTTCTTCGGGCATTTATGCATTACACAACCTGTGTGTGGAAGGAGAGTGGAACCACACTCTTGGTTCTGTCACCGCCAACGTGTCCTCATTGCCTCTTCCACACTTTGGAAGGGGAACTTCTGAGGCATGGAGCCTACTGTAAGCATGTAGGCTCTCTGCACAATTTAGGACCCACAAGAGAGGAGGTGGGGTCAGCAAGTCTCCCAGTTCACACATTTTGCATAACATGTGCATTAAAAACTTCTGATGGAGGAGAGTCCACCATTTTCTAAGACAATCTGTTCCCCTGTTAAATAGCTTGTAGTATGAGGAATGTCTTCCTAATGCTTAATACTTTTTCTTGTAATTTGAACCCATAGGTTCAGGTCCTATCATCTGAAGCAACCGGGGGGGGGGGGGGGAATCAATCATCCATATTACAGCCCTTTAAATGTTTGAAGATGGCTAACATATTGCCTCTTATCTCTTCTCTAGGCTTCAACCTTTCCTCTTAGGAGTTGGTCTTCAGGCCCCTTCACCATCTTTGTTACCCTCCCCTGGACAAGTCCCAATTTATTGATATTCTGCTTAAACCACGGTGCCCAGAATTGGACACAGTACTCCACATGACCAAAGTAGAATGGAGTGGTACCATTACTTCTCGTGATCTAGACACTATACCTCTGTTGATGAAACTTAGAACTGCATTCACCCTTTTAGCTGCTGACTCATGTTTACCTCTGGTCTACTAAAACCCTGTGATTCTTTTCACATGTACTGCTGTCAAGCAAGCGTCATCCATCCTGATTTATATTCCTGATTCTTTCTACATAAAAGCAGAACTTCGCATTTCTATTTACTGAAAATTGTTTGTGTTAATTTTGGTCCAGTTCTCTGTCCTGTCATGGTCTTTTTGTATCCTGTTTCTGTTCCCACCTAGTCTGGTGTCATCTGCAATTCTGATGAGCATCCCCTCTATTCCTTCATCAAAGCTATTTATAAAGATGTTAAACAGCACTGGGCCCAGAAATAACAAATGTGTTATGGAATGCTGCTACTCCTACTTCTACTACTAATATTTAATTTCAGGAGTAGTTAGTGGAACCTGCCTACTGTGTCAGAGGAAGGGGCAGGTTGGCACTTGGATATGGGAACTTGCTGCTTTCCTAGAACGTTGCTGTAGCACTAAACTGGCAAGTGGACAAAAAGTTCCAGAAAATGTATAATGAGGATGCAGAAGCAACACGCAACCTCTGATGGTGAGCAGTGTCTGACTCATGGAGATTAAATGCATTGAATGAGCTTTAGTGCCCAGTGCAAATGTACCCAGGGTGGAGAGAGCAAAGGCTCCCTACAGACTTACAAAACTCCTCTTTGCTGATGTCACACAAATAAAATAGAGTGAACTAGACACTCTGGAGATCGAAGACAGAAATGAAGGTCATGCTGAAACTACAAAAAGATAGATCTTGATTCTGCTCCAAAATTGCCTGCATTCTCTCAAAAACTAGATATTGAACCCTGGCTGAGTTCTTCCTGCCTCCCTCCCACTGATGTTCCATTAGTGCCCCTCTGCCTATGGTCCCTGGTCAAGGGACATTTCTGGGATACTCCACCACATCAAAACTGTAAATAGTTGCTTACATTCCCCCTTCCCAAATGCGTAGGATTGTCAAGTATGACCTTATAAATGATGACTCAGATGCCAAGCCCTACTTGGGTGTTCAGGCACATGTTATGCAAAATGTGTGAGCTGGGAGACTTGCTGGCCCCACCTCCTCTCTTGTGGGTTCTGAATTGTGCAGACAGCCTACAATGCCTACAATAGGCTCCATGTCGCAGAGGTTTCCCTTCCAAAGTGTGGAAGAAGCAATGAGGACACATTGGAGGTGACAGAGCGAAGAGTGTGGTTCCACTCTCCTTCCCCACACAGGTTGTGTAATGCATAAATGCCCGAATAAAGCTGAAGTGGACTTAAAAGAGCTCAAATGGACTTACTCCCAAGTAAATTATTTATTTATTACTTATTTGTAGTATTTATACCGCATTGACTATATTAAAATCCCTCAGCAATTCAGTATCACACTACATGTAGATATCATATTAAAAACACAACATTAAAATCACATTAAAACAACTGCAGTAAAAACTGTTTATGGAGAAGCAAAATGGAGCAGCATGCTTAGTTGTGTATAGGAGTGCAGTTTTAGGTCTTCCTTGGAATTACTGGCCATTATCCAAATGTTGCGCTAGCATAAACCAACACTTGCGCTACCTAACTAACACTAGCTGGGACAATGGGGGGGGAAGTGAAAATTTACCCCTGAAATTTTACAAGTCGCTGCTTTTACCCATTGATCTAGCAACTGCTGGTGACATTGGATGAGTGTTGGTTTACACTAGGGGCAACATTAGTGCTGGGCCAAATCCTGACCACTATTTTCTGGAACTTTCTCTCTCCCTGCGAAAAAGGCATTGTTTTTTCTCCATCTTTTGTGGGGAGGTGGAATTCAGAGAATTTTTCACCTTGGGGAGCGGGGCAGGGTTTCCACATACCATTTTTAAGTATAGCCAATTGCTGAGGGGACTTGTTTCTTTCTTTTTTTTTTAGTTTTTCAAATCCCCCCTTCCCCTCAGCATTTGGACGAGCCCAGCAGTTCTTAGTGAATGCCTATTAGAGATGACGTGACCTTTCCCTCTCCAATAAGCATTTAGGAAGAACTCCTGGGCTCCTGAAAATGCTGTGGGTGTTTTAAAAATAAATAGAAAGAAAGAAAGAAAGAAGACCCCTCAACAACTAGCAACATTTAAAAAGATAGGTGGAAATTCTCACATCTCCCTGCCTCTTTCGCCTGAGTTTTTGTCGTTCCCCTCCACGAGATGCCGAAAATGAAATGGTCAAAATTTTCAGCACATCACAATGCAACATCATTAGCGCTAGCAGCACTGGGGCGCTGTTGGATACTACTATCTACCTCTAACTTAAAGATGACTATAATTCCTCCCTCCCCTCTCACTCTCCAAAACCGTATCATTCCAATCATGTATTTGTTTGTCCCTAAGGTGCCAAAAAACCCTTTCTTATTTTTACATCTTTGAATTAGTCCTGTGACGGAGCAGCTCTTGTCCAGTTCTTCTGTGTTCTTCTCTTGCAGAATAGTTTCAGAAATGGAATGATATATTTTAAAGGCCCATTAAGAAACACTGTAAATTGATATGACGGCACACTACTATTTAGACAAACCATCATCATCATCAACAACAATATCTACAGAAATATGAAATACACGTTGCTCAGACCACATAGCTTTAAATGCTCTAGATGCATTCTGACAACTGTCAGTGAATGTCTTGCTATCTCCCCCACCCCAATCAAAGGCAAACATGTACATTCAACATTTGAATAAAGGGAGCAATGCAGAAAAACCACTTGATACTGGGGCAGTGATTAGATGTTTAAAACAACAGGTAAGCTATATGTGTGGCAGACAAAGACACTGCTGGGAAAAGTCTGTTGTTGCTCCTGAGTCATCTACAGTTTAATTCACTTGATTGCCTTTCTATAGACAGGATTGACTGCTTCCTTGTTTTTTTTTACATGAGCTTCCATGTAATGAGTCATAGCATTAATTCCACAGAGAGATGTGTAATTTGCAGATTAATTTACTAGAAAATGTCAAATGCTTTGTGGAAGTTTAATCACCCAAATGTTAACCTTGTTCATTTCCTATTCTAACTTCTTGTTCATTAGCAGTAAATTTCCAAGAGATTCCCCCCCCACACACCCCCTTTTATGGGTTGCAACACAAGCATGCCCACAGAAAGGTTTAAAGTTTAAACCATAAGGCACTCTGTACTTTGAAGTAATGGCCAAAATTATAAACTGTATAATTGTCAAACAACAATATGAAGTGATTTGCCTGCACAGCAACCATGAATATTACTTGGCGATTACAGACTGTTGAGTACAGAATCCATGGCAACAGATGATGTCACACTGTGTGCCTGCCTTGTTGATGAACAATACCATCCCCATGATTTTTGCGCAGAATTAAATGCACTACCTACTACTCAAAATAAAATGTTTCTCTGTAAAATTCCATTTTGTATAGACCATGGAATCACAATCACTGACTGGATTGTGCTTGTACCAGATGAGCAAGAAAAAGTGAGCTCAAGAAATAGTTTTGGGAACCATTTTTTCTCAGTGGATATAAGCCATCAATAACACCATGAGATTCAAACTGTATATGAAATATCATGAGAAAATAACTACATACCCCATGTTCAAAATCACAAATCAGCATTTGGAACAAGAAGAAGAAGAACAACAACAACAACAATGGTGGAGCAACATACTGCCAGGCATTAGATGAACGCAACCTTTTTGACTTGGCAAAGTTTCCAGGAGAAAAAACTATCCAATTCTGGAACAATGGAAGCAAGAGAGCACTTCTGGATATTCAGCCTGAACATTAACATACTGAGAGTCATCAGACCGGGGGGGGGGGGGGGAATCGTGTTTTCTTACTGTCGCTTCTCCGCCTGAGCGTTTGTCCATTATGACTTCCTCTTTCAAAAGAGGAAGTAAACAACCTGCACGTGGCCTATTCAGTGGGCCGTTTTGATCGTGCTGTTTCTCCTGCACACAGCAAGAGAGAGCAACTTCCATCTCAAAAAATAAGTCAGACTTACTGGGGTGTTTTTTTGTCGGGCGTAGAAGGCTAGAAGGGGTGGGAGGCGCACAGAATACAGACATCGTGAGAGGGACCCATGAAAATCTTTGAGTTCCCAGCAACAAAAATGCAATAAAACGTTCATCTGATGACACTCATTATGTCTTTAACATGAAGGGTAACAAAATTTCTACTTCAAAAATTTTAGTTCTTATTTAAAGACTTTTCTTGTACTCTTATGGCAAAAGGTTTAATTGAATAATTTTGATCTTATATTTGTTTTGTCAGTCACTTATTTAACTCAGAGTTCTGTGTTTGATTGCATTCTGCTAAGAATCCAAATCTTAACTGAACACCATGCTGTTTGACTGTTTTTCAAATGACAAATATGTTTTCTTTTAGCCTAATTACTAACTAACAGTTATACATGGATATGATGTTGTGGTATTTGTTTTCAATAATTAGATTTTTCCATGTTTCTCTCTGTTTCTATTTTTTTGTTTTTCAAAACAAAACAAAAATCCATTGAGGCATTAAAACACAGTTTTTCAGCTCATTGTGTATGCTGTTTTGAGTACTAGTACTGTGTATGCTGTTTCACCGCAATGTTGTCACTAGCATAATATACTATTTCCCCAGAAAAATACATTTGCTGGGATTTGGTCCAAGGCCAGCCCAATGGCACATCCAACCTTGGACAACAGTGCAAAAGATAGAGGCCTCTGTGCTACCATCTGCAGAAGAATCACCACCACCGCCGCCAAGCTGTCCTTACAAAATGTTCTGCTAAGAGATGCTTGGGCAGGCAATGACTTGGTTGTCTCAGCTATGGGGAAATTATCTGTCCCATTTGAGGGCCCAGGTGTTTCTCAAGAAGCCAGGAACATTCTTGCATTTCTATAGCATTCAGGTAAGTGAAGTCGAGGATGATAACTGAAAGCCCCCACAGTTGAGCAGGTTCAACACAGTGTACATGTGAATGTATGAAGAGCCTCATACATCAGACCAAAGACTTATCTCACCAGCATCCTGTTCCCACAGTGGCCAGCCAGATGCCTCCAAGAAGCCCATAAACAGCACATGAGAGCAAGAGCCCTCTCTTATTGTTGTCCCCCATTGACAAATATTCAGAGGCATGCTTCTTCTTCTGATTCTAGAGGTATCATATAGCTAGTAGTCACTGATAGTCTTTTCCTCCATAAATGTGTCTACTCTGCTTTAAACATAATCTGAATTGGGGTTTACACAACTCCCTCCACACACTGAATGAATGCACTGAGTGGAACTGCATGGACTAACTATGCACCAGCACTGCACTCCCCTAGTGAACGCTATGATGTTTTACTGTTTATTGACAATTATATACGATGTATGTATTTGTAGGCTGACCATCTGAAAAGGAGGACAGGGCTCCTGTAACTTTAACAGTTGTAGAGAAAAGGGAATTTCAGCCAGTGTCATTTGTATGCAATTAGTTCCTGATGAAATTCCCTCTTCATCACAACTGTTAAAATTGCAGGGGCCCTGCCTTCTTTTGTATATGGTCACTCTAGTATAGTGCCTGCAACTTTAACTGTTGTGATGAGGAGGGAATTTCACCAGGGACTAATTGCATACAAATGACCCTGGCTGAAATTCCCTTTTCTCTACAACTGTTAAAGTTACAGGAGCCCTGTCCTCCTTTTCAGATGGTCAGCCTATGTATTTGTAATGTTATTGTGATTATGGCTATTTAGGATGTAAGTGCTGTTTGGACTTGGAATACAAGGTTGGAAAGTGGTTAATTCTGTTGGGAGGGGGACTGAGGGAATAGGATGTGGAGTGAATGCTGATTGGCTGGTGGTTCAAAGGTTTGGATTGGCAGTTAGCAGTGAGAGGGAGGAGTTAAGAGAAGCAGTTGAGAGTTGTGTGTGGAGAGAGTGAGAAAGAGTCTGGGTCTGCGAAAGGGTTTAGAGCAAGAGTAGGATCAACATGTTTTATTATTTTGAGGAAAGAGTGTATGGGAGGAGATAGTGTAGTCTAGCAGGTAGAGTAGGCAGGGTTACATAGGAAACTGTATTGAAACAAACAAGTATTGCGACAAATGAAACCACAAGCTTTATAAACTGCATGAACTTACTTATTGTTAAATAAAAGTAATTTTGTTTTACAAACTGGATTGGATTCTTAAAGTACCTGAGGTAAGGCGGTAGCAGTGAAGGAAAAGGGTGAAAAGAGGATCCTGGACTGGTTGCTGTGAGGCCAAAAAGAGATGGTGAGTCGTGGAATCAGTGAGCAGCATTCTCATGACTGTCCCACAGTTGGGATCCTTTTATGATAGAGAGAGAATAAAAGGCGGACCAAAAGGGGAGACATCACAAACACCTCTTTGACATCTGTTGGAAAGCGTTCTCCATGCATTCAAATGCATGAGTCTCCCTTTGCATGTGGGAATTCTGGAGCATTGTGGAGCTATGCAGTGACTGCAGTTGGTATTACTGCACATGTTTTTACTGAAGGATAGAAGAAAAATACTTGGTTGTTCTAGACTAAGTCATATTTAGAATAGACCTACTGAGGACAATGGGACATAAGTTTATCATGACTAACTCAAGTCATGTTGATTTCAGTGGTCTGCTCTAAGTATCTAAGACCCATTTCACACATCATGACTACCCAGGCTTTAAAGAAACCCTGGGTAGTCATGATGTGTGAAGCAGGTCTAGGTCTGGATCCAACCCACCATAAATAAACAACATGCACAAGAGTTCCTTTGTTTTTGTTTTTACCCTGCTCAGTACTCAGTCCCCTTTGATAATAACACATGATTCATATGCACAATTACATATCTCTAAATCTGTTTACACATAGATCTAAACACACCTGCCCCATGCTCATGCTCAGGCGCTTACACACACAGAGATCATCCATAAAAATGTCACATGTCAAAAGAGTGACATACTTTAAAGAGAGTCCCAGCATACCATTTGCCTTTCTTAGGTGCATCTATTTACGTGTTTGTGTGGAGGGAAAGGGAAGTGCCTTGATTGTGGGATATAGAACTGTGTTGCCTTCTCATTTTAGCTGTTAGGCTAGAAGGTGGGCAGCTGTCAAGAAGGTTACGAAGTCCAGGACTCCTCTCCTTTGCTCTTCCATTGCTGGCCTACTCAGGCTAATGCATAATAGGGAAACACAGCAACGCTATAGGCCCAGAGGCAGAAGATGTTTACAATTTTTTTGTGTGGATTCTCCCATTTGTTTGGGCAATCTTAGAGCCTTTCTAGATAATATGAAATGAAAGTACCCTAAATATGGAGCTAGCCTGGGTTGACGTTGGGTTGTCTTATTTGTTCATTTATTTGTTAACAATATTTATATAGCAATCCCATAACGGAAGTCCTCCAGACAGCCCACAAAATAGCACACTGCTCAAATGCAATAGAATGTTCTTAAAGCCGTTTACTTCTAATATGGGACAATTAACTAATCAGCCCCTGGGCATCAACAGTGGCTGGGAAATCAGCCTTGCAAAAATGGAGTAGCATCAATAAGCACAAAAACAGTTTTGTGTTTATTGATGGCAAATATCAAACCAGAAAAGGGCCAAGAGCAATTTTGTGTTTAGTGAGAGGCAAACTAACTCAGGCTGATTGTGTGGTGTCTGAAATTACCTGAAGTACCCTGTGATTGTCATGGTTCCATTAGGAAAAAAATACTTTTGTTTACTGAGTGGATGATATTCTTTTCCAATTTCGTACTTCATTACTCAAACCTCCCTTAAGTTTCCTTAAATATACAGGCTGAATGTACACACACACATATGCACATTTATGCACGTACACAAATAATAGTGGCAAAATTCTAACAATAGCTGATGGAGAAAAACCTGCTAAGCATCCTCTTGGGTGTTCTCTTCCTTCCTTCCTGTGTTGTAAATGTTAAAGGGTTTTCTTATTTCTCTGCAGTAGGAAATCTTTGGTCCAGAAAACCTCTTTAAGGTACCGGCAGATATTTACAGTGATCTTTTCCGTGGGCATTTTACATTTAAAAGCTTAGCCTGTCCTAAGAGTTTTGTCAAGTGCTTTGGCCCTGGATTTGCTCTTTAAAAACAACAACCTGTTTCTGGCAGCTGCATGAAGGCTGGCTGCATCACTGAGAACGGCGGTTGATTCATGCTGACAGCAATACTAGCAGCGAAAAGGAGAGAGGCTCCATGAACTTTACAGAGAAGACATTCCCATCATAACTGCCAGTGTCCATCTAGGGTTAGGCTTGTCCTAAATTTGACGTATCAGGTGAGCTTTTCAGCCACTCTCAAGCATGCCCACATGAGAAAACCATGATGGCTGCAATTCCCCACCCAGTTATGTGGGATTAAGCCCCATTCAACTCATGGGGATTTAATTCTGAGTAGACATGTATAGAATTGCACTGTATGTATCTTATTTATGAGGAGGGAAACTGTATCCCTCTGTTCACTAAAAAAAAATGGTTACCATATCCATAATTACAACATTAACATCAATAGTAAACTCATATGTGCATTTCCAAGCACGTTAATGATATTTGGGGATTTTCCTTTGCTTCAGTTAATATGCTGTTCACACGTGATGCTTTTTCAACTGTAAATGTTATCGCACCCTCTCCATTTTGTGTAGGAGAAGACACTCCCCCTATGGCTTATTTCAGATGCTGGCCCATACTGACCTGTGAGTGGATGCAGATGCAATCCCATCATAGTGTAGTTGGTGTCTGACAATGGCTGAATTCGGACAACACAATAAGCAACTGGGGCGGGGGAAACAATCGTCAGTTGTATTGACTATTGTGTCGTCTGAATGCTGCCATAGTCAACTCAGCGCTGATCCTAATCCACACCACAGTTGATTATTTATTACCATGTTGTGTGGGGAGTACCCTCTAGATGAACAACTGTAAAGTTGATTATTACCCCACCATTGACTATTGTGTTGTCCGAATTCAGCCAATGTGTAATCAACTCTCTGATGTCTACATGTGTTAACTCCCCTTTCTGTATCATCTGCCCCAGTGTGATTTCCTTCACTACTGCCCCCTGCCAAATCTCTGGTAAAATTGATATGTTTGGGGAAATGCCTTGTTAATTTCACCAATGTGTTTTATTCTTCAAAAAGACATGTACATATGCGCTAACAACAAGCTGATGCATCAATGAAATTGAGAAAGCTTTCCTCTGACTGTCAGTTTTACTGAAAGTTAGGGGGTGGGAGAAATCAATAATGGTGCAATTGACACGGATTTCTCTCGGCTTGTCAGTTTCACTGGAGGCCAAAAGGGGAAATGGCTATACAAAGGATCCTCTAGGTAATGGGCTGCTTCTCAATGGCTGGCTCCTAGTGCTACCTAATCATTACTCTTAGGTTGTAAGTGGAACTGCAATTGACTTCCACACTAACAGGATCATTGCACATTTTCTATGTGTACATTCCACAGCAGTTGGCATGAAAAAGGTGCTGTGGATGGGACCATTTGACGTTCAGCAAACACTCACTATTTCCCTTGCGGTGGGAGCCATTTTGTGATCTGATTATTATTTATTAAATTGATCATTTAATGAGCGTTAAAATGTATTTCTGGCTATTTAAAGTTAAGGACAGGCATAGCACTAAAGCACCATTATATGATAATCTTATTTTTTTTCTATGTTATTATAGTGTTATAACACTATAATACAACAATGCTGTTTTTTTTTAAAAAAAATTGTTGTTTAAAAACACTTTCAGGTCAGGACCATTTCAGCAACCTGTTTAATTGTGGTGAATAGATAGTCGTCATTTTTAAATAGTTTTTGAAAATAACATTATAGCATTATGGTGTTACAGTGCTATACTTCTCTTTCAAGAACAAAATATATGGCAGGAAAAGTATTTGAGCAATAACTAAAAGACTGATTAAAAAAAAAAATTAAGAGTGTCATAAAATAATGTTCACCACAAGGGTTATAACGAATGTGTGCACAGCTGTGAAAAGTTCACTTTCCCAATAGGTCACTGCCCCTGTCCAGACCCCACCCTTGGAAAAAGATGGAAGAGTCATGCTAAAGGCATCTACACTTGTGGAGATGGTGCTATTTTTCAGTTCTTCTGAGGAGGGGGGAGTTCAATTTTCTGTGGCATAAGAAAAGATGGAAGAACCACAGGGAAAATACAGGATGAATACATGGATGCCTCATAAAAAGTGGTTGAACTAAGCATGATAAACCCATACCATGCACCCATGGAAGAGGAGGAAGAATTGGGTAAGGGAGCTCCACCGCACCTGTTAATAGTGGCCGGAGATACACAGTCATACTGGGAAGAACAGCTGTGAAAAAGCCATTCCCAAATGTGAAAACTCAGTGGAGAGAATGCTGTACGGAAAACTACAAAGTGATTCAGGCAAAACACATTCCAATTGCAGGTGACCCCCCCCCCCAAAAAAAAACCTGCAGGAAGTTTGAAATGCAATCATATATTCATTTTCCAGTATGTCCATCAATCAGTTTTTAAAACCTGATAAAAGTGCATTTAAAATTACTTTTTGGCCTTTCACATAAGTATGCCAAGAGAAGGTGAGTTTCCAAAGTGCTTTAAGTGACACATCATGTGAAATCAGTCTTAAAACTCTTTAACCCCATAAATTGCATTTTAAAACGAGGCACTCTAAATATTCTCCAGTTAACTAATGTACAACCCAATTCTGTACATCTTTACTCAGAAATGCCCCACTGAGTTAAATGGAGTTTGCTCCTTAGAAAGTTTGCGCATAAAACTGCAGTCTAATTCTTTAAAAGTCTGTGAGAATAGAAAGGTTTCACACTGCCTCCTAGTGGTAAGCAAAGTTGAACTTTCATATCTACAAGCACATGAATTCCACATTAACATGTAAACACATGAAGCTGCATTAGATTGAGTCTGGCTGTTGCTCTGTCTAGACCAATGTGTTTTAATGTGATTGGCAGAGATTGTCCAGTAACTGAGATAGGGACTCTCATGGCTGGGGATTGCGCCACATCCATGCAAAGTGTATGCTCTACCCCTGAGCTACGGCCCCTTCTCAGAAATGAGGAATGACAATGCCCTGATGTGGGCCAGGATAGGGCCACCACTGAGTAGGCCCTTCTGCAAAACTTGCCTGGTAGATGAAACCTAAACCAGTGCTTTCCACTACTTTCCCCAGTTGGTATGTTCTACCTGCAGTTTGAATACGATCAGTCTCCTGAAGATCCCCCCACTTCTCTAAAAATGTAATTCCCCATCAATGGTAAATTATCATTAAAACTAATGTTTTTGATTATAAATAAACCATATATACATTTCCATGTAACAGTACTAAACAGTACTAATACCTCAAGAACGTACCAACCACCTCATGCTAAAAATGGTAAATGATGAATGGTAAATGTTCAAGTTAAGAGATGAGAGCTCCTCAATCAGTTCTGTATATTTGATGCATGTGCAGGATTTCTGAAACCAAGCTACATTTCAAGACCTAGGCCCTCAATACAAATTGGGGTTGAGGGACAGAATGTGTTTATTAACATTGACCAACCCATGTATTGGAAATATTAATATGAGCGAGTAACTATGTTATTAAAATAAACAGATGCACCACTGCTTTTATGGCTTGGTTGGTAAGCCAAGTTCAAACCTGGTTCAGATGTAACAGGAAACTAGTTTTCAGGAAAGGAGTGCCAAAGCCAGCATGCAAGCGAAAGAGGAGAGCAGCAAAGAGGCACGATGCTCATTCATCACTTAATAAATCATGATTTATTACAGGGCTGCTCTAGGGCTGAGAGAGCCCTTGGCAAAATGCTGTGTTCCCAGAGGGCAGCAGCCTACCTCTATTTTGTGTTCTCTCATACTCTCCTCAACTAAAAATGTCTCCCCTTCTATCTGAAAAGGTTGGCTAGCAAAACCTAGCAAACTGGGACAAAATGCACTTAAAGTTTCCCACCAAAACTTTCCACTGAAATGGACATGGGAGTGTTTCCACCTGTTCCTGGAATCATTAAGGCTCAATCTCCAGTTTCTAAATTCATTCAAAGCAACACTGTATCACTGATTGGAGGGCTGAGCGAAAGGTGATTTGGAGTAGATCAGCATGTGTTTCTGACTCCCAATCATTTAACAATAACAAAAATGCCCCCACCTTTCCAAAACTAGGCTGCTGAAATCAAGAAATCTTGGGCGGGGGCAAGGGAAGTTGTTTTTTTAATGTATCCAGGGAAGATGTCAGGTGTGGGGCCTCTCAGCTGTAGCCCCGATAGTTGCCCAAAATGCTGTCCACTGACTCCAGGCCTGGTTTATTAAGGGAAAATCATTAAGTTTGACCAGCCTACAGTCTGTAAAATTCCATACTATGAGGTTTATCCTCAGGGCTGGTCCTACCATTAGGCAGAGTGAGGAGATCGCTGGAGGCAGCAGATGCTGCGAGATAATGGTTGGAGTCTCCTGGCAGTTCTTCCTGAATTCCCCAACTGTTCTTCTGTATTGGAGGCCAGAGCTATGTATATTACAGAACATGACCTGGGTTCCCCAAAAATTCCTAATGTCCTCCACCACACCTACTGCCTCAGGTGTGGTGGAGCACACGTCCATTGCCAGTGTTGTGTCAGATTCAATTGTTTATCCAGCTGAGTTCTCCAAGTGGAAAAGGGAGGGGGTGCCAATTTGTCCTTCACCTCATGCTGCAAAATGTCTTGGGATGGCCAGGGCTATCCTGGCTGTGATCCTGCTCATGAAATCTTCCTTGGAAAAGTTGCATTGCCAGTCCATTCAGATTTTATTTTGGCTGTAGCTTTTGCAAGCTGCCTTAGAATACAATGTGTTTGAAATATGGGATAGTATAATAAGAGCTACTATGACTACTATACTACTACTGTAGTACTACTATTATCACTTTTCTATGTACTTTATGCACTGAAAACTATTGCAAGAGTGGGAATTATTACACTGGATTCGGCCCAAGAGGAGGAAGAAGGAGTGGTTAAATAACTTGCTTGCAAACTCAGAGCGTCTTTAAACGAGTGATTTATAGCATTTGCGTTATTGGCCACTCACGGATGTTTGCGGGTTCATTACTCAATGTCTTCAGCATCCAGAGCGCCTCCTGCACTATTCCCTGGAATATGCCGGGTTTAAAAAACAATAACACAGAGATAATGTGAGAATATCTGGGAAATCACATCATCTCCTAGTGTGTAATCTTGGTGTTGCGCTAGAATTATGCCACTAGATGGCAATGTCTCATTACAGTGAATGGAACACAAGGAGAAAGCGGAGAGAGGAAGTATTCAATTTCAAACCAAGTAGCCATCCATGTAATGGCGCTGATCACTTCCCGGAAAGAAAGTGGATGCAGAAAGCCACGGCAGCACATTTTTAAAAAATGTAGAGAAGCTCTCAGTTAAAATATCATGACTCACCAAGTGGTAAGCAGCCTTGGAGAATGGTGATTCAAACTGGTGAACATTCGCCATGTTTTAACCTCACTAGTTTTCAGCCCTCTATACAAAATAATGGGAATTATAAACATAGACATACACACTTCTACACACTTATATGACCTCGCCTCTAGAAATTCACAGGATTTTAAAAAATCTCTGACAAGTACACCTTGGTCCATAAACCATCTTATTTTTTCCATGTTCATTTTACTATTGAGTCAGCTGTGTATTTGCATCAGTTCCAATGCTACTGGAACTGATTTTAAAAACTGACAGGATTTCATAGACAACAACAGAAGGTTTAGCATTGGGTCCAAAAGTATATATGTGCAAACTACTTTTGGGGATCAGACATATGAAATGGACCGGGAGAGAATTAGTCTAGGCTGTAACTCTCATTCAAACACAGTATATTCTAGCACTAAGAATCATTATTCATTGTTTGCCCATATAAATTTTACCAAGCTATCAAAATTTCAAGGAACTGATAGCTTGGTAAATTTTAAACAAAACAAAACCATGACTGCTAACCAGGGAGAACATACTGATCTTGGCAGTTCCTGTGAAAGTGCCATGGCTTGCTTGTAACTGAATATTCTGGAACATTTTGTGTATCATAAACAGCTGACTTGGGGGGGGGTCCAAAAGAGAACAAAAATGTTGAGTGTGTTAAATTAGGGCACAGTATGCAGCATAAATGCTGGCTTAATCTTTGAATTGGTTATAATTCAGTTAATGCTACTAACCTGTTTTGTCTTTGGGGAAATGGAATAAACAAGAAGCAATAAACAACAGTAATAAGTTCCTTTTTGGTGGAAGACACTACCAAGGATTCCATGTGTACAATATTTAGGATTTGACTTTGATGGAATAAACAGGATATGGGATCTATAACAATGTAAGCAGAATAGATTTTTGAACTCCTTCCAGCGTCTCAGCTTTGGGAAGGCACCAGTTTGGAAAAGACCACTCTAGAGAGTGTGCACCAATATTCTCTAACATATCAGGAATATAGAAGCAGTTGTAAAGCATGGAATGGTGCTAGGAGCAGGGAGAGAAGAAAAAAGGTAGTTGTGCGCTTCGCAGCTGCAGTAATATACATTGTCACCTAAACCCCCACCCAAATAAGATAACTAAGTTCAGGGTCTAAAATTACCTGGCTCCACTTCTGCTTTTGTCTGTCAGATGAAGTGTGTGTGTGTGTGTGTGTGTGTGTGTGTGTGTGTGTAGATAGACAGATAGATGATAGATACACACACACACACACACACACCACAGAGAGATGTTCCAGTGCTTAGCATATGACCACAGATGTTTCTTCTGCCTGATCAAGACTGGCCAAAGAATGCTGTAGAGGGCTTGTTCATCTGACTCATGAGCACAACCCTTTAGTTTGCAAAACTATCTGTAGCTCAATCCTATGCATATCCACTAAGAAGTAAGTCCCACTGAGATCCATGCTATTTCCTCCAAAGTTAGTTTGCGCTATGATCATGTCAAACAGTTCCAACAAAACATTTGCCCTGTGCAGAAAACTGGGGGGGGGGGGGAAAGGGGGAAGGGTTTACTGGCATGTAAGGAGGATAAATCTTGTGCTGATGATGGGTAAGGTAACCTCTTTCCCAACAGTCTGTAGCTTTATGGGAGAAGAAAGTTTTGGAGGTCTTCTCAAGTCACAGACTTGAAATGCCAGACAGCTAGACGCTTAACATAGTTCAAGCTTAAAATGATCAGTGAGAATTTCAACACTAATGTGAACAAGATTATCTCAAAACATAGATGGCGTATAGAAGAAAAGTCTAAGAGAGAGGGGGGATTGAAATTCACCTCTTTCCTCCCAAGGCGAAAAACGCACAGCCACTTAAGTAATTGCCATGAATCTCTCTTGCTGCTGCAGCTGGGGAGATCAATTCTCTTCAGCTTGTACAATGCCAGTTTGAGCTTCAGCAGGTATGAAGAAGAAACAGGGGTCACCAACCACATGAGCAACAGGGGGGCTGGCAGAGCGGTGAAAATAGAGAGATTGAGCCTCCTCCCCACAGGAGCAAGTAATTTGTGCACAGACAGATCACATTGACAGAACTTAATATTTTCTTCTTCTTTAAACCTTCATTACTGAAACTGCTACTAAAACAAATGACCCTGTTATTTTCAATGTATTGTATACAGCTAAAAAGAAACCAATGCATTTCCCCTCCTATACACTTTCTTCTGCTAGATAAATGACACTTCAGAACGTATCCAGATCATTTATTTTGCACAGTGCAATCCACTTCTTAGAAAGCAAACCACTGGTGAAAGGGTGGGAGAATACTGAGATTTGACAAACATTGATTTCTGTAGCTTACAAACTTCATTCAATAGTGCAAATGAGGAATGCAAATGAACCAAAGGTATGTAAAATCAAGCACACTGTTGTTTGTTTATTTTAACTGCAGCTGTTTTATGTGGTTGCAGAATCTTTCCAAATAATATAATTATTATTATTATTATTAATAATAATGATGATAATAATAATAAGTAATAGTATTAGTAGTTTCAATTTACATACCAACTGCATTTACCTAGGGGGTGGGATGCAAATTCTTGTCATGCTTTGCATGCAGAAGGTCCTAGGTTCAATCCTTACCATCTCCAGTTACATGGATCAGGTAGCAAGCATTGGGAAAGATGTCTGTCTGAGGGCCTGAGAGCTGTTGACAACCCAAGTGGACAATACTAGGGAACCATATTGGTTGTGGGGTCCAAATTGCCCCCATCCACCTACTTAGGCCAGATGATATCAGGGTGTGGGGTCCCGTTATGACATCAGGGACTGTGCCTCACCTCTGACATCATTGGGTCTCCAGCCAAAGTGCTGTCTGGGTGTTGAGCTGGCTTTGCTTGTTCTTCACTTTCCCTGAGCGGGAGGAAGAAGGACAAGCAAAGCATATTTGACCAATGCTTCTAGGGGCTCCTGAAAGTGCTGACTGAGTGCCCAACCAGCTTTGCAACCTCCGAGGTACAGGTTAGGCCTGCAGGCAGAAGGTTCCCCATCCCTGCTCTACAGCATTCAAAGCACTCCTTATACTCCCAGGGTGGGGAACCTGTTTTCTGCTCAGGCCACATGCTCCTGAGGGTGATCTGTCATCAGCTGCATGCCAGTGGTGGGCGGTCCAAAATTGATTATGAGTGGGACCAGAGCAGAAAGTGGATGGGGCACCCCCTCTTCACCCCCCCTTCTCTCTTCCTGCCCAACTGTATTATACACTATCTGAGGAAGGACAACTCACTCTTACCATCCCAACACTGCAGATGGCCGGCTGAGTGACAATGGATTGCCTAAGGCAGAGGTACAGACCCTCCAGCCCAGGGACCAAATCTGGCCTTCCAGGCAGCCTAAGAAGGCCACACTGCTTCCCCTGGCCATTCCCCACTTTTCCACCAACCACCGATTGTTAGGTGGTTTCCTGGGTTTTGTGCAGTTCTTTCCCCATTCAAAAAAGTTGAAATTCCTCTTGTAAGGTTTAGTTACTAGCAGTGAGAACTTTAATCTAAAATAAGACAGTATTTGGGTGTGTGTGGCCCCACCTGTAACTGGAATGCAACCCCAAAGAGCTTCTCCAAATTTGACTCCAGCTGTTGGGTTGAAAGAGGTTCTGCACCCCTTTGCTTGGAACACTTAGGGAGTTTATTGCTGAGGTGAGTTATGAACTTCCTAGTTCATAGCTCTTCACCACTATGCTATGTGCAAACTCAAAGCATACACATAGGGTGGTACTCCGGTGATCTATTACTTACTATCTATGTGCCTGGAGCTAAGAAGCCACAGTTTGGTGCACTGTTGCCCTGGGTGGTGACCCATCAGGTCGAGAAGTTGACATTACAACAGTGACTCCATGTTTACACTTGGTCTTCCTCTTCTTCTTCTTTTTTGCTGGGGCAATCATGGTCATCACTGGCTCCAGCTTGACCTCCCAGCTTTATCTCCTGAGTTGACTTCCTTGTTCCCAGTTTCTAGCTCCCATTCAACAGTTGCCTACAGCTCAACTGTGACACTCTATGACACTTCCCATCTCAGTTCTTTGTGAAAAACAGCACAATGTTAAACCTGCATTTATTTATAAAAGTAGAGGAAAATACTGAAGCCAATGAAATAATCCATTGTTATTGATTGCCTCATTTGATACTGGAGTTTGTCTCTTCTTTTCTTCTTTTGTGGGCACGCCCTTTCTCAGAATACTCTCCGTTTGTCTATTCAGCTCAGTAATTAATGTCTTTAATGCTCACATGCATAGTCTTTCTTCCTTACGAAACATGTGAAGAAGGAAAGATTATAAGTTGTCAAGCATTTCCTGAGCCTCTTCCCAAGACGGGAATGATAGATTCCCACATGCAGTATTTTAAACACAGCTGACTAGATAACAATAGCGTTTAACTTTTATGATCATTATGAACGACAGTAATTTATTGAACCTTTCAATCAGCCAAAGGAACAAAAGATGGGGAGCTGGTGAGTGATTCATTCATTTGTTTGTATGTGTGTTGTGTATACTGACATCCCCAAAGATTAGAAGATCAAAAGGCTAAATAAAACAACACAAATGTACAGTGGAACTTAAGTAAACTATCAACTTTGGAAAATTGCAGTGAACCCATCACTGTGGGATGGGGTGGTCCCTGCTGCCTTGAAGGAGGCAGTGGTGTGACCACTCCTGAAAAAATCCTCCCTTAATCCAGAGATTTATGCTAACTATCGTCCGGTCGCAAATATTAGGGGTGTGCACGGACCCCCCGGATCGGATCGGGACCCGGATCGGGACCTCCAATTTTGTCCCGGACCGGTTCGGACAAAATCGGAGGCCCCCCGGACCGGATCGAGTCCGATCCCGACCCAAAAATCGTACATTTTTGGATCGGCCGCCATTTTTTTCCCCATAGACTTGCATTGCAATGCAAGTCTATGAGGAAAAAATGGCGGCGGGTGGGTAAGGGGGGGCCTAACTCCCTCCCCCCCCGGGGCCGTCCGCTGTGGACGGCCCCGGCAGGTAAACCCCCTCCCCCGCGCTCCCTACCCCCCCTGGGGCCGCCCGCTTCCATCCGCTGGCACCCACGGGCGCCAGCGGATAGAAGCGGACGGCTCCGGGGGGGGGGAAAGCCCCCTTCCCCGCCACTGCTTACCTTCTCGGCCCGTCCGCTCCCGTCCGGCGCCGGCGGCTACTACCAGCGGGCTCCGCGGCCTACTCTCGAGTAGCGCGCCGGGTGATGACATCACCCGGCGCGCCACCCTGGAGCAGGCCGCGGAGCCTGCTGGGAGTAGTAGGCGCCGGCGCCGGACGGGAGCCGCCGGGCCGGGCAGGTAAGGGCCCCCCTCCCCCCTCCCCCCTCCGCGCGCCCCCTCCTCCCCTCCACGCACCCCCTCCTTACCTTCCCTGCCTGGCGGCTCCCGGCCGGCGCCGGCGCCGGCGCCTACTACTTCCAGCAGGCTCCGCGGCCTGCTCTAGAGTAGCGCGCCGGGTGATGACATCACCCGGCGCGCCACCCTAGAGCAGGCCGCGGAGCCTGCTGGGAGTAGTAGGCGCCGGCGCCGGACGGGAGCCGCCGGGCCGGGCAGGTAAGGGCCCCCCTCCCCCCTCCCCCCTCCGCGCGCCCCCTCCTCCCCTCCACGCACCCCCTCCTTACCTTCCCTGCCCGGCGGCTCCCGGCCAGCGCCGGCGCCGGCGCCTACTACTTCCAGCAGGCTCCGCGGCCTGCTCTAGAGTAGGGCGCCGGGTGATGACATCACCCGGCGCGCCACCCTAGAGCAGGCCGCGGAGCCTGCTGGGAGTAGTAGGCGCCGGCGCCGGACGGGAGCCGCCGGGCCGGGCAGGTAAGGGCCCCCCTCCCCCCTCCCCCCTCCGCGTGCCCCCTCCTCCCCTCCACGCACCCCCTCCTTACCTTCCCTGCCCGGCGGCTCCCGGCCGGCGCCGGCGCCGGCGCCTACTACTTCCAGCAGGCTCCGCGGCCTGCTCTAGAGTAGCGCGCCGGGTGATGACATCACCCGGCGCGCCACCCTAGAGCAGGCCGCGGAGCCTGCTGGGAGTAGTAGGCGCCGGCGCCGGACGGGAGCCGCCGGGCCGGGCAGGTAAGGGCCCCCCTCCCCCCTCCGCGCGCCCCCTCCTCCCCTCCACGCACCCCCTCCTTACCTTCCCTGCCCGGCGGCTCCCGGCCGGCGCCGGTGCCGGCGCCTACTACTTCCAGCAGGCTCCGCGGCCTGCTCTAGAGTAGCGCGCCGGGTGATGACATCACCCGGCGCGCCACCCTAGAGCAGGCCGCGGAGCCTGCTGGGAGTAGTAGGCGCCGGCGCCGGACGGGAGCCGCCGGGCTGGGAAGGTAAGGGCCCCCCTCCCCCCTCCGCGCGCCCCCTCCTCCCCTCCACGCACCCCCTCCTTACCTTCCCGGCCCGGCGGCTCCCGGCCGGCGCCGGCGCCTACTACTACCAGCAGGCTCCGCGGCCTGCTCTAGAGTAGCGCGCCGGGTGATGACATCACCTGGCGCGCCACCCTAGAGCAGGCCGCGGAGCCTGCTAGTAGTAGTAGGCGCCGGCGCCGGACGGGAGCCACCGGGCCGAGAAGGTAAGCGCCCCCCTCCTCCCCCCCCCCGCTGTCCACTTTCATCGGCGGGCGCCCGCTGGCGCCCGCCAATGGAAGCGGCGGTGGGCGCCAGTGGGCGCCCGCCGATCCGCCGATCCGCCGAACCGGTTCGGAGCTTTTTCGGACCGGTTCGGATTGGATCGGCCGATCCAGCTGCGGGATCGGAAATCGGATAATTTATCCGATTTCCCACTGGACCGGACTCGGATCGTGGATCGGGTCCGATCCAGTGCACATCCCTAGCAAATATGCCATTTTTGAGCAAGGTGCTCGAGAGGGTGGTGGAGTCTCAACTGCAGGCTATCTTGGATGAAACTGATTATTTGGATCCATTCCAGTATGGATTTAGGCCTGGTTTGGGGATGGAATCAGCCTTGGTCGCTCTGATGGATGACCTTCTTTGGAGAGAGACAGGGGGAGTGCGACCCTGTTACTTCTTGATCTCTCAACAGTTTTCAATACCGTTGACCATGGCATCCTCCTGGACGGCCTTCGTGAGTTGGGAGTTGGAGGCACTGTTCTACAGTGGTTCGACTTCTACTGATGACACCCAGCTCTATTTCTCTGTAACATCTGAATTGCGAGAGGCCATGCACGTTCTGAACTGGTGCCTGGATACAGTTCTGGCTTGGATGAGGGCTAATAAACTGAGGCTGAATGCTGATAAGACAGAGACCCTGTGGGCTCGTGGTTCCCAGGTCTGGGAATTGGAATGTTTGCCTGTTCTGGATGGGGTTCCACTCCCTCTGAAGGAGCAGGTCTGTAGTTTGGGGGTGCTCCTGGATCCATCTTTGTCTTTGGAGACCCAGGTGGCCTCGGTGACCCTGAGCGCCCATTATCAACTTCGGTTGGTACACCGGCTATGCCTGTTCCTGGATAGGGATTGCCTAGCCATGGTAATTCATGCACTGGTAACCTCACGATTAGAACACTGTAATGTGCTCTATGTGGGGCTAACCATGTGTGTGGTTTGGAAGCTGCAGCTTGTGCAGGATGCAGCAGCTAGGGTGCTCACTGAGATGCCTAGCTCTGCCCACATAAAACCTGTGTTAAAAGAACTGCACTGACTGCCCGTTAGCTACCGAGCCATGTTCAAGGTTATGCTATTATTCTATAAAGCCCGAAACAACTTGGGACCAGGACAGCTAGCAGACCACCTTCCCTTATATACACCTAGATGACATCAACGTCCATCAGAGGAGGCCCTACTTGTCATTCCAAGATGAACCGACTGTCATCACGAAGAACCTCAATGGCGGGCCTTCTCTGTAGCAGCATCCACCCTCTGGAACCCCCCCCCCCCTCATGTGGTTCGGGGAGGCAGAAAATGTAACATCCTTCAAATGCCTCCTGAAAACATATTTTTAGACAAGCTTTCCCTGGACTATAACTTATTCTGGTTTTATATGACTTTTTTTAAAAAAAATTAAGTTTTAAATCTTGATTTGTGTATATTATGGTTTTAATTGTAAACTTCCCAGAGAGCCTTGGCTGTTGGGCAGTATAAATATGTAATAAAGAAATAAATAATCAGAGAATCCACGCTGTAGCTGAATTGCAACTGAACAGATATTTGGGGGAAAGTCTGTGTGAACTATTGGGAAGTGATGAAATAATATTCACTTGAATTTCTGTCCTGCTGCACTCCAAGAGTTATGGGGAAAATGGCACCATATTTTAAACAAGACACCCACAAATAAAAGTCTAAAAATATTTCTGCTATAAGGAGAAGCCCACAGAATTGAAAGGAGTAGACTCCTAATTTTTTCGTTTACTGATTGTATAGTTTTTATGCTTCTTATTTACTTTGTTTTTATATAATGTTTTTGTCTTTTTATAACATTATGTACATTGCCTTGGGATTTCTTGTGGATGAAGGGTGGTTAATATATTTTATAAATACATACATACATAAGCAAGCAAGCTCCTGAGCATACCTATTATCCCAGCCAATGGCACTTCCAGAAGATAGTTAGTTTGTTTTAAGATATGAATATTTTTTGGAACTAAGCCCCACTGAACTCATTGGGACTTACTTCTAAGTAAACATGCTGTGAAGAAATGCCATGTATATAACTGTTAATGTTGCATAATGCTTAATTACTTTGTGTAACCTCTGTAAAGCTATAATGTATCTTGTAGGCCCGAGACCTAACTTTGTGACTATAAGCAGAATTCAACAGTGAACCCCTACAAGCGGTCAGCCCTGCTGATGCTGTCATCTAAGTGGCACACACTGCATGCAAAACAGAGATTTAGTGCTGTGGCAATGAGCAAAATGCTCATTTCAGGAATGGGGCAGGTCAGCAGAGCTTGCATAAAGGGGTGAAAAGCGGCAGATGTGCAGCACTGGATACTGCCCTATGTCAAGGCCTGTGTTGGAGTAGTGCTTGATTACAGATTATGAAGGGGGTAGAGAGAGATTATTCATTTTAATATTTATAGATGGTGGTGCCTAGATTAGGCTGACCAGATAAAATCCAGGTCAGGGCTCCTGTAACTTTAACAGTTGTAGAGAAAAGGGCATTTCAGCCAGTGTCATTTGTACGCAATTAGTTCCTGGTGAAATTCCCTCTTCATCACAACAGTTAAAGGTGCAGGCACTATACTAGAATGACCATATACAAAAGAAGGCAGGGCTCTCTAGTATAGTGCCTGCACCTTTAACTGTTGTGATGAAGAGGGAATTTCACCAGGGACTAATTGCATACAAATAACACTGGCTGAAATTCCCTTTTCTCTACAACTGTTAAAGTTACATGAGCTCTGTCCTCCTTTTCAGATGGTCAGCCTAGCCTAGATCAGGTCAATTCAATTTTGATTGGTCTGAGAAATACATCAGACTCTGATTGGCTGGGGGTTCTAGCTAGGTGGAAATGGGTAGTTGGAAAATGACAGGCTGTTGACAGAGTGAACAGTCAGAGCATCATCAGATGAGCGTTTTATAGCACACTCATTACTGGGCACTCACAGATTTTTGCAGGTCCTTTTCACAACGCCGTCCACCTCCCATGCATCTCCTGCTCCTTCTGCTCATTTTCCCATCGCAAAAAAAGACCTGGAAAACCCAACTTTTTTAGCTGTAGCAGGAGAAGTGTGCAGGAGAAGCAGCAGGATAAAAACACCCACTGAATGGACCACGTAGTTGTTGTTTGCTTCCTCTTTCTGCCCCTTGTGAAGAAAGGGGAAACTGCTCATCCCTAATGTGGGACAGAAAAGTGACATTAGGGAAATGCGATTTCCCCCCGTCTGATGATGCTCTTAGTCAGTTGGTGGGGGAAGAGAAAGAGTCAGTTGGTGTTTGACAAAAGGACTAGGGAAAAGCTGAAGAGAAAACCAAATAAACTGTCCAAGCAGCCAGTAGTATAACAGGAGGATCTTTGATGTCAGATGAAGACTGGCCCCAAGAGCTAGATCTGGTTATGAGCGTTTTTACTTTTTAGCTGAGGTTGAGGTTAAGGGAATTTGGCCTGAGATAAAAGAAATCATTAAGAGGCTTGTATTAGCAACATTGGCCTCATCTACAAGAATTCGGCTTTACGCCTGGTTAGCCGATTATGCACATAATCGCTGAAGCGCTTTATCGTAAATGCTTGTATGCAGGAGGTAATTGAGCACTCAACAGGTGACCTTACCGGTTGTTTCAAATGCGCTTTACAGGTAGTTTATGCGGAGAATCACTTGTTCACATAGTCAAAATGCGCTTTAACGGCCAGAGCAAAATAAAACTCGCTATTTAACGTGCATTCGATAATGCGCATAATCGGAGAGAAAACGCACCTCTACGCCCGATTTGCGCTCCGTTCTTGTAGAGGTAAATTTTTAATGCTCCTTGAAAGAGCTTTAAATGCCTCTTGTAGAGGCAGCCCTTGTCTCTTGAGTCATTAAGAAGTGTCATTAAGCATTCTTTGAAAAACCTGAATAAATATTAGCATTCCCTTATGTACAAAATATGCTTTTAATAAACCTACTTGTATAATAATTCAAACTGTCTCTAGTGTTGGTGCCCATCTCATGCCTAAGCCTCTTATACCAAGCTACTAGGAGGTTTTAAAATATTCTAAGAGCATTGGTGGCAGTGGAAAGGGGTCAGTTTGTGGAGCTCTGTGTTATTGTGGCAGGGAGTTCCTTAGGCCCTGAAATATAAACACTGCTAAAAAATAAGAAACTCCATAAGAGGGACTGAATTCCCCACATGTGGTGGAAGCGCTGCAAGTAAACTCCCTATACGTGCTTAGGATTGTTCTTTTTAGTGAATTATGGCAATCTTGGAACTGAGCTACATGATCATCAGAATAAAGTAGCGAAGTTCTTGGGACAGGTGAAGAAATGACATTTCAGGTGCTTTTTATTTTACAAAGAATAGGCTGACCAGATAAAATCCAGGTCAGGGCTCATGTAACTTTAACAGTTGTAGAGAAAAGGGAATTTCAGCCAGTGTCATTTGTATGCAATTAGTTCCTGGTGAAACTCCCTCTTCATCACAACAGTTAAAGGTGCATGCGCTATACTAGAGTGACCATATACAAAAGAAGGCAGGGCCCCTGCAACTTTAACTGTTGTGATGAAGAGGGAATTTCACCAGGAACTAATTGCATACAAATGACACTGGCTGAAATTCCCTTGTCTCTACAACTGTTAAAGGTACATGAGCCCTGACCTGGATTTTATCTGGTCACCCTAACAAAGAATCAAATTTTCCTGCAACCAGGAGGCTAGCATGTCTAGAATAAGATTAGGTTAGAAGCCTTCTCCTCAACATATTGGCTTTCTATATCTAGGCAGGATGTTTTTTGATAGAGTTGCATTCAAATATGCAGTTCCCCACTTGTAGTGACAAAATCCTGAAAGGCTTTTATCACATAATCCTACTGATTGTACAGCTTGGTGTATGGATGGCGTACTAAGGGCACCATTAGAGGATCTTGAGATACAAAGGGGAGGGGGGTCTCCTAAGCAAGCAGAGGTCAAGTTTTTTTAGAGATGCATAGGTCAGTGCAGCAATGCTAGTATTGACAGTTTCTATCAACGATTGTAGCTCCATGTGCATGTGGATAGAGGAATCATCTCAAGTAATAGATGCCAAGTTACTAGCAGAGAAGTTTTAGCCACTGAGTTGGACTGCGCCACTCATGCTCACCTGGCCAGTCTGTTTGGATTGGCAACAATCAACACAAAAATGAAAGCAGTCCGTGTGGCGCTGTTAGGGGTTGAGCAAGTACATACCGCTCACAAAACGCAATATATAGAAGTAAAAAAACCAAGCCAGTAGGACAATATGCTTAGCAGGCCATAATAACATTACCATTGGACAGAGAACGTTAGAGTCCATATACATTTTCCAGTATTTTTAAAAAGATGTCTCTGAGATTGCTTTTTTTAAAGAGACAGGGATACCCGATTCCAACATCACCCCCACTCCTATGCACTCACTAGGTCACTTAATTAACCTCCTCCAAAAAGGTCAGAGAAGCATTTTTGTTGCATGATATTCCTGTGAAGTAAGTCGGGTTGGGAGTGGGACCTCCCTCTACAAGAATTCGGTTTGACGCCTGGTTCTCCGATTATGCGCATCTTCTCAGAAGCGCTTTATGGTAAATGACTGTACTCAGGAGGTAATTGAGCGCACAACTGGTGGCCTTACCGATTGTTTGAAATGCGCTTTAGAAGTAGTTAATGCGGAGAATCGTTTGTTCACATAGTCAAAATGCGCTTTAACGGCTGCAGCAAAATAAAACTCGCTATTTAACGCGCATTCAATAATGCGCATAATCGGATAGATAATGCGCCTCAACTCCCGATTTGCGCTCCACTCATGTAGAGGTAAAAATTTTAATGAAAGAGCTTTAAACCTCTCATGCAGAGGCAGCCTGGGTGACTTTCCCAAGGCCGGGTACCCAAGCAGGGATTTGAACCTGGGCTTCCTTCCCACATCTGAGCCCAACATGCTTCGCCACTGCACTATGCTAGCTCCCATTTAGAAAGGTGCACAAAAACACTTCAAAAAAGGTGATTACCCAAAGATAATACCAAAAACAAAACAAAAACGTACAGCAGTACAGTGTATTCCTCATACTATACATAGTGGTATGAATTGATTTGGTATAGTATACATGACGGAGGGCGTAAGGAGTTGTTTTTATCACTGCCTTCTACAGCAGAGAGTTTACAGTTGTTTATCCATTATGAACATGTGTGGATTTTGGATCTGGTTTCCTCATGGACCTACATGGCTATCTTTGTTTTTTATGTGGCTTCGAAAATACTATGTTTAGCCATTCCAGGCAGAATCTACTACCAGAGGAAGAAGATTTTCTACCACCAGAAGAATGACTTTGCATTTTGAGGGTTCAATTTCCTCTAAGCACTAGGCAGTACTACGCAATTTGGCATGAAATGACTTTCTTACTAGTGCACCGCCTAAAATTAATCTCCAGCTTTGCTAATATAAAAACTGCCAGAGTGCTTTCAAACTACAAACCGCTTGAGGCAATAATATCAAAACCTTTTCCGAGTGACTAATTCATTCAGCCCGCAAATCTCCATTTTGAGACCAGGTCTATCTAAATTGCAGCCCTCATGGCAACAACATCTGGCCTAATTTTTGTGCCCCTTAGTTGCTGCTTCACCTACTTTTTGCACCACCAAGCCTGAAGAAGAGTTCTGGAGAACTTGAAACTTTGCACAATCTCTTATAGCTTTTTCATTGATTCGAACAAAGGTATCGCCCAACTGTGGATTTTGGACTTGTTTTCTCATGGGCCAGGGTGGCTATCTTTGCTTTGTTATATGTTAGATGCATATGTTTTAGTTTTTTTAAAAATGGAACATGTGTGTTTCAATGCACTGCATGGCAACCAGAAATTCCTCATTTCATTCACACTTAAACATCTGGAATTCTCCTATTCCCCAATGTACAAAAGCATGAAAGGAATTTTAAGTGTTTTGCCATCCTGTAGTCATAAATGTTCAGCTCATCTAGCCCTAGTACCTGACATTTGTGAAGACAGGCAATGAGAGTGATCTCATTCATTTCTTAAAGTGTTCATTTATTACACAGAATGCACCATGATAGGGAGAAAACAACTGATGCTATCATTGGCCAAGTTAGCCAGTGATGTATTTCACAACTAAATCAGCTGTCTTGCTTGAAAACAACACCTGTGAGAGTCGATTGCTTCACTTGAATTCATAAGGGAACACTCCTATGCATGTTTGGAAAGATGCTCCAGCCATGTAGGACTTTTTCTGTCTAAACGTGCATAGGATTGTGCCTTAAGTCATGTTTGTACAACGTATTTTGGAAGTATCAGTGTGTGGAGCGGGAATGAGACCCTACCTTCCATGCATTAAACTGAAGTTCTAAATATAGCCTATATGCATACAAGTTTCGACGAAAAAACATACCCAATGGAAATGGGAGGATGCAGCCCATGTCCATATGTAGCCTCTGTTCAGAACTTTGGACCAACGTATGGAGGGGGAGACCAGCAGGAGCAATCCTATCCCCCTGCCTCTTCATATGCTAATATCCAAGATATGTGTCATGACGCAAGCTCACCCCAGGCTTCTGTTCACGAACTTTAGGCAAACTGACACACTCCAAAAACGGTGAGACTTTTTTTATTGTAAAATCACACAGAATTTAAGCACAACGGTTTCATTTCTGCATACACACACTTGAAGCTGAAGACGGACCAGATTGCTTTCAGGTACAACAGCTTAATGCGAACAGCAAATCACTCAGGGGGAGACATTTAGAGTTAGCCCCTGTCCCATGCGGTCCGGAGTGGCCACACACACTGACTCATCAGGAACACGAGCAAAAACTCAAAGGAGAAACCCCATCACAGCAGTGCATGAAGTTTGACAGTAGACAAGATCATCTTGAACCAAATCAAACTCAGCCTGCCAGGGACACTGAGCTGATCACGTAAGCAAGATGTCAGGGGACGAACCTCTTCGACCTAGGAAACCTTCCCTGCTCGTAGCTTTGGCTCTGAGGAAGGCTCTCTTGCAGGTCACACACACACACAATTCCAGAACAGCAACGATCAGCCTCAGAGTTCCCCTGTGCCCGTACTTTGGCTCCATGCATGGAAAAACAGGCTATAGAACACGAATCCAGAACAGTAATCTGCAAGTCCAAATCTATGAAAAGCCACAGAGCACTTTTCATGGCATAGTTCTTAGAAATTCCAAGTCCAAATAGCAACAGAACATGTACAGAGTGCATCCAACATCTCCAAACCAGATAGAATCCCAAACACGAGTTTCTTGGCAAGCGTAGAACCAGATGGTAACTGTAGAACAGGCAAACAGGCGAACAGATGATTCCTAGCAAAGGGCCTCCCCTTTTGCTCGTTCCTCTTATAGCCTGGAGTCTGACTATTCTAAGCCACTTGACAGACAGGGCTTCAGGCCTGTAATCCAAACTCATGTGCCAACAGGGCAGCACAGTTCAACCTCCTCTTGATGACGACAGCTTGCAAGATAGCCCCCCACCTTTTCAAAACATATCTTTGTTCTCAAGGAAATTCAAGGCCTCGGCTAGCAGCCACAGATAAGCACAGAACAGAGACAGACTTTCTCACAACAATTGCCAAGCTATCAACTCACAATTCACTAGGCCAGCCTAGTGAATTGTTCATGAAGCACCTGACATCCAACAATATGTCACATGACTAGGAATATGAAGTTTTAAAACAACAACCCTGCCATGGCAACACCAAAGTTCGTAACTTCAGTTAGAAGATGTCTCCTGATCCAATGGTCTGCAGGCATTCAGCTGTACAACACAACTGTGCTCTGTATAGAGGATTCCCCGGTCACTTCAGTGGAGGCATCTGTTCCACAGATGTAAAGGAATCGGTGAACAGATCACTCCACTTATTGAAGAGGATCTTGGTGGAAGGAAGCTCTATGTGACTTCAAGTTCCAACATTTATCAAAATCCCCTGCATTGGGAAAATGGGATAAAAATATAAAATGAAACAGTTGCCATGGTGAGAAGCGTCTTTCAGCAACTTTGGCTGCTTCATCAAATACATCTTTCTTGGGTGTTGTTGGGGGGATGGATGTGGGCTTAGGTGAACATGCCCTGGCTACTTCCAGATTATTTTACTGCCATGTTCTCTATGGTGATATGCAGAAACATCAATTTATGCAACACGCTGTTGCCAGGTTGTTATTTGGAGCTGGAAAATTAGAACATATAAATCTAATTTTATTCCATCTACAATGGTTGACCATCTATTTCTGGGCCAGCTTTAAAAGGCTGCTTTTAAAGCCTACAAATCAGACCAGCATCTCAGAAATGACGTGCTTTCATTTGAACCTGCCCAGACTCTATGATTGGCCTTGGAGGTCCTGCTCTCTGACATGTTCCCTCATGAGAAGAGGGAAAAGTACAGAAAACAGGGCCTTCTCAGTGGTGGCACTGAAATTGTGAAGTTCCCTCTGGGTGAGATCTGCTGGGAACCTTCTTTGCCTGTCCATTAGGAAGATAGTAAGACCTTTTTTTCCCCTTTAAAAAAAAATCAGATTGTGTTTTAATTCAAGATCTGCTGTTTTAAATATGAAATGTTATATGTTGGAATTTTGTTGTTTTTAACTTTGGCTTTATTTTTCATTCTGTTATATTTTTCCATTTTTATTGTAAGTTGCTTTGGTTGTTGTTAAGAAAGGTAGGGTACAAACATTTAAACTAAACCTAACTGTGCCCTCAGTCTGTACTATGCAGAGATGAGTTAAAGGATCTGCGATATGCCTCCTAAGGCTACAACTTGCTTGAAAAAATTGTTGCAGATACCCATGACTATTTACCAGTTCAGGCGGCAAAAGTTGAAGGTATCAAATTAAGATTTTTTCTCTCAGTTTAGACATGGGATATAAAGCCTGCCTAGAGATGTAAAATTTTCAGAAATTTTAAAGCCATGGGTCGGGGGAGAGGGGAATCCATTAAGGAACATCTTATTTTTTGTTCATTTTGAAAAGTTGCAGGACAAATCCAGGCACTCTTGAATGAAACAGATTATCTAGATCCATTTCAATCGTGCTTCAGGCCTGGTTTTGGAATGGAAACTGCCTTTGTTGCCCTGTGGGATGACCTTTGCTGGGAGAGGGACAGGGGGAGTGTGACCGTGTTAATTCCCTTGGACCTCTCAGCAGCTTTCGATACCATCTACCATGGTATCCTTCTGGATAGGTTGTCTAGGATGGGGGTTGGAATGGATGGCTGATTCCAGAAGGTGGTGCTGGGGGATTATTGCTCTGTGCCATGGCACCTAGGCCATTGGGTTCCACAGAGTTCTATTTTATCCCCTGTGCTGTTCAACATCTACATGAAACTGCTGGGAGAGGTAATCCGGAGATGTGTGCTGAGGTGTCATCAATATGCGGATGACACCGAGTTCTACATCTCTTTTTCATCAAACCCAGGTGAGACGGTGGCTGTTCTGAATCAGTGCCTGAGCACAGTAATGGGCTGGATGAGGGCCAACAAACAGACTCAATGCAGGAGGTACTGTTAGCAGGTGAGTCATCTGTCTGGCTAGGTGATGTTCACCCTGTTCTGGAGGAGGGTGCACTCCCCCTAAAGGATCAGGTCCATAGTTTGGGGTGCTCTTGGATCCAGAACTGTCACTTGAGGCACAGGTGGACTCAGTGGCAAGGAGCACCTTTTATCAGCTTAGGCTGATATACCAACTGAGCCCATATCTGGACAGAGAAAGCCTAACTATAGTTATCCATGCTCTGATAACCTCTTGCCTGGACTACTGCAATGCGTTATACGTCGGGGTGCTTTTGAAAATGGTCCAGAAATTTCAGCTGGTACAAAATAGGGCAGCAAAGCTGTTAAGAGGGACTGGCAAATGAGACCACATTATGCCAGTCCTTTTCCAGGTTCACTGGCTCCCAGTCCAGGTCCGGGCCCGATACAAAGTGCTGATATTAACATTCAGAGCCCTGAATGGCTTGGGGCCAGGTTATCTGAAGGAACGCCTCCCATATGTGCCTGCCTGGGCCCTAAAGTCATCTTCGGGGGTTCTTCTCCATGAGCCCCTGATAAAGAAAACGAGGCAGGTGGCTGCCAGGAGGAGGGCCTTCTTGGCTGTGGAATGAGCTCCCTAGAGAGATTTGCCTGGCTCCTATGTTATATTCCTTTCGATGCCAGGTGAAGACCTTTTTATTCTCTCAGCATTTTAACAGTTTATCATCTTAGTCTTTTAACTTTGCTGTTTTAAATCTGTTTTGTAAATCTGTATAAATCTCTGCATTGCTGCTCGGTTTTATCCTGGTTGTGGTTTTATATTCTACTTTTGTATTGTGTTTTTATACTGTTCTCTGTTTTATACTTTGATTTGTATTTGATGGTTTTAACTTTTATGAACTGCCCAGAGAGCTTTGGCTATTGGGTAGTTTAGAAATGCAATAAATAAATAAATAAATAAATAAATTGTTTATAGTGTTAGGGAGGGGTCTGTCCCTGATGGGGTCTGCCCCACTGCAGAAGGTGAGTCAGGTGCATAACTGTGTTCCTTGACATACTAATCTGTTGCAGATTCAAACTATATGGCATGCAAAGCTATGTGCTACTTAGTGAATGCTCCTAGTGGCTGAAAATCTAACTGCAGGATTCAACCACATGGACACATTCAAATTAATTAAAAAGAACGCATTTCAAAAACATAATAACTCTGTAGTTCATGTTCCTAGGGTTCCGTTGCTATACATACCACATTTCACGTGTCTAGTTTTCATGGTCTTGGACCTATGGCAATGATGGACAGAGACACATCCTCTTTTATGAATATCGATAAACATACGGTTAAGATGTATGGTTAAAATTTGCTTGCTGCAGTGCTGAATCATCAAGCCAAGTTTGTTTGAAATCAAAGCAGTAAGTCTTTAAAAATTTCAATTGGCTGCCATTTTTTTTTCAAGATGGCGGACAAAATGTTCACTGTGCCTAAAACCATCCTGGGTAGAAGCAGAACAAATACTAAACGTTTCATAACAATCGGATATATAGTTTTCAAGCCCATCGAGGACATACAAACACTTCCTTTTAGACAGACAGACAGACAGACAGACAGACAGACAGACAGACAGATAGATTATGTCCACTATCAGAATCAGTATGCATCTAAATACAAGTTTCTAGGGAATATAAGCAGGAGGGTGCTGTTGAATGAGCTGTTGGCCACTTTGCATGCAGGATACTGGACTAGATAGGCCTTGAGTCTGATCCAGCATGGCTCTTATCTTATTTTTCAAAGTTCCATCACTCTTCTGTACTGAAGACTTCCTGTACTAGGTAACCCAATAAGGCTGCACAGCTACCTGGGAGTATGATTCATTGAACTCAGTGGGTCTTAAACATGTCTAGGATTGTGTTGTCAGCTGCTCAGATATTGCATTTTCATAACCGTGTACCTTATCTACCATTTTAGTTTCAGCTCTTCTTCTCCTTAAATCACACCATATTAACTCATGATCACCTGATCCAACAGTCATTATATATTCCATACCATTTCCCCCAGGCCTGGCAATAGCAAATCTAATTAAACTGGCATGTTGTTTTTCTTGTGGGTTAGCAGACAACTTGGTGAAAAAAATGATAGTCAAGAACATTTAGGAATAGTTGGGCTTACAGTCCTTAGCAGCGCTGACTGATGTTCCAATTGGGGTCAGGGAAAAACCCTTCATTGTTTTTCTGCATTAGAGCATTAAAACTGAACACTAAACATTTCATCTCATTGATTTCAATGCTATCAATTCATTTTCAACTGCAGACATTTAACTTAACTGTGTTCTGGATCAGGCTGTCAGGAAATATCTACCTGACATTATTTTCTGAAATTGGGACTGCGGTTTCAGCACTTTTAACCCTCTCGCTCCAGACAGGCAATATTCTAAGATACCCTCTGTCAGTACTGAAAGAAATAACAAAGACAGAGTAATAAATACGCAGGTGTATTTATTACACTTATAATGCTTATAGGAGTACGGCTGCGGGCATCTTTAAAGGGAGTAAGAATCACCACCCAAGCAAAGATACATATATGACTTCCATAGATGTCTGGAAGTGTTCATTAATAATTCCCCAAAACAAATTTTCATAGCAAGGTTCCCATGGGCTGTAGCTAAGAATATAGCCTTTGCAGCATTGCTATGCAAGTTCCCTTTGGGCATTACCAGCCAACAGTGGATGTCACTTTCACATTCAGCTGCTTTTCATTACATCTAAAGCCACCCTTTCTCTCCTTCCTCAGTCATCTGGCTGCATGATGCTTCATATCCCACCCCTCTTCACTTTGCCTGCTTAGCTATTATTATTATTATTATTATTATTATTATTATTATTAAATACCTCTTTCTTGCTCGTGCCAGTTTTTCTAGACGGACTTGACAGGCTTTGCCAAGTCATGCTGTATTTCACAGATTCAGGAATTTCCTGACAATTGTTATCTAATACTTCGTTATTTAATGTTTCTGCTGTTTCTTCTTATTTCCATCTTGCATTTTCCTATCCTGAATTCCATTTTCATGTCTGTTGTCAATTCCTCAATGATTCGCAGGAGGCATTTTATCTGTGTCAAGGTTAAAGCATAGATTTTGATGTCATCCATGTACAGGAGGTGATTGATTCTGTGCTTTACTTGTTTTTGGTGTTTTATGTTGATGCCATATGTGGTGTTGTTAAGGGTGTTGGATAGTGGATTGAGACACAGGCAAAACCATAGGGCGCTGAAAGCTTCACCTTGGAATATGCCACGTTTGCTATTTATTTTTTCTGTCTGCATATGGTCCTTGTCTGTTGTTAGGTGTATTGTCATTCTCCATGTCCCCATGTTTCTTGTCAGAAAGTTTTGGATCGAGGGATGTATTTTGGATGTTTTGAGTACTTTTTTCAGCCAGCTGTGTGGGTCGGAGTCAAAAGCCCTTTTATAGTCTATGTAGCATGTGTGGAGGTTTCTTTTCCATTTTTCCGTTAGCTTCATGATGACACTGTTTATTATTAACTGTTCTTTGCATCCTCTGCTGTTCTTTTTACATCCTTTTTGTTCTTCTGTGAGTATATTATATTGGGTGAGATGTGCTTCAATTTTCTGTGTGAGTGTGGGGTTATAATTTTGTAGAGTGTTGGAAGGCATGTTATGGGTCTGTAGTTAGCTGGGTTTGGGGTATTTGGAGTTTTTGGTTTAATGTAGGTTTTGCCTTCGGTAAGGAATAGAGAGAATAAGTGTGGGTGTTCTATGACTGTGTTGATCTGTTGAATGAGGTATTCATGTGTTGATGTAAGCTGTTTGTACCAGAAGTTTTGTATTTGGTCCGGGCTGGGTGCTTTCCAGTTGTGTGTCCTTTGTATTGTTTCCTTCAGTTCCTCCAGAGTTATTTTATACACTGTTTGCAGTGCTAGTTCTCTCTGTCTTTCTTCTTATTGTCTTATCCAGTTTGTGCTTTCATTATTATTATTATTGTTGTTGTTGTTGTTGTTGTTATTGTTGTTATTATTATTTATTAGATTTGTTCACTGGAGTCCAAAAGTGAATCACAACATTCATAAAATACAACAACCCTACTGACAACTGCAGTCCAGAGGGCAGGACTAGACTGAATGGGTGGAAATTGCAGAAGTAATTTTGGCTAAACCTCAGGAGAAAATTCCTAACAGTGAGAACTGCCTTGGGAGATGGTGGGATCTCCTTCACTGGAAGTATTTAAGCAGGGGCTAGATGCGGTGGAGGCTGGTGGCACGATTTTGGTGGGGCTATGCATCCATTCTGGGTTTCAGTCATAACCAACCAGAACACTAAAGGAACTATCCAAGGTGCTGAACTTATTTTGGGGTTCAGCACCTTGGTTAGCTCCATTCAAGTATATGCTTTGGTAAGGGTATCTACTGACACTATTAATTGACTGGGAAGTATTTAATTTCGATATAGCACTGTAGGCACATAAGCATGTGCTGTAATCGCTTTGGAGCACCCAGAAGAGGTTTTGATATTATTGCCTCAAGTGGTTTGTGGTTTGAAAGCACTCTGACTGCCTGACCATAGGTGTATTGATGGAATTGCTGTACTCCAAAAACCACTGCTAAGAGCTCTTTCTCTATCCAGGCATATCCTTGCTCAATCTGTATTAGTGCTCTGCTTGCATAAGCAATTGTATGGTCCTTTTAAAAAAAACAACAACACCTGTCCATGGCCTTTCTAAGATGCATCACATTGTGGTGTCAGGGTTGTCATGGCTGATAGTATTGCAATACTGAGGCACTGGTAATCATTCATTTCATCAAATCAAAAGCTTGCTGTTGGGGAGCCCCTATTCCCACTCAACATCATGCCTGGTAAATTGGTGCATTGGTTCTGCAACCGTAGCCAAATGAGGGCAATCTTTGATCATCCAAATGATGCATTGCACTGCTTTTACATCTCCTGGAGCTGGCATATCTCAATTGCCTCAGTCTTGTGGGGGGGTCTGCTTTTAGTCCCTCTGCTGTTAGTACATGTCCAATATATGGTACCTCTTTCTGTTTCAGTCACATCTTTTCAGCAGTTTAATATTTGTATCTCTGCATCACTATGGAAAGACCTGCAATTTCTTGTCATGGGCCTGCTCAGGTTCTGAGTCATCACATCTTTCCCCTACTATGAGGATAACATCTGTTACTATTTTCACTCCAGGGAGCCCTTCCAGTGCCTGGGATAGTCTCCTCTGAAATTGGGAGCTGGACTGACTCCCACTGGCATCCAAAGCCATTTGAATCAACCAGAGGGTGTTGCAATGGTAGTAAGTATATTAGGGTCCTCATCCACGCTAACATGCCAAAATCTATACTTTACATAAGAGACTGCAAAGATTCTAGCTTTTGAAAGTTCTGGCAGTATGTTCCACTGCTTGGTCCTCCTCAACTTGCAGCTCACCTAACAGACAACCTTCACCCCTGAAAACATCCCCATATGTTTTTAAAATTCTCTCCATTGTCCATTGTTCCTGCTTCCTCAACTGGAGCTATACATTCTGATGCTGGAGCTTGATCAGATCCATGGCCTTTGTGGCAGTGTCCCCCAACAGAGGTTTATGTTTATCTCCTTCCAGACCTACAACCTCTTCTCATTTTTAGGGTTAATTATAATGCCTTTGAAGGCGGTTTGGAAGCTGCAGCTTGTGCAAAATGCAGCAGCCAGATTGATAACTGGGACCAGAAGGTTCAAGCAAATAAGACCTACTCTGGCCCGCTTGCATTGGCTGCCTGTATGTTTCCAAGCCCGATTCAAGGTGCTGGTTTTAACCTATAAAGCCTTACATGGCTTGGGACCACAATACCTGATGGAACGTCTTTCCCGACATGAACCTACCCGAACACTACGTTCAACATCTAAGGCCCTCCTCTGAGTGCCTACTCCGACGGAAGCACGGAGGTTGGCAACAAGGGAGAGGGCCTTCTCTGTGGTGGCCCCCCAATTGTGGAACGATCTCCCTGACGAGGCCCACCTGGCACCAACATTGTTATCTTTTCAGCGCCAGGTCAAGACTTTCCTCTTCTCTCAGGCATTTAGCAATATCTGATGAGCCTGGGTTTGTTTTGTTTTGTAGGCTTATAGCTTTTTAAAGTTATTACAGTGGTTTTAAATGTATGTGTATATCATGTGTATATTGTATGTTTTTGCTGTTTTTATTTTTGTATATTGTTTTTAATTGTTTTAAACTTATGTAAACCACCCAGAGAGCTTCAGCTATGGGGCGGTATACAAATGTAATAAAATAAATAAATAAACTATTGGCTGCATTGAGCAGTCATTGTACATAATGTGCATTTGCTCTGTTTGTAGGATCACACTGCAAGAAGCCCCACTAACTACCGTATTTCATCAATCCTAAGACGCACTTTTTTCCCCATTTAAAGGTCTCTGAAAACGGGGTGCGTCTTAGAATTGATGGCAAAGAATTGCAGATTTTTTAGGGCTGTGCCTCCTCGGCCTGGAAATGCCGCCTTGAGGAAGGAGCGCCTTCTCCTCAGGAAGGGATGGTGGCGGCAGCAGCCTCCTCCTCTTGCCTGGGGGTCTTCGGCTCCTCCTTCTCCTCCTCCTCGTCTTTGTCATGAGTGAGAGGCCAAGGGGGCAGTGAGGGGGAGCAGGAGCAGCAGCAGTACTCACGCGGGCGCACTGCAGGGGCCCTGCCGGGCAGAAGAGCACTTCACAAGGAGCCATCCTCCCCTTCTCTCACACACACACACTCTCTCTCCCTTGTGCGCGCCTCATTCTTGCTCTGTGCATGCCGCGCAGGCGCACTAGAGGGGCCCTGCTGGGCAGAAGAGTGTCTCACAAGGGGCCGCCCTCCCCCTTCTCTCTCTCTCTCTCTCTCTCTCTCTCACACACACACACACACACACTCACACACACACACACTTTCACTCTCTCTTCCTCGCCCGCATCTCATTCTTGCTCTGCACGTGCAGCTGCTCCCCCTCCCCATGCCTTCCCTGGGAATGGGCAGACGCCTTGCATACGGTATCCCCAAAGGGATAAAAGTAATGGAGGGAAGGAAACGTCGCTCGCCGTGCGCACGTGGGATCGTAGCCTTGGTCGCATTAGCGTGGCGTTTCCAGGCCAAGGAGGCTGCTGGCAGCGGCACTGACAGTGAGGACCGGGCAGCGATGGAGGTGAGTGGGGAAGGGGAGGAAGGGGACATACACAGCCCTACCGCATTTCTTCGATTCTAAGATGCACTTTCCCCCCAAATAAATGTGTCTGATGCAAAGCTTTTTCCATGGTGGTGGCCCTGAAATTAAGGTGCGTCTTACAATCGATGGCATATTAGATTCGCTGAAATACAGTAGCTGGAAACACACTGGCCGTTCTCCCACCAACATCTTTGCCATAGACTGCAACTGGCATAGTGCTTCTTTTCTTCTGTGATCCAACAGCCCACACCTGACATTTTTTGTAGACTAAGGGAGAGGACCATTATGTCAGCACCACTCTCTGATGTGCCATCCTCTTCCTGAACAAGTCCGACAGCGTCTCTAGTAGACTTCCTTTTGCAAATACTGCTGAAGTGATTCAGTTTGCCACATTCCCTGCAGCTCTTTCCTAGTGCCGAACGCTTCTTGTTTGTTCTCTCGTGCTGTCTCCCACCGTAAATACATCTCACACCGGGTCTGGAGGACTGGGTGTTTGCTTTCTTCAGCCGTTGTCTCACTGCATGCATTTCAGAAGGTGCAGCACCTCCCAGGACATTCACTCTTTCTCGTAAGGCTTCTGCTGCACGCCCCGTGACTAAGCATTGATCTAGTGTGAGAACACCTTCCCTGAGGAGCTGCTCTTGCAAAGAGTGGTCCCAAGTGCCACAGACTATCCTAGCCCAAATTAAAGAATCTGTTAAGTCTCCAAAATTGTAAGTTGTAGCCAGTGTGCAGAAGGCAGAAACATAGGAGTCAATACTCCCTTCCAATTGCTCTCTGATGAAAATTCTGTGCTTCCTTTTAGTTTGGGGGAACAATAGGCATTTAGGGCTCCCAGAGCTGTGTTCAGGGTAGAATCTGTTCTTAGCCTGAGATGGTGCATACCTCTTTGCCTTGTTCCCCTAAGAGATAAAACAAAAGCTTTACTTTCCTGACTTTTTACACAGTCAAAATCTGTATATAGCTTGAACTCTTCCTTCTATTGGTTCCACCGCTGAGCTAGCTTGCGGTCTGTGAGATCTAGAGGTGCAGGAAGCTTCAGAATAAATTCCATAGCTTCAGGCTCCTAATTGCTATATTTTGGAGGAGTTACAGTTCATCCACTGCCACCATCTTTCTATGGCAAATAGAAAGATGCAACAAGAGCTTTAATGAAAATGAAAGTAAAAGCTGTCATGAAGTGGGAACTCTTCCCTTCTAAACAGCCCACCCCCCAGGGATTCTGTTTTCCTTAACTTCAGTTCCACTAATCATGTTATAATTTTGGTTGGCAAAAGCCTAGTGCAGGACCAGCAGCTGAATGAAACAAATGGTTTGTTTGAACGGTCATTTCAAACAAAGGAAATACTCATGCTACGTGGCGGGCTTGAAACTGAGCCTAGTCTCAGCTGGCCTAGCAGCAGTAATTTGGCTCCTGGCTTTGAGGGACATCCATTGCACAATGTAAGAGGCTTATCCATCTCAGGTGAGGCAAGGATAAGCACCAAATAGAGCTGGCTGCACTGCTGAAGAAAGAGCAAGAGGCAAAATGAAGCTACTCAGGGCAAAGCCTGCTGGAAATGTGTGTAGGACATGGGGAAAGCCCAACCATATCTGGTGGGTTGCAGGCTGAACCTTGTAACTTGGGTGAAGATGTGTGTGTCTGCAGTAGAATGATAGAAAATGAATGCCATGCTTAAATATATCTATAGATCTAGACACAGATTTATTGATATAGATATCAAGGGCCAGATGTGTCAAATCTTTATGATCCCATCATGATAATCCTATATCTTTCTTCTGCATTTATACCTCGTAGGACACACAACGACATTTGCCGCAGTATTTTGGCTAATGTTGAATAAAAAAGCAGGAAATGACATGATGAAAGCGTTATATGGAATGTGTAATGTGCCCCAACAGTTATCAGGGCACTTCAATGCTGCTATAAAGCAGTAGTGTAGATCTAGCCAAACAGTAGACTTTTGCAGAATAGAAGAAAAATAAGAGATGCTAGCATGATCTTGTAGCACTGTGAATAATAATAATAATAATAATAATAATAATAATAATAATAATGTGGGAAAGTGAAAGAACATCATCAGATGTACTGGATTATGCCTCCCAGTTAAGTTGCACATTTAATTCCACCAGGCTACAGAGCAGAGGGAGAGAAGCAGGGCTGTTCCAACAGTCAGCTAGTAGCCATTCCAGCAGATTATGTGAATTGTTTACAATCCAGCTGGTCCTGACAAGAACTGTAACTTTAAGAACTGGTGCCTGAGCTTCCATTTTTCACCCCCCCCCCCTTTGCTTACTCCTACTGTCTTCCTCCTGATCTTAGTGAGCAGCTCTGGAAGCCTTTGTGGCTAAAGAGTGGGATAAAATGCTATGAATGAATGAATGAATGAATGCAGTTACTGGGCATGGGACTGAAGGAAGTCATCCACTGGTAAGGGCAGCATAGAGGCACACCTCACTTTCCAAGAAGGCTAGATCCAAACTTTTATTTCCTCAGTGACTTTAATTTATACCATATAAAATTGTATCTACAGCATGTGTGCATTCGACATCTGGCTAATAGATATGCCAGCAACAGATATTAAATTACTTGCTGTGATGAGGAGTAAGATTTATTGCCCTGAAAGATCAATATTCATTTTTTTGAAAGAGAAACACATAATTCATTTAAAAAACATATAAATGGCTAAAATGAAAAATTGTCATGCCTTGCAGAATACTTTTGTTTATATTGTAAAATATATCTTATATAAATAGAAAATGAGATTATTCAAAGACATTTTCTGTAGATGAGAAAAATAGGAACACACAGTGCGTACCAAACAACTCAAATGTATCAATCAAAAGTGTCTTAAATCATAATCAAAGTGTTCCCATTTTAAGAAACCTTGACTTTAGCCACCTGTTTAAACATTGGTGGGTTTGGGTTGTTGTTTTTTTAATACATCTGGGTTTTTTTTAGCAAGCTGTCGTGGAAAAAGATGTGTGAAATCTGAAATTGTTTCCACAATATTTTCTCATCCCAGAATTATGGACCCAAGGCTCAGCTTTTAAATGTGCTCCTTTACAATTGCCAATGTCCCAACGGAAATTTGTAATTTGAGAGCCTGGGTAATTTTGAGAGCCAGAATGAAAAATTGTTATAGACTAGAGCAGCTTGTCACCTGTGGGCGAGCATGCTATCTCTTCAACCTTGTTCTAAAAGGAAACCTACATGACAGACTCAATATTTAGAACCACACCAAATATCAAGAAGAGAGGGCTAAGAAAAGATCTTGACCAATTTGGTGATGACTTTTTGCTGCAGTTTCTCTTTAACATTTAATTCTAACAGCATGCTAGGTGCTTTTGGCCTCTTTCTTAATTCACATGTGAGTTCTGCAATTGTGCACTGTCCAAAGGAAGGTTTCAGCCATGGAAACTTCATCACTCTTCAAAATATACCTTTTGTGTCATGAATAAAAATCACAATTCCCAACTCACACACCAACTCTTGTTATAATAGCCACCCGGCTTAATGTGTGAATTATGAGGACCTCCTCTGAGTGCCCCCTCTAAGAAAGATTTGGAGGATGGTGACAAGCCCTTTTTGTTGGTGGGCCCGATTACGGAATGCTCTCTCCAGTGAGGCCTGCCTGATGCCAATATTGTCATCTTTTCAGCATTAGATCAAGACTTTCTTCCATTCCCAGGCCCTTGATGGCATATGGTGGGCTGTTTAATGCATCAGTTGAATTGTGTATGATTGTCACTGAACTTTTAGTTGTTTTGTGGGGTGATTGGATTTTAGTGGATAATTGTTTTACCTGTTTTAAATTTTGAATGTTTTAATTTTCTTGCATGCTCTTTTGAATCTTTTTTTTCAAAGGCACCTAAGCAATCTTCAGTCAACATCATCATCTTCATCCCTTAGTAATGGAGTAAGCCCCATTGACCCAATGGGATTTACATCTGAGTAGGCATGTGTAGGATTGTACTGAAAGGTCTACTCAGAAGTCCCATTACTCCTCTCCTTTTTTTGGGTGGTGACCCATTTTTCTATTTTTCTTTTGGGTGCACTTTAATGCCACCATTAAGCATATTTATAGAATTAATGAATGAGTGAATGATGAAATAAATAAAACAAAATAAAAAATGACTCTTGTCCAAAACTAAAAGATATTACTATAAATATTAATTATTGCTGCTGATAATACTGTTTTATGGACTGATTTCTGGTTTTTAGATTTTGGCAGTGCCTGTTGTTTGTGCCTTGACTACCGAGTTGTTCTTAAATATTAGGGGTTTCCTCCCCCTGTGACGTCGTTTTTGTGCTTTTCTCCATTTTGTACATCATTTTGTGACTAATAAAGTTATTTTAAAAAGCAACTAAAATCATACTAAGATACTCATTATTCTAATTCTATTAAAGCATTAAATAGTATTGTGTCATGCCATCACAAAAGTTTTTTGAACCTTGAAATACGCTGGCACTATTAAGAAACAACGGATCCCCTTTAAGTGTGCCATTGTAAACCTCAAAAGAAAACAAATCAAATTTTAATGGAAACATTTATGTGACAGTGCACTTTTGTCTTCAGCTGTTTTATACAACCTTTCGTTTGTTTCCTTGTCCTCTCCAACTTGAATTCCAGAAGGAGTTTTTTTTTTTGGGGGGGGGGGGGGTTCTAAATGAATCATATGTAGAAATTAGATTTCTATTCATGTATAGTTCTTCCTTTCTGTTTTGTCTTTTCCAGCTGAAACATATAACATATGCATGAAATGTCATGGCTCTTTCAATGGCCACACATAGTTCAATAAATATTCAGCTGGATCTTCAGGAGGAAGGGAGGAGCTCTATTTTTGGCAGCAACATTACTGTTAAGATCACCACTCCAAATTAGTCACCTGTCACTAACGACAGTAAGCCAGTATGGGGACCCGATCTATCACAGCCAGGAGAACATGATGACCTACATTATTATTCGCTGCAAATATCAAGCACATGCTAATCAATGGCATTTCATATTGGAATTGGTAATGAATCAACAGCAGAGGTCACAGAAGGACAGAAGCAAATCTCTTAGCACAGTGTGCAAAAATAAAATCAAGCCAATGCTAAATTTGATAACTAATGTAAAATACAAGTGTGTGCTCAAAGCCACCTGACAAGGCTAGCTTTGTTCATCACTCCCTCTAATAATGAGCTCATGTGGTGAGTGCCAACAGAAATGGAGCCAAAATGGGATCACTGAGAAACAACTGGGATGTATCAGCACATCTCTACATTTGCAAGAGCACACTACGGTATATAAATTTAAGGGAGGAGAAAGGGGTGGAAACTTTAGAATTTAATTAGGTGCATAAATAGGTGATTAAAAGAGTGGCTTTAAAAACAACAACAGATTAATCCAACAGTTTAGTTGGCTAATTAATTCAAATACAACAGAAGCCCCCCTTCTAGTTCATATTCTGGTTTCTTGCTGTTTTTTAACTATCCAAAGTCATGCTATATATTTAGATTTATTTATGGTACAACTTAGTTTACCAGAATGGGCTTGGAAACTATTAAAGTGTACCAGATGGTTTATGATCAGAAGATATTCTAAGGCAGGAAGCATAGCAATTTTCCTTGCTCTGATGAGAAAGTTCCAGCAGAAAGTCAACAATCTTAAGTAGTTTTGTAATCTGAACAAATAAGTTAGAAAAGGTGCATTGTGACCTTGTTATCAGCTGGAACTAAACCAAGCAGCATGATCTAGCCAAGCATTTATGAATGCTGGCATTTTCACCTAGTATGTTCTCCTTCTATTTACAATAGCCCCAACCCCTATCACCTTTTATTATGAAAGTTGGTTTAAAAATTAATAAAGACACTGAAGAAGTGATGACAGGTATCAAAAGGTCTACTGAAGTGATTTCAAAATACAGCTGAAAACTAGTTCTCCGGGCATCCCATTTGGATTCGAATATCATAACCATGCCAAGAATTATCCGACTCCTGGAAAATCTGCGAAATTTAGGGAATGACTTACTGTAAAGAAAGCCATATATGGAAAAAATATTAGTGGGGTAGGAGAGCAGCAAAACCCCAAGAAATAGTTTACTTCTGGCAACCATTTCCTAGTCTATGATAGTCATGCAGGACCCAGGAGAAGGGGACTCATAATGCACGGAAACACTGGCCATTTCCCCAGCATGAGCAAGTCTCAGTGGTCATCCCCCCCTCCCCAATCCTATCTCTGATCCGAGATTGGAGAGGAGATGCCCTCTGAGGGGATAACTGATGACACCCAACTCTATTACTCCTTTCCACCCAATTCCAAGGAAGCTGTTTCGGTGTCTGTTGGCAGTAATGGACTGGAAAAAGGCAAACAAATGGAAGCTTAATCCAGATAAGACATAGGTGCTCCTGGTCAGTCGAAAGGCAGATCAGGGAACAGGGGTTCAGCCTGTGCTGGATGGGGTTACACTCCCTATGAAGACACAGGTTTGCAGCTTGGGAGTACTTCTGGATTCAGCCCTGAGCCTGGATGCCCAGGTTTCAGCGGTAGCTAGGAGTGCATTTGCACAGTTAAAGCTAGTGTGCCAGCTGCGCCCAATCCTGGAGATGTCTGATCTGGCCACGGTGTCACATGCCTTAGTTACATCCCGATTGAATTACTGTAACAGGCTCTTCGTGGAACTGCCTTTAAAGAGTGTTCAGAAACTTCAGCTGGTTCAATGAGCTGAAGCATACAACTCCTGTTAAAACAGCTCCACCGGCTTCCAGTCTGTTTCTGGCCACAATTCAAAGTGCTGGTTATAACCAATAAAGCCCTCTATGGCTTGGATCCAGGTTATCTGAAAGACAGAATTCTCCCATACGAGCCTGCCCATGCTTTGAGATCTTCAGGGGAAGCCCTTCTCTCAGTCTCACCACCATCACAGGCATGCCTGGTGGGAATGTGGGAGAGGGCCTTCTCGGTGGCTGCTCCAGTGCTGTGGAACTTGCTTCCCAGGGAAGCTAGACTGGCTCCCTCCTTGATGTGTTTCTGGAGGCACACAAAAACTTTCTTATTCCGGCAGGCCTTTGGAGAACAACGTGGACCCCATCTATGTTTTAAGACTTTTAATTTTTAATTTTAATAAGTATTTTAAATGTTGAAATGTTTTAATATTGAAACCTATTTAATTTATTTTTAACTTTTGTATATCTCTTATTTATAGCTTTTAACTGTATATGTTTTAATTTAGTAATGTCGCCTTGAAGACCAGCATTGGGTAAAAAGCGGGATATAAATAAAGATGATGATGATGATAATAATAATAATAATAATAATAAGGGTAGGGTGACCAGATAAAATCCAGGTCAGGGCTCACGTAACTTTAACAGTTGTAGAGAAAAGGGAATTTCAGACAGTGTCATTTGTATGCAATTAGTTCCTGGTGAAATCCCCTCTTCATCACAACAGTTAAAGTTGCAGGGGCCCTGCCTTCTTTTGTATATGGTCACTCTAGTATAGTGCCTGCACCTTTAACTGTTGTGATGAAGAGGGAATTTCACCAGGAACTAATTGTATACAAATGATACTGGCTAAAATTCCCTTTTCTCTACAACTGTTAAAGTTACATGAGCCTTGACCTGGATTTTATCTGGTCACCCTAAATAAGGGATGGGGGATCATGGGGACTTGGAGTCTAAGTCCCGCCCACTAGAGGAACCCCAAGAGGCTGTGTGTCCTAGATTCATGTGTCTTACAGACCAAATTAAGCCCACGAGCTGGAGATTCTGCACCTCTGCTGTATAGGGAAATGCTGTATTTTCCATACTTATCTGGATTTGGACCCTAAGCCTTTCTTCCCCTCTGTGGTTCAGATCCAAATCAGGGGTTCTGAGCCTGCAATAAATATTGCCAAATAATAGTGAGCCAATTATGTTTATATCATTATTTGGCAAGATAAATGTGTGGGGGGGGGGGCTTGATCCAGATTGGGACCACAGCAGGGTGGATGAATTAAAGCCTCCTGACCCCATGCTAGGGTCCCAATCCAGATCAGGACTCCTTCACTTACTCTAGAGTAAAATAGGGTGGGATTCAGCAGCTTGCTATGTTTTTAAAGCAACATGTGCTTTGGGTCTAAATTTCACAGTAAAATCTACAGATTGCAAAAAACATAATACAATCCATAGACATCCTCAAATATAATTGAATGTAAACAGGGATCAATGGAGCATTCTCTTCCAGATTCTAGAGGTACCTTAACATCCATCAAAGCTACTGACATATTCTTGGGCTCTCTCCTATTCAGTATTCCAATCAAACAGGAAGTACAACCTACACAAAGGATTCAAAGGGAGCCTTAACACATCAGTGTCATCCTGTTCTTTGATTAGGTAATGACAATTATGGTAATTATAGCAATTTCATGATGGGGAAATATTCCCAAAACATGAAACCTGTTCCCAAGTGGAGGACTTGCAGTATCCTCATATTCTTTACATAAGAATCGTCATAATTTTTCAAACCACTAACCACTTGATTTCAAATGAACATTAACTCAATACAGAAGTACTTTGTGCACCATTCCTTAGGAGCTGCATGAAAATATGTTTTCCACATTACTGTAAGTGAGCATTGTATTTTTTTTTACCCAAAACTCCCCATTTCCCCAATTTTGTGAAAGACATAGGGCTTCTTTAAATAAGCAATTTATAGCACATTTGTGACTCAACACTCACGGAAGTTTTCAGGCCATTTTGATGAAGCTGTGAGCCTCCTGCACACCTCCCACTCCTACCCCGGTTAGTCTGGTTTTGTTTTTTTATTTTTTAAAAAACTTGTATATCCCATGTGCAGATGAAGTTGCACTACAAAACACCTATTAGAGGGCGCTGTCCCATTCAAGTATATGAGCATGTAAGTTTTCAGTTACAAACCACGTGGTCGCCCCTCTCCTTCCATGTAATTCAGCTCATTACAGTCGCATAAGAGAAGTAGGAAGCAAAACCAGTAAGCAAAAGCACTTTCCCTTTAATCTAAAGTAGCCTATACTTTCTTCCCTGTGCTGGTTTTTTTCCTCTGCAGCTCTTCTAAAAAGAGGCCTAGGTTAATCATTCTGAAACTCTGTGCCAGGGATTAGTTTGTCTCACCATGAATGTCCATGCAGCATTGATGCCACCCCACCCCAATTCCAATATATGGGAAGCAACAGAATCCTTACAGAGAAGGTAAGAATATATGCTACATCTGCTCAGACAGCACAGTCCCAGCCTTTATTTATTTATTTATTTATTTGATTTATAGCCTTCCCTTCTGCCAAAAAATGACATGCAAGGTGGCTTACAAAACAATTTAAAATTGATTAAAACAATAAAACACATTAAAATAGAATAAAAACGTAACAATTACAGAACAAAAAACAGCACTCAAGCCATAGACTTACAAGCCAAAGGCCTTCTTGAATAAAGATGTCTTGTCCTGCCAGTGGAAGGACTGCAAAGAAGAAATGAGCCTAGCCTCTCTTGAGAGGGAGTTCTATAGCCTGGGAGTAGCCATTTACAGCTGTAATTTTGTGTAAATGGTGCTATTTACGGCTGCTATTTTACGCAAATGACGATTTATGTAAATAGCAAAGCCAACATTTTTATGCAAAATGGTGGCTTGCTGACAATGGGGCTCCACATGTGCTGAGTTAGGCATGTTTTGGGATCCGTAGACTAACATCCGGGGGACCGAGCCAGTGAGAAATCACTGAGCTTGAGCCCCAACTGAACTCCTGCAACATCCCTACCAGTGAAGCTGCTGTAACAAGGGAGTTGTGTGCTCCCTGAAACTGGCCCCGGTCAACAGTCTGGATGCAGCATTCTGAACCAGCTGAAGTTTCTGAACAGTTTTCAAAGGCAGCCCCATGTAGAGTGTGCTACAGTAGTTTAAATGGGATATACCTAAGTATTAAGCTCTTTCTCCCCATCTCCTGATGTTCAAGCTGCCCCAGGACTGCTCTTTAAATAGGGGGAATATGCATGATAACTGCATTCACGCATTCAACTTCATGTCTGCTTTGGCCATCTGGCTGCAGCAAGGCATGCTGGATGAAGGATCTGGGCTAGTCTCTTTTTGAAAATATAAATGCCAGCTGTTACTCAGACCTGATTCTCTAAAAACTAATTGTTTCACACAGAAGGGTGGTGGTGAACTCCAAAGTTTTTAATCACTTTTTAGTTGGCCCTAATGAAGGTTTTTATGCCATTGTTATTATCTGGTATGATCCTTCCATTCCTCCACCACCTCCACCACTACCCACCCTTGGACTTCCATTAATACACATATTATTATGGAAGAACAGAATTTCTGGAGTAAGTCTAACCCTCTGTATTTAAAAATAATCCAATGGGAATGGAGCAATCAAAGATTGCACAGAGCTGGATGCCTGTCAGTGCTACTTCCTGATTTCTTACAAATGGGAGTTATCTTTACTATAATTGAATGGTTTTCTTTATTTGCTATGCTATGACAATGAAGAAGACTGATGTATGACAACTTTAATTTAATGCGACAACAAATGAAATGTTTTGCTCTTATCAGATGGAGATCCTCTGCCAAACAATACATTTGTATATAACATTAAGAAAGTTTGATGCAGCACATAATTCATCTTCCATTACCTTCACTTATTTCACTCATCATGGCATAACATTTGGAAAATCTAGAATTCACTATGAGGTTCCTGATGCAAGAAACCTATAATTTTGATTATAGACTTATTTACCAAATGGAAATGTATTGAGAGTACTCTGGAGTTTCCTTTAAGGCATGTGCATTCTCTTCCCCACAAGAACAACAGACAGAGTAAATGATGGGTTGGATCCCAACAGTCATACCCCTTGAAACCAATGGGATGATTAACTTAAATTCTATTAATTTCAATGGGTCTACTCTAAAAATGACTAAGTCTGAATCCAACCCAATGAAATTTATGCTGACTTAAATTTAACATGGTTTACTAAGCATTTTCTCCCCACATTACGTGCCCTAATTCTTACTTTATAGGACTGGTAGGATTGCTACTCTGATATGGCTCCCTGCCATTCTATCCTGGAACATAAGTGATAGGAGTGGGGGGAGGTCATGAAGTAGAAACCATGCTACCATTACCTTCTGGCCTGGCTTCTCATATTAGCATGGCTTTTCCCACATGCCCCTTCTCCATGCCTTTTAGCATGGGATGCAGCCATGGGGAGTAGCTGCCATGTCATTCCCATGTCACAGAAATTGGAACCCCGCCTACCGCATTTTGTTGAAATGGTGATAATGTGCTAAGACTAAGTCACTCCCATGGCACACATTTTCTGTAAGATACAAAACATTTTCCTTTCCCAATGCAATGAGTGAAAAGGTTTTCTAGAATTATTTTTATAAATAGGAAAAGACAAGAGATATAAAATTATTCTTGCAACTTTTTTTTCATTACCAAAAAATGCAATTTAAAGCTGAGCCAACGTCATTGTTGGTTATTACCTTTAAAGCCCTACATGGTTTGGGTCCAGGTTACCTGCGGGATCGCCTTCTCCCATACAATCTGCCCCACATGCTCAGGTTCTCTGGGAAGAATTTATTACAGCCGGCCAAGACTAGGCTGTCAACTGTTACCCAGAGGGCCTTCTCTTCTACCGCCCCCAGACTGTGGAACAATCTGCCGGGAGAGATCCTCCAACTTACAAGTCTTCAAGAATTTAAGACAGCTATAAAGACTGATCTATTCCGGCAGGCCTACCCAGTCGGATTTTAAGACTTTATTGATTTTAAGGAAGTATTAATTTTATATGCTTTTAATCAGTTTATGTATTTTATATTGTTGGTATTGATGTTGTTCCCCACCTCGACCCGGAGGGAGAGGCAGGCAGGTAAGAAATTATTTATTATTATTATTATTATTATTATTATTGAGGACAGGATTCAATCAACAGAGATCTTATTGCAGGCATAGACAGAGTGATTCAGTGGTAACCATAAAACAGAGAACAATGACGATTCTGACTAAGATTCAAGAAATCTTTTCTGCAAAAACATAAAAACTTGATGAAAACCAGTAGCTAATTTATAGTTCCTCCAGGAGACAGGTGGCTGGAAGCAAGGAATATACAAGCAAATGTCAAAAGGCAACGCTAAATTTGGCAAACAGTCTGTAACCTTTGCTTGACTTCTGGTTATTGTAGGCAATATTAGTGAAAGAGACCATTACACATTAAATGACATATAAGGTCAGATACAATAGTTCAAGCATAGCTTTAGCATTGCCTGTGCAAATACCCGAGTGGGAAAAACATTCATAACTTCAATTACTAGTTCCTTCAAAGAGCCTTGTCCATTCATCTCTCCGTTCCCATCTGAGATACAGAATCATAAATCAAAATGTAACGAATCTGTTTTCTTCTCAATTGAATTAAAAAAAAACTCTCCTCAATTTGCTTTGCTTCTATTCCCACTGAACAGCTAAGATGAAGGATCAAAAATGAAGGCTGGATCAAATTAATATATCTTAATTTGAACAATGGGAAAAGTAATACCCCTCACAAAGCAACATTTCAATAAAAATATGAGTCATATACAAAGCATGTAGGAGGAATTCCATTATGAATCAGATTTCTACAATAAATCCAGTGGTCTAAATGCAGTTGATCTGAGGTATGCCTTTATCTTTCCCTGCTTTCTGAATGTTTCACTTTAATACTGAAACCCAGATGTTTTCTTGCATGTAATTTTTGTGTATCATTGCACTGCATCATTATGTTTACTAATCTTAAAGGCACATAAGCATACAATTGTTACTGCATATGCCATTTCATTTGTGGATCTACTGCATCATGGTGATTAAAGTTGTATATAATTATTCTCAGACATATGATCATGTGGAAGGCCACACTTAAGGGATCAAAGGGAGGGACACTATCTATCAAGCACAGAATATGGGTCACGGAATGGACAACTCCTGGTGAGCATCCTATTTTTCTGATTAATAATGGAACAAGAGTGAATTGTGGAATAAACGCTTAAGCACCTAAACGACTCACAGCACAAGATGAGAGGTTGAAAGATTTGATGACATTTCAAGTAGGGATTTCGGAAAAATCCACAACTGATTCAAATGACTTTGAATTTCTATGAATCCAACCTGTGGATTCTGCAGTGGGAAGGCTTTTTCTGTGTCAGTTTCTGTGAACTTACAGACAGGTTTTTAACTTTTTTGGAGAGTGCGCAAATTCACACCTGCACTAATGTGCACTCACACTAATGTGCATTACCGCAAGTGGAACAAAATTCTTGTACATCCCTAAAACAAATCTGATTCCATCAATGAGAGGACGACAGAATGCACTGAATGGATTTTTAAAAATCTGCTCACCCCAAAGTACAAGAGAAGGTTGTTTATGAAAGAATACTAATATCACATGAATGCCCATGAACACCCCTTCAATTCACCAATGGTTCTAATAATTCTATATGTGGTAATCCAAGTGGGGAAGGTGGATATTTCAACTAACATGTCTACTTCAACAGTCTATTGACTAAGAATTTGCTAGGAGTTTCTGGGGTTAGTGTTTGCTGCTAAAGAATACACACTCCTGAAAACATTGTTCTCCCTAGAACATTGTGCATTAGAGTGGGGAAGGTGGAGCTGCTATACCTGTATTCAGGAACACCACACCACCCCCACAAACACCAAATGCACATATGAAATGTGAATGCAAGAAAATAACTATTTATAAATTTCAAAAGAAACCAAGTCACTCCCTACACAAAACCACTAGACGATTAAATTTAGTCTTAAATTAACACGGCAACATGAAGGATGGACAGAACCAGGAAACTGTTATGGGTGCTTTCACAAGGATAATCTTTCAGGCATCAGGTTTGCTGATTCAGCAGCCTTGACACTCACAGGTCAGATGAAGCCCAAGCTGATTCCTAGCAGGTGCTCAGGAATGCTGTGCAAGTATGAAGTTCATTATTCTGCTTCCTTTGCTTCCCTGTTAGCATTAAACAAGCAACTAGCAGTGCTGGAAGCTGATCTCTGAATGCAATCTAAAACAGACGATTTGCGTGAAAACCAGTTTACATGCCTGGTGAAACTAAAATTACCTGCAAGTAGCAGAGCAATGGAATTGTGATCACCCTGGGGAAAAAAATCAAAGCAAGCCACCTACCTCTTCCAGAGCAAGGTAAATGTGCTTTTCCTTGGCATTTTCTAGCACTCTCCTCAGCTGGCATGGGACAAGAAATTGTATGCTCACACTTCTTTCCTGTCCATCCTGCTTTACAGTCACATCTTCCACAGTTACACTGTCCATGACCTTAACAGCAAAAGGAAAAGGCATATTTCAGCTCTAACTCAACAACACACGTAATCCACTACAGTCTCTCTCTGGCCCTATTTCAGTGTTACCTGAAGCTAAGGCATTGCTGCTGTCTTCACGCTTGCTTTTGATAACGTTTACATCTTCTGCTCATGTTTTTTTTAATGGCGGAAGCATAATCATATATTATGCATATATTACACCTTTAGGAAGGCCCTGAAAACTTACTATTTTAATCTGGCCTTCTCCCAATCATGTTTTATCAGACTGGCTTCACTCAGGAAGTACCAAAGTGGAGGATGAAATTGATAAATTCTTTGACAAGTAGGGAATATTGCTCTGCCTGGCTAAAGGAAGTAGGTGTGGAGAGGATGAAACTGACCAGGATATTGACAAGGGTGGAATATTCCTCTGCATAACTACATAGTGCACAGTAGACTTAGATCATGACCGCCAATAATTTCTTTTTAAAAATATGACCCCCGTTTTCACATATTTCAAGATCCCTCCATTTGCACAAATGGCAGAACTCATAAAACTGTGCTAAAGATTCCCAGAAACAGTGGGGAAAAAATCTGCTACAGTGTGCCACCACTACTGGAATGGAAATGCTGCGGGATCCCATCAGGCTTTAAAAAAATCAAATTCCCAGCATTGCAAATCCCTAATTCTGCCCAAATCAGCTCCTCTTTCTAGGCTCTGTATGAGAGATGGAATTGCATGGAGGGGAGAAAAGAGCCACTGGACCTTACAGCCCTCTCCCCTAAAGTCCAAACAATTATCAAGGCTCACTGGTGGCGAGAGTCATCATATGCTTGGGCAAATATATCCCTTTTTGGGTGGGTCCAGGCTTAAACTGGGGATATTTTCTCATGAAAAGGAACATCCTTCAAGGGCTTGCCACACATATTTTGCTCCTAAGTCTGGGGCCACTTTCATATCTTCCCTTCTACATCCCCCCCTCAAGTTTCTCTAAGCCCAAACTTTCAGTCTCTTCAACTCTTAATCAGCTTCCTTCACCCCACTCCAATTTAGGGTGAATCTTCACATACAGCAATATGAGGTGGCAACAGGATGGCAGGATGTGCTGTAGCACATAAAACTGCTGCTGGGAAGGATACGATTTTTAAACATTTTCCATAGAAATAACTCCTTGCAAGTAGAAGACTAGCTTACCATGGAGAAAGGCTGTAGGTTTGCTCTTTTCCTGCTGTGTTTATGTCCTACTCATAGGGATTTTAAAAGAACAAACATGGGAGCATTAAAAATGTGATTCGTACACCTCGACTTAAGTGGTACCATTCCTTCTTCGGTCTGAGGGCACATGATGCAGCCATGATACTAAAGCTGAGCAGGTCTGGGTCTGGTGAGCACCTGGATGGGATACCAGCTAGGACCCCTATATATGCTGCCTTGAGTTCCACGATGGAAGAAATGCAGGATATAAATGTACTAAATGAATGAATAAATAAATAAATAATTCTACTGCCCCATTCCTCTACATGTATATACGGTCTGTCAGATTTTCACACAGTTTTACTTCAGAGGAAGCAGGGCACATCAAGCCACCTTACAGGAAATTACATCATAGCACAGCTTGTCTATGAGATGTTTCATTCACTTCCTTAACACCTGTAGAGCCCAGGCTGGGGAGAAAAAGTAATTATTACAAGGAGGAATACTCTTTCCTGCTGAGAAATTTGTTGGGAGACAGCCATTCTCTTTATACACTAACTGATAAAACTGTTTTGAAGACAACTACTCAGCTAAATGAAGTGCTGTGAAATGAAATTTCTAGAGAAACAGGAATCTCTAGAGAACACCCTCTCTCCATGAGGTAAAGTTCTGGTTGCAGGATCCTAGCTCTTGGTGAATGAAATCTTTAAAATAACCACTGGTATTTCCAGTCCCCTTTTAAGATTCGGAGAGGATTGGGACCAGAATTTTCCTTTGAGCCCCCTTCTCATTGCACCATGTCATTTTTTCCCCTCAGCTAGGAGAAAAAACTAAATATGCATATAACCCTTAAAAAGCATATCAGAAACCGTATGTTAAGTTTTTTTGGACTGTCTCCAAATTTGAAAAATAAAGATATTATACTGGATTCATTTGTAATGAATAACATTCCTTCGGTCCTTCTACATATGGGATCCTCTTTTCATGATACCTCAACTAATATAAAGGTTAATAAAAATGAAGCAAATATTTACACATAAAGATAAACTACATTTAGGTTACCGTCAAAGTTATCTCATCATCTTCCCCCCCCCCTCCTTTCCTTGGCAGCAAATTCAAATATGACATAATCAGAAGTTACTTATCTCAGAATACTACATTCTATGGATAGAACAGATAATGATGGCAATCTTGACAGCAGCATTGTTGGCTGCAATTTATTTTTAATAAATGATAATTTGGAGAATGGTCTCTCATTCACACATTGAAAGAGAGTTAGCTAGAGGCATAAAGCTATGGAAAGCCTTTTACGACATTAAATGCAATAATTAAATCAATAGCTCTATCACATACTGTTGGGTTCACACTACACACTAACACACACTCAGTGTTTGAGCATGGGCTGTTTATTGAACCATGGGTAATCATGTTGTCCGAACCCAGGACATTTTCTGAAGGGTGGCTTATTAACCATGCAGTGTGGCTTGTTATCCACCTAGAACAAACCAACAACAAGCCATGGATTCTCAAGGTGTCTTGTTCGAGAAAAACAAGCCACACTGCATAGTTAACAGGCCACCCTGCAGAAAATGTCCTGGGTTCAGACAATATTAGGGTGACCATATTTTGGAAACCAAAAAGGAGGACAACATGGTCGGACCCCAAGGGGGCATCCCCACCAACATGTCTGCCCCCTGGAGGCGTGTCGAGCACCAAGGGGGGGGCACCTGAACATAACCTTGGTCACATGTCTGATTTTACAGCACACAATTAAGACAAATCTGATTGACAGAAAATTTTAATGTTAGAATCACTGAAATAACAAGTGAGACATCCAATGTATCTGAAATCAACTTCATTCTCTCCTACTTTTGTAGCTTTTACTGTGGAACTCTGAAGAAAAGGCCTCTAGCCCATTCTGTTTTGCCCTGTGGGCTGCTTTAACTGACCTCTCCTTTCCCACATTTTGATTTGTGGACACCTCACCTCTGCTGAGCTCCAGGTGCCCGACTGCCCACCAAGTCTGCAACAGGAAAGGTGCCATACTCACCCAGCACTTCTTAGCTAAAAACTTGAGACCCTCTTGATGCCAAGGGCTGAAACTGCTGAAGGTGCAGGACTGCAAAGAGGAGGTTTGACAACCTGAGTTTGAAGGGTATGGCTATCCAGTTTTTTTTTAAAAAAAATTTAAACCTCAAACTTTAAACAAAATTGCTAAAAATCAACAGATGAACAGATCTGCTTGAAACTTGGCATGGATAAAGCCCTACTTAAGAGCTATCATGATGTCAAATTTCATCTCCTTAACTTTAAAAATGATGGGTTTTTAAAAATAATAATTTTAAAACCTCAATTTTTTTTTAAAAAATCCTAAAAATCAATGGATGAACTCATCTGCCTGAAACTTGGCATGGCTAAAGCCTTACTTAAGATCTATCATGGTGCCAAGTTTAATCTCTTTACCTTTAAAGATGACAATTAAAAAAATAATAATTTTAAAACCTCACATTTTTAAAAAAATCCTAAAAATCAATGGATGAACGGATCTGCTTTAAAATTGGCATGGCTAAAGCCCTATCTAGTGCCAAGTTTCATCTCTTTATCTTTAAAAATGACAAGGCTGTGAGCATTTTTGTTAAATCCCATTGACTATAAAGTAGAGCTGCCCTTTGGGTGGGGGGAGGATGGGAAAAATCTGAATTTTTCTTCAAATTTCATAATCTCCCCCCTTCCCGGATTTGTTACCAAAAATCCTAACATGTCCTGTTTTTTCCTGACAAACAACCCACATTCAACCACTGAGTGTGGATTAGCATGTTGTGCAAACCCAGTCTGTCTGACTAGCCATCACTAATGCCTCCCTAGCACCATACAGTAGAATAGTTATAAGCTTACAGAAGCCAATATTAAATAGCTAAACATTTGGGCAAGTAAAACCATATAAACCCATATAAATGAGAGCAATTCTCCCAAATGGTGTAATAAATTGCTGGAAACAATTAAGAGGAGAAAAGTATTTAGAAGTTAAGGGGTTATCTGAGGCTACCTCCACAAGAGAGGTTTAATGCTCTTTGAAGGCTCATTATAAATTTTACCTCCACACCAGCGGAGCGCAAAACGGGCATAGAGGCGCGTTATCTCCCGGATTATGCGCATTATCAAATGCGCGTTAAATAGCGAGTTTTATTTTGCTCCGGCCGTTAAAGCGCATTTTCCCCGTGTGAACAAGCGATTATGCGCATTAACTTCTTGTAAAGCGCTTTTTGGACATCAATTAATGCGCTTCGCTGCCTCTCGCCGCCTCCCGTGCAGAGGGATTGGGAGTAAATGCGCCTCCGCGATAATGCGCATAATCGCCGAACCGGGCGCAAAAGCGCATCCTTGTGGAGGGGGCCTAATTCTTGACCTACTGCAGTGCATGCAGATCAACCATTTTGCAAAGCCCTGTTCCTTGCATGAATTACCAACACTCTAAAAACACATCTCAATCTGAGCGGCCAATAAACAGAGCAGGAGGGGACAGGGAGAAAGAGACCAAACCAACTCAAGAGGAAGAAGGGTGAGGAAAGCTAGAGAGTGCCTTTCAATTCCCCTTTTTTAGAAGTCTGGCAATTTCATGTCTCATTGCTGATCTCAAAGGACAGTCATTTCTCATATACCAAACAGTTTTCTTTATTATCTATTTAGCGGGGGGGGGGGGGGCCTTTATACAAACAGACCTCAACTTGCAGAATGCTATATAACTAGAGCAAGCTCTCTGAGAACTGTTTGCCTAGCAAAGATCTGGACAACACTGAGACCTTATATGCTCGCTGTCCTTGAGTCACCAAGTACAGCTGGGTTTGCCTCATCAGTAGCCACAGCTGCATCTTCCACCTTACAAGTAGATTCTTGCTCCTGAGTAGACCCTTCCACATGACTATTCTCTAATCAAAAGGTTCTTCTGGCAGCTAAGCAGGCACTTTGACAACAGATCTGAGCATCCTAACTGATCCATTACCACTAACGCTCTGGTGAGCTATGGGTAGATGAATAAGAGTCTAGAATCACAGCTAGGCAGGGTTCAAGGGGTTATTGGGGATTTCAGGAAGGGCATCCCTGCCACAGGACCCCTCAGGGCACCCCAGGTCTAGTGTAGAAGAGAAGTATACTGTGGGATCAAACTCCTCCAAAGTGGTCTCCCTGGACTTGGATCATCCAGGAGCCTGACATCTGTATTCCATTTGAGGTGGCTTCCTTCTCAAGTCCAGTGGTTTCCATCTGAGCCATTGACATAGATTGGCTCTACATGAGTGATTTATTATATGCTCATATTTGGTAACACACAGAAATTAGCAGGTATTTTACACGATGTCATCAACCTCCACAATGTCTCCAGCACTTTTCTCCCTTTATCCCACTTTCAAAATGATCAGAGATAACGCCAAAAGGGACATGATTCTGATCTATTGGCTGTATGAAATGCTGGTGTAGGGCTATAATGACAGCGCCATCTAGTGGCTTTAAATTGAAACACAGAGAAACATATAGAACCTGCCAAAGAAGGACTTTCCTCGATTCAAACCACGTGTCAACTGTGTAAAGGAGCCCATCGTAATCCCTCAAATAAACCAAAAGCAGAAAGCCCTGGTAAGGCTGCATAGTTTTGTTTTGTTTTTGCTTTAAGTACAGACACTCATAGACAGTGCTATAAAGGAGCACACTGAAATAAGCTACTCAGGAGGCAGATAAAAATGAAATCGGGTTAACCCCCCAAACTGCTTAGGGGCTAGCAATGTTTCAGGCAGATGATCTTGTTGCAGTCCAACACATCTGGAGGGCATGAGGTTGGGGAAGGCTGTTCTCAGCTGTACTCTTAGATATTGTATGCAATCTTCTAGCTATTTCTGAGAGTATGTGCTGCATAACTCTGAATATGCTACTGTTAGGTGGTGTCAAATTTATTGTGGAGCCTAACTATACTTCCGGCCAACTGGCCATTGCCTGGAGAATAGAACAGACATTAACGGTTATACCATCCTATGAAATCCTTTCCATTCAAAGATTTCCTTTACCTGAACAGAAATCATCTGAGTATCTGTCATAGAGTGCCTTGCAATTTCGCTCATCGCACTCACAGGTGTCTCCATGAATATCTCCCCAATCTCCAGTTGGGTCAACATCATGACATGTGCATTCTCCACATACACAGGTGCCTAAAGAGGGAAGAGGTGATGTATTATTAACAAGCACAACAACACATCAATAGTTTAGAATGGGGACTATTAAGATGAATTTTGAGAATGATGCTCTGAAGCAGTCTTGCAAATGTAGTGCAAGGTGCTGCAATCAGAAATGCAAATTGGAAAACACCCTGTGTATGCACTGAAGTGCTTAGGTGTGAATGCAGGAATCTTTCGTCCCCCTAACATAATTACCTGGAAATAAGTCTAATTAATTTCACAGACTACCTGCCAAGAAATAATTTATTTGTTTTTTCACTTGAGTGTCTGTTTTTATGAAAATTTATAACCCTCCCTTACACACCACTCAGGATGGCTAATTACAAATACAATGAACCATAAAAAAATACCCCTCCGCAATCATTGATTCTATTTAGCAGAATCAATTGTGTCAGTCATGACATTTCATGGAAGCTGATAAATAGTAAAAAGAATTTGTCTAGTATAAAAGGACTGTTGTTATCCAAACTAAACATCGGACTGGTATCACTTGTTATCACATGAGCAAAAGATCTATTTTGACAGATAATATTTATTTGTTCATTGTTTCCAGGACTACAAAAACTTGTCTTTAAAAACAAAAGACAGATAAACTGAAATAAAAGTTGCTTCTATTATTTCTATATTTTAGCCAGGCTTTCAATTGCTCAATAATTAAGATGAAAGAGTTTTCTAAATGCTCTCAGGATAATTAGATGCTCATAATTTGGCACAGCGTTGTCAGTAGAGATGTACTAAAGAGAAGGATTGCACTTTTGCTTTACTCTAATAGCTCTGGACCATAGCCAAAGGAATAACAGTTGATATTTTAAGTATTTGCTCAGTGAAAGCAGGCATTAATACAAACCCATTCATAAAACTTTGTTCCTCCTAAATAGTACCAAACAGAAATTCTTAGTATCGAATTGAAACTTTAAATTTCTGAGGAGAGAATTGTGCATACACAGGTTATTCAGACAACCTTTTTTTCCACAGCAGGAATAGATTTTGGCTAGCCATCTCACAATGCAGAGTTGCATGCAATGCCTTCTGAATGTTTGCCATTATGAAACCAGGAAACTCTAGTTTTGAACCTTGCTTATTATGGCAGCTGGACTCTCCCTCCCTTCCTCGCTTCACAGCATTTACAGACAGCATCCCTCTGTCAAAAGCAATCGTTCTAAAGATGGTAAATTATCAATGGAGCAATACATTAAAATATTGAAATTTCTGACCCTCTCAACTAAAATTTAATTAAATAATTTCAAAAAACAATATGTTGAATCCAGACTTAGTAATGCTTAGGGTAGACCCCACTGAAATCTGTGGGACATGTATCAGCACCCACCCTCTGGAAAACCCTCCCTTGTGTGGTTCGGGAGGCGGAAAACATAAAAAAATTTAAACACCCCCTGAAGGTATATATTTTTACACAGTCTTTCCCTGGTTTTTAATATAGCTGGTTTTATATTGCCTTTTTAACTTTTTAATGTTTTATATTTATACTCGTTATATTTTATGGTCTTAATTTTGCACTGCCCAGAGAGTTTCGGCTGATGGGCAGTATGAAAATGTAATAAATAAATGGGTTTACTCAAAGTATGAATAAATCTGAACAACCCTATATAAGCATACATTTACAAGCCGCATCAAATTACCATCTCAGCACCAAAACTTAAAAAAAAGATTCAGCAATCAACAGATGCTTTCCTAAATAAAATGACCCTTCATTTGACAGCGGAATATCAGCAAGGACATTGTCTGGACCTATGTGTCTTGCTGAGAAGATCATTCTAGGTATGGATCTAACAATAGAGGAGAAAAACTTGCTCCATGCAACAGTGGATCCCAGTCAAAGAAGAAGGGTCAAGCCAACTTCTAAGTAGCACATGACAAGTGCTGTTCCAATGCTACCTGAGCCTGTAGGAGTCAGTTATTATAATGGACAATAAATTAGTGTGAATGTAAACACACACTCACACACACAGAGAGAGAGAGAGAGAGAGAGAGAGAGAGAGAGAGCTACATTCGTGCCATAAATGTTTCTTGGCATGATTGACTGTATTTTATTTTTATAATACATTGTAAACTCTTCTGGAATCACTGATGGACAGTAAAAAAGTATTTAAATAAAAGAAATAAACTAGCATAGGGTCAGGGCTTCAACATATACAGCCTAATGACAGATGGAATGAATTTTCACCAAACCACATAATATGTAATACAACATTGCAAAAGCTAAACTTAAAAAATAACAGTCCAGCTCCAAAATAAACGTGTAAATCGATATGTGAAAGACACACCTCTGTTGCTGCAAATTTTGCCATCTGGAGAGGTGCACTTCTTCTTGATCTCCCATGGGGTGATGTCACACTGGAGTTCACATTTATCGCCATGCCAACCAGCCTCACAGTAACAGTTTCCACAGTAACACTTGCCATGGCCTTAACCCAAAACAAAATGTTGACAGGGAAGAAGGATTTTCCTTATAAAATATATATTGTTTCAATTCATTTTTAAAGGAGAGTTTGAACATGGATGAATAAGACTAATGACTACCAGGGATTTTTTTATAACAGGAGTCATTTTGACCTAAATTCCAATAGAATCTCTGCAGAACCCTCTGAAAAAGCCAACTAACCAAAGTCACATTGTTTTCTAGCCAAAATATTCAACAAATTCAATAAAACCAGTTTCAATGAAATGCAATGTCAAAATATTCATCAGCAGCAAATACAATTAAAATTGTATGGTTTTAATGATTTTCCAGCATTCTGGGTCATATAGACTATCCACGGATACAAGAGGCCCGTTTCTTCAAACAGTCCCCCTCCACGAGTAGAACATGATGAATGTGATGATGGAGAGTGCGGTACTGGAGTACTTCTCTTCATGTGTTTGCTCTATTCAGGTACTGAATGCCTGAATACAGCTATAGTTTAGGCTGCATTTCTATACATATGCATCTGACAATTGGCCCCAATTAACTCAAGAGGCCTTACTGATGAATAGGTTTGAACACCACGTAACTATGTGGCTACATGTTCTGAGCATAGCTACAGAGAACGCCCAATTTCACCATTGCAAATTGGAAATTCTGTGACTAAGGATGCAATCCTATGCATGTTTAAACAGAAAAAAGTCCTACAACTTCCAGGAGGCTGTCTTGACAATGGTGCATGAGCCCTCAAAACCCTGCGGTTTCACTCCTGCGGGGTTGCGCCATGTTAACCGCACATGCAGGAGCGAGCGCTGGGTTTATATGGATCACCATGGGGGGAGCCGCCACCGCCGCTGCTGCCTGTCCCTCCCTGGCTTTGTCCAGAACTTTCCAAAAGGGAGACTCTTCTCCCCACTCCAGAGGCAGCACAGGGGTGTTCTGGCAGCCATTCAGATCACTAGCACACCCCTCTCCCATGCCCAGGTGAACAGCGACCAATCAGGGGTCTCCATTCGCCCAGCCATGCCTCTGCCATGACCTCGGAGCGCAGCGACAGATGGCAATGCACCAACCTCGCCACGCTCCGGATAAAACAGTCGGGGTAAGTCTCCAACTTTTTTGTTTCGGAGTTTTGGGGGGAAGTCCTGGGGTGGGTGCGCCGTGGCTTCTACATCATATAATTGACACCGAGACACCGTGCACCTGCCCCGGGGCTTTCATCACATATAGATAGCCCCCTGCATACCCCAGCCAGTTCTTCTGTCTAAACATGCATAGGATTGTGGCCCAAATGACACTGAATCAATATAAACGAGTATAATTTGTTTGGTTGGTTATTCACTTTGTCCTGCCATAAATAGAATTGTTGTTTTGCAAGGGCTGGTGGGCAATGTTAGGAATATAAGGAAATTAAAGGTTAAAAATCAGAAGGAGATGAAACACTATTCCAAGAGCAAACTTTGTCAAGAATCCATAATACGAATTGATCCACAAGACCCTACTCCTTAATAGAACCAATAATCCATTTTAACTTTCTCCGTCAGGCTATAAAACACACTGCAATGACCTGTAAAGGACTCATGTGGACCCATGGTTTAAGACTGTGTGAAATCCCATTTATTGTAATAGGAGGAATTACTCTGACTAATGGAGGAATGGCTGATCTGCCGTTGCTTTCTGCTGGGTCTATTCGCCATAAATGTTTTCAAAATAGTGGCCACAGGGAAGGGAATATGTGTTTGTACTGTCATGAGATGGACTGGCACATATCAAGATACCAATGTCTCCAATAGTAATCCCTAAACTGCTTCAATGGAGGATATTTATGCTGCCTATAGGCCTAGAGTAACACCACACTTCCTTTATTCTCTGTAATTGCTAATCTTACTTCTTGTAATATAAGATAACTTCCATGACAACAATGCAACACCTTCCTAAAAGAAAATTCCCTTGCATTTTTCACAATCACCAGTTCAATGTATGTGACAAAGATTCTGCAAAGAAATGTTTCTCCTTCTTTTTCAAATATGAAATGGTATATCTGAGCTGCAGAATTCACCATCTTAGCCCCAGTCCACTTAAGGGTAGTTGCAATTAATGGCTTCAGTGGGATTCACTCTTAACATTGTTAGTTGGATTTTTGCCTTTGTGCAAAAATCTTCCCAAATGCCAGAGATAGAAAACTTGACTAGTGCTTTCTATGATTATTCATCCTTATAAATATACTTACCTGTACACATCTCTCCTGTTTCTTCATCAATGCATTCTCTGTCATCACACTCACAATATTTACCATGGATCAATCCATTGCCTTCTAAATTGTCACATTTACATCTGCCACATTGACAAGTCCCTGCAAAAATCAGAATCAAAGATTATATGAAATTAGGATATATATAGGTCAGAGTGTAGGAAGGAATGTCAAGGTCTATCCTAACTCCTTGCAACAGGGTGTGATTGCATGACCTAATCTGTGCCTGCAAAATATTAACCAACTATTTATTTCATTGATATGATACAAGATAAGTCCTTCTTGAATATATTGAAGGCTTATCTAGTCTAGCCCAACTGTTCCCACAGTGGCCAAACATGTCTACAAGCAGGACATGAACACACACCCTCTAAGAGTGGATGTCATATATAGCCATCACTATTAGTAGCCATTCATAACCTTATCCTCCATGAATGATCTAATTGCTCCTTAAAAGCCATCTAAGGTAGTGGCCATTACTACAGTTTGTGGTACTGAATTCCATAGTTTGTCTATGTGCTATTTGTACAAGTGCTTCCTTTTTTTGTCCTGCATCTCCCATCAATAAGCTTCATGGGACATCTGTGGACTCTAGTGTTATGTGAGAAGAAGCGATGAATGAAACAAGTAGACTGCAAGTCATATGAGAACATGTGAATTCAAAATTAATTTTTCCTGCTATGCATTTATGTTGGGTTCTTGAACTATGTCAGTTCTTGCACATTTTCTTTAAGTCCGTCTTTGCTCTAAATCATGTAATCTAATCTCACCTAACAGATTTCCCTGAGAGTCTTGGTGCTTATGACTAGATACGTCCATCAAAATAAAAATCTCACCTGCATTTGAACAGATGATATCTTGAGAATTCTTGCACATTTCATTACGTTTCTTCCGTGTGAGGTTGCAGGTCATCGGGTACTGGCAAGCATCGCCATACCAACCTTCCTCACATTTGCACTTTCCACAGTCACACTTTCCGTGGCCTAGATTAGTAGGTGAAGAATGTCAGGTCTGATACATGTTTGCAAATCCACTTTCCTCAGCAACAACCACAACAGCAGCAGCAACAGCAACAACAACAAAAGAGAGAGAAAAGCTTGCTCCTCACATCAAATTGCAATATCTTATTTGAAATCATCAATAGGTTGTCATTAATCAAGGTTAGTTAGTTTTTAAACAAATACTTGATTATTATGCAATGTTACATGGTTGTTACCTGATCGGATACTTTGAGTGAGCACAGCCATACATGCAACAGAGAGCAGAACGCCAGGCACCTTCTCAATATTTATATGAATCTTGACTTTCATTTCAAAGTGAAACAGCGTGTTTTAAAAATGTCTACATACTGTAAACCAGTGCCAGCGTGTTGTAGTAGTTAGAGTGTTGGGTTGGGATGTGGGGAGGGTGCTGCTGCCCTCATGTCCTGCTTGTGGGTTTCCCATGGGCAGCTGGTCTGCTACTTTGTGAACAGAACAGAATGCCGGATGAGATAGACCTGTGGTCTGATTCAGCATGGCTCTTACGTTCTTGCATTCTTACGTATTTCTAGGCTGCAAGCTTTGGAACTTCAACACATTATTCTAGGCAGCCCTTCTCTCCAGCTATTTTGGGCAGCCCTTAATGCACACTTTTAGGCTGCAATATGTACTAGATATACATTCTAGGTAGAGTGAAAGACCCACTGAATATAGCGCAACTTAAGGCAGGATCTACACTACTGCTTTAAAATCATTTATAACACTAGTGACAACTGTTGGGGCCCAGGACACACTCCATATAAACCATTTTCAAAGTGTCATATCCTGCTTGGGGTAGATCTGGCTTTACTTCCATATCCATGATGTTTAAGTGCTCTATGAGTAACTGTTGTTCTCCCCGTAGTCATACTCATAACCACACCATGAAAAGTAACATTTTATGAATTGTATGGGGGAGGGGTTTATTTCCCCAAATCATCCAAATATTTAATTCTGCACATTAAAAGTACTTCGTTTCAAAACAGGCCTTTGGCAGTTTTTAAAAGAATAATTGAATTGCCATCTGATGCACCTCTCCTCCTCACACAGCAAAATAAATAACCTGCAACAAGCTGGGGGTTAGACTACATTGTCTCCAAGTTCCCTTCAACAATTCTAAAAGTATGCAGAAAGAGGTGCACACAGAAGCTTTTTCATAACAGAATCAACCAGCTTTTTCTTTTTCTGCTTCATTGCTGGCCAATGGCCTAGCCTTTACTGGTCCATGAAGATAAACATTTGTTCTACTATTAAATAAATAAATAAATAAATGCCCCACTTATCTCTTTTTAATGTGATAAAAAAATACTGCAATTTAGCCTTCTTCTATTCCAGCCTCCCCTGGCGAATTCATAGCTTGATCTCTTTAGATAAAGAAAAGAAGCTCCAACAAAAGTGTGAAAGACAGTTTCCCCATTTCTCCTTATACATCAGTTTAGCAGCCTAGCCTTCATAATCTCCTTTAGCTGGTGGTCAGGCAGCCTTAATCCGTCACAGTCAATGGAGATAAGCATTAATCAAAAAACATTATTACACAAAAGCAAAGAATATTATATATACTATAGAAACCGGCTGCCAGCAGAGCTGTCAACTTGGAATGGTCCTTTGATTTAATTTAAAACAATCATTACAAAACAACTCGAGGCCAAACTAGATGATACCTTAAATGCTTGTACGTATTTAACAGGTACCAGCAGGGAGAGGGGACAGGATCAGGATTACATTACGTGGGGAGGGTGTAAACCCTTTCCCGTCATACTGAAAATTCCCACCTCCAGCTGTGATTCACCCCAGAAAGGAAGCCTCTCTTAGTATCAATTAGTGTTAGTGGTACCTTACATTCTGGGAGCAAGATTTTCACTAGAAATGGACTCTCAGCCTACTTACCTCACAGGGTTGTTGTGAGGATAAAAATATAGAGAAGGATCATGTAAGCTGCTTGGAGTTTCTTGCAAGAGGAAAAAAAGTGATATAAATGTAATAATTAATAACAATAACATAAAATGAGAAGGACAAACTGTCCTTCTCATTTCACATTATCAATATTGTACGGTTCCCTTTATTATCTCCCTCTGATGTAGCCAATAGCAGAAGGAGTAGGATTTTATAAAGAAAGAGAGCTTTATTATTTACAGTAATAAATTGTTGACTAATAAACAAGTAACTTTTAATGGCTCTATCAATTAATGTTCTCTCATACACTGTACTCTAGATCACACTCTCAAACAATCTCTTCACAAATCATCACTGACCTCCCACCCTCCATCTCTCTCTCTCTCCTCCCAACCACAAAATCCTATCTGCATCCATATCTCTATCCTCTCTGACACACACAGCACAACACACAGGTTATACAGGTTATACAGCACACCCTTCACTTCTCCCCACTTAACTCACTCAGCCAATCATCACACATATGCAAATCCACCATTCCTCCTGTCACTCAATTCTCTCTCACCATAAAACACAGACATATAACAGAAGCACATAGCTATAACTACAGACTCATTATATACAGATGTGTAACATCACACTAACTTTGGGGCTGTCTAGACACTCTGAAACCCGACGGTGGATGTGCATTGACACTGAGTCAGTTATACAATGCAGCAGCCATCACAGGGTTTTCCTGCAAAGCTGCAAATTTAAAAAGTCAGGGACTTACCCTGATCTTTTCACCAAAGCTAGGTGAATAGAGTGCATCTGTCATCTAACATCTCTCCAGTGTAATGGCAGAGGCATTCCTGAGCGGATGATGGCCCCTGACTGGTTGCCATCCACCCCAGCAGAGGGCAGGGAGCAGGCCCGGTGGGCTGAATGGCCGCCGGAAACCCTGTGCTTTCCCTACATCAGGATTAGCCGCCGCCAGCCCACAGCAGAGAAAGCACGGATTTCTTTAAACGCAGCAGCAACCCAGTGCTGTATAGGCTTAGAATCTGCCATGTTGATGTCATTAAGCCATGACTGCAGATACTCTGCCTTGAAAGTACTTAGAGTTTGAAAGGAGAAACTACTATAGTCCCGATCCAAAGGAGAACAGTTGCTCTTGAATCTCACAGAAATTAAAATAATTTCAATTAGTCATGACTAACCTTTCCCCCCTTGGGATTTAAGTGCAATTTGCTTTCTCTGAATTAGCTATATTGCAGCATCTCTGCTTTGTAGACCTTTAAAAGTCAAACCCCACCTCTTTGAGTGTAGGGTGTTTCTGGGTTTCCGTGCTTACCCTGGTTTTGGTTTCTTTTGAAATAAATTCCCTGCATTTTACAATATTCATGTTGTTGTTGTTGTCGTTGTTACAAATATACAAGTTGAGCATAGCAATGCGATGTCAGTGGGGTGGTGAATCTGCTCTGGGTTTCAGTGAGAACTCTTAAAGGAGCTATCCATGGTGCAAGCAAAGCAACTGGATAGCTGCTTTAGAGTTCTGGCTGGTTTTGACTGAAAACCTGAGCAAATTTACCGCCCCACTGCCACCGTTAGAGCATAGCTGAAGGATTACACTCCAAAATTCACTGCTTCCCCTATCAGGTGTCTTGGGGGGAGGGGCAGGCAGCACCGCCAGATTCATGCAGAAAGTAAGCCAGCTCTCGCTGTCCCTCTCCCTTTTTCAGTTGGGTCTCACTGTCAACAAACTCAAAACGACAGACACTTGATTCCTTGGGGTGGGGGGGGTGAGTGAGTGTGTGAGTGAGTGAGGCCTCCCATTCAGATATTTGCCAGCCATCAGCCTGCTGCTGAGTTCCCATGGCAACCTATCATCTAGAATTTACTTCACAATAGAATGTGCTCGCCCAGATGAAGGGCCAGTGGGAGCAAACTTTCTTGACAGCTTTCAGGCTCACTTTCTCTCTTGGAGTCAAGAACCACCAAGTTGGAAGAGACTCCTGAGACAGGGCAGCCAGTCACCCATTGCCAACAAAGAGTAAATACATCACCCAAAAAAGGGGATAAAAGAGGATATGTATATTTGCATACATTTTGCATATGCTAATTTATAAGGACATAAATACCATTATTTATAAGAAATAATTACCATAACGTAAAGAGAAATACATCTCACAGAAGTAGGGGAAAATGTGACATGATGACTTGTGTACTCCTCACTCTACTGTCCAGATGCTAACAGTTGATGGGCCACTTCAAGGCCGCTGTGCTCCCTCCCTTCTTATGGATCTTTTTCTTTTCACTGGATTTGGACCAGACAACTGTTCAAATAGAGAATACCTCCAAATAGAGGACTGTCCTCTATAAAGTAGGACACATGGCCTCCCTAAGTCTGAGAAGGAATTAGTCCAAACTATACCATTCATACAGAGTTGCCAATGTTTTTTTTCTAGTTCTTCAGGAGAACTAAAGCACCCTGACCCAAGCAGTAGAAGCTATTCCAAACATTTATCTCCACGGCAGGAAAAGCTTCATCTACTAAACTTCAATGTGCCAGATATTTTAAAGCTCAGAAAACAAGCAGGAAATGAGGTGGCTGCAAGACTATCCTCAAATATGTAGATAACACACCTATTTTTCACTTTTATAGTTCATCTCTTTACAGCTGCAAACAACAACAGCGAAGAGAGCTACTCTGCAATGGAGTGATAGCCAGATTTTATAAATTATACATATATTAAAACCAATTGAATGTTCAGCCAGCAGGTGAAAGGACTGAAAAAATGGGATTCTTTTCTGCACTTCCCAAGAATAAAAATAAATAAATCTGCAGCTGGTATGGTAATTAAATTGGGCTCATTAAGGTTTCCCCCCCCCCTTTTCTGTGAACTACAGAATGTTTCAAAAAGAGCTTATCAGAATCTGAAAAGTGCTTCATGGAATAGCTTAAGAAATCACTTGTGATTGATCCTCTCCTGAATAACAGAAGATTTAGAAGCGAGGAATGAAAATGAGAAAATGGGAGAGTTCTATAATTATTGTCCAGCTTGAGAGAAGGAATAAAAGATCGCCACCTATCTTGGTGAGTTTCAAAATAATCCTCTGATCCAGATTCTGCCAGCACAAAGGAAGTGTGTTTCTGCATGTGCCTGTGCACACACCCCCACTCCACACACCCACACACTAATTTCAGGATCATTACAGGGATTAGAAAATAGACCTCACAATATCAGAAAGTTCTCATTCCACCATACCTGAAGGGTAGGCACTTATGCATCATCAAAAGAGAGGACAAAAGTGGACACAGACATGCATAACATGCATTTATGCTAATTTATACATGTAAATGCAAATTTAGAAATAGTCACTATAATTAAAATAGAAAAAACCATACATCTCAGTATAGTTGGGAAAACTGAGACCAGGTGACTTGTTTTCCTGCTCTTCAGGTGCCAACTGTTGATGGGCAATTCTAAGGCCCCTGCCCTCCCTTCTTATGGGTCTTTATCTCTAAACTGGATTTGGATTAGATGGCCTTTCAAATTGGAAACTGTTCTCTGTAAATTGGAGCACTGGCCACGCTATAAAACAGTGCTGGCAACTTGCAACTACCAAAAATTAGGACAAATCTATGAAGATTCTGGATGTTGGGAGGATCCTGATGAAGGCAAAGTAAGATATAAAAAAGAAAACTCATTGGCTCAGTTTGGACGACACAATAAACAAGTGGTGTGGGGGAAACAATCGTCATCCGAATGCTGCCATAGTCAACTCAGCGCTGATCCTCATCCACACCACAGTTGATTATTTATTACCATGTTGTGTGGGAAGTGCCCCCTAGGGTTAGGGTTAGGGTTAGGGTTAGGTTAGTCAACCCACCATTGACTATCGTGTTGTCCAAATTGAGCCACTTTCTCTCAAACCAAACCTGCCACTATCTGGAACATCCAATGGATTCTTTGATAAAACTGGGTCAAGGAAGAGGAGGGAAGAAGCCAAGCTCTATTATTGTTATTATTTTTTCTTTGGACAGAGATTTGGAAGCTCAGTTCAATGCGATTTTTTGTCATATGGAATCTCAATGAATCACTGGTCTTCTCAATGTCCCTATCTATTTCAGCAGAAGAGTGTAATAATTGACTTAGGAGTACTACATAATGTATATGTGTAACCACTTTTGGAGTGCAGATTGCGTATTTCTAATAGAGATGCCACCATTTTAACAGCCTATAGTGCCTGTACCCTACATGTAGAACTTCCTTCCTCTCTAGTCATAGAAAACATGGCAAGACTAAAAGAGTAGAGACACGCACCATTAGAATTTCCTTTTTAAAATTAAAAGTTGACATTGTCCATGATTCTCTATGGATGCCAATTTAATTTGTTCTATCGCTGGTGTTTCTTATGGTTCAAGTCCTATATGGGAATCAGAGTACCAACCATTTCAATTTAACACCAGAAGTGCTCATGAGGAGTACAGTGGGGCTTACCTTCCTGGATTAACAGTAGATAGCCTAAAACTTCCTAGAATTCTTAAAACTCTCTTGTCACATTATTTTGCATGGCAATGTTATTTAATAAATCTCTAGATCAGAGCTGGCAGCAACAGCCAATGCATTCATTCCAAGAGTGGGAATGAAGGAAGAAATACTAGATTGTGCAACAGGAGGTGGTTTAAGGGATGTTTTGAGAATTTCAGGCCAATTGCAACCAAAGTACCAGTGTAGGCGGAAGGCTTCAGATAGTTGAGAGCTAGGCCAGGAGTGCATTCAACTGAATACTGAATGTGTGTTTGCCCTCACACTCACTGTGGGGGTCCAGATTATGGAACTTGATCTGTGGAGTGTTGATGGGATGTATACAGGGCCAGCATCAAGGGTGGGCATGGATGGGCACCTGCTGAGAGCCCACAACCCAGCACAGGCACACTGACAAGAGCCCCCTGGACTTGCTCTTGCTCTTCATTATTGCAACCTTCTTGTTCGCCTGCTTCTCAGTCTGGCCAAGATAACAGTGGTGGTGAGAAGGAGAAGCCATAGCTGCCATTACCTGCTTGCTCACTGGCTCTCTCTCTCATCCTATCAAGCAAACAAGTGGCAGCAATGATGAGAAAGAGGAGGAGGACCAATAGCAGCTGTAGGCAATGGTGGTGAGAAAGTAGACTCACTGAGAGGGGAGTCTTGACCAAAGGCCCTCAAAATCCTAGAGGTGGCACTGAGGTTAACCATAGTGGGGGTAGGAGCCATGATAATAGAGAACGTAGAGGAGAAGGCTCTCAATGGCTACGAGTCATGATGAATATGTGCCACCTCCAGTATCAGAGGCAATACGCCTGTATATTAGGGATGTGCACTGGATCGGATTCGATCCACAATCCGAATCCGATCCAGGGGGAAATGGGATAAATTATCCGATTTCTGATCTCACCGCTGGATTGGCCGATCCAATCCGAACCGATCCGAAAAGGTTCCGACCCTGGAGCAGGCCGCGAAGCCTGCTCGCAGTAGCAACCAGCGCCGGACGGCAGCGGATGTCCCTGTAAGGTAAGCAGTGGGTGGGGGGAGGGGAGGAGGGGGCGCGCTGTGCGCTTACCTTCCAGGGACATCCGCTCCCATCCGGCGCCGGCTGCTACTGCGAGCGGGCTTCACGGACTGCTCCAGGGTGGCGCGCCGGGTGATGTCGCGCCACCCTGGAGCAGGCTGCGAAGGCCGGTCGCAGTAGCAGCCGGTGCCAGATGGGAGCAGACGTCCCTGTAAGGTAAGCAGTGGCAGGGGGGAGGGGGCTTACCCCCCGGGGCCGCCCCGGGGGGGTAGGGAGTGCGGGGGAGGGGGCTTACCTGCCGGGGCCGTCCACAGCGGATGGCCCTGGGGGGGATGGAGTTAGGCCCCCCCCACCCACCCACCGCCATTTTTTCCTCATAGACTTGCATTGCAATGCAAGTCTATGGGGAAAAAATGGCGGCTGATCCAAAAATTTCCAATTTTTGGATCGGGATCGGACTCGATCAGGTCCGGGGGGGCTCCGATTTTGTCCGATCCGATCCGTGACAAAATTGGAGGTCCCGATCCGGGTCCCGATCCGATCTGGGGGGGTCCATGTACACCCCTACTGTATATACCAGTTACTGGGGAACATGGGTGGGAGGGTGCTGTTGCACCCGTGTCCTGCTTGTGGCTCCCTGGTCGACCACTGGTTTGATCACTGTGGGAACAGAGTGCTGGACCTGATGGACCCTTGGTCTGATCCAGCATGGCTCTTATGTTCTTAGGTTCTTATGCCTTGTATACAGAAGGTCTCCAGTTCAATACCTAACATCACATTTTTTTGTGTTTTACTAACAAATATCAGGGCTGTGAAGGTCTCATCTTGGGATATTAAGAGAGACACACAGCCAATTTAAGTAGTCAGTATTGGACGGACTATATGGACAAATGGTTCAGAAAGGCAGGTTCATAGGTTGCTGCTGGGAGCACTGGATTAAATGACTTATTGGTCCCATCCCATCCAACCCTCTGGTATTGTTTTTATAGACCGGAAGGCACAGAAGAATCTTCTGATTAACATTGGCAACAAATTCCTATGCCTAAATCTGATCCAAATATCGTTGTTTTTGGCAAAGCTTACTTTCAAGCACATGGTGATAAACAAAATTAATTATATTCATTCAAAATTTTGATGTGAGGAGTGGTTTTCAGACTTCCGTCCTTAAAAATAATGGAAAAGGCAGCTTTGTTGTAATATAGTAAACAAAATGAACACTTCATTTCTCAGAAGGAAGACAAAAGAGCCGTAGATTTTAAAAAAGAAAAAAAATGTTGCCCTCTGAAGGATAATGCTGACATTAAAAGAGGAATGAAAGGAGAAATTATCATCATAGGCTCACATCATTCATAATTTGCTCGGATTATACTTAATATAATTCAGTGTGAACAAAGGGCAAATCCCATGTATGCTAGACAAATTTATGTTTTGATGTCTGAAAAGGCTTACAGCATTCTTCATTGATTTTTTTTGTAATATATCCTGAGATTTTATATTTTCATCCTTAGTGTAGACTGATATTCCTTACCTTTTCTTTCTTTCACCTTTTTTTAAAAAACTCTTTTTGCATATGTGTATCTTCCCTGGTTCATTCTGTTTTGTGTTCAATTTACTCAATTGTGTTCTGTGCATGTAAACATTTGATAACTAAAATCCAAAAATAAAAAGTCTTTAGAACAGCCAGTGACAAAAAAGCAAATAATCATTTTAGACGTATCATCATCATAACCTTTATTGTTGGAAGCCAATGGCCATATCAACATTCAACAAAATCATACAATCATTAAAACCTCAACTCTATTACCCAAAGATTCATTAAGACAGGATGAATTCTTTATAAAATTATGGCCAAATAACCATCCTACCTCGACATTTCCTTTACACATAGACAGATTCTTCCTCCCCCAAAAACACCTTCCTTAATTTCAGTGCTGCTATAGCAAACAACGCTACATTATAGCTTACAAACTTATCTGCCAGCAGCCAATTGATCTTGAAATGGCCTCTGAATGGCCTTCCAGAGATCTCAGAAGAGGAGATATAAATTTATTCTGCGGGGCTCTATAGATCTTACACTGTAGGACGTAATGAATCACATCTTCAATCTGGCCTGCACCACATATACAGAGACGACAGGATGATTTTGATATCTTCCTTTTAAAAGTTCTGTAGGCATTGTCTGAAATCTGAGTTGAGTAAAGGCTCTTCTGACCGGGAAAAAGGTTATCTCCTTAAGATATATAGCCATCTTATGATCTAACTTATATTTAGAATACCAATAAGACAGTTTACATTCTTTAGTATAATCTAAATCCTCCCTAGCGTCCTTGCCAAATAGCATATCCTGTATTAGGCGGTTTGACATCTCACAAAGAGTTGTTATTAGGGAAGGTGAGTAGGAAGACATCAGATCTTTCCCTAAATACACCCAACCTTCCCTGTCCTGTAGGTCCAAAAAGCACAATTTGGCCAAGTACTGATCAGGCATCTGTAAAAGTTTTTTAAAATAAAAAATCACAGATTTATGTATGCGAACTTTCAACGAAGGTAATCCTAGTTCTGTTCTTAATAATGCTCCGCGAATGTTAGGGACTGTTGCCAAGAGAGTACGTAGAAAATTATTTTGAACAGGTTCCAATTCATTCCTGTAATAAACGCCCCATATTGCTGCACCATATAAAATGTGTGCTACAATCTTGGCAATATAGACTTTAACTACAGGTTCAACTAAATAATGTCCTTTCGTATAATATAGCTTTTTAATTGTGCCTAACAGGCGGTTAGCTGAAATTGAAATTACTCTACTATGGGCATGCCACAAGGTATTTTCTGAAAATTGGAGGCCTAAATATTTAAACGTTTGTGTTTGTTCAATAGATTGCCCACAAAGGGACCATTTATGTCGAATACGTCTTTTAGCAAAAACGACAACTTTAGTCTTATTGTAATTAATGGCTAGGCCCTCCTGTTTACAATATAGTCCCAATTGATCGAGCAGTCTCCTCATGCCTACCTGAGTTAGTGAGAGGAGAGCCATGTCATCGGCATAGAGTAGTACAGGAACTTTTTTTCCCCCTATTGCAGGGGGAAAGAAGGTAGAGCTAAGTAGCTTTCGAGTTATATCATTAATATATAAATTAAACAACAGAGGAGCTAGAATACAACCTTGCTTGACACCCTTTGATGTAGAAATTGGGTCGGTAAGGGATCTTGCTAGCCCATATCGTATTTTAACATCTGTATTGGTATACAAGCATTGTATGAGAGAGAGAAGACACCTCTCAACCCCCAAGTCCTGCAGCTTGTTCCATAGCCTCTGCCTAACTACAGAATCAAATGCAGAGGAAAGATCGACAAAAGCAACATACAGCTTCTTTGGTGGATTATTCACATATTTTTGTATGATATAATTCAGGACAAAACACTGATCAATTGTACTATAACCTTTGCGAAAACCAGCCTGCAGTGGTGAGAGAATATTAAATTCCTCTACCCATTGTTCTAATTTTTCCAATAGATGCCTTGCATATAATTTAGCAGGGACATCCAGTAGACTTATCGGGCGATAGTTGCTAGGATCCTGTGGATTACCCTTCTTATATATCGGCACTATTATACTTGATGTCCAACCCCGTGGGAGAATGCCAGTTTTATCAATTGATGTGAAGAGTGTTGCCAATATTGGGCATCACCAGGCAGGGTTCGCTTGAAAAATTTCAGAAGGTAACATATCCCCGCCAGGGGCCTTTCCACAATTTAACTGGCGAATAAGACTTTTAATTTCCCCTTCCGTTACTGGGGACCAGATAGATAAAAGGTCTAAAGTCTGAGTCTTAGTCAAAGTCTGGGACTGCTTATCTTCTGGATCAGTTTGCGCTGGCTGAGTTGCCCCAAAACCTGCCAGCAGTTGTCCGAAATGTTCCAACCATCTTTCCATCGATATTTGTCCTGCAATCTCGAGCTTGGGGTTCTTTAGGCCCCAAGCTACCAAGTGCCAGAATCGCTTCCCATTTTTCTCAGTGGCAGCCTGTCCTAGATCTTTCCAATAAATAGTTGCATAGCTCATTTTTTTTAATCTTATAAGTGTCTTATACTCTCCTCTCTGTATCAGATGTCTTCTGATATTTCTTTCCGTTTTATCCTTTCTCAGAGATCTGGCTGACTTTGCCAAGTTTTGTTTGGCCGTCCTGACTTCCATGTCAAACCATGAGTACATGGGTTGGCACTTCCTTGGACATCCAGGTTTAACTAGGAAGGGCCTTAGATTATCTACTAGGGTTTGATACAAGCAAAAGGGGTCCTCAATCTTTCTAATAATTGATTCTCTAATCTTCAACATATTCCCATTATCCAATAGTTGTTTTATATCATCCGCCAGCAGTGGAGTCCATCTAAGACGTCGCTCTCCAATATTTAAAGCCTGCGGGGGGGGGGGGGGGGTATTGAATTGTGGGAAGTTTCCCACCGCCTGGACATTCAGTCTCCACTATCAGTGCTAGCTGATCACTATCAGTGCGGTCATCCAGGCTGAAAGTGTGTGATTTTGAATAGAGACCCGCTGACATAAATATATAATCCACCACACTTCCTCCTTTCTCAGATACATAGGTAAAGTGACCCCTTGTTCTGTCTAGTGGGCCCCCATTCAGGCAATACAAGTGATGCTTGTATGTAAGAGAGAACAGAGTTTCCCCATATTTGTTAACAATACAATCAGAGAAACTTCTAGCTGGGGTAGTTTCAATTTCCCCATCTATCAGTAAGTCCATATATAATTGTTCATTACCATTTCCCATCCGTGCGTTAAAATCTCCACACAATAATATCTCTGCACTGGGAATAGTTTCCTCCACTAGGTAAAGTACTCTGTCCAGTTCCGCCCATAGTTGGATATTATTATTAGGGATGTGCACTGGATCGGACCCGATCCACGATCCGAGTCCGGTCCAGTGGGAAATCGGATAAACTTTGGGGAGGGAGTTAGGGCCCCCCTCACCCACCCGCCGCCATTTTTGCAATGCAAGTCTATGGGGGGGGGGGAAATGGCGGCCGATCCAAAAATTTCAGATTTTTGGATCGGGATCGGACTCGATCCGGTCCGGGGGGCCTCCGATTTTGTCCGAACCAATACGTGACAAAATTGGAGGTCCCAATCCGGGTCCCGATCTGATCCGGGGGGTCCATGCACACTCCTAATTATTATATTTAGAAGCTCTGGAGGGAATGTATACATTCATGCAAATAACCGGGAGTTTCATAAGAAATTTCACCATAACTGTTTGGATGTAACCACAATCTGACAATTCCAAATCTAACATGTCCATCCAGGTATCCGTAGAAAGGAGGGTCGCAATACCGCTGCTGCCACAGCCATGGCAGCCCCTCTTAATCGCAGGAAGAGCTAGGAGCTTAAAGCCTTGTAGCTGTATCGTTTCGGTGTCAATAATCCAGGTTTCTTGTAAACATAACAGATCAAATGATTTTAGATAAATAATAAAGTCCGGATAGCAAACTTATTTCTCCATCCTGCCATATTCCAAGACAGGATGCGTAATCGCTGTTGATGATGTTCTTGTTGCTGTTTTTGCTCCGGAATACTAGTTATGGCTTCAGAGCAATCGGAGTGCTCAGTTGCCCTAAAAAAACACAGCTATTGTTTTGTATTACATTCCTTAGTTTGCTGTTCCTACCCTTGGGTTTCTGTTGATGTTCTTTAGATGTACTGCCCAGCTCATATTCCTCCAGATATCTGCTGGCTATCCATTTTTTGTAACCGTTGTTACAAAATGATGTTTACATGAGGTCTCATTCGACTGTATTTGAGCCTCCTTGTCCTCTTTTTTTTTTTTAATAGTTTTATTAATTTCAACATATAACATAACAATACACAATACAAAAGCCTCAACAACCCCCCGTGCTCCCTACCCCCCGAGACCTTCTAACCCTATTGCTTATAAATTCCCCAAAACTGCATTGATTCTTTAGACGGTGTATAGCCTCTCCCCTTTTCTAAAACATATTCTAGAAACATAGCCCAAATCCTTCCAAAATCATTCTTTTTAGTTAATCCCATCTTTACTTTAATTGCACAAGTTAATCTGTCATTAACAGCAATATCCCACACTCCTTTATACCACTCTTCCATACAATAATCCCCTTGTATTTTCCAATTCTTTGTTATCTCTTCCTCATAATCTTGGCATTCATTAGGATCAACATTCAAGTTATCTAGGATAATCAGTTCATCAATATTCTCCGGCAGATCAGGGCCCAAATTTTGTAGATGTTTCATAGGTGTCCCCCCCCCATATTTTATTTATTTCATTTTTATTTACAGTTCCCATTTGTCCTTCTTGAGTAGAGCTAGTTTGTCCCAAAATCTGAGTAGTAATAAGGGTATTACGTAACCCTGTTAGTCTGTTTATGATAACCTCTTGGGAATTGTACGGGAGAGCAGAAAGAGTCTATTAGTCTTTTTTCTTCTTCAATAGACAGTTTGTTCTTTACATTTTCCCTATTATCATTCATATTCAAATTCAAATTCAAATTCAGATTCAACTTCAAGTCTTGACTGGGATTATTCTGTTCTCTTTCAATATATCGTTCGTGTGCTTGGGAGCTCTCCATATTTATTAATATGGCAGTTTTTTGTTTTGAAAAGTATTGTGAAGTTCCGTGTATCAAGGTTGTAATAGTTTCATTCTTAAAACATCTACTTACTCCCATTCCAATTTTCTCTAGTCTTCCTTTTACTTTGAACGTTTCCCTAGTAGTTTGATAATTCTCAAAAGTAACTATTGCACGGGTGTAAGCATGAGTGTAAGCATTCTCTTGATTGAAACAGTGGTATTCTATATTCTGTATGTTCTCTGTGTATATTTCCAATGATGTTACATTTTCTCTCATTAGATAAATAAAATGAGCTTTACGGTGAGGTTGTGATAACCTTCCCCATGGTTTGGGATAATTTGAGAAGGCTAATTTCAGATTATCAAGGACTAGGTTCCAGGAAGGTGAGGTTTGTTTATTTATTTTTTGTACTGATTAGTGTTGTTGAGTAGCTTGTATATTATTTTGAGATAAAACATGTTGCCAAGGATCTTGTATCATACTTGAAACTGTAATTGATTTCTGAAATTTATTGTTTGAGAGGGGAGTCTCTGAATCACTCTGTATTATACAGTCAGGTGTTGGTTGCTGTTTTTCCTCTTTTGCTTCCTTCTTTCTTTTCCCCCCCGGATTTGTCCCTATCTTGATACATTTTAGCATTTTCCTTATTTTGGGATTCAAAAAGTCTAAATAGATTCTGGAAATTCATCTTATTTAGTTTTTTGTTGTTAATTGGCTTTCGAATGTTTTTACTCTTTTTTTTGTAGCTTATTGTTGATGTATTTCTTTCCCATTTCTTCTTGGGTTTTTTCCCTCTTAACCCATCCAGAATTAGTACAGTTTGTATTGACACCTTTATCGCAGTGGTCTAATTTCTGCAAGGTGTCAGTGGGATGTTCCTTTCTTCTAGCTAGTTCTGCCAAAGTGACCAACAAAGCACAAGTCTCTGATAGGTATTTCTTTATCACTTTTAAATCTTCTATTACTTCATAGGAGTGTTTATCAAAAAGAACCGATAGTGAAATTAGATGGTCTTCTACAGAATTGTTATATATATTTTCATAATCCAATTCAGCATCAGCATCTAAACTTGAGTTTATTGTAGAATTACTTTGTCCATAAGCAACTTGCACTCTCTGTTTATTATTGCCTACGGTTAAATCTGGCTTTGTTGTTAAGTGAGAGTGACTTTCTATATGCTCAGAAGTGTTGGTCTCTTTCCCATAAAACGCTTCAACATCGACTCCAACCTCAACCTCAGCTTCAACTGCAACTCCTATTTCAGCTTTCTCTGATTTCTCTATTTCAGCTATTTCAGTGGCCAAATCTATGGCCGACTCTAGGCTTTCAGTATTAATTAAATCCTCTCCAGGGCGAGGTTATTGACCAATCAAAGAGATTGTAATCGTCTGTATTTGCTTTGTTGTTAGGTTGAACTTTAGGGCGAAAGAACCTTGATATTTTGGTCTGTTTTGTCTGTTTTTTTCTCTGTGGTAGATCAAAAACAGGTGGTGAGCTAATTCCCTGTTCTCTGCATTGTCGTCTCGTATTAACCATTGTAGGCCACCTGTAATCACTCTGTCTTAACTCTTGAGGTAGCACAGATGCACCCGGACTGTGTTTAAAAAATTAAGGTATAAGTCAAGACTAAAATTCCAAGTGTCACATAGGATTGAACTGATGAAAGCTTATAAATTGTAAAAATTATAAAAGTTAAAAAAGAACCATTCCTCTGTCATTCCTTATCATTCTTCTTCCTAAGCCTATAGTAAGCCGTTTTTTTCCGCTTATCTCACAGAGTGTAGGAGTGAAGGAATATAGTAGTAAAACAATACAATGAGATATAAAGAGCAAAGATGTCAGAAGCAGCCAGGGAGAAGGTTCATTAAAAGGAGCCTTTGAAGAAATGCCAAGAGCAGCCAGATAAAACTTATAACCTTGAATTCTTTACGGAGCCGCTTCTCCTCGAGTCATTCGCCCAGGACAGGCCAACCGGAAGTCCCCCCATTTTAGACGTATGATTCATGCACAATTCTATATATAAACTACAGATTTTTATTAGTTAAATCATGCTTCCTTTTCCTTTTCTAATGAAATATTTCAAACTCGTATCTCTTTCCACCTTCTTTCAATTAGTCATAGAATCAAAGCAGGAAGGAACGCCAAGCCCAGCAAAACCTAGACAAACCCCCATAGCCTTAAGGACATGTCCAGAGGGTATATTCTTAGATGAAGTATTCTAAAATATTTTGTTCCCTTCTTGACTTGTTAATGTGCATCATCAGATGAGTGCTTTATCGCACGCTTGTTACTGTCCACTCACAGTTTTCCACGGGTCCTTTTGACAACGCTGTGCACTTCCTGCATGTCTCCCATTTTCCCATCACAAAAAGACCTGGAAAATCCAACTTTTTTGGCTGTAGCGAAACATGCCATTTCCTGCTGTGTCCAGGAGAAGCAGCAGGATAAAGATGCCAACTGAATGGGTCACGTGGTCATTGCTTACTTCTTCTTTCTTCCCCGAGTAAGAAAGAGGAAGTATTGTGGGACAGCAGCGAGGGGGAGCGACAGTAGGGATACACAATTTGCCCCCCTCATCTGATGATGCTCAATAACTACCCTCCATCTGAAGTGCTGAAGTTAAGTCAGAAGCAAAAAAAAAAAAGGTGGCTGCATTTGGAGAGTTATCTGGCTGGCATTCACAACTGGTTGGCCATTTAGAAATTGGGTGGGTGCAGCAACCACTATCTATAACAAGTGTAATTAGCTCAGCATTGCTTAAACTGCTTGTGGTGACCTGCCTTTGTGGTGTCATCAACTGGACAGCACTTTGGCTGATCCCAGCAGCTGCTGCTGTGTTGGTCTCCACTACCATGTGATATGTATATATGCATACATTTTTCTTAATAACCTAAAGGGCGGGAAAGATGTGTTCAGGAGATGCTTTAGAGCCCACTAAGAACAGCAAAACAGTGTAGGGCTAATGGATGTGGTAAGGTTAGAGGCCAGCAAGATGCTGATGGGTGCTATTGAAAATAATTGGCTTTACAATCTAAAATTTATAGTAAAACTACAAAACTGGAGTTCAGAATATTGGGAGGTTTCACATTATGAGGGTTCCGCTGTTTTTATGTCAGTCTGTGAAGCACCCCACATATCAGTGGTGCTATAAAAATGGCAAATGACAATAATTATAAATAACTATCTTTATCAAGGTTTGAAATTCCCATAAAGAGCAGTGCATATGTCAGGGTTCTTTCTATGTCCTGGACTCCCTGAATGACTCGTTAAGCATCTCTGTTTCTTTAAGAGTCCCGCCTTCCTTCTTTGTACCTCCCCTTTCCCAGTAATGTGGGGTTTGGGCTTAACACAACAGTTTACAAGTAAGGTAAAACAAGCATATTACAATAAAAGTATTTGGTCAATAGAGCTAAGCGATACAAATACATTAAAAGAAAATAAAAGTTGCAAAAACACAATTTCTTTACCCTAAGCTGCTTCTTTCTGCTCCTTCCATAAGCTTTGGTCTTTCATTTGCCCTGGTCTGTCCCCTGGCTGGCTCTCTCACTCTTTTATACCCAATTTCCCAAAAACAGAAAATAAAGTTCCCATTCTGAGATGAAACTTAACTGGAGAAATGAAACTTAACCAGGGAATGAACTTCAACTGGAGAAATGAAACTACTCTTCTCAGGGATACCCCTTCCCAACAGAAAAACTCCAGGCCTGTAAACCTGACTCTATTATCTTTCTTCTGTAGGCCTCAAACTTTCACAGCATAATTGACTCTCTAATTAAATTGCAACATGAGCATGCAATGTGTGGAGTAGGATGCAGCTCCTTTGCTGGCATTGTCAATCCACCAATGCAATAACAGTCTAAAAAGATAGGCTGCCAGTTTTCCGAGAAATTCCTGAAGGGTAATGGAATCGCACTGTAAACACCACGGCCCTTTCTGCTCATCCACCTTTTTCTTGGCTGAACAATTTGTTCAAAGTCCCGAGAAAGAGGATTACAAACTATAAGGCTTAAATGTGCACTATGAAAGAGAAAATAAACAATTTCCTCCAATTTTTTATTTTGATAAGCGCCCTCAGGCAACATCTGTTTTAAATTTAGAGGTTTAATCTATATTTCTGAAAGTTCATTTTCAATAGGATAGAAGCAAATCTGTGTATATTAAGTATGTAAAACAACCTGGCATTAGGCAACTTTATATTACCAGAAGCTGAATTTGGACAAATTGATATGCAACTAGTGATGGGCAACATACCCCAAATAAATTTATTTCCTCAGGAAACAATGAATCCTCTCATGTTAGCTTGGAGGAGAGTTCTCCTTTAATACAAACTCTTATTTTATATGCAACATCCAAGTGCATCTTGGGAGCTGTAGTTTGGAAACACATAGTGCATCATGATGTCATAGATCACCATGTTTCGTACCCCTTCCTGATTGACTGACTGCTTGAATTAGAAACGAAATCACTTATGAGAACAAAACAAGAGAAAGGGTGAATGTATTCACTTACTTGACTGTTTCTTTGGATATAATTGGTTGTGGTGAAAGTGACATCAACACATTTTACTTTCAGCAAGAAAAAGATGAATCCAACCAACTCACTCAGTGCATCTACAGAAATTGTGTTGTTTAGATGCAGACTGTGCATCCTCTGAAGCTTGTGATCAATTCCAAACTTAATAAGGAATTCATAAAACACCATTCCAGACTCATTACAAAGGTGAACATTACAAATAGATGAGTTTCGTTCAGCAAGCTGACTAATTACAAAATTCGGCAGCATCTCTCTCTCTCTCTCCATATATATATATATATATATATATATATCAGTCCCTTCTAAGATCTTCTTAGCCCCCACTGTAACAAATACCCCCCACTTGAAAAATGAATAATTTCAGCAGGGCTGGCTCCAAAATAACACAACAACAACACCCTATTGTGGACCCCCTCCTATGTGGGTGAGTCTGGCAGGTTTACGTAGTTGTGGAAAGCTCAACTAGCCAAAACATTGTCATCTTTTCAGCTCCAAGTGTAGACTTTAGTCTATTCCTGAGCATTTGATGGCATATGGTGGGCTCTTTAATGCATCAAGTAAGTTGTTTATGGTTGTCATTGATATTTTGTTTTATGGGGGGATATTTTAGGAGATCATTGTTTTTAGCTGTTTAAAACTGTGTATGTTTAATTTTGTTGTAAGTTGTCTTGAGTCTTTTTTAAGAAAACCACCTAAGAAATATGATGATGATGATGATGATGATGATGATGATGATGATGGGGCAGCAGTTGCTGCATTTCAATCAGCACCTGGAGCGGCTGAAAGCTACCATTTTAATTTCCCACAATACCTCCAATGTAGCATCACCCTAGGTCATTATGGGAAATTAAAATTGTGTCCTCCGCTGGCAGCTACCCAAGGATGCCATGTGTATTGACTTAACTAAAACGCAACAATTCAGAAACCTCTGTCCATTCTCTATTATACAGTAATAGTTAAAACAAAAACATCACCACGCAACCTTCCTCATGTCATTCATGAACCAAACTGTAGATATGGATTCAGATTGCAAAACTAAGATTCAGCACTTGGAATAACCAAAGTCTTTGGATTCAAAATTCAGGAATTTAATTTGTAACTTCAATGAAGTGAAGTTCACTGAAGTTTGTTCCTTTGATTTGTGAGATTCCACTCATTTTCAAGGAGGAGTAAATAAGTAAATGGATAACTAGATGGCTGATCACTGGTTCAGTGATAAATGTGCATTCTTGGTATTGTTGCCTTAAATAAAATATGTTAGGTTCAGAACAAACAGCTTTGGGTGAAAAGTCATCATTTTGAAGATGGATAACAACTTTTAGCACTTTTGTAATAATATTATTTCTATATTAGAGGTTTTAAAAGCAAGCTAGTGTTCCTCACACCAAGAACCTTTGATTTTCTACTAATGCCCTTCTCAATTTGCTTGCATAGGAAAGAGGCACAAGTGCAAAATGAGTTAACTATTTACTCTTCAACTACCAGAAACTGAGCATTTTTAAATAATGTCACAACTAGTATAAGACCTTGTCACTTTGAAGCAGGAATGATTAATGACAAATATGATCATTTATATCCATGGGTCAGTTCTGATGTAGCCCTTTGTAATGTAATTCCATTGGAAAGATGAGCCTATCTTAAACACTTTCCACACATATGTATATTTAGCTTTGTACCTATTTGCACGGAATGAATGACAATACATTGGTTTTAAAAAATGGTTTGTTGGGCACAAGCAGGGATGAATAGACCATGGATTAACCATGCATTACAGATGTTGTGACCACTCCTGCATAGCAACCCATCATTTTTCTAACTGGATGGCTGTCGTTACATGCAAACCATCTCCTTATTTTTAAAGATTCTGATCAAGTGATTGCTGTTATCTTCCCTAAAATTACACCTCCAGGATTACATCAGCAGGCTAAATTACTCCTTCCTTGTTAGGTTCTTCCTACATCTAGTGAACTGCTTCTAGCCCGTTTAGACGTAGACTTGATACCCCTCAGAAGTAAACAAGTTTAAACACCTAGGGTTTATCAGCCATACTTCTTCTTTTGCATTTTTGTCCATGACTGGAGAAAATGGTATTTTCCTGAGTGATTGAGAGATAATGAATTCAGATTACAGGCTAAAATAATTGGAGCACAGCACTTTACATAGAGCTGATTAATCTGAAGGAAACAACTTTGAAGAACCTGACCCTGAGAAATTAACCAGCCTAGCTTTTCAGGAACAGGATTAAAATGTTAAATGAAGTATTGCACCCCAATGCCATCATCACAGAGCAATAGGAAACCCTGACATGCTTGCAGTGTACCCGCCTCTTCTGCTCTTACCCCACAACCCACAATTGGCTCCTTTGTACATTAGGTAATCCAGGCCAGGCGGACCTGAGAATTGTGTCTTCTAATGGAACAAAAGAAATGGAATACCTATTTTTTGTGTCTATTCCCAAACATGGATGCTATCAGTGACTATAGGTAGTATTTAAAGGAAGGAGCAGAGAACCTAGCTGCTATTTAAAACCCTTCCTTCCTTATTTTTTACTGAAAGCCTACCTACACTACTGCTTTAAAACGGTTTATAGCAGTTTTGACAACTGTTGGGGCCAAGGACACACTCCATATACAGTTTTCAAAACGTTTTCAAAGTGTTTTATCCTTTGTGCGTAGATAGGCTCTTAGTGTTTTTGTTGTTATGATTATTATTTTTAATGAAGTCTAGGAAAGAGCATCATTTTCAATAAATAGCCAGTAATGGCATCCCACTTATTGTTTTCAATTATATCCAGGGCTTTTCTTTATTTAATAATATGTGTGTGAGGGGGAGGTGACTTTTCATCGGGACCACCATTCTCAGGTATGCCCACCCCAGATTTCCCTCCATTTGGGTGGCAGATACAATGGAGGACAAAGCTCCTACAGCATTGATAATTAGGTTCAAGGAGGTTCAACATGTGAAGCTCCCTTTGTTTGGGACACATGTATACAAATTTAAGGGTGCAATTCCACAGGATAGATGCCTGCTAGATGGAGGGCTCCAATCTTAAGGGGCAATTCAAGGGAAATTAATCAGCAATGCTATGATGGCACGAACCGGAAGCAATTAGAGGCAGAAGCTGGCAGAAGGAAATTTTTAGTGGGGACACAATAGCCCTGAAAAACATCTGTAACGTATTGATGATCCACAGTGGATGAGCTGGCACCGCAATTCAGTTGAAGTGGGGAAAATGGGCAGATGTCACAGAAGAAGAAGAAGAAGAAGAAGAAGAAGAAGAAGAAGAAGAAGAAGAAGAAGAAGAAGAAGAAACTAACACAGAGGAAGAGGGAAAAACTACCTGGCAAGCAGGCACTAATGTCACCTAGATTTGCTGTAAAAGTGAGAGAATGTAGGATAGGAATTCCAGACTAAACAGCTCGTGTGGAAGAGACCATGGATTAAGAGTTAGCCAAGAAAAAAAAACTGGATCTTCTCAAACAGGATTCCCCTGACTCTGATCAGAGTAGCACAGCCCTGCACAACTTCTCTTGCCATCAAACCAAATGCAGTATTTTGCATTGTGACCTCCCAGGTACTTGCGACAGAGTAGGCTGACCAGATTAAATCCAGGTCAGGCCTCATGTAACTTTAACAGTTGTAGAGAAAAGGGAATTTCAGCCAGTGTCATTTGTATGCAATTAGTTCCTGGTGAAATCCCCTCTTCATCGCAACAGTTAAAGGTGCAGGCACTATACTAGAGTGACCATATTCAAAAGAAGACAGGGCCCCTGCAACTTTAACTGTTGTGATGAAGAGGGAATTTCACCAGGAACTAATTGCATACAAATGACACTGGCTGAAATTCCCTTTTCTCTACAACAGTTAAAGTTACATGAGCCCTGACCTGGATTTTATCTGGTCACCCTACGGTAGAGGGTGGGGGAGAAACCTGATTTTGTAGTTCCAGGCAGGCAAGAAAATCAGGTTATTGAGCCCCTGAGATGCATCCTGCTTGGTGAATCAGGAGGTCTAAAGGTCTGTCAGAGAGGGAGCTCAATTCTTGTCCCATGTTCCAGGAAGACAGAAAGAACTTTGGAGAATTACACATTCCCACTTATACACAAGGTTTGTTTGTTGGTTGGTTTGTTTGTTTCTATACCACCCAATAGCTGAAGCTCTCTGGGCAGTTCACAAAAATTAAAACCACAAGGTTATCACCAGTTGGGCACGATAATTTGCTGTGTAGGATGGGAATTTCAGACTAAACAGCTTCTACATGAAAAAAATCATCCACTGAGTTCTGCTCCTTCTCTCCCTTGTCAGCATGTCCACATGGGTATGTGTTTCAGAGAATGGAAGACGTGTGCCATGTGCCCATCCAGGCTTCCCCTTTCACTTGATCAAGGTGCAGCAGGATTGGAGGAGGGCTGGATGAAGATATGGTGGGTATGTACAGACTTCCCATTCTTCAGATTGCCCTTGTGTGATGCCAGTATGTGTGTCTGTGTGTGTACCTCTGTTGAGCCTATGGCGCTTCCCCCATGCACAAATACTGGCTCAGTTCGGACGACACATTAGGCAACGGAGGAGGGGGGAACAATCGTCAGTTGTGTTGTTTATTGTGTCGTCTGGAGGGCAACACACAATGCACACACAACTGATAGTAAGTTAATCAGGCACTTTAAACAACGGAGCGAAACAACGGGCTTGCATGTTGTTTAGCCCAAAGCCCCATTGTTTAAAGTGTCATCCGAATTCTGCCTCCCTCTCTCCGTGGACCATTCCGTTTCGGAATAGAGTTCTGCTGCCTAGAGCAGCCAAAAACACCCGGCAGCTCTATGCAGCCTGCAGAACTCACGGTGCATGCTGGGATACGGCTGGGGGACACACGGAGGAGAGGCTGCAACCAAAATGGCCACTGCAAGTTCCTTGCCGCCGGGGCGTTTGCCAGTTCCGAGCAGCGCTGGCTGCAGCATGTAATCTGTGGAGCTCCTCCTTCCTAACGCACGGTCAGTACGTTATTTACCCCTCCATTGCTTAATATGTCGTCCGAACTGAGTCACTGGCTCAATTCAGACGACATGATAGTCAATGGTGGATTGACTAACCCTAACCCTAACCCTAGGGGATACTCCCCACACAACATGGTAATAAATAATCAACTGTGGTGTGGATGAGGATCAGCGCTGAGTTGACTATGGCAGCATTCGGATGACACAATAGTCAAAACAACTGACATTGTTTCCCCCACACCAGTTGTTTATTGTGTCGTCCGAATTGAGCCTCTGTGTCTATGCAAGGAAGGATAGTACTCATTGTGTCAACTTGTGCCACAGTTCAAAGCTGCAAATACACAAGCACCCCCATCTGCTAAAGCCTGGACTGGTGTGAGCGCATTGCCACATAATGTCACACGGAGCATACAATGGAAAGTGTGCAGTTGTGTGTATATAGCGGGAAGAGTTCTTTGCTGGTGATGCTAAGAGACTTGATGCTGTCAGGCTGCACACGGTGTTCATCTGGAACAGGAATCGGTTTGGAAAAAAAGAACACAAAAATGAATTTAGAATAAGCCTTAGAGGAAGACAGACAGGGAGGGAGTTGATGGGAAATTGTCGCCATGGCAGAGCCGGTGCTGATATTACAGTCACAAAATAAATATTGCCAGCTTAAAGAAAAGCAAGAAGGGAAAGCAGCTAGTAGGTGGGGGCAGGTCATACACTGAGATATTGTGCAGACTGCCATGTGATACAAAAAGGATAAATCAGCACATGGATTATATGCTTCTGAAATATCAGAAGTTACATTGCATTACAAACTGAAATTAAATCTATTTTTTATTTCTCTATAGTGGGGGTGGGGAGACATACAACAAGTCAAATGAGGAGAGCAGAACGGATGAAAAGAACAGATTGTTTTCTTTTCCTTTCTCCCCCTCCCCAAAAACAGTGTGTTTTAGGCTCACAGTCAAAAGGATGATGTGTAGGTGTGGGTGGAACGCTTGAGTTAATCAGTTCTTCCATGTTGTTGTTCTTCTTGATGCACATTTTAGCACAGAGGTAATATATTTTTCTTGAATGGGAATTTATTAGGGAAAACTGAGTAACTTGGAGCAACATTCTACCAAAGTTAAGCACTTTTAGGCACCACTGATTTTAGTGGGAAAGAGCAAAGCAAAGTCTTAACTCTACCTGTGAAAACCATTAGACTTGGAGGTGATTAGTTTGGGCTTGATTGTGCCCGTTCTATGTAATTAAAAAGGTATGAAGATATTGGCCAAGCTCAGGCCATGACTTAGAATTACAAAGTTTAGCGGGGGGAGGGGGGGTGATCCCTGACCTCTTATTGCCAATTTCATGCATGAAGGGAGGAGATTTAAAGTTTCTGTATATGGTTTTGAACAAATCGTGGTTTCCTGTTATGTCCCAACACTGGGTGCTGTGGTTTGTTTCAACCATAGTTTAATCAAACCAAAATCAAACTGTGGTTTCAGATCCCAGTGTATGAGCCAACTGTGGTGTGAACAAACCACAGTTTATTCAAATATAATGAGAAACTGTGGCTTGTTCAGAGCCAGGAATGGAAGCTTTAAACTTCCTCCCTGCATATAAAGGAGAGGCGAGAACTGACAAATCAATGTAGTTCTGGTCCGTGTCACCTTTGCATTAGTTTGTTCATAAGTCCATTCCGTACCATTTCTGCATTAATCTGCAATTTTCAAAACCAAAACCACATGAAAATTTGCATGTGAACAGAGGTGGCACTAGATTGGGGCAAAGGGGGCAAGCGCCATCCCAAACAAGAAGCTCACCACCCCACTCACCCTCTATTGCTGGACTCCTGACATTTTTTGAAGGAAAGGCACTTTTCACCTATACCAGTGCATTCCTATATTATCATCCCTTTTACAGTTAAGATGCAGCTCCTGAGTCAACAAAGATTACGGATTTTGCAACTACTGACATACTTTTCAAGATACCAACAAACCAATGACAGTGCACTGAAGGGAAAGGGGAAATATCTGACATGCAGGAGAGAGAATTAACTTAATTTATTATTTATATTGGTGTGCCCAGTAGTAAAAAAAATCTAACCACAAATTAATATTTTTCAAAATTAAAATTAATTTCCCCTTCTGTGGTGTAGGCCTAAAGTAATCCTCTCCCCATTTATTTCAGAAACCTTATGTTTAGGATGGTGGTTTTAATGTGAAATATACCATTATTTTCCTTTCAGAGATTTATTTATTTATTTATTTTATTACATTTGTATATCGCCCCATAGCCGAAGCTCTCTGGGTGGTTCACATAAGATTAAAGCAATTAAAAACAATATACAAAAATTTAAACAGCAAAAACATACAATATACACACACATTTAAAACCTCTATAATAACTTTAAAAAGCTATAAGCCTAAAAACAAAACAAACCCAGGCTCATCAGATATTGCTAAATGCCTGAGAGAAGAGTAAAGTCTTGACCTGGAGCCGAAAAGATAACAATGTTGGCGCCAGGCGGGCCTTGTTGGGGAGATTGTTCCACAATTGGGGGGCTACCATAGAGAAGGCCCTCTCCCTTGTTGCCGACCTCCGAGCTTCCCTTGGAGTAGGGACTCAGAGGAGGACCTTAGATGTTGATCTTAAAATGGGACACATCTCACCCACCTAGAAATATACTTTGCCCTTTCTGTGACTCACCCCCCCACTTCCCCCCACCCCCGGTGGTGCTGCCATTGCATGTGAATAGAATTTAAATATAATTTTTAGGATATATTTTCTTTCTGAATATACATTGCTGAACACATTTTGATATTATTATTATATATCTTTCTCGCTCGTGGCAGTTTTTGTAGACGGACATAACGGGCTTTGCCAAGTCATGCTGTTTTTTACAGATTCAGGAATTTCCTGACTATTGAGCATGTTTTAAGTATGACTGCTTTCTGGATGTTGGTGTGGATGTATTTTGGTAGGCCCAGTTTCTGAAGGTTTTCTGTATAATTTTTTGATGTGATGCCAGTGACTGATGTGACTAAGAGAATAATTGTGACCTTTTCCTTTTGCCATAGTTGTTTGACTTCCATGGCCGGTGGTGTATATTTATCTCTCTTTCTTCTTCCTTTTCAACAACATTTTTGTCATTTGGTATTGCTATGTAAATGAGGTATGTGGTTTTTTTTTCTTTTTTGTCTATGAACATTACATCTGGTCGGTTGCAGGGTATTGTCTTGTCGATATGAATTGTTCTGTCCCAGTATATTTTATGATCTACATTTTCCAAGATTGTTTTGGGTGAATATGTATAGTATGGTGTAGGTTGTTTGATAAGGTTGAATTTGATGGCTAGTTGTTGGTGAATTATTTTTGCAGCTGTATTGTTTCTGTTTGCCTACCATTCCTGCCAGAATTTTACATCCTCCTGTTATATGGTCTATTGTTTCTTGGAATTGATAGCATTTCCTGCATAGGTCTGTTGTTACACTGTTATCTTCTGTGATGTATTTTTAGTAGTTCTTGGTTGCTATAACTTGATCCTGTATAGCTATTAGGGATCCTTCTGGTTCTGAAAATAGCTCACCCTTCCTGAGTCATTCGTACGATTGTTCTTTGTTTATTTGTGGGTTCTGTATTATGTTGTAGTGCTTCCCATGGAGTGCTTTTTGTGCCCGTTTTTCTTTTTTCTCTGCGATTATTATTATTATTATTAGCCAAGAGCAGCAATGGAACATTCAGGAAGAGCAACAGCTGGTATTTAACTTAGAGAGTAATCCTATGGGGGGGGGGGGGTCCATTGATAAGTTTGGATTCCTGAATCTGAGGTTGGAGACAGGGCCCTGACCCAGGAGCCGAGCTCCCATCCCTCTCCCCTTGCAGCTGGTGTGGAGAGTATCGCACTGGCTGCCTCTCCAAGCTCACAAAGGCAACCTTGGAGAGGACAGAAAGTGGGGTGTTTCTGTGGGAGGGGACTGGGGAAGTGGGGATACGAGCCATCCCCAGCCTCCTTCTCTCCCCCTCCACAGAACCCTAGCTAGAAGAGCAAAAACACCCATCTAGTAAAAGTAATCACCTCCACATTCCTCTCGCTCTGCATAGACTGCCCCTCAGCCTCCAAGTTTGGAGGATGAGGGGCATCCAGATAGGATTGTGCCCCAAATCAGCAAATTTTATTGCTGAAAACTGCCAAAATCAGAAAGACTCCTCCCTCTACCAACAGTCCCCTGTATCCCCATCTCACATTGATCAGGAAGCCTCCACCCTTCAGAGAAACTCTTCTGGGGTTCAGGTGACTGCAGGGGGACGAGGTGAATGGCAACATTCCTTCCACTCACTCATTTTAGTATTCAAGCTCATATTTTTTCAGTGCTCTCACCCAATCCCCATTCATTACAAATACTGATCTTTTGGAATCTATGCTGTTCTTGTTGCTAAAGTTAACATTTTACAAGTGGGGCCTTCATACATAATATGTACTTGAAAGGTTGTCACACAGAAGAGGGCTAGGATCTCTTCTCGATCATCCCAGAGTATAGCACACATAATAATGGGCTTAAGTTACAGGAAGCCAGATTCCGGCCGGACATCAGGAAAAATTTCCTGACTGTTAGAATAGTACGACAATGGAACCAATTACCTAGGGAGGTCATGGGCATTCCCACACTAGAAGCATTCAAGATGCAGCATTGAGCAGGGGGTTGGACTCAAGGGCCTTATAGGCCCCTTCCAACTCTACTATTCTATGATTCTATGTTACAGCCATTATTCAAAATTTTGGCTCCCACACACAGACCTCCCGGACTTCATTCCCCTTCAATTATGGCCAGTACACAATATAGTTTAAACAAAGCAACATGGTAAGATATCTAAGTCAGCTCTAGAAATGTCATGCAAAATTAACCAAGTTCTGTCAATATTGGAAAGTTTATACATATGGATGATTTTAAATTCACCATGTAAGGCTTAGCCCTGCAAATATAAGGAAATCTCTCTACAATTGCATTTAACTGCTGTACACACGTTATTATTTTAAATATATTTTAGAAATATCATAGGAACATAGAATTTTTGCATGAAATGCTTACTCAGATTGCTTCATAATACTGTATTAAAATGTCAACATTTGTGATCATTGTTGGCAACGTAAGGAAGTGAGAGCAAAGAAGATAACGAGGAAAGGAGAGGCAATATCCAGAGTTTTCAAGGGCGTGGGATAGTAGAGTGCCCAAGGCAAAAATAACAAACTTCCAGCAGATTCTTCTAACTTGAATTAGTTTGCAGAAATTCATTTCGATTAGTTTATATGAAAACCTCTCTTAATTTAAATTTTTATGGGGGAGGGAATCACATCAAAAGTCTTTGGGATTTGGTTGAAATTCCCCAGATGTTTTGCCTCAGGAAGAACCTCTATATTCAGTTTGAATTTCATTTGGGACAAAATCTAGAGACAACTTAGGGTAGTGTAGGTACACAGAGGGAGAGAAATTTCACTAAACTTATTAAGGGCATAATTCTATGCATGGCTGGCTGGGGGATGCTGGGAGTTGCAGAACTTATTTCTGTCTAAGCATCCATACCCTTGCACCCTAAAAGTCTTTTAACTCCCTCAAGTGTGTTGGTGGAAAAACTGTTTAGTCGTGTTCATCTCTCTGATTGGGTAAAAACAACATGCCTTCTCCAGATAAAAGCATGAATAATGGCTGAACACCAGACCACAGTTTAGTTGGATTCAAGAACTGGTTCACACATTCACCCAGCCATGATCCAGGGACTGGTTTACACATTCACTTGGCCACTGTATGTGTGGGGTAGTTAACAAGCCCCACTGGCTTATTAACACCCTGTGGTTGGGCAAACTGGGTCTCTGTGTGTAAGGCATTGTGAGAGCCAAGTACTCCAAACACCTAACGTTGATTCAAGCAATTTCCCCCATCAAGAATGAGATGGAAAGATTCCACAAATTTGGCTTCTCCATGTATACGGGCATATTCATGGATGCTTCAGCTCACACAGTATCCCTTCCCTCCACCATGGAATGAACAACTTTGGCTAAGCAAGCATATGATCTGGCTCCAGACTTCATCAGTTTTCCACTGGGGCCAAAGATCAGTGGTAGAGCTGCTACCAATCACAGTAGATAATACTGGGCTAGATGGATTAATGGTCTGACTCATTACAAGGCAGCTTCCTATGTTGTTTACATATATGGGAATGTGATAGTGTTAAAGGGCTAGCTGATAACATCTCTATTGGCTAACATTAATATGTATATGAATCATTCAAAGCAGGGCTGAGCCCTCCAGATGCTGACAAACTGCTACTTCAATCATTGGCCAGACTGGCTGGAGCTGATGGGAACTAAAGCCCAACAATATCTGGAGGGCCACAGGTTCCGAAGCTCTTGCTTTTCTAACGAGAGATCCATGTCTTTAACCAACAATGTTCAAATTCATTTACATGGTTGAAAGCTAGGCATTTCAGTCGTGCAGTAAGACAGCGATATAGCTATAGCTATAAAAAGGGACTTGAGAAATAGGGATTCTTCTAATTCTCCTTAATGGTTCTGTTTTGCAATTCATATTCAATGCAATAAATAAAAGATGAAGAATAAAGCTCTTAAAAACTCCCACCTTGAACTCCAATTAATATAATTACTTTCTTTTAATCATCTCCATGGGTGTCTGATGGAATAGAACGCATGCTATGTATTAAAAAAACACCTAAGGTATTGAACATTCAGATCATTCTTATGGCTTTGGACATCTCAAGCAAAGCTTTCCCAGCATTTTCTTTTTGTTAATAAATCAGGTCCTCTAGGTTCTTGAGATTAAAAACGTTTGACTATTCAAATCAATCTGGCTTCTGCAGTAGTCTTCACAGCTAATGCCTTTACAATAGCAAAAGGAGGTGACATTCTAAAACCAAAATTTATTTCACTCGATCTCTGTGTGTGTTTTTAAAAAATCTGTAATAATACAGTTTCTAAGCGACCAGAAGATGGTTCCAATATTTTCCAAGTGTGTAATAAAAAGTAAAGTCTTGGAAAAAAGTAAAGTCAAGTTCATGAAGGTAGGAGCCACATACGTCAGGGTTTGTTTACACTTTTCTTCCCTCCTTGGAATGTTCTTCTGGGCTGGATAGGAGAGATCCATGAATAGTAGGCTCTACTCTCCCCATAGGGAGATTTTGCATTAAGTTTAAGGAATTGGAGCATGCAAATAATTAGGGGAGGGAATGAGGAAGGGAGAGAGCAATGAGGGAAAGGTCTTCTTGGCCTCTAACTCTTGCTCCCCAGCTTCCCATTCTTCCCACTGTCCCCTTTTCCTTCCTATTTTCTCTACTCCTCATTACTTCCTACTTCTGCTCCTTCCCTATCTTCCCCAACTCTGCCAGTTGCTCCCCTTTTTTTGCTCCCCCCCATCTTCCCTCATCACTCAGCATGAAATATGACAGACTTTCAGCAGTTTTAAGAAATTGGCTGAAGGAACGGTTCTCACTGTTTTTCACCATGATTTTATTTTATTTTTGGTGAGGAATATAACATTCCTTACAGTTACCTTTGCAGATGTTGAATATGTGAAAAGTTAGGAAGTTAACAATTTCCCTCTTTCACTTCAGTCAGAAAGACGTATGCAAGTTTCGCAGCTGTACAGGTCATTGGAAGCCAGTGAAGTTAGAATGTAGTGAGGCAAGGTAAGATTAGCAGCTGCATTCAACATCAGTCATGCACGTTAAAATGGCTGCTGCACTACTCCCTGAGGAGGAGGCATAGAACAAATGGCTGGAGGCAGGTAGGAGCTTGGTGGGCCAATGTGGGCAGGCAGCAATGGCGGCAGGACTCTTAGTATAACCAACTCAGTCAAGGAGTGTGTAGGAAATAAGAGTGAAGGTGTACCACCCTCAAAAAACAAGCTTTATGTAGTGAGAAATTACGCTTGATTGAAAGATGAGGGTTTCTGAAAAAGTGAGCAACAATTTCAAGCTGCCTCAAGAGGTTTAAGGGGGAAACACCAGCAAGAGATGTGTGCTTTCTTTTCTACAAGAAAATGAGGTAGCTGTTGAAGACCGTTGTTGTACTTTAGAAGCTGCAGGGACTAACAGTCACTAGGCAGACCTCATTAAATATTGTTATTAATTTCTTTAAAATGCCTGGGAGGCCAGCATACTGTTAAATGAGGAACCTCCCTCCAGCTGATGTACTACCTTTATTTCTAATAATCCCTTTAGGCTTTAGGCCATATGTGAACCCCAGAGGCATTAATGCCTCTTTGCAAGAGGGAGTGGTCCCAGGCCTCCTGAAAGAGGCGGCAGTGAGACCACTCCTAAATAAATCTTCCTTGGATCCTGAAAATCTTAATAACTACAAGCCAGTAGCAAATGTTCCATTCCTGGGCAAGGTCCTTGAGCAGGTGGTCGCGAGCCAGCTCCAGGCACTCTTGGATAAGACTGATTATCTGGATCAATTTCAGTCGGGTTTCAGGCCTGGCTTTGGTACGGAAACAGTCTTGGTTACTCTGAATGATTACCTATGTCAGGAGAAAGACAGGGGGAGTGTGACTCTGTTGATTCTCCTTGATCTCTCAGTGGCTTTCAATACCATCGACCATGGTATCCTTCTGGCACGACTGGCTGAGTTGGGAGTGAGAGGCACTACATTGCGGTGGTTCCACTCCTACTTGGAGGGTCAGCTCCAGAAGGTGGTGTTGGGGAACACTGCTCAGCCCAGTGGATTCTCCAGTATGGCATTCTGCAGGGGTCAGTCTTGTTCCCCATGTTATTCAACATCTACATGAAACCATTGAGTGCAGTCATCCGGAGTTTTGGAGTGTGTTGTCATCAGTACACTGATGACACGCAGCTCTATTTCTCCTTTTCATCTTCATCAGGTGAGGCTGTGGATGTGCTGAAACAGTGCCTGGCTGCGACAATGGACTGGGTGAGGTGTAATAAACTGAAACTCAATCCAGACAAGACTGGGACGCCATTAGTGGGTGGTTCTGCTGACCGGATGGAGGGTCTTCAACCTGTTCTGGATGGGGATGCACTCCCCTTGAAGGAGCAGGTTCGTAGCTTGGGGGTTCTCCTAGAACCATCTCTGTCACTTGAGGCTCAGGTGGCCTCAGTGGCATGGAGTGCCTTCTATCAACTTCGGTTGGTGGCCCAGCTACACCCCTATCTGGACAGGGATAACCTGACTTCAGTTGTCCATGCTCTGGTAACCTCCAAGTTAGATTACTGTAATGCACTCTACGTGGGGCTGCCTTTGACGGCAGTTCGGAAGCTGCATATTGTGCAAAATGCAGAGGCCAGATTGTTAACTGGGACCAGAAGGTTCGAGCATATAAGACCTACTGTGGCCCACTTGCATTGGCTGCCTGTATGTTTCCGAGCCCAATTCAAGGTGCTGGTTTTAATCTATAAAGCCTTACACAGCTTGGGACCACAACACCTGGTAGAACGCCTTTCCCGACATGAACCTACCCGAACACTACGTTCTAGGGGTGTGCACCAGATCAGGTCCGATCCACGATCCGGACCCGATCCGGCCAAAATTGGATAAAATTATCCGATTACGATCCCTGCATCTGGATCGTCCAATCTCATCCAATCCGATCCGAAAGGACCTGATCCAAATTGGAAGAGATCGGAGGATCAGACCTCCTCCCCCCATTTGCGCTCCTTATGTGCCGGGGTCATCCGCTGCTGTCCGCTGGTACCTTCTACTGAGAAACAGGCTTTGTGGCCTGCCTCTCAGTAGCACGCCGGGTGATGACGTCACCCAGCGCTCTACTGAGAGGCAGGCCGCGAAGCCTGTTTCTCAGTAGAAGGGGCCAGCGGACGGCAGCGGATGGCAGTAGAAGGCAGCGGACGGCATTAGAAGGTAAGGAGCGCAAGTGGGGGGGAGGGGGCTTACCTGCTGGGGCCGTCCACTACCATCCACTGCCATCCGCTGGTCCCGTCTACTGAGAAACAGGCTTCGCGGCCTAGTTTTCAGTACAGCGCCGGGTGATGACACAATCCCATAATTTGGGAAATATTTAAATCAGCCCCATTGTGAAAAACTTCTGCCTGGTACTCAAACAATTTAGGTGGGTCATTAAAAATTTTTTATATTATATTACATATTGGAAAAGACTAAATTTTCCTCCATCTAAGGCACTACTAAATGTTTTATTATTTCTATTGTTTATTTTCAGTGATTGGGCCACTGAAGACACTTTTGTCGAAATGCGTTTGGCCAGAATCATAAGAGCCTTGTTTTTACTTTGACATTATACATATATATGTTGAATAGTGTTTTTCTGTGATTAATATATTTTATTAGTATTAAAATTTATTACATATTTTCTCCTTAACTTTCTTTTTTCGTTTTGTGGATTTTGGTTAAGCCTAGCACTTTGTTGTTTGTGCCCATCTACTGAGAAACAGGCTTTGCGGCCTGCCTCTCAGTAGCGCACCAGGTGATAACGTCACCCAGCGCACTACTGAGAGGCAGATTGCGAAGCCTGTTTCTCAGTAGACGGGACCAGCGGACGACAGCAGACAGAAGTGGATGGCCCCGGCAGGTAAGGAGCGCAAGTAAAGGGGAGGGGGCTTACCTGCCAGGGCCATCCACTGCTGCCCGTGGGTGACAGCAGACGGCAGTGGACAGCAGTGAACAGCCCCGGCAGGTAAGGAGCGTGGGGAGAGTTAGGGGAGAGTTAGGCCCCCACTCACCCACCCCCATGTTTTTCTCATAGGCTTGCATTGGAGGAAAGCTTTCCCACAAATACAAGCCTATGCCGAAAACACCTAAAATGGTGTCCGATCCGAAAATCTGACTTCCGATTTTCGGATCAGAATTGGGCCCGATCTGATCCGGAAAGCCTCCGATCAGATCAGATCTGATCCGACATGTCAACCCCGGTTCCGATCCAGTTCCGATCCGAGGGTCTGTGCACATCCCTACTACGTTCAACATCTAAGGCCCTCCTCCGACTGCCTACTCCGAGGGAAGCTCAGAGGTTGGCAATAAGGGAGAGGGCCTTTTCTGTGGTGGCCCCCCAATTGTGGAACAATCTCCCTGACGAGGCCCGCCTGGCACCAATGTTGTTATCTTTTCGGCGTCAGGTCAAGACTTTCCTCTTCTCTCAGGCATTTAGCAATATCTGATGAGCCTGTGTTTGTTTTATTTTTAGGTTTATAGCTTTTTAAAGTTATTACAGTGGTTTTAAATGTATGAGTATATCGTGTATATTGTATGTTTTTGCTGTTTTAATTTTTGTATATTGTTTTTAATTGTTTTAATCTTCCGTAAACTGCCCAGAGAGCTTTGGCTATGGGGTGGTATACAAATACAATATAAATAAATAAATAAATAAATAAGGAAATAAAATGGTGAGTTTCCCTTTGGTGAAATAGGGTGTGGAGCAGAGCATAGTAGGTTCAAAAGAGTGGTTTGGGGATTTGGAACTCAGACCCTACCTCTGCCTTGTATTTAGGTGCTTGGGCATGTTGCTTTTCTTCTAGCCCAGGGATGGGGAACTTGTGGCCCTCTAGATTTTCTTGAACTCCAACTCCTAGAAGCCCCAGCAAGCATGCCCAATGGGATTATGGGAGTTGTTTTCTAGCAACGTTTGAAGCACTACAGGTTCCTTACCCCTGTTTTAGCCTCACCAGTTTCCTCCCAGAAAATCTAGTATTTATTTATGTAATATATATCCTGCCTTGCTGCCAAAAAATGGTGCTCAAGGTGGCTAACAATAAATCCAAATTAAAAACAAAATCTTAATTAAAATATAACTTAAAAACAAATAAATTAAAAGCCAAGTTAATAAAAGAAATAAACAGCACCAACCAATTAAGACCTATTTCATCAACAGACCAACATGAATAAAAAATGCCTTTGCCTGCCAGCTGAAGAACCACACAGAGGGGGTCAACTCCCTCAACAGAAAGTTCCAAAGCCTGGGAGCAGCCACCGAGAAGGCCCTATGTTGAATCCATACCAAATGTGCCTCTGAAGGTACCAGTATCAAGAGCTGGGCCTCCTGTAAAGACCTAAAAACCTGGCAGGCTCATAAACGGGAAGGTGGAAATGGATGTTTTGTGACTAGCCATGCCTACTGTGGCAGCTATTTTGTGAATGGACAACCCCCTTCATTTTGCAAGAGCACCCACAAAATTCTCTCAAAATTCCAAATGCACCCACTAGTTGAAAAAGGTTGGGGCCCCCTAATCTATATGCATGCCCCCAACCTAGTTCATTTTTCAGAGTCAACTATCCAGAAGCAGCATGATTGAAATGCTCTGGTGTTCACTTCATCGGTGATCAAAAGGGAAGATCACAAATGATCCATATTCTAAAATAATCACACCTTTGGGCAATTTTTGGCAATGGCCTTTTAAGGATCTGGTCTTGATTAAGTAACTATGAGTGAGTGTTATCAGATGGGGGGATTGCAGTTCCCTACTGTCACTTCTCTGCCCCAGCTCCTGTCCCACAATACTTCCTGTGAGGGTTCAACTGTAGTATCAAGGGTTAAATTGGATGTAAGGAGTTAAAATGTATGTACAATGGGTAAACTGTTAAGAATCAGCATACTCTCAGGAGGTGTCCTGATTAGTTTAGCTTGAAGGTATGGAAGTGCAAATGGGAGGAAGACATTTCAGTGTAAGATTAACATACACGCAAAAGGTCTCCTGATTACATTAATGACTCTCTGGCCCGGTAAGATCAGGTTTCTAGGTGAAAGGTAAGAAAACTGAGGAGCGGGAAAATTACTGAGAGAGGTGGAGTTAAAACAGCAGTTGGCAGTTCAAACTGAGAAGCGAGAAAAAAGAGCCAATGGGAAGAGCTAGCCAGAGAGCCAATAGAAAGAGTTAGCCAGAGAGCCAATGGGAAGAGCTAGCCAGAGAGCCAATAGAAATAGCTAGCCAGAGAGCCAATGGGAAAGGCTGGCTGGTCAGTTGGAGAGAGTTTTAAAAAGGAGAAAGGAGAGAGGAGAGGGATTCAAGTCATTCAAGTCGTTGAGGATACAGGATTGAGTCATCCCAGAGAGATGCAGGACAATTGGGCACTGGGAGGGACTCAGAGCCTGATTGAGAAAAGCTGGACTGAACTACTAAGTTTCAGGTAGCCAAGCCAGATGAAACTGCGGTTTGATTTCTGTTTGTTTGTTTGTATTGCCTTTGAAAGTAACAGCTCTATGAGTGTAAATACCTTAAGCAAGTGTGCCTTACTATGCCTGGAATAGTAAAGAGTTTTGGTTTAAAACCTGAGTTGTTGGAGATTCCATTTCACACCCGCCTACAGCTAAAACCCCCACGCTACTGAGAGGGGAAAGAGGAAAGGTGGAAACTTGGGTCCCAAAAGGGACAGAGTGGCTCTTAAAGAGGCAAGATATCATTAAGGAGCAGGGTCAGAGGTTCCAGCCAGGAAGGTGGAACTCTGACAGTCGGGGTCGGACCCCCGACACTTCCTCTTCCCGGAAAAGAAAGAGGAAGTAAACAAAGTCCATGTGGCCCATTCAGGGGCCATTTTTATGACACTGCTTTTCCTGCACACAGCAGGAAACAGCGGCTCATTCCATTTCCAAAAAAAGAAGAAAAAAAGTCGGATTAAAAGAGGTTCATTTTGTGATGGAAAGAAGAAAAGAAGGAGCGGGAGGCAGGCAGGAGGTGGACACTCATCTGATGATCCCCTATATCTCCCTCTCAAATAATTTATAACACATTTTGTCCAGGCACATAGTTAAATATCCATATTAACATGCTAATATCGCATCTGCAAAATAAAATGTGATGCAAATTCAGTGGGGGCAGGGGAAAAGACCCCTTTTGTAGTTAATGGAAATGCACCTCCAGGAAAGTTGCCAAATCCACAGCTGCAGAAGCAAGCTGCTTGTCTCTGACTATCTTCTGTTTCACATCACCCTCTGCTTGTATACTTTGAAATAAATCCAACGGTCGTCTAGGGGTCTTTATCCTAAGCAAGTATGTACATGATCAGGCTGCATAGCTGCCAACCTAGCCATACCTGACAGTAAACCCCATAGACTTCTGTGGGACTAGTATAGAGTAAACATTAGGGATGTGCACGCCCAAAATAATCGTATCGTATCATCGGAAATCATTTTTTAAAAAACTTTTGGATCGGATTATATCGTAGGTTAATCATATCGTCTTCACAATAATTATTGGAAATCCGATATTTAATTTGGAGCCCTATTTTGCCCTATAGAGCTGATTTTTTAAAGAAAAAATGCCTATTACCTCTGTATTTAAAACTTGGTCACAATGCTTATGGGGTATGCCTAAGTATGTGTATGAAATTTGAGATTGATCCCCCCAACCCTTGATTTTATATGAATTTATTAAAGAACATCTAAGTTCTGACAGGTCAGAATGACAGCTCGCCACGTGCGTTCATTCAGATGGCGGTCCGATAATCCGAAAAACATCTGATATAATTGGGCTGAAAATTTTCGGATCGATATTTATCAGAGGTTTTTCTATCATATCATTTTCGTTAATCGGATGTCCAATAATTACCTTATCGTAGCGTTATCGGACATTTTAATGATACGATACACATCCCTAGTAAACATGCCAAGGGTCTGGCTGCATATTTCTTACAAAGGGTTATGAACTTCCACCTTCATCCAAGATGCCTCTAGGATTGCTGATTAAACCCTCTCAGTCTGCAATGATTGTACAGAATGATCCTGTACCCCATTTTGGAACATCATATACATACTAGAGGTGTGCACGAAGGTAGGGTGACCGTATGGAAAGGCGGACAGGGCTCCTGTATCTTTAACAATTGTATAGAAAAGGGAATTTCAGCAGGTGTCATTTGTATGCATGCAGCCCCTGATGAAATCCCCTGTTCATCACAACAGTTACAGCTGCAGGAGCCTTGCCCTCTTTTTTATCTTGTCAAGAGGCCCTCCATTACGTTCTTGCATTCACTTGTGAAGACAGATACCAGGGCCTTTGACAATTTATTTGGAATGTTCACACAAAGCTTGTGGGCCTCTGTACTAACTAAGCTTGTTGTCATGACTGAGGGACAAAAGCAACCAAGAGGAAGCCCTTTTAAACTCTTTCTGTCTAGGAAGATCTGATGACCAGCCTGGGTAGGCAGGGTCAGTTTAGGTTTACAAGTGACTGCACTTGGGCTGGAGGAACATAAGCCACTGTATACATTGCTATGATTTATGGTGATGCATAGGATTAGTGAATCTATTTTCAGTCTGTGTAATTTCTGAATGTTTTATGCCTAGTTCTGTTCCATTCTGTTTCTGTTATAATCTGCTATTCTAGGAAAACATTTTCTAATCATTTTTCTTTAGTTTCCTTATCTGTTTGTTCATTTGTTTTCCACTGATTTCAATGGGGAAAACCAGCCACTCATGTTCTGCCTGTAATCACTGATGTTCCCAACAAAACAGCATGAACTTTCCAATCATTCTACTGCTACTACCAACCAGGCATCAGACCTGCCAAATTTGAAATAGATGGGTCTTATGCTAGATGAAATTTTAAAAAGTGCAGATCCTATAGCCCATTACTTTCAATGGGAGATTTAGAGTCCAATCCAATGCATGTTTACAGGGGGAAAAGCCTATGACTCCCAGCATGTCCCAGCCAGCCATGCTGGCTGGGGCATGCTGCAATTTGAAGACAATTATTTTCTGTCTAAACATGCATAGTATTGTGTCCTTAGCTGCATTACATCCATGTGTAACTTTTCTGTGTTTGAGCCTACTGGCACGATATTTTTAGGCACCCTTCTACCATCCTCCCAAAGGAATCAGACATGTCAAATTTCAGAAACACAGGACAAAGGTTCCCCATTTTACAGACAATTAAAAAAGGTGCACAGGCTAACTGCTACCTCTGCTAAATAGGGCCATCAATTTGAATGCTCTCTCTCTCTACCCGCTCCCTGTGACCTTCTGTGGACTGTACATTATGTTCTAGCTTATTTCTTCAATGCCAAACAATGCCTCCAGTGGAAAGCAGTTAAACATGAATGGATGAATGAAACTAATGACCCGCTTTTCATGTCATTTTCATGTGTTCAAATTCTCGTTTATCACAACAAAGAATGAACAAATAAAAGTGCATTAAAAAAATGAATGCACACCTAGATGAAGCCTTTCACAGCAATTCTAGATCATTCCTGTAATCTACAAATAAACACTCGGCAGCGGGGGTGGAGAACCCTGACCCTCCAGATGTTGCTGAATCTCAGCTTCTATCAGACCCAGCCATGAAAGCCAATGGTCAGGGAGGTAGGAGTTGTAGTCCAACACCATCTGGAGGACTAACGCTTCCCCCCCCCCCACTCGAGAGTGTAGTTGGAATTAGGGGTGTGCATCGGATCGGATCCGATCCACGATCCGAATCCGATCCGCCCCAAAATCGGGAAAATCCGATCCGATCCGATCAACCTCCGATACGATCCGATACGATCCGACGAGGTCTGATCCGGATCGGACGCCATTTTGAATGCTTTTTCCCATAGCCAAGTATTGTTTTACAAAAACGCCTATAACTTTTTCATTTTTAAAGATAGAAGGATGAAACTTGGGCACATTATACACTTGTTAGGGACAGTTATCTGTGAGAAATTTCAGAAAGATTGGTGCATGCGTTTTGTGGCAATTAATTTTTTAATAAATACCCAGGAATGCCTATAACTTTGTCATTTTTAAAGTTACACACATGAAACTTTGCCACATTGTAGGTGGTACCTTGGGACCTATGTGTGTGAAATTTCAGAAACATAGGTGCTTGCCTTGTGTGGCAATTAATTTTTTAATAAATACCCAGGAATGCCTATAACTTTGTCATTTGTAAAGTTACACACATGAAACTTTGCCACATTGTAGGCGGTACCTTGGGACCTATGTGTGTGAAATTTCAGAAATGTAGGTGCTTGTATTGTGTGGCAATTAATTTTTGAAACAATGAGGGATTCATTGGACAGCACTTGCCCATAGGGATTCATTGGACAGTACTTGCCCATAGGGAATCATTGGACAGTACTTGCCCATAGGGAATCATTGGAAAGCACTTGCCCATAGGAAATCATTGGAAAGCACTTTCCCATTGAGAAATACAGTTATGCCTCCCACTTTTTTATTTTTGAAGATACAAACAGGAAACTTGGGCACATTGTAGACTGGTTAGGGATAGTTATCTGTGAGAAATTTCAGAAAGATTGGTGCATGCGTTTTGTGGCAATTAATTTTTTAATAAATACCCAGGAATGCCTATAACTTTGTCATTTTTAAAGTTACATACATGAAACTTTGCCACATTGTAGGTGGTACCTTGGGACCTATGTGTGTAAAATTTCAAAAACGTAGGTGCTTGCCTTGTGTGGCAATTAATTTTAGAAAAATGGGTAGTAGTGGGGTAAATACATTTACGCCTCCCATTTTTTTATTTTTAAAGATACAAACAGGAAACATGGGCACATTACAGGGAACACTTCACTTGATATGTGTGTAAAATTTCAGAAACCTGGGTCCAGGCATTTGGTGGCTACGAATTTTTTAGATTAAAAGTTATAAACGTTTTTCCACAGAGGCTGGGGCTGTCAATTGCACCCTCCCGCCTCCCGGGAAGAAGAAGGAAACACTTTCTCTCATCACTTTGATCCTTGCACGCTTGGCTGCAACTGAGCTAGTATCCATTACAAAAGGAGAAACAAAGTAGCACTTGGCTCGTGTCTGCTTTGATACTTTCACTTTTTACTCAAGCAGAACGGCTGAGCCTAGGATCACTCTCTCTCGCTAGGATCGTTACAGGAGAAATTTTCTACAGTCTTCAAAGTGGTGTGTGCAGACACCTTGCCACCACATGCCTGGACCTATCATTCTGAAATTTTACACACATATCAAGTGAAGTGTTCCCTGGGTATTTATTAAAAAATTAATTGCCACAAAACGCATGCACCAATCTTTCTGAAATTTCTCACAGATAACTATCCCTAACCAGTCTACAATGTGCCCAAGTTTCCTGTTTGTATCTTCAAAAATAAAAAAGTGGGAGGCATAACTGTATTTCTCAATGGGAAAGTGCTTTCCAATGATTTCCTATGGGCAAGTGCTTTCCAATGATTTCCTATGGGCAAGTACTGTCCAATGATTCCCTATGGGCAAGTACTGTCCAATGAATCCCTATGGGCAAGTGCTGTCCAATGAATCCCTCATTGTTTCAAAAATTAATTGCCACACAATACAAGCACCTACGTTTCTGAAATTTCACACACATAAGTCCCAAGGTACCGCCTACAATGTGGCAAAGTTTCATGTGTGTAACTTTACAAATGACAAAGTTATAGGCATTCCTGGGTATTTATTAAAAAATTAATTGCCACACAAGGCAAGCACCTATGTTTCTGAAATTTCACACACATAGGTCCCAAGGTACCACCTACAATGTGGCAAAGTTTCATGTGTGTAACTTTAAAAATGACAAAGTTATAGATGTTTCTTTCCTCATTGTTTCAAAAATTAATTGCCACACAAGGCAAGCTCTAATGTTTCTGAAATTTCACCCACATATCAAGGCAAGTGGTACCTGTAATGTGCCCAAGTTTCCTGTTTGTATCTTCAAAAATAAAAAAATGGGAGGCGTAAATGTATTTACCCCACTACTACCCATTTTTCTAAAAATTAATTGCCACACAAGACAAGCACCTACGTTTCTGAAATTTCACACACATAGGTCCCAAGGTACCACCTACAATGTGGCAAAGTTTCATGTGTGTAACTTTAAAAATGACAAAGTTATAGGCATTCCTGGGTATTTATTAAAAAATTAATTGCCACAAAACGCATGCACCAATCTTTCTGAAATTTCTCACAGATAACTGTCCCTAACCAGTGTATAATGTGCCCAAGTTTCATCCTTCTATCTTTAAAAATGAAAAAGTTATAGGCGTTTTTGTAAAACAATACTTGGCTATGGGAAAAAGCATTCAAAATGGCGTCCGATCCGGATCGGACCTCGTCGGATCCGATCCGACCATCCTCCGATCCGATCCGATCCAACCCCCCAGGTCCGATTCCGATCCGCTATCCGATCCGATCCGGGGGGGTCAGTGCACATCCCTAGTTGGAATACTACAGTTTACTAACACATTTCTAAGGCTGGGTTCACACAACAGGCTAACCCATCCCCAGTGGTTGAGCGTGGTTTGTTGTTGAACCATGGATTAGTGTGTTGTCTGAATCCAGGCATTTTCCACAGAGTTGCTTGTTAACGCCACTGAACAACCTAACAACAAACCAGGGGCTCTCAAGGTGCTTGTTCAAGAAAAATAAGCCACATTGCATGGATAACAAGCCACCCTGCAGAAAATGTCCTGGGTTCAGATGACTCACTGGCCTGTTTCAGACAACATGATAATCAACGGAGTGGGGAGGAAACAATTGTCCATTGTGTTGCTGATCGGCAGCATTCAGACAACATTTTAGGCAATGGAGGGGGAAAGAGGCAACGGACAGTAAGTGATTGGCAGCATTCGGACGACATGATAATCAACACAACTGACTATTGTTTCCCCCACCCTCCATTGATTATCGTGTCGTCCGAACTCAGCCACTAACTAATGGTTCAAAAACAACCCACAGTTCAACAACACCCCACACTCAACCACTGAATGTGGGTTAGCGTGTTGTGTGAAGTCAGCCTAAGACACAGATAATGTGTGAACAGCAACGTGTCCTCTTTCTATTCACCCAATATGTCCAGTATTTTGGCTTGAGGATACAGTGCAGTGCAGCTACATCAGAGTGCAGAAGGAGTTCAATTTTAATTCAGAAGCCTTTTTAGGCCTCTGCTCACCCACCCACAAATGTGACCATCTTAATGTAAGAGAAAATGGATTGCCCACAAAGAAAAAGCAACAGCAGAACAATGGGTTACATTTAAAAATAATAATAATAATAATAATAATAATAATAATAATAATAATAATGGCTCTCTGCTCCCGGCATTGAATACATCTTACAAGTCTAATTGAAGGGATTTAGTGGAGTAGCACTTGTTCAAAATAGCAAGTTAAGCATCTTTCCACTGCTTGAAGAAACAATACTTTTGAAGGAGTCAATATTATTCTGTCACACACACGTAAGCAAAACTAAGGATGGATAGAATGAAACTGTGGTCTCAGGCTTGAGCTTTTAAGTGGCTGGTGTTTACTGCTGTGTTGCATTCAGCATTACCTTTTGACACATTAAGACAAGCACTTACAAGTCCATTTAGGCAGAGGGTTGCCAGCTGCTTGCAGCCTGAGGGCTTTTGATTGTGCAACATGGAGCCAATATAACCCATTTGTGAATTACATGGTCAGTACTCCTCTTGGGAAGTAATCACCTGAAAAAGCAGACACTCAGTGGCAGGGCAAGATACCAGCCATATTGCAGTTCTGTGGTTTATACTTTAAATAAGAAACCATCAGCCCTAAGGAGAAAGTCAAGATGTTCCTCAAAGGAGCACTTTTGAAATAAATATGTAGCAGAATAAACAACCCTGACATTTGAGGTTTGGTTAACCGAAGCTGGAAGTATTGGAAAAATGCTTTCCATGCAGTTTCATATCACACTTCTATTTAGAATTTAAATTTTAGATGAACAACTGCTAAGAGTTTTGGATGACTTTTGTGTAAGCAACCATTCACTTAAATAAAAGCCTACTGTGTTGCTAAATAATGGAAAGACATATTAGTAGTCAGGCCAGTAGCTAATACCATCCCACTATTCTGGGAACCTGTAGTTTAAGCGCGGCTTACAAACCAGAATCTAAAACCAGGGAATTATCTGTGTTTAACAGGTCATGAACCGGTGCTTGAGTTCGGCACATGAGAGGAGGAGGGAAGGGGGAGACCAAAGCGGGAGAGTGCAGGCACAAACTCATTCTTGGTCTGATAAACCATGGTTGATCATTGTTATGTCTGAACTGGTTCAATCCCCCCCTCTCTTTTACAGTTTGTTGTTGTTTTAGATAGAAGCATTTGGACAATGCCTGTAGAAGCCTCCGGAACCAGAAGAAGAAAGAACTAATTGTGTGGGTGAGTGTTTTAGGTTCGAACCTTGAGCATACTTACTAGGAGTTAGTCCCATAGGACTTACTTATGAGTAAATACACACCTTGCACTTTCCTCCCAATGGCCACTAAGCAGGGTTGCCACTTAAGAACAGCCAAAAAAGAGGAAATACATCACTAAAGAAAAGGACAAAAGAGACCAGTTTGCATAATATTTGCATATGCTAATGTATAGGTATAGATACAATTTTTGAAATACTTATTCTAATTTAAATAGAATTATTATGCATCTCACCATAGTGCTGAAGACTGTGACTAGATGAGTTGTCTGCATGCCTGTTCAGTGTGCTTTTCATGGTTCTGTATCTTTAAACCAGAATTGAACAGGACAGCCTTTCAAATTGAGGACACCTTCAAAAATAGGACTGCCCTCTGGCAGCCCTTCAAATAGAAAACTGCCCTCTATAAAAGAGGACACATGGCCACCCTAACACTAAGTATTACAAATTTCTCCAATGGCCACTATTCCCTGACTTTTCAGCCATCTAAATTCAATTTCCTCCCTTCTTCCCTGCTACTCCAGCAGTTGCCCAGCCATCTTTATTGAAAAGCTCAGCTGTGAAAGCAGATTACTCAAAGTACACATCCTCCACCTTCCAGTTTTCATAACTTGTTCTGAAAACTGGGTGCACATCTTTTTATATATACCCTTGTACATCAGCTAATGATTCTTAAATTGTATCTCCAATGGTCCATACGGCACTTTCATGTACAACACAAGCAAATGCTGGGTGAGTTCGGACAACATATTAGGCAACGGAGTGGGGAAGAGGCAACTGACCGTTCATTGTTTACCGGTACTCCCCACATGACATGTTGCCCCTCCCCCATCATATGGTTGAAATCCCGGCATCTTTCTGGGCTGCTAGTGCTCCTCCCTCTCTCCTCCCTCCCTCAGTCCTCCCAACCCTTCCCCATCATGCATTGAAAGTCCTGCAGGTTGTACAGGAGCGACCGGGGTTCTTTCAGCCGTTCCTGCCGGAGAACTCTATGACCTTCTGGAATAGTGCACTTGATGGGGGAGATTACACAACAGAGCCCGCCACACAACATTTTAATCAATGGGTCTCCGGATAAGCAATGGAGCAGCTTGTTGTTTTTCCCCATTGTTTAAATTGACAAAACAACATACTGTGAGTTGTGTGTCCGTTGTGTGTCCCCCCCACGACACAATAATCAACACAATGGATGGTTGCCTCCCCCCCATTGATTATCGTGTTATCCAAACCAGACCGCTGAAGATATTTCCCAAGGCAATTATTGACAGAATCCAAAGTAAACTCAGCTCCTTCTGATGCAGCTGTGCTCAATATGCAGAGTGAGGGGGAAAGGGAAGTGTTCCAAATATTTAGTCGGTACTGCTAGTTTGAAAAGTTTTCTGTCTCGCTGCACTGTCCATCACTCAAGATACTATCATTCAAAGTCAACTGACCCATTTCAAGTTGCATGGTGCTTTTAACATGAGAGCAAAAGCAGATGAGACTAAGCTCCACATGATTCAACTGTTGGACTGAATACAGGCGTGTGCAGCACATTTCATTAGGGTGTGCACACTGGGATTTTTTTTAAAAAATGTGAACATATATTGAATACTTAATCATAAAGGACATTACTTTTATTCATTTATTTATTAAATACTGTAGACACTGATGCCTTACTCTGCGTTCGGCTTGCCTGACCACTGGAGGGTCCAGCATTGGTGGGGCTTTGTGGTAACACTTGCCGGAGGAGGATCTTACAAGGCGATATTAGCCTTTGGGATCCATCCTCTTGGCTTCTTTGAAGCATGGCTCCCAGCAGAGAGGCTCCCAGCAGAGCAATTTCTTTTTGCTCCTGCTGCCAGGAGCAACAGCATGCTGTTGGGAGTCTGGGGTGTGGCAGCAGAGCAGCTGGAGGACCATTCTTGCTGCGTCTCGATCTCCCTCTGAATCCCTACTCAGTGACCCCCTCAATTTGGCACTTATTGCTTGAGGTATTCAGGTGTGCTTGAGCACACCTGGCACACCACTTGTGCACACCTATGGGACTGAACCATTTCAGGCTGAAAGCAGGAGACTGTTATGTCTGAATGTGCCCCACACATGAAATATTTCATACACAACCTTCTCCTTTGTGCATAGCTAGAATGTTCAGGGTGTTTTACAAATGAGAGTGCCCAATCATTCAGTCCCCCGCCTGCCATTTGAAATGGTGCAGCCCACCACAGAAAAGTAATGTGGAGATTTTGTTCAAGAATATTTTAGCTCTAAGAAAATACAGAGATCCACAATGAAGGAGAGAATAATTAGTGCAGTGCGACACAATAATACTTAAGCAACAATTACTAAAGATGCAGCCTTTCTGGAGAGTATTCATTTGGTTGTTGATAGTCGTTTGATTGGGGGGGGATTTCATTGTAACAGGTTTCACTGGCAATGGAGTTGAAAATGAAATCCTGTTTGGAATCCACATCATTATCACAGCAGTTTTCAAATTGGCAGTAAATTTGTTTCCTACTCCCTCCCCCAAAGTGATCTTTAGATTACACTAATATAATAATATTATATTACAATCTGTTCTCATCTCATGGAAATACCACCAGCTATTACACTATTAGGGGGAAATTAGTATTTAAGCAAAAAAAAAAAAGAGTTAATTATCACTTGAATAGTAATGAAAATGAGATGTCAACAACCAACCCAGAAATTATTTACTAAGTGCAATTTTCCATTGCTCTCCAAAGTTCCTTCAATGTCTATGGAGCCTGTTATGAAGGGAATTAACAGGACACTCCTATATGTATCTATTCAGAAGTAAGCCACACTGTTTAATGGAGCTTCTTACCAGGTAACTATACTTACACTTCGTAACACTCCCTCACTGTATGTGTATCATGGGGGGGGGGGGGGACGACTTAATATTTCCCTACAATATCTTGCTATTTCTCAGGTTCTTCATAAATATTTAAGGTGTATCAAATATTTACATCATAAACTTTATGTCTCCCCCCTGTGTCTCTTTCATCCCTTATGGGCACATGTTATTTGTGATCTGAATTCTGTTCCTATTGAAGTAAGTGAAAATTGGATTAGCAGTCTGTGGGATTTTTAAGCTTTGTTACCACTTTAAAAGGAATATTTACTCACCATGGGACTGATTGTCAAGGGAGGGGAGTTGCTATTCCGAGAATCAAATTAGGAAAAGAAGTAATCTTTTGGCTACTGTTCCACTTCAAAAAAACTTTGGGGATTTTCAGATGGGTGAGAAATTGTGTTTCCTTACCGTTGCTCCATTTCCTGGTTCTCTTCCGCAATAGGGACAAGCAGAATCACATGGAAAAGAAAGGGGAAGAAAGCAGAGACAACATGGCCAGTTTAGTGGGACAGTGCCCTCTAGTGTGCATTTTATAGCACAACTTCTCCTGCACACAGCAGGAAATAGTGACAAATATCGCTATAGCTCAGAAAAATTGGGTTTTCAAGTTCTTATTTTGTGACAGAAAAAAGAGCAGAAGGAGCGAGAGAAGCACAGGGGGATCATTGTGTTGTCAAAATGACCTGCGAACATCCATGAGTGGCCAGTCACAAGTGCACTATAAAATGTTCATCTGAAGAAGCTCATTAAGATAGCAGGCCAAGAAGAAGACACAGAAGTTAGTTTTTGTATGTAAGGGCTGGCTTGCACTTCTGAATTCCCAGAGGAATTTGGGGGCCCGGGGCAATGGAATTTTTGGGTCTCTCTTTCTCTCTCCCCTACTTGTTAGGGGAGGCGCTATGTGGGGGACCGGGGCAAATTTGTGCCCCATCTCTGGGTAGGCTTTACTGAAGATCTCCATATGGTTGTGTGTATGGGCAGATGACTGCATGGAAAACAACTAGTTTAATTCAAGCACTGAGTGAATCAACACCCATCTTTTCCTAGCACACAAGGATAGTTCTGTTTCACCATGTGCACAGCCCAGTCCAGGCTACCCTATTTTTTTCTGTGATGTATATCTACATATAAAACCTTCAGGAGATATGCAGTACAGTGTGATGAGTTGTCCTTGATCCTCCCATATAACTCACATAGATGGTCAGGTGAAACAGCCCACAGTATTTAAGAGGCTCTGTAGGGACCTGGTAGGAACCTCTTGCTGGCTGGACTGACAGTTGAATGTTACTTCAGCACTGATGGTGAGAGAGCTTCCTGCACTGAACCCCAGGTCATAAGCTAATTTAGCAGGCTCAAGGCAGATTGTATGACATACAGAGTTCTGGTGGGGGGCTTAGGAGGAATACCTTGTGGGGGGGAGCTTCTGCTTTCTATCAACTGCCAGGCAGTTGCCTCACTCTGTCTAATAGGAGGACCAGCCCTGCCTGCAAAACTATTAAAGGAAAATACCCTGTGTCCTGTCCACTTCTGGATTTGGTCATCTTTAATTCTGGGATAACATTCTGTTGGATGTTGTATTCCACTGTCTCCACTGGCCATGAAACAGAACTGGCGCCTTCACTGCTACAAGCTGGCTCAAGTGCAAAGCCAGAAACAGGAAAGTATATTCCATAAATGTCACCTGAGCTTTTCCACTTGCTGCTTAGCATCCATACAGTTTGCTGACCCATAATATAGGTGTCTTGGCCCGAGTCAGTGAAGACTTAAAAGAAAAAACCCCAGAAGGTTAACGTGGAAAGCCTTTTCTTAAGCATAACAAATTATGCCTGTCAGAAGTCCACTCAATGTACTAGGAGAGGGGAAGAGGACATGGGGTGTATTTGAATCAGTCTGTATAACTGATAGTTGGGTAAAGCAAAGGCCTTTTACTCTCCAAGTGTGCACATTGGATGCCCCAATGATTAAAAGGCTAACACAAAGCCTTACAAAGACCTTTTTTTTTGTACTAACTTTTTCAAGAGCTGTACTGCACTTTAAGTGTCAAGGATTTCACATGGAGTCATACTGAACACCATAATCCTCTTACAGCTAGCCTCAAATTATCTTTTAATTTTAGCAAAGGAAAGGAAAGAAAAGCATCCATGATCCTGTGCCATTCTGTTCTTTTCATCATCCTTCATTTTGCTGTTGATTGTATAAATTTGCCAAGAACATTCATTCACATCGAGGAGCAAAATGGGGAAGGCGTATTAAGAACTGAGAACAAATTAGCTTAAAGAAGCAAATTTTGTATGACATTTAGAGGCAAAACAGGGTGGGGGATAAAAGCAGCACTTGTTTGTTTGGCTAGGGCTTTGTGATGCTGCTTTCTTACTAACATGCTATAGATGACATATTTTCACATGGTTAAAATGTTCTTCAATAATTGCTCTAATGCATTAGGCACAAATAGGTTTGGATTCAACAGCAGGTAGGCAGATTACTTTGATCTTTCTCTACCTCTGAAAATGTCAGCCTCTATTCTCACATAGTCTTTATATTGACATTTCAATAATATTGCAAAGCTTAATTTGGAAATCTTCCAGAAAAAAGAAAATCGCCCGCAACCTTTGAAACCAGCATCCCACCAGATCACCGTGCCCCTTGAGAATAGAAATCAGAGCAACAGCCATTGTCTTTTCAAGGACCATGCGTAGGAGTGTTTGACCTAGAAAATACTAAAGCACCACCAGGGAAAACAGGAGTGGGAAACTTGTGGCCCTCCAGATGTTGAAATGCAACTCTCATATCTTCTTTCCCCACTGTGTATACTAGTAGTAGTTGCAGTCCAACAACATCTGGAGGACTACAAGTTGCCCAACCCGCAGGCAGAATGTAACAATAGGCACAAATGCTACTACTTCTCTAAATGAGGATATACTTTCCCCATAATTCCAATTCATGCTGATATACATGGATTAATACATGATTTTTCAGTTGGAAGATATATGGTGGGGGAACCTGTACCCTCCAGGTGTCAATGGACTACAGCTTCCATCATGCTTGATCATTGGCCATGCTGGCTGGGCTGATGGAAGTTCCCCAAGTTCCCCACCCTTGATGTACTGAGCATCTGGTTGCCATCTTTATTTGACTTGGGCCCACAAATTATTACTAGGTTGACCATCCCATCCCATCTTCACTTCCTTCTCCATGACAGTGATCACCATTATTAGATCAGTAATGCCTCCTCATCTCCCCTCTCACTACTTGAAAGCTGATTAAGGGTGAAATCCTATGCATATTTAGACAGAAAAAAGACCTACAACTCCCAGCATTCCCCAGATAGCATGGCTGGCTGGGGAATGCTGGGGGCTGTAGGACTTTTTTCTGTCTAAACATGCATAGGATTGTCCCTTAAAATGTCACAGTTGGCTGAGAACTTTCAGTTTGGGATCATGGAAACCTGTGCAGCTGTTACAACAGCTGTAGCCTGCTACCACGCAGAGAAGGATCAGTGGTGACAATGGTGGTGCTTGCCATAGGAGAGTGAGGCAAGGAGGGAATGAGATTGCCAATGCATGATGGACATAGCATAGATGCCATTTGTTGGCATGCTTCATTGGGTAAGCAAGGAAGGGAAGACTTCATACATCACCCCTTACAACACCCTCCGTGTGGCCTGTTGGCCAGCTCTACATTAAATACATAAAGTAAGTACTTTGTGGGCAAAGGGCCTGGAATCCTAAACTTAGACATGGTGTACAGAAGAGCTTCCATGCGCTCACTGAAATTCTTCTTGACTGCAGTGAGACTACATGGAAAAAGAGCTAGATGTCTTGTGGGTGCAAAAACTCTTTTCTGTCCCATCCTTCATTTTGCTGATTGCAGTGAACTATGTGACCAAACCACCCAAACAAGCATTGGTGTGTGTGAGAGAGGGGGGGGGAAGGAGGGAGGGAGCAGGGAGAAAATCTATTTCATTTCATTTATTACATTTTTATACCGCCCCATAGCCGAAGCTCTCTGGGCAGTGAACAAAAATTTTAAAAAATGCTATTTAGGTCAATTTCCTCAATTTATTTTCCAAAAACATTATACGTGATCATTGCCCTGCCAATCCAGATCTAAAACCATGTAGTTCCCAGGAGTACTTTGGGGGCTGTTTAACTTTCTAAAGGGCTCTCTGCCATGGCTGGTACTGGGGGCTACAACTCCCAGGCAGATACAATAGGGCACATGCATGTAGTTCCATCATCCATCCAAATGCTCGCCATGAAAGCTCATAATTGCCAAGTTGTTTCTGAAGTGAGCCAAGGAGGAAATTGCCCATCAGTATATTATCTGATGCTTGTTAACAGTTTTATTCTAGGTTAAATTTAGACAAGTCACTCAAATCCTGCCATTGCCCCCTCTGTGTTAATCCCATCTAACTGGCTTTCAGACTTCATGCACAACCTCACAAATTGTGTCTTTACAAACAAACCCACAAAGTTGTGATAATGCTATGGAGCCACTATCACCACATGTGGCAAAGATGTGCTTCCCAAAACTCTGGTCGTGTGGGCTGAAAATACCTTTTTCAAGCACTTATGTAGCAGCAATAACTGTTAAGGTTTGAACCCAAGAGAAACAGTTTTTATAGTCATGGGCATTTTGTGATGAATATTCGTATTGTACAAAATGTGAATCAATGATGTGATCAGAAGGAGAAAAAAAATAATGCAAACACTTTTGTAGATATATGGCAATGTTGAGAGATAAATAGCAAATCTATTTCAGATTCATTCATTATTTTGTCTTAAGCAAAATGTCAAAGGGTGGAGGACCAAACAAGCTAAGCAACCAAATGAGCAAATAGTTAACAATTAGAAATAAAACAGACATGGTTCTAAGTCAGAACAATAACACAAAGACCAGAGGAGAGGCAAATAGTACTCACATTAGTCTAGAATTCATTTGAAATACATATATATGTTTTAATAGCCAGTGAATGTGGATGCTGACAGTATCTATTTGAAAATAGATACTAGACAGTGATTCATCCAGCCTAAAATAATGATGTGGACAGAGAAAGCGGGGGGGGGGGGGGGCAAGAGAAGAAAAAATAATTTGACAGAGCCATGGAGGCATACTGAAAGAGAAAGACTATCTTGCTTTAAAAAAAAAAAGAAGTTAATTATACACATTTTCTATCACTCAACTCAGCAAATTACTGGTTTTAAAAGGTAAGGGAAAGAATGGCCCATGTCAGGCATACAATTACAATTGACATTTATGAGCCTACCATTGATGGCAGCCATTTTCTCAGGAAAAAAACCCTAAAGCCTTTTTTGGGGGGGAGGCAGGGGGGCGGGGGTAAATGTTCCTTCCCAATAGCCTTTCATTAGAACAGTTTCTTGTATGTCAACAGGGCTTCTTAAGAGCAAAAGGTTTCATGAAGTAGCCTTAAAATGTTCAATGGGAAGTATGTTATGATCCTAAGCCATGTGTTGTGGAATTGTGCTTTTTCCGGCAGCAGGTGAAGACCTTTTTATTTTCCTAGGGATTTTAGCATTCTAATCCTTTAGCTCTGTTGTTGCAAATCTCTGCAATGCTGCTAAGTTGTGTTCTGGTTGTACTTTCATACTGTAGTTCTAAGCTATAATGTCATAAATAAATAAATAAATTTGAGATAAAAGGAATTGACTCCTAAGTAATTGTTCTAACCATCAAAATGCTGTAATTCCTGATGTTCAAAACACTCATATTTACAATGGGGCACTGGTGCGCTGATGACATTATGCATGGGGAAATTGTAACCATTTTGCCTACCAAATATTTGGTGTTTGATTTGTGGTGATGTTAACAGGCAGCTGATAAATCCGTAGCAAGGTTCATAGGCTCGTTATGCATTCATCACAGTTTATTCCTCCACCCCATAATTCTGTGCAGTAAAACATCTTTGCATGAAGTGGCAATGCTGTGCCTGACCATGGCAGCTGTAGCATAGCAGCATTCTTCACTGTATAACATCATAGGACATGACCCTGGCTAGGATCCCTGTTGGCAGGACAGCCCAAATGGCATCTGTGACCTACTGCACCCAGCGATGCAAAGGCATGTGTCATATTTCTCCCTTGCGCAGACCAGTCTTGGGAAAGCTGATTGCTAGAGAAACTTAAAACACAAAACTCAGATTCTCAACCTTCAAACAGAATTCTGTTTTTCTTCTAGCAAAGAAAATATTGCTGTCCATGTTGTAAGAACGACAGGTACACTTCAGCACAGATTGGGAAGAAATAGAGCATACGGACACAGGTGTTAAATGAGGTTGTAGCTTGCTAGTGGATTTTTCCAGATACCCCCACACCCCTGTATTGGCTTTTGTCTTTACAATAGCAAGAAACATGCCATGATAGGATACATAACATAAGTTTCCACAAAATGAGTGTACACAATACTTCACATTGTGTTATGACAGCTCATCGACCAGCTCACTGTAAATAATAACAATCCTGGGTTATACATATATCCCTTATCCCCAGGCATGCACAGAATTTACAGAACGGACTCAGCTGCCATCAAGGACAGACATATCCTCATGAAAACAATTGCAAAGCTGATAGTCAGGATTCATTACAGCTAAGGGGCAGCTACATCTGATTGTGCCATACGAACCTAGCATAGATGATGCATAGCCTAGAATCTAGGTCCTTGATTTTGGGGTCACCAATAGATAGCTATTATGCTTTCCCCTGATAACGTTTACCAGAGATAAGATGCTGAGATGATCACAAGGCTCTTACGTAGAACAAACTCTTCAGTGTATTTAGGATAGAGGAGTACAGAGACTGTTAGACTACAACAGCTTCCACCAACCTGGTCCCCTCCAGGTGTTTTGGACTACAGCTGCTGTTACAAGACCGGGAGGAAGGAAAACATTTCCTCCTGATGGACCTCTTCTTTATATGGGTTCCCCAGAAAAATAATGTCTGACAGGCTGCCACCAATCCTAAGAACATACGAAGAGCCATGCTGGAACAGAACAAGGGTCCATCTAGTCCAGCATTCTGTTCACACTGTGGCCAACCAGCTGTGAACCAGAAACCCAAAAGTAGGGCATGGCTGCAATCGCACCCTCCCACCCATGTTCCCCAGCAACTGGTGTACATAGGCTTACTGCCTCTGCTACTGGAGGCAGCAGAGGCAGTCAGGATGAACCTCCTGGAACACCCTAGGTTGTCCAGCTGCTTGGGGAGCTTCTGAGCCCTATTGCCAAGGACTCCTCCCTTCAGCCCAAACCTGGGGAAAAAGAGACAGGTGCACTGGACTTTCCTTCCCAAAGCCCAGAGACAGAGAACTTACCGAGGCCCTTCTAAAAATCTTAAAACACAAGAGGTAGCTTGGTAACCATATGGTCTTTCCCATGGGGAAGAGTTCAGTGAGAACCCCCAGCACAATTGTCCAAATATAAAAAGGAGATTATTTGAGAAAAGAAACGAACAAGGGGAAAACAGGGAAGGCAACAATCTCTCTCTGGCTCAATTCAGACGACACGATAGTCAATGGTGGGTTGACTAACCCTAACCCTAACGGGCACTCTCCACACAACATGGTAATAAATAATCAACTGTGGTGTGGATGAGGATCAGCGCTGAGTTGACTATGACAGCATTCGGATGACACAATAGTCAAAACAACTGACGATTGTTTTCCCCACACCAGTTGTTTATTGTGTCGTCTGAATTGAGCCTCTCTCTCTCTCTCTCTCTCTCTCTCTCTCTGTGTGTGTGTGTGTGTGTGTGTGTGTGTCTCTCTCTCTCTCTCTCTCTGGCTCGCTCACTCACTCACTCACACACACACTTCCAGATGAAACTGAAAAAGACAGACTATCTTATCTCATCACATTGTCTTCTTGAGTGCAGTCTTGGGTCCTAGACCATATGCCTTTTATTGCAGAGGGTGGTCTGAGAGGGAGAGAGGGAGACAGCATCTGGTTCCCAATTAGATGGTATATAGGAAAGCTCTAGATTCTAGAAGGACTGAGGGGATCTTTTCATGGGGATCTCCACTCAATAAAAGCCTGTTCCTTTGCAGTGATTGATGGTTGGTCTGTCCAATAACATGATAGCTTCTATTTCTGATGTCAGCGGTCCAGCCAACAAATGAGAAAAATTACCTCATGGCTGGACTCACTTTCTTAACGACTGTACTTTATATCTCCAAATGCCTAAGGTTGTTGGAACCAGTCAGCCTATACAAGAAAAGGGATTAAAGTTTTGTTCACATTTTGGAGGACAAAGAAGTGAGATAAGGCTAGATACAACTATTCAGGTTGCTCAGCAGGTTTTCAACTGACCAGATGCTCTAGGGGGATCTGCATCAGAAGCAGGGTTTGTCACAGCTCCCATTAGCCCTAGCTAGCATGACAAATAGTCAGGAATATTGGGAGCTATAGTCCAAAACATTAGGATCACCCTTCCATCATCTGTAACTATTGGCTACACTGGATTGGTCTGATGGGAGTTGGAATCCAATAAAATCTGAAGGCCACAGTTCCCTGCATCTGATTTAGAACATGAACTGTTGACAAATGATTTTAGGTCTGAGAGGTGGGGAGAGGATGGAGAGAGGGAAGGGGGGAAAGGGAAAATAGGGAGGAAGGAGTTATGTTATCTAGTTTCAGGAGGCCGCAATTTTAAGGAACAATATATTTAGAGACGTTGTTTTTGTTCCCAAGGTCAAGTGATCATTATAATAGGTTATAATGGGGCATAGATAAGCTCCTGGCAGAGCATTCCTCTGAACACGGTTCAAAATAGATAAATGCATAATTCACCCAAGTCAAAGCACATTAACAAGAAGATGGCATTAAGGAAGACAAAGTTGCCTGCCAGCCTTGTCATATTATGCATGAGACCAGGAGGACAATCCACAGTTAGCAATAGATTTGTCTGCAGTCTCTGCCAGAGAGCCAGATGCTCCAGTTACACAAATGCACCCAGAACTTGGCATGTAAATTTCACGATTGCTATTTACAGTTGAAAATTAGGTGGCTAAATTCTAATTTAGGGAGAAGTCATCTCAGGCCTGTGTTGTTGCCAGTTTGGATAAGGTATTTCAGAAAATGCCTACCATGTCATTTCTATTTTATAAAATGGTATTGCAGATGGGCTTTGTTTGAGCCCTATGCTACATTTGATGATGTGGAGAATTATAGATGAGCATTGCATGTCCTATGATTCTAGAAGCAGGAAGTGGCCAGTACATTACAGGCTCCGAGAAGCTTCTCTGAACAATCCTCTTTTATCACCTGGGAACTGGGGGCATGCAGATGGGTGTGTCTTTTTCAGATAGGGAACCCTAGAGGAAGAAAATGGATGATTCTCTAGCCAGAAGTAACTACCCTGGGGCCCTCTAGAAAACTTGCAGCCCTCTAGATGTTTTGGCCTACAACTTTGATCAACCCTAGTCAGCATAGGCAATGGGGAGGGATAATGGCAGCTGTAGGACAGAATATATGGTAGGCCAAATGTTGCCCACCCCTGCTCTAGAATTTAGAGGCTGGGCTGATGACATTCAATTTAGATGGCATCAGGTGACTTAACCCTGTACCAATAGGGGTCAGCCTGCTCCAGTGAGCAGACAGGAATAGAGAAAATCCTGATTAACTACTTGGCAACTCAGGTTATAATGAATAGGGATCAGCTCCTCACCTTAATCTCCTAGTTGCTTTTTTATTAGTAGTAGTATACTAGAGTCTGAGCTTGGAGCAGGTGTCATAGACAGAGGCTAACTATTAGTATCGAGTTTGCTGGAGTCAACATTTCCATCCTTATCAGTTTCACAAGCTTGGGGCAGATTTGAGTTTTCTGCCTTTAAATATTGTGTCATCTCCATGTCCATCAGCCTGGTCACAGCCTAAGCATCACTGTCCTACCTGACATTTGTATGTTCACTACAGAGTCAATGCTACTGCTTCACACAAAGTGGTTCCATCCAGAGGAAGTATACTTTTTTGGATCTCTGAAATGGCCCTGAAAATGCTCAGTCTGCAAGTTGGAATTATTTGATAGACTATTAGATGCTAAAGAAGGATATATTTTTATTTTCTTTTTTTACTTTGTTGAAATTAAAAGTTCTGTTCCCTGTTGTTTAAGATAGGCCCATGAATGAGGTTAAGTTTATATGCTCTGGAGAATACCGTGACACTAGGGCTGCCTCTACATGAGAGGTTTAAAGCTCTTTCAAGTCTCATTAAATTTTTTACCTCTATATGAGCAGAGCGCAAATCAGGAGTTGAGGCACGTTATCTATCCGATTATGCGCATTACCTTACCGATTATGCGCATTTTGACTATGTGAACAAGCGATTTTCTGCATTACCTACTTCTAAAGCGCATTTCAAACAACCGGTAAGGCCACCAGTTGTGCGCTCAATAACCTCCTGTGTACAGTCATTTACCATAAAGCGCTTCCGAGAAGATGCACATAATTGGAGAACCAGGCGTCAAACCGAATTCTTGTAGAGGGGGTCTAGGTGTGTGAATTTACCCTAATTTTGAGTGGAAATGGAATTATACCTGCAATTGCAAGAGAGCTTCAGAAATCTAGGAAAGAGCTAGCCAGTGGAGAGAGATATTTCAGTTTTGATATGAGAAAAAGCTATGGGTTGTAGAAGATGAGGTTTATGGGAAAAGAGCATTGATTCAGAATTTTGAAAAATTAGAATAGATTTTGAAAGGTTGGGTTCACTTATAGGAATTTGGGAGGGAATTAATAGAATCTCAAAAGAAAGGTTGGCAAATATTTCTCAAGCAGTTGGCCATATATTTCGAAAGCTGCCACCTAATTTGAACTAAAGCAAAATACAAGGCAAAGTCGTATGTTCGTATGGGGGAGAGGTGTTTTCACTCAACCCCTCCCCTCCACACACACACATATTGCATTTAGGTAACAGTGGCATTATACCTCCCAGTCCCAGTGTTGCAAAACCATGCTCCCTCTAACAACTGTGTGTTCAGCCATAACTCTGTGACTGAATTCGGACGACACAATACGCAACTGGAGTGGGGGGAACAATCGTCAGTTGTATTGACTATCGTGTCATCCGAATGCTGCCATAGTAAACTCAGCGCTGATCCTAATCCACACCACAGTTGATTATTACCATGTTGTGTGGGGAGTACCCCCTACATGAACAACTGTAAAGTTTATTATTACCCCACCATTGACTATCGTGTTGTCTGAATTCAGCCTGTGTAGGCATCAAGGGTAGGCATGCTTGGGCTCTTGCTGAGGGCCCACAGCCCAGCAGAGGTCCACTGACAAGAGCCCCATGGACTTGCTCCACCAATGCAACCTCCTTGTTCACCTGCCTCTCACCCTGGCCCAGACAATGATGGTGGTGACAAGGAGCAGTAGATGACAAGCCTGTCAAGCAAGCAAATGATAGCAGTGATGAGAAAGAGGATGAAGAGTGACAACGGCAATGAGAAAAGTAGATTCACAGAGGGAGGGGGCCCATTGAGGTGTCTTGCCCAGGGCCCACAAAAGCTTGGAGCCAGCCTGTGTTCAGCGCCAATGCAAAGGGATCTCTCTGTGTCCAGTGGCAGACGTTTAGTGCCTCTTTACACCAATGCTGGTGGGTCATGGACAGCGTATGTGTTGGTGTGCAGCTGGCCTGGCTAGCTGGCTCAGCCCACTCCCTCTCACACATCCAGTCAACACATGATGCTGGTTGAACACCCATAATAAGACAATGCATCAAAGGAATTCTAAGAAACTTTGTGTGTGATGTGTGGGAAGCTTCAGACTGCCTCTCATACATCCCACTTAGGAAATTTGAGGTGACTCCAGATATTCCTGTGTGGACAAGATACCCAAGGAGTTTAAGGGAAACTAAAAGTATCAATAAAAATAGAAAAGCATCTCAGGGAAATTTGTAACAGCTCTGGGAGAAATTTAACTCCCCCCCCCTTCTTTAAATGTTTCCTAAAAATGTGATGAACTGGAAATAGTTTTCCAGCTCTGCTAAAGACTGCATATGTCTTGGAAAATATCAGGGTAATAGTGGATAAAGCTGTAATCCCACACAGAGTAGGCCACTTAAATCCCAATTGGATTTATCTGGATTCTGGATTGCAGCCTAAATGATTTGCATTTCACAGATGATGGCCACACAACCTGCTCTGCTGTCAAAATCTATAGTATTAATATGAATTAACCTCCCCGTTAATGTCACAAATGTCCTTTTATTCATCACTAAGATATGAATTAGTAAAATTAGCAGCTGCAATGGTCAGTGAGGCATTGATTTAATAATAATGCTTTCTTTTAACTACCCTCTACAGTAATATATGCTTAAAAACTGGCCTGGGGTTTAAATTTTATTATTCTTTATTAAACAGAAAAATTAGAGAGAGGAACACTAACAAATGGAAATTTGCTAACATTTGATATTTTTGCTCAGAAGTTAAACATGTAAAGTTGCCTTATATCAGGTCAGCAATTTGCATCCTGCGTTTATTGCAGCATGCTCTAAGTGCAGGGCTAACCAAGAAGCAAGGCAATGAAGCCAGCAAATGGTCAAGGCAGCACACAGATTTCAGTTAAGGGGTTCAGGCTAGGCAGGAGTGGTCAAGATAGCAGGCAGAGGTCAATACACAATTAAGCAATCAGATATGTTACACAGTCCAGAAGCAGCATCAAGAAAGAGTTCAAGGGTCAATAGCATGGAGTATCAATCACAGGGCACAATCTGGAAGGCAAGTTAGAAGGCACAGGAGCTGGAAGAATAGAATTGTTTCAAGCACTGGCTAGACAGACACAGAAGGCTTTTAACACCAAAGCCTACTGCCCCACCCTGGGCTCAGCTGCAGTACATTAGATTTCTCTAGTCAGAGCCCTAGTCCTGAGGAGTCACTTTCTCCTGAGGAGTCTTTCTTTGCAAAGGACCATTGCTTCTCTCACACGAACCCTACTGGCTTGTTGTTTGAGGTGACAAGGCCCTTGGGGGCCAGGGGTTGCTCAGTCTTTACCTCAGAGGCAGCGCTCCCTCTCCCAGACAGGGACAGACCTGTAGCCATCTCGCCTGAGGGCCCAGGCTCCTCCTGGTGTGATTACCATGATTGCTCTGGAGTGCCCTCGATTTCTGGGAGCTCTAGCTCTTCCTCTGAGGAGGATTCCTCCAATGGGAGCATGACAATTTGCCTATCTAGCCCACTTGTCAGGAGTCTTTATCATCACCAACTACCTGCTACTTTTAACTGGAGATGCCAGAGATTGAACTGGGACTTTCTTCATACTCAGCCACTTCTGACCTAGAGAGTGGGTAATGTTTGGCTGGCACCCTGGTGGTGGCCATTGCACACCTTTGAGCAACTCCCATGAAGACTAACATAAATGTAAACGTGAACCAAACTTAAATCAATTTACAGTAGCATAAGCTTTTGTATATTCCTTGTTTAGTTTTTGTTGCAACAAACAAACTCAGTTGTTCTTTTGAAACTATATCTTTGTGGTCATTTTTTTTTCTCCTTGTGCTTTCTCTTTTCCTTTGTGTGGAAAGGGACTGTACCTCAGTTAGGTTGACCATATTAAAAGGAGGACAGGAATCCTATATCTATAACAGTTGTATAGAAAGGGGAATTTCAGCAGGTGTCATTTGTATGCATGCCGGACCTGGTGAAATTCCCTCTTCATTACAACAGTGTAGGGGGATTTTTCAGGCGACTTTCATTTAAGAGACACTGAATGCAGGTACCTTGCATCAATGTTCCCCAAATTCCCCTTTCCAGTAGATGAAAAGGAGGATACGAAGATAGACACTCAGAATGATTGATTTTACCCATACTCAACAAACTCAATGAAACCGCTATTGCTTTAAAACATGTATTAAAACAATTGAAGGAATTTAAAATTAAATAAACACACAAACCTCTCCATTCAGCAAAGCAAATTAAAGAATATACTCACAAGTCGGGCAGATTTCTTGAGAACATAGACACACATAGACAAACACATTCATATAGACTCTGTGAAGGAGCTCTACTCCACAGAGGGACTTCCATTTCTCCCAGGCAACCAAGGAGTTACTGAGGCCTATATGTTAGGCTCAGAGCAACATCCTGGATGTCATGCCTTAGGGAAAAGAAAGACCCCATGGTTCCTGTTACGTAGACTTAAATAAACTTTCTAAAGACAATGACCTCCCTCTTAATTTATTCTGGAATGGCTAAACCGATTGGTCCATGTCATAATTTAGACTATCCTTCCTTTCAGAATTACCCTCCTCCTCTGTTGTTTGTGACAATGAAAGGCAACATTCCCTTTTCTTTGTGGTCAACTGTCTGATTTACTTCTCTGTTCTTATGGACACGGGAATTTTCTAACCACAATTTCACCTGTTCTTAACCCTAGACCTTTCACATAGTTTCCTTAAAAGGAATATATAACGTTGATATAAGTCACAAATTTATATGACTAGTATCTTTGCATAATACCACATCACAAGTAATGTCCTTAAGCAACATAATTGTCACAAGTCTTTATGAGTAACATCTTTGAGCAACTTCAAATCATATTTCCCTATCATTCTGTTATCAGATCCTATCTAAATCCTGAAGCACCTAAACCCTGATACAATGTTCTATGTGTGTATGCATTCACTAACCTCATGCTCCCCCACCACAGCATTCACTAACCCCCCCATGTCTCCCTGTGCCCCAGCACTATAATGATACAGAAAAGTAAATAATAATTAGAGTTCCTGCAACAGTTAAAGCTGCAGGAGCCTTGCCCTCTTTCGTATCTGGTCGGGAGGGCAAGGTACCTGCATCTTTAACTGCTGTGATGAAGAGGGTATTTTGCCAGGTGCTGCAAGCATACCAATGACACCTGCTGAAATTCCCTTTTCTGTGCAACTGTTAAAGATACCGGAGTCCTGCCCTCCTTTCCATAAGGTCAACCTAACTGAGGTACAGTTCCTTTCCACACAAAGGAAAAGAGAAAGCACAAGGAGAAAAAAATGCAGCTGGTTATAGGCATTGGTCCTCTGTCCAGAAAAGGGTGACAACTCTAGATGTGCACCCAAGCCCCGACTGAAACATCCCCAGTCTTATCAAAATTAGTTCATCTTCCCTCAAAATTTCTACAGATCAGCAGGATCCTCCAAACCTTATTTCAAATTTTGATTTATGTGAAAATCCACATTTATTTGGTGGTGTAGCAATTAAGGATTAGCCTTTGACTAGCCCCCTGCAATGAAGCAAAAGCAAATGTTATAAACTTTGCCCAAAATTGGTCTCAGGGCCAAAGTAAATTTGTTGAGGTAGTCACATGTATTTCATTCACATAGCTGCCCCATTCTCATAAAAAGCGATAGGTATGTGTGTGGGCATTTTTAAAAAAATTGTGGTTGAAGGAGCTAAATCCTTCCCCCTCCATCTTACCTTTCTCTGTTCCACTGCTTCAAGCCCTGGCATTCCTAGTCCAGTTCACTTCTGCTATTGGAGTTGGATGGGAGAAAAGTACTTCAAGCAACAGAGCACAGTCAAGCAAGGATGGAGAAGGAGATGATTTGCCTACTACTTTTCATGTAAAAAAGAAGATTTTACCCGCCTCCATTTGTATGTGAATGTAACAAATTAGTGAATGAAATACATGTGGATTCCCCGTCAAGTCTAGTTTGGCTCTTTGACTGGCCTCTAATAATTAAATTGTGTGACATGTACCTATGCCAGGGCACAGAAAGCATCATGTGGGTCCCTCTGGTACATGGGCAGACTTGGACACATTGTAAATAAATAAATAGATAATAAATGTTATTGACTATGGTAAATTAGAAGTCAAATGGCTGAGATGATAGCTAAGAGAATACTAGACATGAACCTATTTTCTTCTGAAAAAGGTAAGTAGATAGATTTTTCGCTGTACCAACATAAGCAAGGGAACCACATATTCCAACTACATGTATAGAGTGGTTCCTGAGAGTACCACTTGATGGTTTGCTTTCAGAATTTCATTCCTTTTTTTGTCAATATACCAAAGAAAAATTCAAATTAGTGGGATGTGTTTTAAAATGTTCCTTATCACACCTAAATGCCATTTCACATTAATTTGCCTGGAAGAGCACTTGTCATCTATTAACCCATGTTTTACATTTATCTAAATCCGCCTGCAATCTCTCACACTCCATTGTGTCTCGATTTGCTGTGGGGCCTAGGATAATGCAGTAAAAGTTTCTTGGTGTGTATTTGTTTTTTTCCCCCAACGGAAGAGGTTTGCTCATTTCCTTTGTCAATGTAATTAAAGTATAGAACAAAAAAATCAAGAAGTAAGCAGTAATTTCTGTGATGCTTTGCATGAATCATATATCATCTTCCAGATGAAGAGTTTATTGAAGACGTGTTTTTCTTTTCTGAATCTTAAGAAATACTGAAAGTCATAAATCAACCTTTCCTTCTGCTATATAAGTCATTCATTCTATAGCTGGGTTCCAGTGCAAAAGCCTAAAGAAATACATTGTGACAATAACTTACAATGTGATGGATAACAACATTTCCCGAGAATCTCTTAAAAAAAATAAATTACTAAATACAGGTTCCAATCCTATTCCCATTTGAGTTTCTTAAACCCCATTTACTTCAGATGAATGTGAACAGCTGAACTGTGTGTGGGATTGCTACTGTAGTCTTTTCTAAATTAGCTGTTGTCGATTTTGAAGTCTCAAAATTCATAGAAAGCACATATGGAACATGATGATGCTGTGTATGTACATTTGCAAACTGTTAGATAAAGCAGGACTACTGAGATCATCTACTTTACCTTCCTGTTATGACATGTTCATTGTAATGTGTGCTATTAGAACTTGCGACCCAACAGCGGTATGTAATTCAGGAAAATACAGAAATTAAGAAAAGGTATCTAGTGTTCTGGTTTGTTTTTGAGACTGAATATTTCACCATATCTTATTCATTAACCACATAAAATAGCGGGTGGGGAACATGTGGGCCTGAAGGTGTTGTTGGACTGCAACTCCCATCATCTCTGTTCATTGGCTATGCTGGCTATGGCTGATGGGAGTTGCAGTCCAACAGCATTCGGAGGGTCCCACCTTTCCCACCCCAATGTAAAAAATGGCTTTCATCTAAGCGCACAGTATTAACTTTCAATTTCTATTGGCTGAAATGTCAGCATATCTCAGTGTGTTGTATATGTGGAACTTATATTAGAAAGTAGCAGGAAATTAAACGTCGTAAAGGGCTGAAAAATCGTGATAGCAGTGATAGTGGGATTCACAATGGGTTCCCCATTCTATGCTGCAAGCACTCGTCTTACATTGTACTTGGGATAGCAAACTGTGAACCATAAACTGGAGATCTGGATTTACACGGCAAGACACTTATTGCTTGTCCATGAATGTACTAGAACATCAGTGGTAAGCAAAGCTCATTATGAAGGGTATTTATTTGTCTCTTCCAGTAACCAGACCATATTTCCCTGTGAGATCTGTGTAATTTAAAACTTCACTAGATATTCATTGTATTGCCTATCTGTGATAGCAATAATTCTGTGAGCCACAATGAACTCAGGGTGAGGGGGAGCACAGTTCTGCCGACCTCTCCCTTCTTGCGGGAGCTGGCCACGGCATGCTGTCCTGTCCTGGCCCCCAAGGTGTGTTCTTTGCTCCTTGGGAGATGCGGACAGGGGTGGCAGCAGGTGAAGGAAGGAGGAGGTGTGAGCAGAATCAAGGTGGGCATAGGCTGCTCAAGGCCAGCTGTGCCTATCTCGAGTCTGTTCACAAAGATATATGTGAGGAGTTCAAAGGTAGGATGTTTGCAGCAACAACTGTCAAAGCAGGGAGAGGCCGAGAAAATGTCCTGTTATTTAAAAATGTTCTGCTAACAGAAGGAGTTCTTGCATCAATGGAGGGGCACATTTGGACCAACCCCTATCATGTCGATCCAATCCATTACAAACTATTAACAATGTTCTACTTATTTTTCTGCATTCTTTTATTTGATTTTTCACTTCGGTTTTTTTTAACCTAATTTTAAATAAAATCAAATGTTGGCATTTTATTAAATGCATTGTCCCAGCTGTTGTTGCTACCCTAAAATGAACCTGAACAACAAAATTAAGTATCTGAAGTCACTTTTCAAATGTACTTCTTTTATTTTATGAAAACAGCTTAACTGATTTCCTCTGAGGGAATCCAATAGAGAAAGGAAAGATTGTTTTTTTTAGTTATCTGATGACTGATTATCTATTAGCTCTACATTGCCAATAACAGCGGATCAGTTCACATGCATATGGAGTGAGGGTGGTTAAGGGAACTACAGAGCAGGGAGAGGTAAAGAAACCATGAGGCATGCACCCATCACATGACCACAGAACCAAACAGAACCTTACCTCTCCCCTCCCCATGGTTAGCCCGTTGTCCCCCAGCTGCTGCAGCCGTGAATCTGAGTGGCCACTGCAGTGGGAATCAGGTTGTGTTGGATGCTGTAGATGGTGAGCGGTGATCTTGACTATAGAAAAAGTCCGCACCAGCTAGAACATTGCTGGAAGTTGCGGTTGCTCTAGTTGGCCATTTCTATGATTGCCACATTTATTTTATTTTTTTGCAGAATGGCCACACATTTATTTATTTTTGCAGAATCATCATTTTTCACCATGGGGGGCCCAAGAGATGACACCGTAAGCCACCCCAGGGCCCTTTAATTCTACTGCATAAGGTGATTCCCTGGTGTGGTTAAAGTAACCACCATGGTCGTGGTTTTCCCAACACATACATGACATGTTAAGCCACTGTGGTTCCCTCAAAAACGCTAACCATCATGACTTAGTTTGATGTTTGAACAGGTCCAGAGAAATCAGTGAGAGTCACCATAAAGCACTGGTTTGCAACTGGGGGATTGGGATCCACAAGTAAGACACACCCTGAGCTAACCTAGGTTGTATCAGGACCAACATCAACATCATTTTCTTTTCTTTTCTTTTTTTGTTTAGAAAGCTAGAGAGAGGAGCAAAAACAGAGAGAATGAGGGGAAAGACCAGATACATTGGAAGAATGAACTTTACCAGTGATACTTGGGTAGAGATAAAATTTCAGCAGGTACAACTTTTTTTTAGCCCCCTGGATAATTGTGCCTGCCAAAAATCCTTCTTCTACACAACTTTACTGTTATTGGAACAGTAGTGTATGTAGCACCTGGAGAAATAAGGGACACATTGCAAACAAAATTACAAATAGGCCCCATGATGCACTTTTGGATGGTAGGTAGGTTCCAGGTCTGAGCAGTCCGAAGACTTTTGCCATTAAGTACGTGTGTTGGATTTGCATTGGTCTTTCACAGTGCAACATTTGTCAACCTGCCTGAGCAGTGTGTAAACTAGTGGTGGAAGCTGGCAGTGATCTTATGCTAAATAGACTGCAGTCTTCCTAGAATGCACTGCAGGTTCATCCCCATTCCAGAGACTTCTGCATTGCATATGTGCAGGAGCCTACAGTGCTGAAGTAGTGTGATGATGCCATTTGTGCAAGCGGCCTCCACACATATGCATCAAGAACTATTGCATCACAAAAGCATCTAGAACTGCTGGAACTTCCGGCATCACAGGAAGTTTAAAGGTGAGTGCAGGAATTCCTCAAAATGATAACCACAGGAAGTTTCTCAAATGATAACTAGAGGAAGATTTGGCAGATAGACAATGCAATGAAAAATAAGGATCTGCTGACTTTTTTTCCAGACTGGAAATAGATGGTTCTACTTCTTTCTAGAAAGAAGTTTAATCCATATACATTAAAAGGCACAACTGTATATTGTAATGCACAAATATCATTTCTTTTTCTCCTTTTTGGATTTTCTAAGAACAAACAAAAAAGCTATTGAGAGCTTCTGAAAATCCATTATTTTGCATTCCCACTTCCCATACGAGACTTGAGATACATTTTTTGGAAAGACTATGTATAGCTCAGACACAGACACAATAAAACTACCAAGAATACTAAAAGAGTTTGGAAAGTAGGAGTATTTGAAAAGTTATTTCACTAAACAGCAATAAATACTTCTTGGTATTAGGACAGGAAAGCAGATGTTAGGAAGAGTGACAATTTTGAGAATGGCAGTTGAAAAAAAGATATTCTTATCTCTCCGTGGATTCTAAAACTTCACCTTATATCAGGTTCCTTAACTATTCATGACTGCCCTGTAACAAGTGGGTGAAATTTGTCCACATCATCTCTCAGCTACAGAAAAGCTAGAGTTTTAAGTCTGATGATGACTTCATCCTATTTTTTGCTACTAACCTTTTACGGTGTTATTTCTAGATGCTTACATGCATATTTTCTAAAGAGCAAGCTGACAATTTTAATAGTATTCTACAGGATCCTTTCTTCAAAAAGACTGTTGCATTGTGCACCAAAATTTAAAGTGTGATCATAGTAGGGAAAATGACAGAATTTCTTTTATCTTTACATTTTTAGAGGATGTTGTATCCTAAGGGTTCATGGCAGGTAACAGCAAGGATTGTGATTTCACTTTTCTTCCCATACCTGTGAATGGCTGAGCTCTTAGTCAGAGCCAGATTCCATTGCTATCTATTCCACTCCAAATGATGGGCTTAGCCTATGCAGTGAGTTGCTCCACTCTCAGAAAATGCACTATTAAAGTGAAAGGGCGGATGGGTCTAAAAAATCTGCATCATTGGGATTGCAAGAAATGTCAAGAACCAAACTTAGTTTAGTATGGAGTCATCTTGCTTCAGAAAGCTCGAGAACTCTCTTTAAAAAACCACCAGAGTTTCTAGCTTTCATCCAAAAAATAGAAATAAAAATGTGCAGACACTGACTGTTATGTTTCACAGAGGGCATTAGATTTCTTTCACCTTCTGGTACTTCTGACCTCCTTGGACAGACAGCATCTGGCTCATTGTCCCTGATCCAGGCATTGGAGCCACACTTGCCAACTCTGCATGTTTTCTCAGTTCATCTAAAAGTGCTGACACAATAGTGTAGCTGTCAGCTTTTGACTTCCTTTTTTTTACAGTGAGGATAAAAATTTTTTGCCATATTGTATGTGAATAAAGTTTTTTAAAAACAAAATATTGCTCTTGCTTACGAACGATAAAAGCAGAGTACAATCCTGTCTTCTACTCATGTAATTCCTACTGTTCCTTTTAATTTCTGTTGGACTTATGCACGTGCCACTAGCACCTTTCACCTGTTACACTGGATTTATCTGGGAGGAGCTGGATCATATATACAATCCTCACTCCCAACCTCCATGCATTCAGCTTAGCATGTGCATAGGTCCTATTCACATGTAACAGTGTGCATACAGGGCTCCTTTCTTATAACAGGAGGCTTGGAAAAACAGGGCATGAGTTGGACAGTAGAGATGTTGCTTACAAATGCCAGTTCAGAGCACCTATATTGCATCTTTTACAACCTGAAGGTGTACTGTGAAGAGAAAACAAACCAACTGGTCATCTAAAGCAAAAGAAGTGTAGTACAGTGGATAGAATGTTGGATTTGGAATGGGGGAGAATTTGGATTCAACTATTTCCTAGGTTGGTCATCTGTCCTCTTTTACAGAGGACAGTCCTCTATTTAAAGGTCTGCCAGAGAACAGTCCTTTATTTGAAGGCATCCTCTATTTGAAGAACTGTCGGACTCTCATCATTTTGTACCTCTTTCCTCCCATATAGAAGCCGTCCTTCACTCACATCTTGGGAGTAGCTGCCACAAAAGTAACATTGTATTCAAACAATTGTTGTGAATATCTTCCTTGTAAGTATCACATTATTATTCTGGAGCCCCTGAGGAACTTCCTCCATTATTTAAAAGGTTAAAATGTTTTATAAGGCGCCATAGCAACTGTGGTTATTCTGTTCCAAAATAGGCCCCCAAATACATTTCTACTACTGCCCTGTTCTGTATCTGATTTCACTGACCAACAGCTTATTAAACCAAGCAATTGTCGCAATATTCCTCTCAATTCATAGTAAGTCAGTAAATGTTATCACATTACCCAGGGACATGAAAAAGAAGTGACTAAATAAGGATGTGGAAAAGTAATGCTAAGCTTTTTTTTAAGCCTCTTTGTGTGGTTAGAAACTATGAATATATACTATTAACTGTCCCCAAGCTGATCTGATCATTCTTTTAAATTAAATATCTTTTTGCAGACATTGTTCAACTCCATAGTGGTAGCTAAGCCGTTGCTGTTGCAAAGCCAGCATACAAAATAAAATAAAAGGTTATAAAAAAAAAGTATATGAATCAAATCTATTTAAAATATTATTTTCTTTCCCTACAGTTACATATACAACTGCAGAACTGTAGGAAGAATGGTCAGAGAAAATATTTTGGGTTACCCTGGAATCAGGCTACAAGTAAGTTGATGACTGCTACACGTCAAATCTGAACATTCTTTTATATAATCATCTCATTCATAATGAAAATAAGCTTAGAACAGTGTTTGCTTTTACAACCTGTTCTCTAGTTTTGCTTAGCACCTGCCCGAATAGCTTTCACACATTTGTCAGCTAGCAGATATTTCAATTCTTTGAGAAGCAGAAGGGAACGCAAAAAGGGTAGGGATAGCTTCTCATGTAAACAGAAGTGACATGGCCAACTTCTATATTCTTGGGGGCTAGTCTGTTCTCCAGACAGTGGTCTGAGGGCTGGAAGCGTATTTGGCACGAGAACATGAATTCGCAGATGGTTGATACCACTCTGCAGAAAGGCTTTTACAGCAATGGAACATATGTTGTTAAGCATGGCCATACTATTCAAACAAAAAACTCAGGGGGGGGGGAATTAAATAAGTACCAGCATGGGGAACTTGTAGCTTTTTTTTACATATACAAAATGTGCAACCACATACAAAATGTACAATTCCAGGAAAAAAAACAATACGATTCCAAAAGAACATTCCTGCAGTTCACAACTCAAGCCATGCAAATAGGTATTGTGTCGATGCAAAAAGTGGCCGATAAACAATGTGAAAAGTAAAATGAATAGACCAGGCTCCTGTAGAAACCCAAACCCTGATCAAGCATTCCTGCTTTTCCTGCCCCTGCTAAAGACAGTCTCATCAGATCCCACTGCTGGAGTTCACTAATGCTGCGAAGATGAAGGAAATCATCCTAGGGCAACTGATGTGAAATTGTTGACATTATGATAAGAGCAGTGGTGCCACAAAATATCCAACATGATATTCTTAAGACTGCTGTTCTGTGTTTGTGCATCTGTTCTCCCCCCTTCCCCCATTCTTAGGTGTATTTTTTTAAAAAATTATCTCGCTCCAAAGAAAATTTAGTTGGAGCTCACGATGCCTTTTGTGTGAAACTTGACAAGAATCCACATCTGCATCAGCGCTGTCGAATTCCCAGGATTTTCTGCCACTATGTAGTAGGCTTTTAAATGTCATAGAATATGACTAAGCAACAAAGCATCGGGTGGATACTATCCTATGTTTGCTTTCAGATCTAGGTTAGGTCAGTGACTACCAGGTAACCTTATGCATAGTGCCTTGATTTCCATGATGGAAGAAAGGCAGGATATAAATGTGTACATATATGCATGTATGGATGGGTGTTTTAAACTGTTAGTCAACGCAACTAATATCTGCATTTTTCCTTTAGAAATTGACTTAAATTTCATTCCTACTGTATCACATTCCTGTTTAAAAACAAATCCAGCTTATATAAAAACAAAATTATAGGAAGACCAACACACACACACACACACACACACACACACACACATATATATATATATATATATATATTCACAGCATGCCTAAAACTGCAACAAGACAGCTTGACAGGCCTCTATTGAAAAGTTATTCAATTACAGCAGGACCAATAGAAAGAAAGCCCTGCCCTGGTTTACATTACATTCAGCCTTGCAGGGTCTAGTCTTTTTTTTTTCTTTACTAGTACCCTGAGATCCATTAACTGGAGCATTGTGCACAAGAAATGTGCCTACAGTGCAATTCTATGCACATCTACTCAGGTGTAACTCCATGTATTTCAACGCAATTTACTCCTAGGTAAGTGTGAATGGGATTGCATTCTTAGAATTAAAGAATTCTGAGCCCAGTTATTTGTTTTGAGTACCAGAACTAAATGAAGGTCACAGTCCTTCCACTCAAAAATCCACTCCTACGTGTCTCAAGGTTTCTTCAGTTCAGCACCCCCAGTTGGACTAACATATCCTCTATATCTAGTCCCAGTTAGAAGACAAGCAGTAAAATGAGCTGCAGCATTTGAACATTTAATTGACGGATATTTAATCATCACCATCCATTTTCATCATTATTTAAAGATTGCAAAGTCTTTAAAACTCACACAGAATAAAAATAACCGTAGCTGTTAAAGGCCATGTCAATTATTCTTGCTTTTCTTCCCATCCTCTTGTTGGACTTCAAAAGGGCAAAGTCCTGAATCATTCATTTAGTCCTGTAACATGTTTCTATTTTTCTATCCTAAACTCACAGTGTAATCCTAGGCATGTCTATGTCTACTTAGAAATCAGTCCCACTGAGTTTAACAGGGCTCTCTCCCAGGTAAATACATGTGCATAGAAGCGCAGCCTTAATCATTCTTCAGAAAAATTTGGTTTTAGGAAAGGAAAGGAAATAATCTTTCTTGGAAGTTAGAGTAGGCTGACCAGATAAAATCCAGGTCAGGGCTCGTGTAACTTTAACAGTTGTAGAGAAAAGGGAATTTCAGCCAGTGTCATTTGTATCCAATTAGTTCCTGGTGAAATTTCCTCTTCATCACAACAATTAAAGTTGCAGGGGCCCTGCCTTCTTTTGTATATGGTCACTCTAGTATAGTGCCTGCAACTTTAACTGTTGTGATGAAGAGGGAATTTCACCAGGAACTAATTGCATACAAATGACACCAGCTGAAATCCTCTTTTCTCTACAACTGTTAAAGTTACAGGAGCCCTGTCCTCCTTTTCATATGGTCAGCCTATAATAGGTAAGTAAGAGTAAGTATGCATTTCAGTCACTGGTTTATATGAAAAATGGTCATTAATTTTAAGAAGGAAACTCGTTTGTTGTGTAAAAACATCCCCAGAAAAAGAGTTGTCACATTCTAGCAATGGTGGTTAAACAATTGCTTTCTATAATTTATCCAGCAGTGTTACTGGTTGGTTAAGATAGGAAGCTGTTATGTCCTTTGTACATGGTGATGATCTCTGTCCAAGTTTGCAAGGTTTATAGAGTAATGGACACATTGCCTTATTTCTCTCAGCATGTTCTACAAGGCTGCAGGACATGAGTATCATTAAGGGTTGCCAAACTATTTTCACAATAATGAATTTCTCCAACCAGTATTCAGGTACTAAAGCACTCCACTGGGATGCAAATAAGTATATAGGAAATGTACTTATCTTTAAGGGCCGATCTACACAGTCCTTTGGAACGTTTTAAAAAGTATTTTAAAACGTTCCAAATAGGTGCGTTCTAAAACGTCTTAGGCCACATTACTGAGTACTCACGTTACAGGAGAACAGTCTTCAGTCTTTAAAGCGGTGTGTGCGGTCACACGCTGTTCTGCCCTGTCTCTTTCTCTTTCGTTTTTTCAGTGAGTTTAGGCCAAGGCATTGTGGGGGTTGTAGTTCAGTCACCACTTCCTTCTTTGTTCCTCTGTCATACCCTAGTGAGTATAGGGCTAGGCATTGTGGGTGTTGTAGTTCACTTCCTCTTTCTTCCCCACCAATCAACTGCTAAGCATTTGGGCGCTGGTCAAGGAAGCACTGCCCCCAGGAATCACAAACGGTAAGGAAGGACACATTATTTTACTTAAAACGATTTATTAAAAGTGAAACCGTTGTATATAACTGAAGGGAGTTTTAAAAAACCTCAGATATACAACGTTATAGGGAGTGCGTCATGTGGCCCAAAGAGTTTTCATAACCCTTATAAAACGTCAAAAACCTCATATGTAGATCAGCCCTAAGTTTAGCACATTTCAATCACCAAATGGTAAGGGGCTGCAATTCAATCACCAGATATAGATTTCAACCAATAGTTTAATAATAGAGCTCTCAAAACACTTGTGCATTTTCTTTTCCCTAAGAATTATTATGGGCTCCATTGTATATATTCTCTGGCTCTCCCTCTCCTATGGACAGAGCTTCTGAAATATGAAGTCCGCAGAAATTATGAATTGTAGCATCTGTACCTGGCACCCAATACATTCTGGTAAGTTCTGGGTCCATGCCAGGCTTACCTTGTGTGTGCCAAGAACCCCAGGATATCATTGAGATTTTAGTAATTGTAGCAATTTAGAGACACTTCCTTCCAGGGAATGGGAGATTAGAGATGTACCCTGGGAGGGGCAGAGCAGAGGACAGAAAGAGAGAGAGATGAGCTCCAACAGAAGCTATATCTGTATCTGTTTGGCCATAAAATACTACTTCGGAGTGAGCCCCTAACCTATTATTATTATTATTATTATTATTATTATTATTATTATTATTATTATTATTGCTAGAATCCTTGCACAGGCAGTCCAGTGCTTTCCTTGGCCTGTGCTAGATCTCTGTCCATATACAGTATGAACTGGAGAAAACATTATGAATTCCACAGCACACTCTGGAATTTTGGAAGAGTTATGCATTCCTAGCTCTGCCAAGACTCTCAGTTCCCGGTTGTTTTCAGAAGGAGCACATCTGTGTGAGAATCATTATCTCGCTTTTCTCTCAGGTTACTAGCAATGTTTTCATTGGGCAAATTTATCTATCAATCCTGCACCAGAAATGGACCCTCACCACTGTGGATTGGTGGCATATGCTATAGGCAGCAGACTGCTACTTGAACTGTGTTCAATTGTCTGCCTGCCTAAAATGCACACAGCCCTATTTCATTCTTATAGTCAATGATTAGCAGCCCTTAAAAATGTGACAAACATACCTTGAGGTGTTCTGTTCTTACCTGCAGCAATTCGTGTTTATAAAGCAAAACTTGTTCCCCAAATTCTTTTTGGGGCTCCAATCTGGTTACCCCTGCTTAAAGGTTCACTGGAAGGTCTCCAGTCTTATTTTTAAGGCAGATTTTCGGTCTTCCAAAGTGCGTAGCAGGACAGGCACTTAATCTGGAAGCCGGTCTAAACTCCTTACACTGTGTTGGTTGGATACATTCCCTGAATTTTTGGTTCCGACTGTACCATAGTATTACTCCAGATGCCTTGGTCTCTCAGGTTTTATTGGATTCATACGAATCCCCTTGGACCAAGGCATTAGCACATAAAATAAACTCCTTGGGACTATCAACTCCCAGTCTACTCTATATGGAACTAGAAGGTGCTAAATATATTCTGAAACAGAGACTAATGGATATAGACTGCCAGATGATGAACGCTTCTGCCCGTGGCCCATGCTCTCCTCTATCCTTAGGGCTACCGGTTCATATGTCTGCAGATGGTATGGCATACCTGTCTTGGATCACTGTTCCCAAATATAGGAGAGCGCTAACTCTGGGAAGATTTAATGTCCTGCCCTCCAAACTTTTGGAGGGGAGATACAAGAAAGTTCCAGCTGAGGAAAGATATTGCCCATGCAATCATATGGAGGTAGAAACAGTTGCACATGTTTTGTTTAATTGCAGTTTCTATAATGACGTTAGAAGATCGCTTATATGGCCAATTACACAGAAATTTCCTGGCAGAACGCATGACAAACTGGTAACTGTCCTTCTTCAAGGGAACAATAAGCAAATCTCTATTCAGGTTGCAAAGTTTCTTAATTTTGCTATCAGTTGTAGAGCCCAAATGAATGTATAATTCACTAGAAAGTGAACAAAAGAAAAATACATCATTAACAGAATAAATGGGCCCCTTATCTCCATTGGACTGGCACCCGAATTACAGTTCAAACTCCATACTTTTAGATCTCTGTAACTGATGTCATTTCTGTAGCATTGTAATATATGCTGTACATGGATAATGGTCTATGGACTTAAATAAAGATTGTTGTTGTTGAGGTGTTCTGTTCTGCAATAGTCAACCTCACATTAGCAGCTATCCCAGACTCAGATCTGATTCTATTACAGAGATGACAAAGACATCTACAAAAGCTACTAGTCCTCAAAACCTTTGCCAAAGAAAAACAACAATACAACCTTTAAAAAGTTTTCCTGCTGGATACCATGGTGAAAGTTATTATTCACTCAAGAAAACCAGGCAAACCTGATCTGTGATAATTCATGTACTGGTAGCTGTCATTCTTCCAATCTTTTTACTCTCCTGGATCACAGCACGAAGCAGAGGAAGAAGCAGGGGTGGGGGTGGAGAAGAAGAAGGAGGAGGAGGAGGAGTGCATAACTTCCTCACACTGAAGTGGTTCACACATTACAGCACGAATTGCAAAAATCTAGCAGGAGTGAGAGAGTGCGCTGCCTCCAGCATGCTCCTCACTTCCCCTTTCAATTAACAACCTATGATCATCCCATTTGTAGGTTGTTAGCATTACAGATTTGAAGCCACTCCAAGGCAAAGAGGCGAAGATGCATCGCTGAAAAGTTGGGGACTTACCCTGACTTTTCCTGCCAGAGTGAGGTCAGCCTGGCTGTTCCGTAGGTCTGTCCTTGTTTGGAGCCGCCACTCTGGGGCATTCCCGGGTAGAAGGCGACCTCCTATTGGTTGCCAGAAGCAGCAGCAGGGGGATGGCCCAGTGAGTCTAACAGCCGCCAGAAAGCCCATGCTGCCTCCCCTTGTTAGGACAACTTATCACCACCATGCACTAGCAAGAGCTCAGGGTTTGGTGGTGGAACAGTGCCAACCCAGCACCATGAAGACAGCCCCCACCCAATACTTTTGGTTGGTTAAGGAGTTAAACAAACCAGAATTAACCTAGGATTTGTTGTTGGGTCAACACTGGGTTATTTAACCCCTAAACAACCCAGAGTATACAGGTTTGGACGTCACCCAAACAACCTATAAACAGGGCAATCGTAAGTTGTTAATTGAACATGGAAACGAGGAATGCAGCGGAGGCAAATCTTGGGTTAAATAACCCATGATTCCAGTTATACACAAACCGGGTTGCTGCACTGCATCCTCAAAAACAAGTTTATTGATCCATTAGAGTGAAAGAGCCAAGAGTGGCTATGACATTGTTGGCCATACATATCTACCCAAATTGCAGCTGACCATAGAAAGTGGAGTGCCTGCAGTACACTAGCCTAATGAGATGTAAAGCCTGGGGATGACTTTGACTTTGACATCAAACTGCCAGCTTCAGTTAAGAAGTTGTGACATAAACCAGCTACTACTGAAAGCTCTACTTAATTATGTACCAGATGCTACAACTGCTAATGTCCAGGAGTCATCAGAATGGAAAGGAGAAGGTCTCTGACCCCACCTGTCACAGCTTATCAGAGCTGTTATTGTGATTTAGCTAGAAGTACAGGCGGAAGTACTCAAGTCACAATATTCTGTACAGACAAACATGAACTGACAGCAGAACGGAAAACCACATCTCACTTTATGACTCCTTTTCACTGTCAAATATCTGAGGCATTGATCATGTCTCATCACCGTATGCAACATAAAATCTCAGGGAACAGATGCCTTCGCTTGATCCACTAGCCCTCCACCACACCTTTATTTATTAAGAGGGAGAGAAAGCTGATATGGTATATCCAATGTTAAGCATTTTTAAGGTGACATTAAGTGTTGTGTTAGTGCTGTGGAAGCCATTTTTGGTAGGTTCATCATTTACAGGCCTACTACCGGGTAGGCAGGGACAACTGCATGGTGCCCTTAGCACAAAAACATTGCCTGGGCAATATCAGGGATGTGGATTTAATGTTAAAGAACTACATGATTGGCCATGCCTGTGTGGCTACAGGTCTTTAAACATTATAGTCATATCATGAGACAAACCAGAGAAATACAGCTTCCATAGCACTAATGTAAGATTTAAAGGAGTCCTATAACACCTTGATTTTGTAACTCTCCTCGTGAAATCAAGGGGACTTATATCCTAATATTTGGGTGGCCCATGCCAGAGTCTTAAAAATATTTTTACAATAAAGGTAAAAGTTATGTTAAGCCTGACTGGTAAATAAGCCCACAAAATTTGCTAACCTGAATTTTTTCTTACTGGCCTGGTAAGAGCCTAGTACATTGTTTCCATGCTGGCCAGGGAAAAGAGGGAAATTTGCCTTCTACCAAACAAATAAATGGAAGAGGGACAAAATGGAGGGATGGAGTTCCCTTCTTCTGAAGCCAGCACAGAAAGTGGACTGATGGAGGAGGAATCGGGTGATCTCCTTCTCCTCTGTCAGCGCATTCACTTGCCTGAGTAGAATTCCTGGCTCCTAAGTGAGTTGGTAAATACAAGGCAATGTTAAGCATCATTGTTCTGACCCTACAGGGTTTTAAGTTGAATTTATTCATGCCTTCAATTGCTTGGCTGTCCTTTTGTCCTTTTTATGAAGATAATGCTTGTTTCAGCTATAGTGATATTTCAATTTATAGCCTTCCTTATCCAGAAACCTCAGGGAAGGTAACAACAGTGAAAATCTGTAAAATAAACTTAATCCAGACAAAATGGATTAACTGCTGTTAGCCAATATATACCATTACATTCTAGCTTAGCTTTATGTGCGAACCAGGCCATTGCTAAACCATGTTTTCATGCAGCCTTCCCCAACCTGGTGCCTTCCAGATGTTTTGGAGTACAATTCACAGCATTAAACACTAGCCATGCTGACTGAGCTGATGGGAGTTGAAATTCAAAATCTGGAGGAACCAGGTCGCAGAAGGCTGGTTTAGTGTTATATGTGTGGCTACCACAAGCTTTGGAGTCACATGCTCCCCCCATCTCCCTCCCGCCTATTGAGTGCCATAATTGGAATCGGAGTTTGCCATTGCATCCAACCCTGGCAAATGATGGTATGGGGGATTAACTATGGTTTGCCATTGACTGCAATTAGATTATTCTGACCACGGCATCTGAGAGGAGGAAGAAGGGGAGGATGGTGCATGCAAGCCAGCCCAAGGTGTTACATCTGAACAGCCCTGTTTTTCCTGATGGCCTCCTATCATATCATTATCATATTTTCTGCTTGTGTAATTGTGGAAGTCTGCTATAGCACAGCACCACACAGAGGAAATGCTCTCTGTGTAGAACTCTGATCTCCATTCTGCGATGAAGCAAGGTTGCTGTCAAGGTGTTAACAGTTGATGATGGACAACTTCAAATCTCCTGGACCTTTCCTTGTTATCATTCTTTAACTTTAAACTGGACTTGAGTGGGACAGCCCTTTAAATAGAGGAGGTCTTCAACTAGGGAACAGACCTCTGGGAGCCCTTCAAATAGAGGACCATACTCTATAGAAGAGGACTTGGCCACCATTCTCCAACTTAAGGAGAACCACCACCTGCAGGAGAGGGAGGCCTACTGCCAGGGGAGGAAAGGGTGCCTGCTGCCTGCTTGCCTGCCTGCCTACCTCCTTGCTTCACTGCTACTGCTGTTGCCACCATCACCCTCCTGAGGACTTCAGCCTGGCAGACTGCCACTCCCTGCAGGACCAGGCCCCCAGGTACTGAGCCAGCTGCTGTGGACTGCTCCATCTGTCCCCCTCCCTTCCTGGGAGGGATATATAAGCTTGCTGGCTGAGGGGGCCTGGGAGAACCACCACCTGCAGGAGAGGGAAGCCTACTGCCAGAGGAGGAAAGGGTGCCGCCTGCTGTCTGCTGCCTGTGAGATGTGCCTGGGAGGGAGGATACAGGGCCAAGTGGAGGGATCTGAGGGGGCCCCAATCGGTGTAGTGACAGGTAGAGGGAGATATGACGTTGTGAGGAGGACTTGCCAGGTAAGGGGAACACGGCCTAGACAGTTAATGTCTGTGCTTTGTTCCACTCCCCCTCACATCCACAGGTCTGTTGGTTGCCCTGTCAGTCAGCCCTTGGGTCTCCGGATGCTGCTTTTAAATGCCAGATCGCTGCAAAATAAGACCTCCCTCATCCATGATCTAATAGTGGATGAGGCAGCCAATCTGGCTTGCATTACCAAGATCTGGGTGGGAGAGCAGGGAGGAGTTAGTCTCTCCCAGTTATGCCCACCGTGGTACTTGGTTCAGCATCAGGGTAGACTTGAGGGCCGGAGAGGGGGGGTGGCTGTGGTCTATAGGAATTCCATCCCCCTCTGCGGGCTCCCTGTCCATGTGACTACTGGTCTGGAGTGTTTGCACCTTGTGTTGGGCCAACGGGACAGATTAGGGATTCTGTTGGCGTACCCCCCCCCCCCCCGCTGCTCAACAGACTCCCTAGGTGAGCTGACAGAGGTGGTCTCGGGTGTATTGTTGAGGTCCCCCAAACTGTTGTTTCTGGGGGATGTCAATGTTCATGCCGAGGGCACTTTCTCTGGGTCAGCTCAGGATTTCATGGTTTCCATGACAACCATGGGACTGTCCCAACATGCCACTGGCCCAACGCATGTAGCGGGGCACACTCTAGACCTGATTTTTTCCACTGGACATGGAGATGGTGATCTGAAAGTGGGGGACTTTACATCAACCCCTCTGTCATGGTCAGATCACCACCTGCTGAGGTTTAGACTTACAGCAGCTTTTCCCCTTTGCAAGGGTGGGGGACCCATTAAGATGGTCCACCCCTGGAGGCTAATGGATCTGGATGGTTTCCAGAGGGCTCTGGGGAGTTTTCCGGCTGATAGGGCTGGCTCTCATGTCGAAACCCTGGTTGATCTGTGGAATGCAGAAATGACCCAGGCGGTTGACACGATTGTTCCTGAGCACCCTCTCCTGTGTAGAGCTCATATGGCTCCATGGTGTACCCCGGAGTTGAGAGTGATGAAACAAAATAGGAGACAGCTTGAGGGCAGATGGAGACGAACTCCTAGTGGATGCAATGAAACACTGGTAAGTGCCTACGGTAAGCTGTATTCAGGGGCAGTGAGGGCAGCAAAAAAACAATACTTTGCTGCCACTATTAAATCATCAATCTGCCACCCAGCGGAGCTTTTCAGAGTTGTCCGGGGGCTTCTACATGCTGGCCCCAAGGACATGATAGAACCATCTGAGGCCCGCTGTAATATATTTGCTAGGCACTTCCAGGATAAAATCTTTGGCATCCGCCAGGACTTCGACTTCAGTGTTATAGCAGGTGAATCTAGTGAGGTATCCAGAGCACAGGTTGGTCCTGTTTTCTTGGATGAGTTTCAGTTGGTACAGCTCAATGACGTGGACAAGGTGCTTGGACAGGTTCGTGCAACCACCTCTGTATTGGATCCTTGCCCCTCTTGGCTTATAAAAGCTAGCAGGGATGGAACAGCCGGCTGGGCCAGGGAAGTGATTAATGCCTCTCTACGAGAAGGAGTGGTCCCAGACCTCTTGAAAGAGGCAGTAGTGAGACCACTCCTGAAGAAAGCTTCCCTGGACCCAGAAAATCTTAATAACTTTAGGTCGGTGGCAAATGTTCCATTCCTGGGCAGGGTCCTTGAGCAGATGTTTGCTGGCCAGCTCCAGACACTCTTGGATGAGACCAATTATCTGGATCCATTTCAGTCGGGTTTCAGGCCTGGTTTTGGCACAGAAACAGCCTTGGATGCCCTGTATGATGACCTATGTCAGGAGAGGGACAGGGGGAGTGTGACTCTGTTGATTCTCCTTGATCTCTCAGTGGCTTTCGATACCATCGACCATAGTATCCTTCTGGCACGACTGGCTGAATTGGGAGTGGGAGGCACTGCATCGCAGTGGTTCCGCTCCTACTTGACAGGTCGGCTCCAGAAGGTGGTGTTGGGGAGACATTGCTCGGCCCCTTGGATTCTCCAGTATGGAGTTCCACAGGGGTCAGTTTTGTCCCCCATGCTGTTCAACATTTACATGAAACCGTTGGGTGCGGTCATCCGGAGTTTTGGAGTGCGTTGTCATCAGTACGCTGATGACACGCAACTCTACTTCTCCTTTTCATCTTCATCAGGTGAGGCTGTGGATGTGTTGAACCAGTGCTTGGCTGCGACAATGGACTGGATGAGAGCTAATAAACTGAAACTCAATCCAGACAAGACTGAGATGCTGTTAGTGGGGGGTTCCTCTGACCGGATGGAGGGTGTTCAACCTGTTCTGGATGGGGTTGCACTCCCCCTGAAGGAGCAGGTTCATAGCTTGGGGGTTCTCCTAGAACCATCTCTGTTACTTGAGGGTCAGGTGGCCTCGGTGGCCCAGCTATGCCCCTATCTGGACAAGGATAACCTGGCTTCAGTTGTCTATGCTCTGGTAACCTCCAAGTTAGATTAATGCAATGCGCTCTACGTGGGGCTGCCTTTGAAGACGGTTCGGAAGCTGCAGCTTGTGCAGAATGCAGCGGCCAGATTGGTAACAGGAACCAGAAGGTTCGAACATATAAGACCGATTCTGGCCCGCTTGCATTGGCTGCCTGTATGCTTCCAAGCCCGATTCAAGGTGCTGGTTTTAACCTATAAAGCCTTACATGGTTTGGGACCACAATACCTGATGGAACGTCTTTCCCGACATGAACCTACCCGTACACTACGCTCAACATCAAAGGTCCTCCTCCGGGTGCCTACTCCGAGGGAAGCTCGGAGGACGGCAACAAGGGAGAGGGCCTTCTCTGTGGTGGCCCCTCAATTATGGAATGATCTCCCCGATGAGGCCCGCCTGGCGCCAACACTGTTATCTTTTCGGCGCCAGGTCAAAACTTTTCTTTTCTCCCAGGCATTTTAACAGCTCAAGTTGAGGTTTGATTGACATTGTGGCCAGGCTTAATAGTTAAAATGTTTTAAAGTGTTTTAATGACAGCTGTTTTATGTTTATGGTTTTAAATTTTGTATATTGTCTTTTTAATGCTCAATCTTTTTAATTTTTGTAAACCGCCCAGAGAGCTTCGGCTATGGGGTGGTATATAAGTGTAATAAATAATAATAAAATGATAATAATATCCGGCTGCTGCTGGGGATCCTAAGCTTCAGCAGTTGAACCATCCCGTATATCATGTGCCTTCAGAACATTCACTTATTTGTTTTCCTCAATCAATAGGGTCAGGACAAAACGTTTTGTAACATATATCCAGTGGCAGCTGGTGGCTCTGATGTCAGTGAGATGGTGAATCTGCTCCAGGTTTCAGTCAGAGCCAGTCAGAGCTCTAAAGGAGCTATCCAAGGCACAGAGTTGCATATATCAGCTCCAAAACTACTAACGAAAATGAACAAAATACAAATAACATAACTGAAGTATCATACAAAACCATTTGGGAAATACACAGAAGTGAGCATTCAAACAAATATTGTATGTAAGTACAACCTTCTAAGTACAAGGTTCTTTTTACCTCTCTCCAGAAATGCCATAGCTATGAACTATATTTCGTTCAGGTTAACAAATGCAAACACTAATTTTTCATGCATAAAACTCAATGTCCAATTCCATACGTTCACAATCAATGAAAAATTGCCTTGACTGTAGACCAGTTTACCTGGTAGTAATCCCCAGATGAGACGTAGGGTCATTGTGATGTTCTGCTGTTTGAGGTTGTAAATATTAGGGGTGTGCACTGGATTGGGTCCGATCCACGATCCGGATCCGATCCAGGGGAAATCGGATACAATTATCTGATTTCCGATCTCACCGCTGGATCGTTCGATCCAATCTGATCTGATCTGGAAAGGTCCTGATCCAGATTGGACAGATCAGAGGATTGGCGTGCACCCGCTGGCGCCCGCCGCAGCTTCCATTGGCAGGCGCCTGCCGATGGAAGCAGACAGTGGGGGGGGGGGCCTTCCCTGGCGGGTCTGTCCACTTCCATTGGTGGGCGCCAGTGGGCGCCCGCCGATGAAAGCAGACAACAGGAGCAGGGGGCTTACCTTCTGTGGCCGTCCGCTCCTGTCCGCCGCTGGCCGCTACTGCAAGCAGGCTTCACGGCCTGCCCTTAAGTAGCGCGCCAGTTGATATCATCACCTGGTGCACTACTCAGGAGCAGGCCGCAAAGCCTGCTCACAGTAGCGGCCAGCAGCGGACGGGAGCGGACGTCCCCCGAAGGTAAGCAGGGGGGAAGGGGGGAGGGGGCCCCACGGCCCGCTTACCTTCAGGGGACGTCTGTGGCCGTCTGCCGCTGGCCGCTACTGCGAGCAGGCTTCGCGGCCTGCCCCTAGGTAGCACGCCAGGTGATGATATCACCTGGCGCGCTACTCAGGAGCAGGCCGCGAAGCCTGCTCGCAGTAGCAGCCAGCGGCGGATGGGAGCAGATGGGAGCAGACGGCCACAGAAGGTAAGCAGGGGGAGGGGGAGGGGGCTTACAGCCCCAGGTGGGTAAGGAGCGTGGGGGAGGGGGTTTACCTGCCGGGGCCATCCACAGCAGACGGCCCCAGGGGGGAGAAGGGAGTTAGGCCCCCCTCACCCACCCGCCGCCATTTTTTCCTCATAGACTTGCATTGGGGGAAAGCTTTCTTTCCCCCAATGCAAGTCTATTGGGGGGGGGGGGAAATGGCAGCCGATTCAAAAACCGGATGCCCGATTTTTGGATCGGGATCAGACCCAATCTGGTCTGGGGGCCCTCCGATTTTGTCCAATCCGATCCGGGACAAAATTGGAGGTCCCAATCCTGGTCCCGATCCAATCCGGGGGGTCCGTGCACACCCCTAGTAAATATATTGCAAAGTTTATTGTTTGTGATATACATTTGTTTCTATCTTTACAAAGGGTTAAGAACAATAACAGGTAAAGTAAATAACTAGGCCGAAATGTACTTACTGTTTGTAGTTATAGGTCTTGGTAAGTATAGTGATTGGCTGGTTGTGGGGGAGTGCCTGGATTGGCTGGCTGTGTGCCTGAATGGAAGGTGAGTGTTGATTGGCTAGTTGATTGGAGTGCCTGGAATAGCTGGCTGTGTAAGAATGGGAGGAGCTAGAGAGCGAGTGGAGTGTATCTATGTGTCTGACAGAGAGAGCTGACAGGGTTGATTGGGGGGAGATTTGAGAGGATTGAGAGGATTGGGAGAGAGAGAGAGTCTGAAGCAGGATTATTAGATGAGAAGAGTGTTTGATTGAGAGATTGAGATAAGATTTTAGAGCATAGATTAAATGAAGAACAGTTTATAAACGTATAAGAGTTCTGACTGAAACCAATAAACATCGAAACCTTGTAACCAATACGCAATTGAACTGAAGTAACCATTAAGCTTGTCGACACGCAATTTCTTATTAATAAATTCTTGTTAATTCCATCTTCTAGTGTGGTCTGTGGGTGTACCTGAGGAAGGTACTGGTGGCAGCGGAACAAAGATGATATCTGGAGGCCAGGTTGCTGGGCTGTGGTGCTGTGGTGCTGTGGTGCCTAAATAGTAAAGGCGAGACAGGGGCAGCAGCAGCAGCAAATGGTCGAGGATAACCTCACAGTCATCACTTAGGCACAGAGCTGGAGTGGACTTCACATAAGCAGCCATCATGATTTCTTTGATCATGGCAAATCCCCCCCCCTTTTTTTTAGGGGATGTGATTGTGCAAATTGCTGTGGCTGCTTAAAAAGCCTCCATGGGAAAGCAGCATGACTGGTCCAGATTAACATTGCCTGGGTGCCAAACTGAAGGCAGCCTCACACACAAATGCACTTACATGGATACTGCTCTCAAGATTAATTATGCGTTCTCCTAACCTTTGCTAAAGCTTACTATTGGCTCTTATTCAAAGCAAATCTAGCTTGAATTCAGGCAACCCATTTCCCCATAATGAACACTGATGTTTGAAGAAGTCAGGTAATTATGTTCTCTGAAATTGTTCAAGGAGTGCTGAATTTTAGCATGTTTTTGACAAGCCACACAAATCTATGCCTGTTCTTTAGTAAATAGATTCTTAGCAGCAGCCGGTACATGTGAAAGACCTAAACTGATCACAAGGAGGGCAAAGCCCACACTGGTTGGTTAAAACTGTGTAGGGGGCAGGGGCGCACATGCAATCCCTGTCCCCAATGGCCGGCATGCATGGACTCCTCTTAAGAACTGTGTGTGTTTAGCACAAAGGTCTGAAAAGGATTTCTAAGTGCATTCTACTGAACGTGCTTAAAAGCTGTTCCCCATCATGCCAGGGCTTCTAAACATGTTTAGCTGAAGGCCTGAAGAGGAGAACCATCACACATGGATCTTGCGTGTGCATGCCCTTGCCCCTTACACAGTTTTAGCCCACCAGTGTTCAGGTGAATGCCTGAATAGGGTTCCAGTCTCCTCTCTTCACACGGTGAAAGCAACGATACCTGGTCTTCATCTTCATGGTGCCACCGGTGCTGCGCAGTGGCAGGCGGCACACCCTGCATTGGCGCTCTTTCCGCCCATCTACAGTGGAAGGAGTGCCACGGCGAGCTTTCCTGCCGCCGACCCCACTGCCGCGCCCTCCCAGCAGAGCATCAGCGGCACCTGTAGGGGCGGCTGGGAGCATCCCCCCCCCTTCAAGGGTAAGTTTATTTATTTTTTACTTTTTAAAATGGGGGGAGGACTGCAGAGGCACGGAAGTGGTGCAGCACGCTTATGGCTTGCTGGTCCACCCCCTTACCTGCCCAGCCCATGGCGACCAATCAGTGGTCGCCATAGACTGTGGCAGGCCTCCCAGAAGCATTGGAGCAAGGGCAACAGACGGCAAATGCCATTGTCGCTTCGCTCCAAGCTAAAAAAGTCAGAGCAGAGCTTTGGGCCTATTCTCCGCAGTAGCTTCGGAGTGGTGGCAGCATCATGTAATCCATCTAGAGGTAGAGGTACCCCTGTTTTCTGACCTGTGGATCTGCTTTCCTTTTCAGTGATCCTAGCATCTGGCAGCATTGCCTGTTACTTTCATCTATTATAGCCACACTAGATGTCAGATAGCTCAACTAACATGCTTCCACAATGCACTAAAATGGAACTTAATGGAATAAGAAATACTGCTACCTTACTTTCCTCAGGCACAACTTCTGCAATCTGTTTTATTATCAACACATCTGCAATATTTGATCTGCAAGAAACCCTTTTGATATATGCTCATGTAATCTCCCTGGGATCAGCAGTCATCTCAAAGTAAAGATTAACTAAAAGGTCTTCATTAAACTGAAAAATACAATAGGAGCAAAATGAGGATATTCTCATGTATTCAAATAAGAATGAAAAATAAGACTGCAATTAATCTTCAGTCAACATTAATATCATGCCCCAAGCATCTCTACATATAACAGAATTCAAAAAATAGAAGCTAGAGCTAACGTATAGTATACTGAATCCAAACTGATGCTAACAATTTACATAATCACCATAATAATTATTGATAATTATTGTTCTAACAATGAACCAGAATAATTTTTGACCCACCAAACTGAATGCAGTCCAGCAGCTGCGTATTGGCCACTGTGTTGTTTTTTGCTATCCTGGGCAGTTGATGAAACAAGGCAGTATGTTGAATCCCCATTGGACCACCAAACATGCTTGATGGGCTGCCTTTGGGTTGGTGTATTTCAGGTTATCCAAGTTATTCAGGTCTGGCTAGTAAGAAACTCAGTTTTATATAAAACAATCTTACATGATATATTAATTAAATAATGATTCAGTATAAGGAAAGAATATAAGCTAGCTTCAAAGAGACAGGCAGAAGATGATACTTTATCACTTGGGTTGCTTTACATTAATTATACAGAATTAATCAATACGAGAGTGGATACAAGACACAAACAACCAAATACAATAAATTTAATAAAACCCTCAGAGAGAGTGAGAGAGGAGATGTTTTTGAAGCAATAATAATAATAATAATAATATATTTACTCCTTACCCACCTCTCCCTCTGAATCAAGGCAGGAAACAACAATAAATATAAATACAAAGATCATAAAATAGATAAAACATTAACACAAATAAAATTAATACATTATTTAAAACAGACCAACTGACCCCTGTATTGCAGGACAAGACATGGAGTATGAATTGGTACAGTTTAAGGGAAATAGAAGCATGTATTTTATGACCCTAAAGCGTAGGAGGGTTAAGTTATTTGGTTGTAATTCTTTTTTCCCCACAAAAATGTCACAGAACTCCATGAATATTAGGGTGGAAAAGGCAATAGTAATAAAACTTATGGGCAGTTAGGCTTCAGATAAAATATTGATACTGGCAGCTTTCAGTTTCAGTTTATAAACACCACACTAGTATTAGAGCTGAAGCCATTTCAGTGTAGCAAGCAAACCAGAGAGCATCCGTCTGGTTGCCTTAGCAACTGGGACATATTTTCTCCCCCTCCCTGTGAAGCAGTACCTATTCAAAGCAAGGGAAATGTGACTTCATTTGCCCTCACTGACATCACTCCATGGCCAAATCAGACAGGCTACGTGGCGCAGTGATTGCATCGCATCCATGTCGTCAGGCAAGCCAGGATCATGCAAGGCAGCTCCAAATGGAGCAGGAAAATGGCAATGAAGCAGAATCAAAAAGTCTATTCACTGGCTGCAAATAGTTGCAAGCAGACACTGATACACACAGACTAAAAAATTTTCCCCAATGAGTTTCACCCCCACTCCACCCAAAAAATGTTAAGTGTGAAAATACAGTGCAATCCTAAGTACTATCAATGTGCCAGTGCATGGCTGTTTTACTTTGATGGCTTCTGTCCTAAACAGGAGTGTTCTGCGAATGTGTATTAAGCATTTTCTGTATGATATAGCAACGCCAAAGGCACCAAATTACATTTTTCTTACATCCATATTGTAGAGTTTTCCCTCCCCCATGTCATTGCTGGACTTATTATTCTTAACTACATTGTTGCTAAAATAAGTTGCTATTTTTTCCTATGAAATCTGCCAAGCACATTGCTGGAATGAACTTGTTACTAATGGCACTCTCTGCAACGTTCACATTGACCTAATTGTGGGACCTGGCCTGAAAAATCAACACGTTACATGGAACATGTACAAATGCGGGGATAAGATGTGATAGCATCACATCCAGTATTTTGACAAATGAGAAAATAGTATTTTCTTCTGCTTCTATGTTATTGATGTGTTTAAAAAACCTTAACCTTGATAACAGAATATGAGCAATTAAAACAGACAGCTGAACATACTGATGTTATTACATTTATACCATTTAACCGTTTCGATTCATATCAAACCAAATCAGCCCCTGAGGTAGCCATCTTTCATGTCGTGCAATCCTATGCATGTTTACTCAAAAGTAGATCCCCTTGTGTCCAATAAGGGCTAACAAACTGAAGTTCAATCCAAACAAGATGGAGGGACTGCAAATGGATGGATCCTCAGAGTGGATGAGAGGAGATTCTCCTGTTTTCTGGAGATTGGCTGCACACACACTCACACGAAAGACCAGGTGCACAGCTTGGATCCATCAGTGTCATTAGAGGCTCAAGTGGCCTCAGTAACACTGAGTGCCTTTTACCAACTTGAACTGGCATCACAGCATACTAAGGTACATAACTGGAACTGTACAGGTATGTAAGTAATCCTTCCTTCCCCCTATGCCACAACTAGATAAACGTTACTATCCTATGTGACTAAAAAATAAGCAAATAACAAATCATGTTATCAATAACAATATTCTTTACGAAAGACTGTCATGGCCTCATTTACAGATCCCGAAAAAAGAGGACATAATATTGAGCCTTTCGGAACACAAACCAGAGAGACCTTTGGATTTTTGGGGAGGGATCTACAAGAAAACAGAATGAGAAGCATGTTGGAGTATTATCCGGATTTTCATGAAATTGGCTTTGGTCTGCCAGGCACACCTGAAGCAAGAAAAGTGGAGTATACATCACCTAAAAGCCCAATTTCACAGATCACATGAAAGTGCTTCTCATTCCAGGTGGCTGGAGTAAAATTGAACATCATCAATCCCATCGACCCTGTTCAGCAAATGAGAAAGGCTTATTTCCCACCTCTTTCCATGCTCCCCCCCCTACTGTGGTGCTCTGAAATAAGACTACATACCGTGGGTCACCAAGGCGAGAAACATTGCTGCCATGATTTTATGAATGAGAAGGGCAAGCAGGCTAGTGACTCTCCAGGGTGAAAGCAACTACTGCAGGAAAAAGATAGAATGGTGTTGGGGGAAAGGACAGCCCCACCCCTCAGAACTATGATATGCAAGGTCCCGTGGCAAGTGACCCTAATGAGAAAAGGAGCCCACGATGGGTGGGAGTTTTTTAAAAAGGGATTTTTAAAGGCACAATTCCAATAGGAAAAAAGATAAAAGCCAACAGAAGAAACCAATGTGGCTCCACAAACAGCTTAGAGATGTCCTGAAAAAAAAGGACGCATATATGAAGTGGAAGGAAGGCCAAGCTACAAAAGAAGAGTACAAACAAGTAGCACAGAAGTGCCGGAATGGTATCAGGAATGCTAAAGCTGAGAAGGAGCTGAGGCTAGCGAGGGATGCTAAAAGCAATAAAAAGGCTTTCTTCAGATACGTGAATAGTAAAAGACAGAGGAAAGAAATGGTGGTTCAACTGCTTCATGAAGATGGCAAATTGGTAACAGATGACAAAGAAAAAGCTGAAGTGCTCAATTCCTACTTTGGCTCAGTCTTCTCTCAAAAGTGGGTCTATGACCCCCCTGGAAAAAGTGAAGTACAAGCTGAAGGGGCAGGATTGCAGTTTGAGATTGATAAACAAATGGTCAAGAAACACCTAATTTCTTTGAACAAGTTCAAATCTCCAGGGCCCGATGAACTGCATCCTAGAGTAATAAAGGAGCTGGCAGAAGAACTCTCAGAACCACTGTCTATTTTCTTTGCAAAATCGTGGAAGACGGGTGAAGTGCCGGATGACTGGAGAAGGGCTAACTTTGAGCCTATCCACATTGCCATTAAAACGACTTATATTCTGTTTAAAAACGTATTTTTAAGTCATTTCATTATGTGGTAGGACACACTGAGCAGTAGTTACGTTTCATAGTGACTTGCTTCCTCCATCCTCAAGGGTTAATTCCTTGACTTTTCTTCTTTAGTTTTTGTTTTGCAGGCTGCTTGAGTTATGGAGACAGAAGTGGGCGGGTCAAGCAGCCTGCAAAACAAAACCGATCCTCAGCATGTAAATAACTTTAAAGTGTGTTTCATACAGCCAGTAATGCGCTTCAATACCTCTCATGTATAGGTATTAGGCGTAAATGCGCTTATCAGGAAATGCGTATAATCGGGCAACCGGGCGTTAAAGCGAAGTCTTGTAGAGGGGGCCCATGTTACTGCTGAGTCACAGCCACATCACAGAGGCATGCCCAGGATTTAATGCAGAGAGATGGGGCACACTGCAGTGGAATGACCTGGGAGCTACTTTAAGTAAAAGTGCGGAGTAAACGGACTTTCAGAAAATGTGGCTTTTCAAGAGGGAAGCTGCCAGTTGGCTGAGGATTGGCAACAGTGTAATGTGTCGCAAAGGACCTCAAACTGCTCTCCCTTCACATCAGATTGCTCATGTAGATTGGTCCCTGATAAGAAATACGTGCCCCCATCTAGGGCCTCATCTTCACTCTTCTTCAACCCCGATACTCCCCGATACATCTACATGATGTTAGGCAACATACAAGAAAGAAACATACCAGTTCACCAGGCAAAAAGCCTGTCTGTTCTGTCCCCATGGCTTAATATATGGTAAAACCAGCATGTGTTTTCATAACATGGAAAAAAATATATTGTCTGTCACTGTCTACATATCAAACTGCCATTAAAGGGACTACTACAGGGCTAGCTGGCAACCCAAAATGATACCCCCAAAGTGAGGGCAAACTTAGATTTCACCCTCAAGCAATGTGCCACAGTCTAGATTACAGCCTCATTGCCATCCAAGCTCTGTAGAAACTCAAGCCAAAGGTAGCACTCAGTCAACATCTGGACATACTGGTATCACTGGAGTATGTAACTGATAACATGTGTAGCAAATACCCCTAGAAGTGTATATGGAGCCAAGAACTATTTATTTATTTATTTATTTTGCATTCATATTCTGCCTTTCCTTATCTACATTGTCCTCCTTCTCTTATCTTCAGAACAACCCCATGAAGGATAAGCAGAAAGATAGGGGCTAGCCCATCCCGTTAGATTCTGGGCCTCACAAGTCCTGGTCCAATACTCTAACCACTACAACACACTGATTCACCAGCTGGAGACAGGCCCAAGGTATCTCACATGGCCTCCAAATCAGAAGAGGCGGAAACTTCACGGGTGCTATTTGCTTCCCCCCACAGCTCCTTTCATTGTATTCTAATGAACCAGTTTCTAGTAGCTTAATCACGAACCAGCTTCCCCCAACTTGGTGCCTTCCAGATGTTTTGAACATCAACTCCCATCAGCCCCAGCCAGCATGACTAATGGTCAGGAATGCTGGGTGGGCACCAGGTTGGGAGAAGCTGCCCTAAATCTTCCAGTGGATCAAATAAGCTTCAACCATTGACTGCCATTTTAATTCTAACCCTGCTGGTGGCTCAGCCAAACTTCTTCTTGCCCAGTGGCTTCAATTAGCTTGGACTTGCTGCCTTCACCCACCTACACTCAGAGCCTCCAGGAGCCCCACAGGCCTCTATTGAGACAGGAACCTGACAGAAAAGGTTTTCCCATGCCCCTCATTTGCCAGTGCCTACCACTGGCTCAGATGACCAGGCTTTGAATATAAGAACATAAGAGCCATGCTGGATCAGACCAAGGGTCCATCTAGTCCAGCACCCTGTTCACACAGTGGCCAACCAGCTGTCAACCAGGGACCCACAAACAGGACATGGTGCAACCCATGTTTCCCAGCAACTGGTGCATATAGACGTACTGCCTCAGATTCTGGTCCTGATAGCACATAGCTATCAGAACTAGTAGCCATTGATAGCCTTCTCCAGGAAATTATCCAACCCCCTTTTGAAGCCATCCACATTGGTGGACATCAGTACATCTTGTGGTAGTGAATTCCATAGTTTAACTATGCGCTGTGTGAAGAAGTACTTCCTTTTATCTGTCCTGAATCTCCTACCAATCAGCTTCATGGGCTGACCCTGGTTTCTAGTATTATGGGAGAGGGAGAAAAATGTCTCCCTATCCACATTTTTCAACCCATGCATAATTGTGTACATCTCTATCATGTCTCCCCTTTGAAACCCTTGTGGGCTGGTGAATCTTGCTTACCTGCACAAGTCTGCCCATCATAGGTTTCACACACCCACTCATGACATTCACACAGTGGCCCGTAGTATTTGCCTGGTTCAGTCACTTGGCAGATGCAAACCCCACAGTCACATTGGCCTCTGCCGCTGCACAGTTTTCCACCGGGGATTCGACACCTGCGCTCTGACTCAGACTGTGACAGCCTGCAAGATGAGGTGCTTCCCAAACCACTCCTGCAGGGAAGGAGACAACGAGTTGCAAAAGGAATCAAAACCAGTGATGGAGGAGCTGCTGCTGCTGCTGTGGGGTCTACTTACCTAACCCATTGTATTGATCAGTCCATAGGCTAATTTGGAACCAAACTCAGGAAATCTATATTTTAGACCCCCTTTTTTGCTATTAGAAATTGCATATATTTGGGGTTATAAATAATACTGAGATGAAGCAGTTGCAGATCAAACTCTGTGGAATCTCACAGTAACAGTGAATTATAGTGGCAAAATCCACACCAAGATGCTAAATACTTTCTTGGAACAAAACCCAATGCGATTTGAGCAAAAGCTCCAGGGACAACATCTGTGCAAAATGAAGGAGGAATCACCATGCTAGATAATATTAATTTATTATGTTTCTATGCTGATTAACGCAGAAAAAGAGAGGCACAGACTAAGCAGAGCAAATATCAGTGAGGGGGTGGGTGAATTGCAGAACGCCAATCAGAAGGGGAGAAGAGATTTCTTCCTGCCTTGGGGACAAGCTGCTAGGCTGCAACTAGGGCAGATCTACACATCGTCCTCGATGCGCCCTCCCTGCGCCACAAGCTGCTTCAGAGCACTGCACTCCGCCCAGTGTGGATCAAGCCTCGGAGGCTCTGCCCACGTTCTTGCCACCGCCACCCTTTCATCCCAGCCGGTCTCAGGGAGGGAGGAGGGAGGAGGGAGGGTTGTAAACAAAAGGTAGCAGTTGGAAATCACTCTCCCAATCGCTGGCTTTTGTTTACAACCCTCCCTCCTCCCTCCCCGGGATTGGCCGGGATGAAAGGGCGGTGGCGGCGGCGGCACAGACAGAGCCTCCAAGGCTTGATCCACACTGGGTGGAGTGCAGCGCTCCGAAGCAGCTTGTGGCGCAGGGAGGGCACATCGAGGACGACGTGTAGATCTGCCCCTTAGGTTCAGTCAAAAAGCTTCTCCAGCCATGGTTTCATTTGATTATTGTCAGGCTGGTTCACACTGTCCAATTCCTCCATATGATCTTGTACGCAGGTACACAACTGCATGAAGAAAAGTCCCGTGAACTAAGCTGTACATATGGGGATTCAGCTGTTATTTTCATAATGCTGGGGAGGGGGCAAGAATGCCGCAACACAGAAATGGGTGCAAGCAACCTGTGGATATCGCCTGGTTCACATTATTCTTTCCTTCTGTATGGGAGAATCTGGCAGAGGCCCTTGGATAATCCACTGTCTCTTAGCTGCACATGCACTACCACTTGAATCACACTCCATCTACTAATAGGAAGGACAGCACCTTCATGGGGATGCTCAGAAAATATAAGAGGTATGGAAAGACTGATATTCCCACCATGCCATAGCGGTATAATGTGATCTGTACATCTGTGAAGCTTAGAACCTAGCAAATAGTTTTGTGCAGGTTGCCCAACTAGCTCATGGGTGTCATCTCTATCTTTGACAATACATTAATGTACTGGAGGGGAAGATACAGCCTTGCAAACTTTTTCCAGATCAAGATATCCCTTACTATATTGAAAATTACTGGGAGGGGGGGTTATTATTTTAACTCATCAGGTTATCCCCCCCCCCCCCATAATTTCCTGGATTACAATGCCTGGAATTAAGGGATTGAACCCAGCAGATGACATGACCAAGATATATGCTTTATCAGCATGTTAGATCAAATCAGACTCTGGCTGTTCTTCTTAAAGTAGAGAATTAAATATTTTCCTACTCAGGGTACTGGAATGGAGCAGAGCTCAAACACAAACTGTCAAGTTGCAAATGCCAGACCGTGGAATGTTCAACATTTTTTACACACATTGCTATGCATCTTAATGGGAGTTTATAACTGTAGCGGGAATGTGTGCATTTCCCCCTCCTTATTGTTTTTCGTAGGTCAAGGGCAAAATTGGTCCAGGGTACTAGACATCCACAAAAAGCTGCTTTCACTAGGACTATGAGTGCAAGTGGAGAAGTCTAAGCTGGTATAATATTTGTGCAATTAGAGGTTATTGGGAACCCAGGAAAACAAATTCAACACATTCCCACAAGATCCAATTTGCACTCGTGGGGGTCAAATTCAAAATTCAAGGCACACCTCTGCCTAACCCCTCTGATCTGGTACAGTTTATGAATCATGCACATCTGCGGTTCACTGTCAAAACGCAAATTACACATGCAGCTTTCCTTCTGCACTCATATGCGATTTTTGCTTAATTTTACAGAAGCAAGCAGCAGGTTGAAGAAAAACACACACAGAGAGACCTCTTAACACCACTTTCTCGCCACAACCTGTTGCCCAGATCCCTAAAGCTAATTGCTAAACAAAACAAGGGAGCTTAAAATCCTAGCTTACCGCAGGGACAAGGAGAAACTTTGTGGAATAGCCGGCAGCAGGACAAACCGTGAAGACAGGAGCAGCATCAAGCTGAGGAGCCCTTGTGTATACATGGTTAGAATCCCAGGGCAGCAGTAAATGAGGAGCCCTCCTCGAGAGTCCGAAATACAGACAGACCTGGAAGGCTTATAGGAGTTCCGAGCTGGCCAAAACCGGCTCCTTCCCCCTGTGCTCCACCAAGTGCCTTTGATTAGCTGCCTGGAAGCTGGATTTGGGCAGCATCCTGGAAGGAAAGGCCAGTGCCAAACCCCAAAGTTTACAGTCTAGGCAGGGAAGTAATTAGAAACAGTTGTACGGCCAGATGGTTTATTTTGACATAATAACATATCCTGTTCACAGTTTTGAGCAAATGGTCTCATTTTCAAAAGACAGGAACGGTAAGTATTTGAAGAAAGTACACGCGAGTGAACTTTGATTCATGGAGGTTTTGAGATAATTGCAGCATAGTGACTGGGGAGAAATATACATTATTTGTCAGCCTTGGCAGAAAATGCTAATAACGCTTTCCATCTATATCTGAGTATGATGTTAAGAGTTCAGGTGAACACTTCAAATTCTTCAGGCTAGCTAGAAGAAAAAAGAAAGACAAGGAACAGGTCTATTTCCCCTCTCTCCCTCTTTGTTTGCAAAGTCAGAATGTTTTAAGCTGTCCAGGTTGACCTTCAGAGTTGTCAAGCTGACAGCAACTGCAGTGTCAAACCACTGTTCACCTGCTCATTGTAAGCAAGTTACCTAGTTTTCACACACTATTGTTACAATTAGATAGATTTATATACCGCTGAATATATTCAAAAACATTTCTAAGTAGCAGCAAACCCAAGCTTGCCACACTTGGCTGGGAACTGTAGCCAGGTACAATAGGCAAGATTTGCAAATACATGTTTGGTACATTTACATGGAAAATCTCTTCGTCATACAGCAAAAAACAATCTGTGACGCAGAATGCGGCTCAGCATGTGTGCCTTGTTTTGAAGGAATGAATGTGAAACCCTGAGGGCACCAGCCAGACTAGGCCAGGCCAACTGCAATCAGAGGCTTGGGGGTAAATTAGACTTGGGGCCTTTTTAAATTAGCTATTTATAGCATGCTCATGACTGGCCACTCACAGACGTTAGTGGATAATTTTGATGACGACGTAAGCCCCTTGCATGTCTTCCACTCCTTCCCTCGGTTATTCCGTTGAAAAGTAAACCTTGGAAAACCTGATTCTTCTGAAATGTGTTGAGATTTCCTGGTGTGTGCAGTCGAAGTTGTGCTACAAAATGCCACTAAAGGGTGCTGTCCCATTGAACTATATGAGCTGGGAGGTTTTAAATTACAGGCCATGTGGTTGCTGATCTCTTTCCATGTAATTCAGCTCGTTTCAAATGTTGAAGAGAAGCAGGAAGCAAAGCAATGTTAAACAAACATGATTTCCCTTTAATCTATAGGGCTTCAATATGTGAAATGCATAGCCACATTTCCCATATCTGGTTTTTCTGTGGTAAATAGCAGCTGGGGGAGGCACTCAGGATCACAACTATGGGGACAGAGGGGTCAATTCTTTCGTCCTATGCTGCCATCCTGAGAAAACAAAAATCTCCTTGACTCGAAACTGCTATTTGCAGAAGGGAAGCTGCTATTAGCACCAAAAGCAGCTTCCGTCCAATGCAAACAGTAACGAGGTGATTGTCAGGATTGCTGGATGGGAGGAAACGGCTAACCTCTCCTCCACACAAACTGTGATCCTAATCCTGTCCCCACTCCCGTGATCCTATTAAACAAGGAAAAACTAGATTCACTATTTGCCATTTAGTATTTCATGTATAATGGCATATCCTTTCACTCGAAACCTCCAAGTGTCAGTGTGGCAGTGCCTTAATAGAGATACCTTGCCAAACCATGGCTTGAGTTTCCAAATGAGCAATAGGCAAGTTATGATTTGAGGACAGACATGGGAAACATCTGGCTTACAGGTGGATATAGACCATATGGGTTCCCCAGGAGTCACCAGCTTCTTCTCCAGCAGGCGATTGGAAAAAAGAAATTATCCCCGCTGCACTTCCTGCCCCAAGGAGGCTTTTAAGCAGTCAAAGTCCCGTGTCTGAAGCATTTGGGGGGATGCTGCTGGGGAGGGAATGGCTAACCCTCGCCTCCCTGAATCCTATGAACCCCCCTCCCTCAAAATTAGCTTGGCCCGCGCTACAGTCAGGGTTTTGAAGGCTCTATTGGTGCCAATGGAGCCGTTTAAAAAGCTTAGAAAGCACTGCTAGGGAAGGAAGGCCTCACCCTCCCCTCCCAAAAAAACTGCAACTCCCCTTGAAAAATCCCCCGTATTTTACAGCGAGGCTTTAAAATGCCTCAAACGGCACTAATGGAGGATTTTAAAAAGTATAATTGCCACGCAGGAAGGCATTTTCAGGAGTGGGGAGTGTGTAATATGCCTGTGTGTATTCAGTGTGAAAATAGACAAATGTGTGAATGAATGGGGGGTGTCTGAGTGTGTGTGAATGGGAAATGGGCAATTATGTTGGGGAGGCAAATGCTAGCAGTGGGGTGACCTGTCAACTTTGGGATGTAACACCCCCCCCCCCCCAGTTGCCTGGAGCCTATTTGGCTATCAAGTCAAAATAGGTTCCCCGTGCCTGGTTTAGAGCTCCTTGTCTGCTTTCATTTTCTGTTCCCTCAGTTTAGTTTCACTAGTTCATAAATTCTCCAGGTAGAACAATCAAAAGACCATTTTTATAGCAAGTCAGATACCATGTCAAAACCACAGTCTGCAAATTCACTTCAAAAAGAGGTTTCTGATTTTAGTTTTAATGGCAGGACACAAACTATGGTTTGTCAATTCAGACATCACACCAAATCATATCTAAGCTTCATTATTAACCATAATTTGTTGTGATATCTGAGTTAAGCCTACTTGTCTCAGTTCGCTTTTGCTGCACCGCAGCATTTATCCAGATGCCAGAATTATGGAAGTTGAAATCTGTCAATGCAATGCTAAGATTTCATCGCCCTGAAGCTTTAAACAGCTTTTTTAAATGCACAGATCTTTATATTACAGCTGTCCAGTACAGATAATAAATGGTGGGTGAGAAAACATTACAGATGTTAGCTTTACATCTCTGACTCAGACAGATGTAACATTTCCAGTAAGTTTAAAAATAACTCTTGATATAGCCAACTGTGAACTCAGTGGGACAGTCTTTATTCCTGGTTTTTGTTTGTTTGTTTCTAAGTCTTAATCACTGCCAATGTCCTTTTTAGAACTTTTATTAGCAGTGAACAGAACTTCTTTACTTTTAGCTGTGTTATTGAGGTGGAGCAATGAAATACTATTATCAGTTTTCTGTACTAAAACGCAGGCTTGCAAATAGGATTCCAGAAGTTACCATCCCACAAACATGTTTTACTTGCTCATCTGCCAGTACTCACACATTCTTATATTTTCCTCCCTAACACACTGATGGATTGATATGGGGGGAAAAGTGGGGAGAGGAACTGTGCCGCCACAGCCTCAAACACTAGGCCTAGATGAGCACACCCCTCTCAGGCTAAGCCCCAACACTTAAATACCTGGGGGAAGGGTAAAAGACAGACCACTTTTCCCTTATAGCAGATGGGAAAAGGGTGTTAAGGGTTTTTGAATAAGGTTCTCCTGTGAGTATGTTGGTTGAAGGTGTAATGATATGTGTTTCTTTATTATACTGATAGGGCAGGTTACAAAGCCAAGCTGACATGTGGTTTGTGGTAGCAAAAATAAAAGAAAATATTTATTGTTGTTAACAGTCTTTTCAAATCAATTTAAAACCTGCCTATTCTTAATACTTCAAACAATCTTGTTAATAATAATCCTAGGTATTTATAATCTCTTCACACACTCTTGACTAGAACACACACAGCTATCATCCACACAACTACCCTCCACCCAACCAAGACAATAAGACAATCCAAAACACTCCCTCACACAATATATACTCCTCCCCCTCCCTTTCCCAGCATCATCAGCCACACCCACTCAGTCCAACATTCAGTACTCTCCAAACACACTAACTCAGACATACTTAAGGAGACAGAAATGTGGGGTATCCTTATAGGAACCATTTCCCTTCCAATTTAAAAGTCCTCCCCACTTAGTTATCTAATCACAAACAAGCCTGCTAAAACAGCAAAGAGAAGTTGATGAGGAATTATTTTGCTTCACTCAAGGGCTTTTTGCAAGGAACTCATAGTCAATATATTTATTGCACCCTTATCTTGTGAGCTGGTACTCAAATTGTGAACAAGTACAAGATGATCTGTGGTGGGAGAAAGTAATTGGGATCCAACCCTCAGCATGCATTTACACAACAAATGATTCAGGGAGTTGATGCACCCATGTAATGAAAACAAACAATTTAGTCCAAATAGTGAAAGATGCTCTAAAATGTACTTTTATGTTTTGTTTCCTGTAATTTTGCACTTAGGATATGCTGGAAGAACAAGGTTGCAAAAAGTCTTTCATTTTAATACACTTGAAGTTTTGTTGCTAGGTCTCTTTGTGTTACATGGTTTATTTGATGATCTAAAGATTTTACAAATCTAGGGCTGATCTGACCAAAGTTAAAACACTCTTCAATCCCACTGATGTCAGTGACAGACGTTTGTGCACTTTGATCCTGGAGCAAGACCAGATGCAAATGAATGCATATGATTGTCACATGCTTTGAATTGTAACCTGCTTTGAGGTCCAGGCTTGGAAGGAAAGCTGAATATACATTAAAATAAATCACCTGTCAAGTGCAAGGTATTTCTTCTAATGACTGATTAGATTAGCTGATGTAATATTGTGCAAATAAAGACATTTAATCTTTATTAACATTATTACTTCCCCCCCCCCCCCCCCACCGGCAATGTCATATCAAATGTGGACTTGCACAAACTCTCATTGACTGGTGTAGAATTAAGATTTTGCTGTGGAGTCTCACTTTCCAGCTGTCAGTTCTCATAAGGAGATGGTAGTGCCCACAGCATAATTCTGCCTAGTAGCAACATATTCCTAGGAATAAGATGTAATGGAAAGAAGAGAAGTATGAACTGCACTGCAAGATATTGTTTATGCATAAGCCTACATGTCAGTAAATATATTTTTCTGCTAATATTTTTTGGAGGCATTAAAGGGTCACTTAATGTCATGGTCCTTCTAAGACCTTCAAACTTCACTCTAATTGGTAAACTGGTTTGGATCATAATATCTAACAGCTAAAATGCAAAAAGCTTAATTAGACAAGAACGTGCATCTGTTTTGTATCCTGTAAAGTGACTTGTACTGAGAACATTTAGATCTGCATGCCACTGTGATGTTCAGCTGCTGTTGAGATCCTTGTAAATAAAAGATTGTAAGTAGTTGTTTATAAAATGCCATAAAAGAAGGTAAATAGACTTACAGTTATGTTGTAACTAGGTAAGCATAAGGGGGGGAGTTCATGTGTGAGTGCTGATTAGATGGTGGTGGGGGAGTGCCTGGATTGGCTGGCTGTGTGAGAGTGTCTGTGTAGATATTTGTGGGAGCTGACAGGAGAGTGTGAGGGAGAGAGAGAGAGAGAGAGAATTGTTGTTGACTGGATTAGAGACTAGGAAAGACCAATGTGTTTTGTTATTTTGGTGGAACTAGATTGTGGGAAAGAGTGTAGGGTAGTTTAGAGTGGGTAGAGTAGGCAGGAGAAACATAGAACGTGAGAGTTTCTATTGTAAATGTTATAAACAGAAAGTACTGAAACCATAACGCATTGTGCCTGTAACCAATACAAGTATATACCTGAGGAAACCATCACGCTTATTGACATACATATACTTCTGTTAATAAATCTTATTAATTACAACTGGTGTGATCATTGGAAGTGTACCTGAAGAAGGTACTGGAAGCAGCGGACAGAAGAAGGGGGATTTGAGGACTAGGGTGCTGGGCTGTGGAGCCATGGGGCCTAAAAGAATAAAGGCGAGACGGGAGCAGCAGCAATAGCCCTAAACCCTCAAACACGTCGTAAGCACGGGGGGGGGTTAAAATAAGCCCTGAGTGCGAGTGGCGTGGACAGCCCTGTTGTGTAGCCTGGTGAGTGTCACAGGTGCAGGCAGAGCGTCACAGCCACTTACGTTCCTTGTATAAGTATTGCTGTTTGTAGGATGAACCCTCAGGTTTCCAAAAGCTTCCCTCTTCTACACAAATATTAAAGGCACAGAAACTCTGTTTATCTTTCTCATAGATATCTATTTTGCTGTGTGAACATACATTCTGAGCTCACTTCTAAGGCTTGCCAACATGTCTATGTGGCAAAAACAGAGAAATATACAATCTTCACACATGAGTTATACATTTTCACCACCTAAACCATGATTTTGTCAAATAGGGCCACTCAGAACTTGAGATGTACTGACTGCTCTGTACTATTTATTATTAACATATTAATTTATTTATTTATTTCATAATATTTATATACCGCTCCCCATCCAAAAGATTTCAGAGTGGTGAACAACAAATAGAATAAAAGAATAATACCATATTAAAAATTACTATTTTTAAAAGAAGAAAATTCTGATAAAACCCGAGTTCTGGTAAAACCGTGGCTGGTCATTGAAGGAAAGCTTCCTGAACCAATGACATTTTCAGGAGGCACTGGAACCAATACAATGTTGCCGCCTGCCTGACCTCCAAGGCAGGGAATTCCACGGGGGGGGGGGGGGGGGTCACCACACTGAAGGCTCTTCTCCTGGTGGACTCCATTTGGACCTGACCTTAGTGACTGGGCTTGGTGGCAAGGGAGAAGGTATCCTGGTCCCAAGTTATTTATATACCACTGTATCTGATAAAAAGCCTTCAAGGCAGTAGACTAACATGGTATATGACCTTCCTGTGGTTTCTGCAATGGCAGACACCAAAAATGTTCTATGACTACAGCTAAAGACCAGCTTGAAAGCCACTGAAACCCATCCTGGTAAAATGGAATGAGTGGAAGTACCTTTATATGGGCCTCCAATATTTCACAGGTGAAACTAAAGGGATGCGTGCTCTAATTCAGTTTATTTATTCATTGCGATATCAAGGATCATGCCCAGAACTTCCATCACCCTTCTACACACAATATTATACATTGCTGAAGGCTTCTATTCCATTTGCTGCATGCTCTAGCCTCCTATTTAAGGTATTAAAGGTATACTTGAACACTAAGTTGTCGTGCAAAATGAAATGCATGTGTCCTGAAGACAGGAGAGAATCCCAGGACATGGTCTGAAGGCACCTGAGGCAGCCACCTTGCTGAAGATAAGCAGATCTGGGTCCGTTCAGTGCTTGGAGGGGAGACCACCTTGAGTTCTACAATGTAAGAAAGATGAAATATAAATATACATAGCTAAAAATAAGATGCAGTAGTTTGCCAACTAGAAATCTATTTATTTATTAAGAAAAATTTGGAGTGGGGTGTGTGTGTTAAATCCTAAAAATGACAATAATTCTAGTAACTCACATTAACTAAAAACTTAACAAGTCATCCACAAAAAGGTAAACAAAAGGATGGTAGAGGGAGAAGACAAAATAGGTACAGCCATTTGACAGGGACTAAGAAACAAAGGCAGTTGTGAGCACACACCCTTATTTTATGCTGTTTCATAAGCATAATTAGTTTTAAAGTACCCACAAATATAGATACAAACCGGACCAGACTTAGCATAAAATAAAATTAAAAAATTGTGTTGGGCACCCATTATGCACCGTAGACTGAAGGCAGAGCTAGACATTAGTAACTTTTCTACACTAGGCTGTTAATTGCTATATCTACTTTCGGTTTTGTTACAGAACTGAGATCCAAGCTCTACACAAAAAGCTTTTCCTTTCCTGCTTTTGCTCTACATAGCCTCTAGGTGGAGCTATGCTGTAGCAGAATAATGCAAATACACAAGTAGAAAGGGTGCTTTCAGAAATAATACTCAATTTCCCCCATTCTAAAAAAAAAAGGGGGGGGGGAAGTGTTAGTGTTCTAAAAAAGCAGAAGCAAAACCGGAGGATCATGTCATCGTCTAAAAAACCCATAAACAACTGTGAATAAGGAATCACGAGCACACAATAAATGCTTCATGTTGAAAAGCTCTAGGATTGAAAAAGACATATTCCCACGCTCACACTTACTGAATAAGGGGGAGGGAGGCATTTGCGAGATATGATCAGAGGGTGGAAGGAGCAGTGCTTAATTTCTACTGTGAAATTGCCCCCTGCAATTCTCCCCTCTGACAATTTCTCTTCTCATATTAGACTTACTTCCAATTTAGGAGGTTGACTTGGCAGAACTGTTGGGCAGACACCACCCTCCCACCTGCTGTTTCTTCACTGCAAATTGCCTCCCTCCTCCATGTTTCCCTAGTTCTACCCTGAGAAGTCAGTTTCCAGATGCTAACAGTTGTGGCTGACTGAGACAAAACTGACAGGCACTCTTCTGGTGCTTCAGAACTACATCACTTTCTCTTCACCTACTAGAGGCCAAACTACATGTTCTATGGAAAACATGTGAAAATACATGCAAAACACTTGCTTAATATTCCTATATCGTCCCTCAAGCCAGCTGTGTCCAGTTATTTAACTTAAGTGAGGTGACAACACCCTTGGGAGAAAGGTGGTGGGGGGAGGGAGTCACAGAAATTGCCCACTCACCTTCAATCTCTTGGTACGGTAGCATGGTGGGAAGGACTGCTTCTGCTGGGTTCAGTCCCAACTGCAGAACCTACTGAGGTAAATACGAGCCACACTGCCATTGTCACCAGCTGCTATTGCTCCTCATCGTTGCTACCACTTGCTTATGTGCATTGGCGTGTGCACGGGGTGTGCCAAGTGTGCACAGGCACACCCTAATTTCCTAGGGCTAGTGGGTCTTTCGACAGTGTGCTCAGCAAGCCCTCAGCCCCCCATCCCACACCTGGGAAACGGAGGTGGGCTTTGGTTCTGCCCGGCGGAGGGAGTGAGGGGAGGCCCGGCCCAGCCTCTTCCTCCTGCTCCTCACCACCACCACCAGTCTGGGCGACCCACGTGCTCCACTAGCACCCGTTGGCCCATCTCAGCGCTGGCAGAGGAAGGACTAGCGACAGCTATGGCGCCCTGGGTCCTGGAGCCAGGGCAGCGAGGGCGAAGGCCGGAGCTCAGCGCAAGGCAGCAGCGGTGGTGGCAGTTCCCCTCCTCCTTCCCCACCCAGAGTTGGAGCGGGAGGAGGCCTCGGCGCCGCCCTGGAGGCAGGGCAGCAGAAGAAGGCTGGAGCTCGGGGCAAGGTGGCGGCAACAGTGGCTCCCCTCCTCCCTCCCCGCCTGGGCCCGGTGTGGAGCTGGAGGAGGCAGAGGCAGCAGCGCTCCCACACAGGTGGCCCCAGGTGCAGGTTCCACTCCTGCTGCTTTTCCACCCCTCCCCCACTGCTTCAATTGGGGGCATGGGGGTGGGAAAGGCCCCAATTCCCTTGGTGCACATCCTAATGAAATGTGCTGCGCACGCCTATGCTTGTGTGATACACAGAGAGCTAGTGAGCAGGTGATGCAATGATGAAGAGGAGGAGCAAGTCTGTGGGCCCCTACTGGGGTACGGGCCCTCAGCACCTAGTCCTGGTAATGGTGGGCCCACAGTGTCCTCTCATCTTTGTGTGCCACTTAGGTCCCCTCTACAAGATTTCACTTTGATGCCCGGTTGCCTGATTACGTGCATATTCACGAGAGGCAGTGAAGCGCATTACAGACTGTATGAAACACACTTTAAAGTTGTTGACATGCGGAGAATCGCATGTTTACATGGCCATAAGGCGCTTTAACACCCACAGTAAATTTTAAATCGCTATTTAAGGCTGCCTCTACACGAGAGGTTTAAAGTTCTTTCAAGTCTCATTAAAATTTTTACCTCTACATGAGCGGAGCACAAATCGGGAGTTGAGGCGCGTTAGCTATCCGATTATGCGCATTATCGAATGCACGTTAAATAGCGAGTTTTATTTTGCTCCAGCATTAACTACTTTTAAAGCACATTTCAAACAACCGGTTAGGCCACCAGTTGCACGCTCAATTTCCTCCTGCGTACAGTCATTTACCATAAAGCGCTTCTGAGAAGATGCGCATAATCAGAGAACCAGGCGTCAAACCAAATTCTTGTAGAGGGGGTCACGCATTCGATAATGCGAATAATCGGAGATAAAATGCGCCTCAACCCCCGATTTGCGCTCCGCTCTTGTAGAGGTAAAATCTGTAATGCGCCTTGAAAGAGCATTAAATCGCTCTTGTAGAGGCACCCTTAGAAAGAGAGGCTTAGTACAGTCTTTCAGAGGGAAAAGGCAGGCAAGTGCTTGGAGGCAGCTGTTCCTTGCAATCATCATGTGCCCCGCAGGACCACAAAGCCACCGCAAAACAGGCGGGGGGAGGGGAGCTGATCCTGCAAGAAGCTGTCCCTCCCCCCTCTCTGGGTGATGGAGCAAGGAATATTGGGGCCACTGGGCCCAATCCACACTGCTGCCCTCTCTCCCCATCCCGGGAGGGCACGGGCAACCCACTGGAGGTTTGCCATTTTCTTTGGCTCTTTCTCTCTCTTTCTGAGTGATGCGGCAAAGAGGACTGGATCGGCGGCGAGGCACGCGGGCAAAAGGAGCCGAGGCCACGTCGCCGAGGCCACGTCGCCGATGTCCACCTCCACCTGGAGCCGTCCCTGTAATCCTGCCTTTAGCAGAAGGCACCGTCTGCGCGTGTCATCTCTCGCTCTCGCTCTGTGTGTTCGCGCCGGTGGATGCTCGCGGGGAACAGCTGTTGCTGGGAGACTGGAAAGGCTGCAGCTCCAGCGAGCGAGAAGAAACCTGCTACCACCGCTCGCCGCTCTGATCCCCTTACTGCCGGGCGCAGCCGCTTCTTCTTCTTCTTCTTCTTCCTCCTCTCCTCCCCCCCCCCCCCAACCCACGTCTCCGGCTCACGCCCTCTCTGCTCACCGACGACGCGGGGAGGACAACTTCAAAAAAAAAAAAACCCAACCCCAACCCCAACCAATAGACTAAGGGGCCAGAGCAGCATCCCGATCCCATCACGCCATGAAGGGAGAGGCAGGCGGTAGGTTGCGGGCTGGCTGGCTGCGGTCGGTTGTCTTCCTATATATGATATGATCCTACTGCTCCCCCTTCCTTTATCAATAATAACAATAACAATACCGCGTAGCTGCAGCTACTGCTGCTAAACCGGAACAACTGTGGAGGCGGCTTCTTTGATCCTGGCGGTCTTTGCAATTCTTCGGGGCTGGAGGGAGGCTGTGCGGGTGGGGGGGGGGGGAAGGCTGGCGCAGCTGCAACTGCAGGAGAAGGAGGCCTGTCGCCTTGTTTTGGTCGGGGGTGATATACCCAGGCAAGCTCTTTACCTGGGGCCTGAACGGCGCAATTTCTGTCCACCTTCCAGGGAAGGGGCCGGGTGGGAAAGAGGAATCTTCCTCGCTTGCTGAAGGGTCGATTCGAGAACTCCCTGAAAATCCCTTCCCCTGATTTGGGGTGGGTGGGTATGAAATCCAGCAGAATCTGGAAGCCACATTGGCAGCGTGGGAGAAGTTGAGGGGAGGGAATGGTTATGTATATGGGGATCGAAAGGAAGAGGCCATTGGTCTTCATTTGGAGATACATTCAGCACACGCGCCCCCACACACAAACGCCCATTTTGCACAGGTGCCCCCTAAAACAGAAAGTGGGCTGGTCTGTTTGTGTAGTGGGGTCTTGTGGGCTTCTTGGGCCTCCATGCCTCTTTGTCAGACCCCTAGGCCAGGGCGGTATTTAAAATTGCCACCTCTCCTTGGCATCATCATAGGGAGCGTCAACAAAAAGTCCCCCCCCCCCGAAACAGGAAGTCAGGAGGGTTACACTCTAGGCCACTTGTTTGCACTTACCATCTGAAATCAGATCCAGGGCCTCCTTCTCTAGAGCCCAGGAAATTACAGCACTCACAGCTCTTGATGAGAAAATTCTCAGTGGGTGCTTCTAGACAGAGGGCTGCAACGCTACCTGTGAGAAGGCATTGTGCGCTTCCAGACGAGGCTTTGATCGCGCCATCGCCTTGCTTCATTCACGGAGGTCTGGACATTGTCTTCCAGTCGTTGTCCTTCCGTGTTTTCTTGCCACTTTCTCTTTTTTCTTATCACGGAAAATCCCTGAAGGAGAAAAAGATGAAATAGCTGCACAGTGCCTTCTAATTGGTAGTGTTGCCAGTGTCTGCTCCCACCCCTGCTTCACCCCCATTTAAACATCCCAGTGTTCCTTGGGGAAAATCACGACACTTAAATTGAATTCTCAAAATGGGGGGAGGTAACGAGCAGGGCTCAGTCCTGGGACCAGTGGTCTTCAACATTTTTATTAACGATTTGGACAAGGCGGTGCTGGGAATGCTTATCAAATTTGCAGATGACACAAAATTAGGTGGGATAGCTAATACCCTGAAAGACAGAAACAAAGAGCTAATACCCTGAAAGACAGAAACAAAGTTCAAAGTGATCTTGGTATGCTGAAAGGCTGGGCTGAAAACAACAGAATTAAATTTAATAGGGATAAATGCCAAGTTCTACACCTAGGAAAAAGAAATAAAATGCACCGTTACAAGATGGGGGATACTTGGCTCAGCAATACTACAAGCGAGAAGGATCTTGGAATTGTTGTAGAACACAAGCTGCATATGAGCCAACAGTGTGATGTGGCTGCAAAAAAGCAAATGCTATTTTGAGCTGCATTCATAGAAGTATAGCTTCCAAAATGTGTGGGGTAGTGGTTCTCCTCTATTCGATACTGGTTAGGCCTCATCTTGAGTATTGTGACCAGTTGTAGGCACCAAGAAGGATGCAGACAAGGTGGAGGGGATTCAGAGGAGGGCAACGAGGATGATCAGGGGTCTGGAAACAGAGCCCTATGAGGAGAGACTGAAAGAACTGGGCATGTTTAGCCTTGAGAAGAGAAGATTGAGGGGAGACATGATAGCACTCTTCAAATACTTGAAAGGTTGTCACACAGAGGAGAGCCAGGATCTCTTCTCGATCAACCCAGAGTGCAGGACACAGAATAATGGGCTCAAGTTAAAGGAAACCAGATTCCGGCTGGACATCAGGAAAACGTCCTGACTGTTAGAGCAATACAACAATGGAACCAATTACCTACGGAGGTCGTGGGCTCTCCCACACTAGTGGCATTAAGAGGCAGCTGGACAACCATCTGTCAGGTATGCTTTAAGGTGGATTCCTGCATTGAGCAGGGGGTTGGACTCGATGGCCTTATAGGTCCCTTCCAACTCAACTATTCTATGGCTGGTTCGGATGACCTGATAAGCAACAGTTGATTAATTAGGCAATCATCCATTGCGTTGCTTATTGTGTCATCTGGCGGGAAGCAGACAACTGATGATGCACTATTTTCTTGAATTAAGTAGCTGTTGCTTATTGCAAGACCTGTTGCTTATTGTCATGTGGCAGGCTCCATTGCTTAATTTCACATGTTGAGTGCGCTATTTCAGAAGTCCATAGAGTCCTCTGGCAGGAGCGCCCCAGCAGAACTTGCAGTGGCTGATGGGATAGCCCTGGGAAGAGGGAGGGCAGAGCAACGGCCAGCCGGGAATTTCAGCAGCTCGACGAGGTGTGGGTCAACATGTCATCTGGGGAGTACCAACAGCATAATATACTGTGAGTTGCCTATTCCCCCCTCCGTTGACTAAAGTGTCGTTCAAACGCATACTATGATTCTATGAAGTATGTAGTTGTTCCCTAAGATCAGTTTCATTCAATACCGTGCAATCTGATGTACAACTTGTTGGAAGTAAGCCCCATTGAACTAAGTAAGACTTACATGCATAAAACCTTGCTGTATATGAGCTTCTCTCCCGCTAAATTTAACTGTGAGAACCGCCCAGAGAGCTCCGGCTATTGGGAGATTTAGAAATGTAATACATACATACATACATACATACATACATTTACCCAATGTTAAATATTTTTAATGCAGGAGAAGAGCCCATTTCCAATCAAAATATATTTATTTTTTGCTAATATTTGATTTACGTTTGCATTACAGATACACCTTCTGTGTAAAAACACCCTCTGGGTATATATGTCAGACTTCAAATTAATATTAGCGTTATGCCAATTTAAGCATCATGGCTTCCTCCGAAGATCTTTGGAAATGGTAGTGCTGAGAACAGAGTTCCCAGGTTTCTCTGGGAAAAGGGAAAGATTGTTACCCAAGTTTAACTTCCCAATACTATGGATGTTTAGTTGTAGTTAATTTCATTGTAGAGCCTATCTACACTACTGCTTTTAAACGGTTTATAACAGTTTTAAACCGGTTAATAACGGCTCTCTGTGAACACTCTTCGGTCTATCTCCCCCACCCCTTGCTGAGTAGCCCCATTAACAAGCTACTCCATCTTTAAACTTTCTGTTCCTACCAATTGAGTAAGTAGATGGTAAATAACCATTAGAGAGTGGGGCTTGTCAACGCAGTCAGTAGGGTTTACTCCTAAGTAGACATGTGCATGATTGCATTGCAAGCTGCATGTTTCAGTTGAAAAGTACACTGCCATTTATGAAGTGTATGCAAACATCTAGTCCACATGGGCATACACAGCATGAAGCTACATTTGGTTGTAGCCAGGGCAATTAAAGTAGATACACATAGCCATTTCAAATGTGATGATGAATTGTCTTAATCTGTAGCATGTTGTACCTGACTGGTAAATGCATGTATGTAATTTCATGTTTTGTTACAATTGAAGTCTCACAATTGAATGTATGAATTGACTGTTGAAAAGCATGGTGAGGTAATAATGATGTTCTACCTCCGATGTTAGAACTGTGGTGGCTCGTTCACATATACCAGTCATCACTTGATGATGTAGTTCTCAAGTGACTACACACCAACAGAAAAGATTTATCACTTGATAATGATTCAAACACAGTACCGTTTGAATACGTGGTTGATTGACATATTTGGCTGAGAATCATCAAGTATTGAGTAATGGAACAATAAAGGGCCTAGCAGTGGAGGAGATGGAGATAATATACTAAATGGCAAATTTAGAGATTTCTCATCTAGTTATATGCTAGTATATTAGCGTTATATAGCTTGGTCAGAAAACCAAGGCATGTAATTCCGTTTATGTATATTTCAAGTATGCTGGAGAGGGAATTGAGTTAGGTTGCCATATGTTCCTCTACTCCTCAGAAATGCTCTCACTGGATTAAAATGAGATTTGCACAAAGACCAAAGGAAGAGCATGCCCTTTTGGTATAATTATCTTTTATTTGCTCATTACCTTATTGCGACCTTCAGAATTGCTCAATCATAAAATATTCTCATTCAAAAATTCCCAGTTGCTGATTTGTGGTAGTTTTGAATGCACATCTTCCCGGCATTTCCACTTCCTGCTCCCTTCCTCCCTCCCTTCCCTTCCCTTCCCAGTTTGTTTTACGGCTTCCATGGGAACTGAATACTGGCATGGAAATATCAGATCCTTTCCTATAGAGTCAAGACTCTCAACACATTTCACACGATACAGAAACAATCAAGAAGGGAAAAACTCCTTCCTGGTTCTACTAAGACTCTAATGAGTTGTTGGGAAAATTTGGGGCTTGAATTAGAAACCTGTTTCCCTTAAACAGGGACCTAATTTACAGAGCTACATGGAAATCCCTTCAGGCACATCAGGATGTAAAAATCTGAAGTCTCAGCCCCTGTGATTGGCAATCAGTATGAAGCCTCCGGGTTGGCTAGGCCTGATAAAAATACTTGGAACCTGGCTTTCTGCCTTTGTCAATAAAGCAATGCCTAGCGCTCTTCAGGCTTCAGCTTATCATATTGGCTGTGTTTGCACCCAGGAATTTTGGCTTATTAAACCACAATGTTTTGTGTGAACTTTGGCTCTCATTCCCACAAATAATTACTGAGGGGAAATAAATCAGTTTGCTATTAGGGGACACAAGTAGGGTTTGCAATAAAAAGTTGCAGTGTGCAGTGCTCCTGTTCCCTTTCTCCCACAACAGAACACACTGTATTCTGTGGCCGTTGGGCATGGCAAGTGCTTTGGGGTGGTTCCCCCCCAAAGCTTTTTCTTCTACAAAATTTGAGGTTCCCCCAACCCTGCTGATCTCTCCTTCTTGTGTGTGGATAGTGTTGTTTTGGCTATAAAAGGATTGCCACGTTGACAATGAGTTTATTATTAGTATATATGATGGCTAGGAAAGAATGACCTAATTCAGTATCTCCCTGGAAGGTGAAAGGAACAGTACATAGGGTGACCAGATAAAATCCAGGTCAGGGCTCATGTAACTTTAACAGTTATAGAGAAAAGGGAATTTCAGCCAGTGTCATTTGTATGCATTTAGTTCCTGGTGAAATTCCCTCTTCATCACACCAGTTAAAGGTGCATGCACTATACTAGAGTGACCATATACAAAAGAAGACAGGGCCCCTGCAACTTTAACTGTTGTGATGAAGAGGGAATTTCACCAGGGACTAATTGCATACAAATGACACTGGCTGAAATCCCCTTTTCTCTACAACTGTTAAAGTTACATGAGCCCTGACCTGAATTTTATCTGGCCACCCTAACAGTACAGGTGAATAAAATATATATTAAAAAAGGGGTCATATTGTCAGTTGGGTACATAGAGTTAAGCTGCAAGGAGGGCTGTGTGACATCATAGTTATTTGTGTTATTTCTATCCATTGCATTGGCCTTCTTCAAAACATGTCCTTCCCCTTTACACAATGATTCTGACTTACGTTGCTCTGATTTTTAAACCCCCCATGGGTTGAAAACCTTCCTTGTGCTTTTGTCAGGTATTTTTCCTGTCTACATTTTGTTTTTGTTTTGTTGTTTTGCTTCTAAAAATAAACGGAAAGAGTGATATTTTGATTCACCCATTAAAATATGAGAATGCATTCCTATCCATTAAGCGGTGGCAATGTGCCCAAATGCATATCTATCTCTGACTCTTGCAGCAAATAAAATGCCTCAGCTGACAAAGAAAAGAAAGTATAAAGCTCTCCTTAAATGAAACAACATATGACCTGGCCTAAGGTGTAACCAGCTTCATGCAATCCAGAATCTGGTATCTGGATGCTTGTAAATGTAGAATGGAATGTTGTGATGATGATGATGATTATTATTATTATTACTATTATTATTTTGTATCCTGCCTTTTTCCCAATACTGGGACTCAAGGGGGAATGTTAATAGTCACCTGAATGTCATTTGCAGCATTCACTTGTGTATGTCCTAAAAGGAGAGGAATGATTCTTCATTTATTTTATTTTAGAACATTTATATTCTGCCAGAAAACTTTCCCAGGGTGTTTATAGTTAGGTTGACCATATGAAAAGGAGGACAGGGCTCATGTAACTTTAACAGTTGTGGAGAAAAGGGAATTTCAGCCAGTGTTATTTGTATGCAATTAGTTCCTGGTGAAATTCCCTCTTCATCACAACAGTTAAAGTTGCAGGGGCCCTGCCTTCTTTTGTATCTGGTCACTTTAGTATAGTGCCTGCACCTTTAACTGTTGTGATGAAGAAGGAATTTCACCAGGAACTAATTGTGTACAAATGACGCTGGCTGAAATTCCCTTTTCTCTACAACTGTTAAAGTTACATGAGCCCTGTCCTCCTTTTTATATGGTCAGCCTATTTATAGTAAAATATAAATCACAGGAATGCAAGAATGTACATATACAAATATTTCATAATAACAAATAAAATAGCAACATATACCTGTTTGGGGCACTCACCAAAGTTATTTGAGATTTTAAGCATTCACATGCTTAACATTCACATGTGAATGTTGTACTAGACGTGGGGCACTGTATGCTTTGGGGTTAAGGCAATGGCCCAGTTCAGGTGCTCAGTTCTCAGCTTGCTCAACCATGATCTTGCAGCTGGGAATGAGTAAAAGGACTACATACTCCTTTGCCTATCCCTTACCCTATTTTCTTCCTCAGCATTTACATCATTTACATTTACATAACCATTTACATTTACATCATTTATATTTACATAACCACAGTTAGCGGTTATGTCCAAAACATGGAGTGGTGATGCAGTTTACGAACCAGGAACTTAAACTAGAGCTAGAAGTTGATTTCAGTTCCTAGTTAATAAGCTGACTGTTCACCATATCAGATGTAATAGGTAGCTGTGGTTTAGTTAAACCAGGTGTAAGCGCTGAAGAGGAGAGGGGAGAGAAATGAGTGTGCAGGCCCTTGACTCCTAAACCAGGATTGAGCATCTGAACTGGGCCGTTTTGACCCTGTCGGCAGGCCTTGGTCTCATACGCTTAGTTGTGTCTCCTGGTCACATATACTTAGCTGTGTCTCCTGGTCACACATGCTCAGCTGTGTCTCCAGGCAGAGTCCTATGCTTAGGTGTGTTTCCTAGTCACATATGCTTAGCTGTGTCTCCAGGGAAAGTCCTGTATCATAGTTGCTTGATTCAGTCACAAATATCTATCTTGACTTCACTGGTAATCCATGTAACAGTTTACACTGTACTAGGGTGACCAGATAAAATCCAGGTCAGGGCTCATGTAACTTTAACAGTTGTAGCGAAAAGGGAATTTCAGCCAGTGTCATTTGTATGCAATTAGTTCCTGGTGAAATTCCTTCTTCATCACAATAATTAAAGGTGCAGGCACTATACTAGAGTAGGCTGACCAGATAAAATCCAGGTCAGGGCTCATGTAACTTTAACAGTTGCAGAGAAAAGGGAATTTCATCCAATGTCATTTGTATGCAATTAGTTCCTGGTTATAATCCCTCTTCATCACAACAGTTAAAGTTGCAGGCACTATACTAGAGTGACCATATACAAAAGAAGGCAAGGCCCCTGCACCTTTAACTGTTGTGATGAAGAGGGAATTTCACCAGGAACTAATTGCATACAAATGACACTGGCTGAAATTCCCTTTTCTTTACAACTGTTAAAGTTACATGAGCCCTGACCTGGATTTTATCTGGTCACCCTACACTGTACTTCTTGGTGGTTATTACTGCCAGGTGTGTGTGTGTGTGTGTGTGTGTGTGTGTGTGTTTGGCCAAAGAGAAGACAGGGGTTTGCTCTTCCTGGTATCCCTAGTAGGAGCTAAGAAAGAAGAAGTGTTGCCCCACTTGAGCATGCCCTTTAGCAACATGCAGTGATGGATAAGCAGTAAAAGGATGCCTGTTTCCATTGGCGCAGACTGCTAGCAGACTCTACACAGCCACAGCATCGCTGGGCTAATATCACACCAACCAGACTTGTACCCCTCTTATAGTCTGGGAGTGGCAGTCAGGAGGTGCGCAGCCCCTGCCTTCCTCCTTGGCCATTGGGAAAAGCAGCATCGAGAGCTGCATTGGCCATTGCTACTGATTTATTAAATGGCAGAAACATCTGGGAAGTGGAGGGTTATGATGTGACAATTAAGATGCCATGTTTAAGTTTCACAAATTATTAAATATATGATTTCTCTTTCAACCCTTTCTACTCAAAATATGAATTGCACTGATTATACCTTTCACAGACTAGTGCTGAGATATAAAACAGAGCAAATAGCTTTGTTTCTGTCCGTTAAAAAAAAAAAAGTGGTTATTCACAATTTTAACTGTTTAACTCAGACTGATTCTCTTGTTCCTCTTGTATTTCATTCTGTGAGGACTACTTCTGATATTAGGAAAGCTTTCCGTAGCACTGTTTGTCTGCCTGTTTGTTTTGTCCCTGTTATTTGGAAGCATATTAATTACCTGGTTGTTGTGGAGGCTTATGTAGTTCCACACATACATTCTCTGGCATGTATTTAACTTGCTTAGCAAATCCACCTTTTCCTGTCAAACTAACCTTTGTGGTATTTCTGTTCTGCGCACCACATCAGCGCAATTAGTCCTGGAGCACCTGCCAACTAGGCGGAAGCTTACATCCAGCTGCTTTATACTGAAATTGCTGTAGTCCATGGACAAACTGTTCAGACTCCTCAGCATGACACTACATGCCTTTGTTTGAGGGGAAAATGTTTTCCTTTCCTTAAGTTTCTTTATATGCAGGTGATGATATACAACACATTTTGGTTGTATGCAGGGGCTAAAATCTAGCAGGAGCACTGTTTTTAGCTGAACTGATTCATTTCACAATGGGCAGTATTCATTGCTCACCATTCGGGAGTGGGGCCAACGACTCTTCCATTCCGTGAGTGGCCATCTCCACCTATTCTGTTGCACAAGGGGTGCCCACTGCTTGTGGAATGGAGATTTGGCATTTCCAAGGGCAAACCCGGAAATGAGCAGAAGGACTTGTTTCTGGTATGGGGCAGGTCAGTGGAGCTTCCTTATGCGAGCTCTGCCAGTCTGCTCTGTTCTAGAAATGAGCATTTCTGTTTGCTTTGGGGCTTGCCCTTGGAAGGACTAAATCTCCTTTGTGCGAATGGCGGGTGCCGCTTGCGTAACAGAATTAGCAGGGCCAGCTCCTCATGGGTGGGCACTATTGGATACTGCACAATGTATAACTGCCCAGGGTTATTCCCATCATTTCTCATCATTGGCTATGCTGACAAGGGCTGGTGAGAGTTGCAGTACAATGATCTGGAGGGCAACAGGTTGCCCACCGCAGTTTAGTGTGTTATCTGAATCAGGGATCTTGGCTTGTCACTCCCAAACAAGCCAGGATCCATAAACCAAGAACAAACCTTGGTTTGCAATCCTGGCTTGTAAAGTGATTGACAAGCTGTGACCCCTGTTTTGGATGACACAATAAGGAAACCAGTCCCAGTGGGAGAAGCCAAGTGGCATTGAATGGGCTGCATATTCCCTGTGAATATGGCCAATATGTGCAAATATTTGGTATGTAATGAATCCCTATCTCAATCTGTTTATTGGCCAGCTGTATTTATTTGATTGGTACAGTGTTGCAGAATCAGATCCCACAGCTTTGGTAATTGTTTCCTGAATTTAAAACGAAAGCATGTTGGGAGTATGACGTGTTATAGTAATACAGCTGAGCAAATGTATTCTCCCATTTGTATGTGGGAATGTATGTTCTCTGTTGAAGAAAATGTACTTTGACATTCAAATTAATATGTAAATATGTATTTATTTTCATGTAGTTAAATGCTGCAGGGTATGTATCTCTCATTGTATGTTGTATACATATATAAAATCAGGGATATGAATCTGAGCAATCATTTCTCAACTGTGTGCAAAATAAAAGATCATGCTAGGAGAATACAGCAAAAGGAAAAATTCTAAAATTAGCATTTTTGAATTATTAAAAATGTTAAGTTTATCTCATTTTGTTTAATTTATTCTGTTAGATTTTGAGTTTGCTTGTGAAATATGTAGGAAGACAGTGTTGTCTTGTGTGTTATCGTGAACCAATATTGAACAAAAGCTGTAACTAATGTTGGAAGACATGGCCCCTGTTAAGTCAATACTCCTGTTATGTCGGTGAAGTCTTGATGGTAGGCTGGCATGCTGTGCTGACTTCTTTTTAAAAACACAGATACAGCATCAATTCTAAACATAAACATAAACAACAGATGGAGAAATGGGTTTAATTGTGATGGCTTCTCCCTTCAAGAGATGGTAGAAATTGTAGTTTTAGTTTGAAAAACTAAGCATCTCTAACAGAGTTAATGAAAGCACTCCCATAAAACTACAAAATCAGAGTTTCTTCTTGCAAGCTAAGTCACTTAAGTCACTTTTGTCTAAACATGCATAGGATTGCACCTTTTAACTGATATAAAATTGGTTTTGTGGTTATAATATAGCTATAGCCCTAGACATTTTGCAGCATCTAATGTTCTGATGCCCCAGTACAGCTAAGGAAATTTATGCACATAAGAAGACTTTTGTATGGCTATCAGTTTCTGGAGCTCAGAATTCAAGTGAAAACATTAAGGTTAGGTGTTGCATCAGTTGAGTCACTTCATAAAGTGACCAGATACAAAAGAGGACAGTGCTCCTGCACCTTTAATAGTTGTGTAGAAGAGGGAATTTTATATAAGAATACGGTAGTGTAAGGCTTATTACTTGAGATCTCCCAGGCTGAATTTTGCTCATTCTTGTTTTAAACTGAAGCTTGAGACGAGTAGACATGCAGAAAATTGTGAAAGCTCAAAAAAGTTCAGAGCTCAAGCTTTAATAACTATTAGTTTCCTCTGAGTCAAAGAGAAAGGGCAGACCCTTCACCATCTGGATGACAGACAACCTTGCTTGGCCAATTCAGTGTGGTGCGAAGGTGGGCCCTTGGTGCATCTCATGGTTAGGCTGTTGCCGCCAGCAGGCAAGGGGACGGAGGCAGCCAATCAGGACATGTGAAGGACGGGAGGGGCCACACTGCATACAAATGTGCTACATTTGCATTATTCATGAGCCTCTCCGTGGTGAGGGGACTGAGGGGCAAAAAAGCGGGAAAAGAGCGGGACTACTAGCACCCATGGCGACATGGGCTTACACTAGTTTGCTGAAAGAGTCTGTCTTGGAGGTTAGATTGAGAGAGCAGTGACCAAATTAAGAGAAGCTGAGCAAGCACTAATTGGGGACTTAGGGAAGGGGAGAAGACACAGGACAATTTTCTCCAAGCTGGTGCTTTCCAGAGGTGTTAGACCACAACCGCCACCATTTCCATAATATATGGGAATTGTGGTATACCACCTCTGGAGAGCGCCAAGTTAGAGAAGGCTGCCCGTAGGATAAAGTGAAGGAGTGTAGGTAGCAGTGGGCTGAGGGAGAAGAGGAGACACAGGAAATGAAAGCAGGAGGAAATCTAACTGAGGATTGCTTGAAGAAAAGTCCCAGAGAAAGATATCAAATCCAGCTAGGAACAGGTGAAGGAATTTGGGTTGTCTTGCTCTGCTATAGTCATTCCTTAATGGCGAAATTTCCATATTAATTTCCACGACAGCCACGTATTCCTAGTGTAATGTAATTTGGGCAAATGTTCTTATATTCTTCAATCTGGTCAAGTAACTTTTATTTTTGTTTAACATTGCTTTTTCCACTTTTCTTTTTTTAGGGGATTTCACAATTTTATATAATCAAAGCTAATTTCAGAATGCTTAAAAGGAAACAGAGTTCTAGGGTAGAGGCCCAGCCAGTGACAGATTTTGGTCCTGATGAATCTTTATCAGACAACGCTGATATTCTGTGGATTAACAAACCAGTAAGTTTTTTTTAAAAAAAAACCAGTTTTAAATATCAACTTGTTATAATATGATCAAGCTGAAGCCAAGCACTGTAAAGTCTAATTGACTTTACCGCAAGAGATTAAAGCATGTGCTTAAATGTCTCTCATTGGCTTTGGTTGGATCATACCATATATATTTTACCTTACAATGTTTAAAAATGTCTAATTTCTATAACATAAGTTTGTTTCCTCTTCGACCTATAGAATTCCATAACATTGATCAGCTGCATATTGGGAGAAATTAGTGAATATATGAGTGAAATTTATGAAAAACTGTAGAAAGGAAGGGAAAAGATTGGGAGCTTAGTTCAGATCTTGTTTGTTCTCAAATTACATGGAAGCTAAAGCCTCCGCACTAGTGGGAAAGTGGTAAATTCTGAAGTGCAGGCGCTCATGCAGGCCCCAAGGAAAGTCCAAAAAATCAGGCAGCTGGTCAATCCATATCAACCATCCAGTCCTAGCAGTTTTCATCTCTAGCAGGAGCAGGCATTTTATAAAGCTAATGGGTTTTAATTTCCCATTCAAGACCAGGCCACACCAAAACACTTTGCATTATAACAAGGGTAGCTCACAACAATATATTGTTGCTGGGAAAATTCATTTCTTCCCAGCTACCATAAGGGATGTAGCGAAGCTCAGAGGGAACAGGGAAGCTTGAGGGGGGTGGCAGATGACATCATCATTCCTGCTAATCAAAAACTTTCATTGCTTCGACCATGTGAGCGCTGGCTCAATCCTTCCTTTCCTTCCTTCTCCACAGAACAATTCTGTTGGTTTAGAAAGAAATATTTTTAAGGAGCAGATGATAAAAGTTATCAACAGTCTGCGTTTTAGAGACATCTTGTATTTTGCTGAATAATATTTCCCATATTTTTAAATTCCAATAGTAATTCTAACATTATTTATTCCTTGAGACATTTTGGATACTTTAAGTGTTTTGATGTGTGTGTGTGGGGGGGGAGCTGAATGGATTATAACAGGGATGGGCAGAATTCAGGCTTATGGGATCAACTTTGCTTTTTACTAGTACTTTGTGGTCCACCAACTGGAGCCAGGTGCAAAATAGTGTCACAGGCAGGTGGATGCCAACTAAGAATTAAGGAACAAAGTGCCTCTGTGCATATGTTCAACCTACAGATTTGATTAGTACCAAAACCAAGCCCTTTTCACACACAAATCCAATCTGGATTCTTCTCACTTCCCTTGCCAGAACTGCCCCCCCCCCCCCAAAATATCTTTTGCAGCAATTTAATTTGGGGGCGGGGAAGCTTTTAGTTGTTGCTTTTGTTAGACAACTGAGAATTGGAAACCCATGCAGTTCTTCTGCAAATGACCCAGAAATCTAACAGTAGATCCCAATCTACCTTCTGGCCTCCATGGAGTGTAATGTTTTGGAAAATGTGGGCTCTTGAGGGCGCAATTCAGTGCATGGCTAGCTGGGGGATGCTGGGAGTTTTAGGACTTTTTTGCTGTCTAGTTGTGCATAGGATTGCACCCTAAAGGTACCTAGTTCCACATTTTTTTTCTCAGTTTAAAAATAGTTTTAGTCTTCATTGATGGTGATTGATGGTGGGTTGGAGGGACAGGACACAGTAGAGCAAAGAGCAAGGAAAACCCATGAATAATTATTGGCAAATTTGATTTAGTTGCATATGATGAATAAATACCACTTCACAGTGTTCTCTCTCTCTCTCTCTCCCAAACACATAGTTAAATGTCACATATTTGTACTCCTGAAGATGATGAAAATCTTGTTACTATTTTTTATTCCACAGTGGGTACATTCCTTACTACGCATCTGTGCCATCATCAGCGTCATTTCCGTGTGCATGAACACTCCAAAGACCTTTGAGCATTATCCTCCTCTTCAATATGTGACGTTTGCACTCGATACATTACTGATGTTTCTCTACACAGCCGAGATGATAGCAAAGATGCACATTCGTGGCATTGTCAAGGTGAGGTGTTTTTTTTCATGTAAACCAAAAAACAAAAGTATTTTATACCCTAAGTAAATCAGCTAGTGTATGTTCTGCTAATCTGAATAAATCCTACATCGGATCATATTATACCCCAGTCTTGAGTACGTTTAGTTGACATGAGCCCTGCTGATTTCAAAAAATATTGTTCAGGACCAGGGTGTCAGTCTGTTCTACTTTTGTTTTATCATTTTTCAGAATCCCCCGCCCATTTTTTCCCATTATTTTGTGTATATGTATGTATTTGTTTTTACATGAGAGAGACAGAATGAATATGTGTGTGCATACCATGTCATATAAAATTATTGGATAATGTATAATTTATTTTTTGAGTCACTGTTTACAACGTAATATATATCAATAAAGGGCCCTGAGTAACATAGCTACTGGTTTGAAATTAATATATATATCAGTTTTCCTGTATATGCTTTGTACAAAAAAAGTTCTGCATCAAGATACTCCGAATTTTGCTCCAAGAAAAGTTTGATATTACAGCCTGTAAAGATAATACAAATTGAAGTAACTTTACAACTGTATTTCCTATCAAGTATGAGCTCCGTATCTGCTCTTGCAAGAGGTTTTGAAGTGTGTTATGATCATGATACAGCATGAGGATGAACGGGTTTACTAAATTCATACTAGCTTGTGCTTCAATCATGTTCTGAACTATTCATAAGACGGGGGCCTATGTGAATCTCCATTTCAAAGTGACTGCAAAAAGCTATCTTTTGCTGGTGGTCGGAAATGGCTATGCCAGCTCTCTTCTAAAAGTGTGCTTCTTATTCAGGTTTGTAGTTTACATAGCTATCCTCTAATCCAACAAGGAAGATCCATCTGTAGAAGCAGGTGTCTTCTGGTGTGGATGCAAATTTACATCTGGATTCATGGCCACATTGTGGTGCTTATCATGGGCCCTTTAAAACTGGATGCAGATGCACATCCCTATATGAGCCACTAATTGTGTGCAACTAGATGTTGCATGTGACTATTTGTGCTTTGGCTAAACCCTGATTGTGGCTGGAGCGGTTCAATTATCAAATTATGAAAGATATTGGGAACATAAGGAAGAGAGGATTGGCATTATTCTCAGGTATTTCCAGAAATGAAATAGTTGAGCCATCCTGGATAAAATCAATTAGACTTTAGCAATTATTTCCATCTATCAAATTTATTATTTCTCATTGCTTCTTGAAAGGGTTCACTATCAATTACTGATGAACAAGGATGAAATATTCAAGGTGTTATCTAAATCTATCCCATATTTTAGTTACGAATGTAAGCACCACATTATTATAGATATACATATGACTTTGTTTTTGCAATCATATCCATTCAGAGGATACTCAGTGAACAGTGGATACTGTGTTCCTAGTCATTCTCTGTCACAATGTTTATTCTCTTTCTAATCAGATCTTTCTTACAAACTGTTGACATTTAATAATATGTGGCATAATCATGTATAATATTATTATGGCACATATGCAGCAAAACCTCCATGCTTAGTATTTTAATGTAGTTTTCTGTTAGTTATCATAGCTGGTTTATAATTAGAAATGAAATTATTAATTCATGTCTGATTAGTCTTTTTAGTTTCTCCCATGAAACTATAGCTAATAGTTATACTAACAAAAGAAATACATTAACTTTGGAATTATCCTCATTTTAACTATGCCTATAATTCTCATGGGTGGTGGTGGTAGTAGTGGTGCATTTTATTATTTTTTAAAAATTCAGTGACATTTAAGAAAGGATGGGGAGCCAAATTACATTTTATTAAATCAAATACCTCATTTGTCAAGTGGACACCTAAATAACAATTTTCATTTTCTTTCCGTTTAAATCCTGCCATGTTTGTTGCTTTATGTTGATACCCATCAGATTTCTCCTGATTAATGTGTTATCTCCATATTTCTTTGAAACTGTGTCATTAGAAATTTAAATGACAAGGTGGGGCTCCTTAAAATGAAGATAAAATAGTCTGCTAATTTTATTAACGTTAGTTCCAGTCCAGACCCCTGAGTACCTTGATTTGGTCTTATCATAATAGCTGACATTTCAGTATAGAAATTGAACCAGAAAGGTGGGAGTAGCCATCCTTTTCTATCTAGAGATACTCCCATTAATTCTAGAGACTAGTTCTAGCTAGTTCTAGCTAGTCATTTAATATATATTCAATGGGTCCAATGTAGCACATACTGTTCCATCCTGAAAGCCTTTATTATTTGGATAGTGGTATCCTATGCACATCTTTTGGGAAGTAAGTCCTATGGATTTCAGTGGGATTTACTCCCAGGTAAGTGTGTATAGGATTGCAGCCCAAGTATAATCAAATGCTTTTTCTGTTTTTTCACACTCTGCTTTCACAATAATAAGAAGAACATTGACCTTTTTGACTATATGAGGATCTTACAATGTCATTCTTCACATGAAAGCTTTGTTGGGCAACTCTTTTCTGTTGGTTATTATGTCCTAATATTTCTAATCATAATTAATTCCCAGAATATTTCGACTGCTGTGAAATCCCTCTGCATTTTAATTGGTAGCTTATTGTGTACTTCCAGAAGCTGAAATCTAAATGAATCCTGACTTTATATTCTCAAAGTAATCATCACATGCTGTTTTAATAACTGCATTTTTAAAAATGTTTCTACCCTAAAAATGCTCAGCCCCTGAAGATTCCTGCAGAAGCATTGAGCAGGGGGTTGGACTCGATGGCCTTATAGGCCCCCTTCACCTCTACTCTGTGATTCTAGGATTTCTGGCTGCCCTTTGAATGGCTGTTTTGATTTGAGATGTAGTGCAACACTTACTCTGATGGAACAGTGAAAGAATCGGAGACTTAAATAATAAATCATAAATTAGATTCAGGTATTAGTGGTTTGAAAATATATTTATCTATGAACTTAGAAAAGAATATCAGGGTAGTTTATTGGGAATTAAGCTTAGATTTCAGGAATTCCTGCTTTTTAGGCATTCAGGTGAAGAACTATTGGTTAGTTTTGTTGATGTTGTTCAATACCTATTATCAAATTAGGGCACAATCCATCAATGGCTGCATCCATACAAGCCTCATTGAAATGAATGAGTTGTTCTGATATAGTTCTTGGATGAAGGCACATTTACTGCCCCTGTATAATTCTCCTAAGTTTGAAAAATTGAACTTATTAGGACTCTGGGCTGGTAGAGGTGCAAGGATTGGTTCGTGGAAACCATGGCTTGTGAATTGGGAGCCAACGCTGGTTTGCAAACCCTGTTAAAGAGGGAATTATTTACTATAATTAGTATTGGTGCATATATAATGGTGACTCTGAGGGCTTTTCCACACCAGGCTTCCCCCCTCCCACAACCTTACGGGGGCTTCTGCTTCTGGATTCTTTGTGGGATTAAGATCGGCCCTTTAAATGCACTTCCGTTGTCCCCCCCCCCAGGAATTTCCTTTATCTGTAAGTTCCATATGTTTCATTATAGAGCCATGGGACGGCACTATGGTTATAGCGCAACTGTATCATTACACATTGAGATTCAAATTGATTCCCTGTGACAAATAAAAACCACAGAAATGTTCACAAAACATGGGAAAGGCCATGGAGGGTGATGACGTCATGCAAAGAATCCGTAAACTTCCGTGAGTAACCAATCTTGGTCGCAGGATAAAAGCTCTGTATGGAGAAGCCCCTACTCAAGGCAAACAAAGGAGGGGAAGTCTGCTCCAAAGATGGGAGAAAAGAAAAGGAGGGATTAATGTTCCTGAGGTTGGTTCCCTCTTCGGAATGAGCCAGTCCTGTGTAAAGCTAAGCAAATGCCTAATTGGTGCATGGGTTGGGTTGTTATATGGTATGAGAAAGTCACAAAACTGCTTTTGTCTAGTTCTGCTTGTTCTTAGCAAGCATCCATACTGTCCCCTCCCTTAGGGTCAAATGATGCATTGTGTTAAGCGCATTGTTTGGCTACACGTGCTTATTTTTAAAAAACTTTAAATAGCAGTCATAGATGTGGAAGGACATCTGGGATTGAGAATGCAGCACACAGGGACGGAGATTTTATTAACCTATTTATTATATTTATATCCCACCTTTTTTCCTTCTCCATTTTATCCTCACAGCAATCCTGTGAGTTAGGCTAGGCTGAGAGTCAGTGACTGGCCCAATGTTTCCCAGGGTGTTCCTTGGCCAAGCGGGGACTAGATCTACCATGTCCCAGTTCAACACTCTAACCACTACACCACACTGGCTCTTGATTGAACTCTTTTTCTTTCTCTCTGTGGTTCCAACAAAATCCCTCCCCCAAAGCTGCTTCCCTCTTGGACCAAATAGCAGCTTTTGGCAACTATGATCATGGCACAGCAGGAAAGGGTGCCTCCCACTTCGCTGAAATCCAAGTCCTGCTTTTGGTCCTGTGGCTGCAATTTATATGAAGATGTTGGACAAGATTACATGGAGACATGGGAATCATGACACTGCGTTTAGTTTGACCCAGTTCCACACACTCAGTATTTACACCTTGTCTGCCTCTGGCTGGTGAATCAGTGCAGGTTACCCAAACATGTCAGAATCCATGTAATACTGTAGTAATAAAGTTGGTGGGCCTGTGACCTAGAAAGAATTGGGATGTTTTCTCTTAGTGGGTATCCACTTCTTTTGGCAACCCTCAACTTTGTATTCCATCACTGTGCCTGAGGCTCTAGGATGGAGTTGGCTTTTTGGCTAAATCTGCCTGATGAGAGGGCTTCAGTCTACTTTTCTGGAGGCTTCATTCAGCTTGAGCAAAATGTGGCGGCTCATCTCTTGAAGTGGGAAAACAGGAGTGTGTTGCAAAGTGCTTCCGCATCTGCACTGACTCTCCACCTTCCAGACCCAATCCAGGATGTTTCATTGTTTGACTTTCACCTATTTATCCATAGCAAATATTTTAATGACTTTTGCACATTCTGTTATCTCACATCTTATGAATTTCAGAGTTTCATGTGCATGACTTCACCACAGCAGTATGCTCGGTAAGAACAGTTTGTGAAGAATGTTAACAGATGCCTGCTCATCTAATCAATCAAATAATAGTAGAGACCTATTGAAATGCAGTCATTGTGTGACACTTCAGAAACTGGAAAATAAAATAGGGGTGACATAAGCATTCCTTTGCTCTCCCCCCAGGGGCTTGATCTTATGCATGGGCTCCAAGCTGGTGCGCACACAAGGTCAGTGTTTGGCCTGCACTCCACGTGAGTGCGCACAAAACAATTGCAGGCTCTCAAAACTCCTGCTGCCACCTCTGCTGCCCTCACCTCACCCTTCTCATGCCCCCACCAAGGCCCACTACACATATCTGCAACATGGGTAGGGAGAGGCGGCAGAGCATGCATTTCCCACTGAGGAGGGACACCACTGTTTGATCACTTGCACCTCTGTGATTACTTCCCTACAATAAAGTGTTTTTAAAAGTTATTACTGATAGTAAAGTTTTTTATTGCGATATCCACACTTTTCTTCAATAAACAGGCATACTTAGGGGATATATGAAAAAATTGTTCCAGTTTGGTTTTGATCAGGATTTATCCAGTTTGTACCTTCTGGACTGAACACAGACTTGTACACAATCTGCGGCTGAAGTCTGTACATTTCCGAGCTTACAATACGATTTGCGGGCTAGAAAAAAATGTGTTCAACAGCATGCGTACATGGAATAAATAATAATAATAATAATAATTTGAAAACTGTGTATGAAAAATGCATACTTTTGAAAAATGCACATAAATCAATGGGAGAAGAATACATATGTTTCAAAGATCTGCCCAGTTAATATATACATTTGGAAAAATATACTTGAAATTTTCATGCTGAAAGAAATAAGCAAAGCTCGTAATCTGATACAGACTGAAATGGAAGAAGCTTTGAGGTGGAATTCGGAGAACTTCAGCAAGCTTATGTTTTAGTGATTTGTGCGTCCCTAGGCATGCCCTTCAACATTTTCACAGAATAGGGACACTCTTGTGCATGAGCGGGTGGCCATCCTATTGCAGGGTATGGTGGACAAAGGTGGGCCAACTCAGCCCACACTCCATCATGCCATAACTGGAAAGTAGAATAATAATAATAATAAATCCATTTCTTACCCGCCTCTCCCTCTGGATCGTGGCAGGGAACAACATTAAATACAAAACAGCATAAAATACTTAAAACTGATTAAAAACATATAAAACTAATGAATTATTTAAAAAAAACACATAAAACTAATGAATTATTAAAAGGCATCTTAAAATTCCACTGGGTAGGCCTGCCGGAAGAGATCAGTTTTTATGGCTTTCTTAAATTCCAGAAGACTGTTAAGTTGGCGAATCTCTCGCGGCAGGCCATTCCATAGTCTGGGAGCGGCAGGGAAGCCAGAGATGTAGTTGGAGCTCAGTCCAGGAGTCTGTTTCCAATACTAAGAAAACCAGCACAGTCCTGGAGTGTGGGAGGAAAAGGGCTTCTTTAGATTAAAGGGAAATTGTGTTTGCTTACTGGTGCTTTGCTTTGTGCTTCTTTTGCTCAATTGTAATGAGCTGAATTACATGGAAGGAGAGGGGCGACCACACGGTTTGTAACTGAAAACTTCCCCTCTCTCTGTTCTCATAGTATGGAATGGGACAGCACCCTCTAGTGGGTGTTTTGTAGTGCAACTTCGGCTGCACACGGTAGGGAATCCTGAGATATTTCAGAAGAATCAGGATATCCAGGGGTGTTTTTAAAAACAGGATAACCGGGGGAAGGAGCAGGAGACATGCAGGAAGTTCACGACATCGTCAAAATGACTCGCAAACTTCCATGAGTGGCCAGTCATGAGTGTACTATAAATTGCTAATTTAGAGAAGCCCTAAGAATTTAGGAAGTGGGTGAGCCTCAACACACACTTAGCCCACGATTTTCAGTAGAAGCAAGGACTAAATCCACTGTTGTTTATACACACACACACACACACACACACACACAAATAAAAACAAAAATGAATTGCTAATACCCTATTCCTTTCTCCTCTCATCCCAGCAGCCAAAAAGCCTGCTTAAAAAGGAGCAACTTGAACAGCCCAGTGGAGGAAGACACTCATTTTTAAAAAAATGTTTATAATGATGCTTTCTAAATACATGTGCATGAGAGACGGAGAGAGAGAGAGATGGGAAAAGGCACTTCCCTCACCCAAACTCCTTCGGCTTTCAAACATTCCCTCCTCAAACTTCCATTGCCTCCCTGAGATCCCAGTGATAATAGGGTGGGATACAAATATTTAAATAAATAAATGAATAAATTGCTGCACTTTGCAGTGGGCTTGGGAAAAGCTTATAGTAAACACACCTAATTTGCATGTAGCACTAAGGCAGCCATACCCAACGTGGGGCTTCCAGATGTTTTGGGACTACAACTCTCATCAGCCCCAGCCAACACAGCCAATTGTCATGGATGATGAGAGTTGTAGTCCAACAAGTTAAGTGAAAAGTGTAGGTTTGGGCATTTCCATAACTTGTTGATTGTCAAAGGTACTGAGCTATACGTTTTACTTAGTACTTGAGATGCCTATACTGTCGTTTGGCTGTACTTTAGTTTTAGCTTCCATAGGCATACATAGTGCAAAGTGGTGGGAGTGGAGGTGGGGACAAAGTAGAGGCAGGGAGGTAAATCCTAGTGTTGCATGTTTCTAGTCCCTTTGAAAATACATGCAGATTTCAAGATGGGGTTTGAATTTGCAAAATAGAATGGTGTTCTGAATGTGCATGCCAATTTTCATTGTAATGTCTCTTGTCATCAAGGTAGGTAGTTGTTTGTGCTGCATGTTTTCTGACCACCTTTAAAGTTAGTCTCAAGTTCAAGCTGGGGTTCATACTTGAAATGCAGAATGTTGCCCTGAACATTCAGACCAATTTTCATCTCTATATTTTGGGGTGTTTCTAGATGGAGGGCTCCTAGTGCTATCAATCAAAAACCATTGTGCAGTTATTTTGTCCTTTCATTCTTAGTGAACACAAAGGGAGAGAATAACCTCAGGATGCTGTAAATGATTTTATTAATAAAATCATTCACAGCATCTTGAGACTATTCTCTCCCTTTGTTTTTGTCTTTTATTCCTTAACAGATTTTTTTTTTCTGGGAAGAGAAAAGGTGAACTAAGTGGTGTGAAAACACAGAAGGATTACAAATTGAAGATGATGTAAAATATTGTGAATGAGGCAGGGTTAAAACCTCATCTGGAAGCACCCTCAACCTTCAAAGGAGATATTGCATTGCATTATAAATTGTGTCCCTGCCCCTAGAAATGAATGTGGTACGTGAGCTGGTATTTGAATGTGAAATGTAAAATGATACTTCGAACTTGTGTAATTTCATTCTGTTGTCTCAGAGCTTTTCTATATGAGGCAATAATTCCTTACGGGATTTTTTTATATAATGTGATGCATCAGTTGCACTTTCCCAGGTTTTTGTTTTTTTAGAGTGGGGGAAATGGAGTACTATTTCTGAAAGCAAAAGAAAATGTATTTTCCTACTTGTGTAATTGCGATATTCCACTATAGCAGAGTGCCACCTAGAGGTTATGTAGCTGGAAATGAAAAGCCCTTTGCATAGCGCTCAGATCTCAATTAACTGACAAAACTGAACCATACAGCTGATTAACAGCCTTGTGTAGAAAAGCTTTCAGTGTTCAGAAAAAAGCTTTCAGTGTTCAGAAGTGATCACGTTACAACCAAACAGGATGCCAAATGGGCAAGTGAGACCTTCACTTACCACTACTCCCCTTGAAACAGTGGACCGCCTACCATGAAGGGTAGTAACAACAATAACAATCTTTATTGACAGTCAACAGACCATTCTCCAAGGTAAAAACATACTGATTAATCAGTATACAGTATACATATCAGTGTACACATCTTATTGGGAAAGTTTGCAGTCAAACAGCCATTTGGGCTCTGCAACAGATAGCAAGGTAGAGAAATTTTGATGCTTGTATAATGACATATTACTTATTATTGCCCTGTAGGAGACTAATGGTCATAGACTCCATAGAGAGACCGGGGAGACCCTGTGTAATTGGTCGTAGTAAAACATTTCTGAAGGGTAGTAGTTTGTGCTTGCAAATAGACAAAATGCCTGTTCCTGCGTTTATTTGTTCTTATTTTTTAATTCGTCTAGTGAATTTCCAACAGTTGTAAGGAAACAGGCTATTTAGGGTTGCTTGCTCAACACATGAACATCTTTATTGTTATTGATTACAGTAACTCGTTCCTCTTATCCTGGAGCCATGGGGGCATGCTGATGTTGGGCTGTGCTGAAATGTCACATTCCCCCACCCCCCTCCCTGCATATGCCAGCAGATACTTCACAGTATGGCATCCCTGGTGAAGGAAGAAGTAGCCAAAAGAGAAGGCGGAAATTAAAATGTCTTGGGTTATTTCCAAGGAGGACTTAAGGGATAATAATAGATCAGTAGGAGCTGATGCCTCACCTTTTAATGTACCTCACAAGTGCATTTTAGATTTTAAAATGTACCGGCTTTCGTACTCTGAATACTTAATATTTTGTTTGCATGCAATCTGTAGTCAATCATAAACTTAATTTTTTATACTGTCAGCAGAATCAGATATTTTGTGAATGATCCCATAGCCTGTACATAGAAAGATAATGGCACACAGACCTCTCCTTCCCCATAAAAGCTTGGGGCAGTGCTAACGCGTGCCAAGCAGGACTGGAACAGGGTTTTGTTACGCCCAGTAGGCTTCCCTCCACACATGGGCAAGGATTGAGCCTTCATAATTTAAACATTTGTATCATATTTCCAAACTCTGTCAATCTGCATGAGGTTGGCTGAGGACAAAAATGGGAAAGTCTGTTGGGGCAGGGAAAAGTGGTAGGTCTCTACCATGAAACTCTTTCCATGCAGAAAAATAGTGTATACCCTTGTGGAAAAATTAGGAGTGGGGGGGGGGTCACACACAGCCGCACACACGCATGCCCCAAGCCACCCATGGATGCCCTGGTGTCACTTGGCAAGTGGTGATTTATAGGAGGTTGGGCGGATTAATCTTAACACATCCAGCCAGTTTCTGTTTCCAAAGCAATAGTTGGCAGCTCTTTTTGGCTGAGATGAGCAGTCCTCCCAGCTGAGTCTATTTTCTGAATACGTTCCCCCCCCCCCCCACCGGCATTTCCTTGTTCTTTGCACATTTGTTCCTTTTCCAAAAGCAGCCTCTTCACAAATCCCATTTTTACAGCTGCTGCTTCATCCATGCTCTTTTTCCACCATTGTGTTGGTAACTTTGGGGGTAAGATGAGGGCAGGTAGTATCCCTCAGAGTATCAATTGCTGAATCTTGTATCAATTTCTTTGATAGAAATTTCTGTTGAACTCTCTCTCTCTCTCTCTCTCTGAATTCCATATACATTTGTTAGTATTTTGATATTCATGACCAAACAGATACGATATGATGACAGGGTTGAGCCAAAGACTCTGTGAAATAGCTGCAGAGCCAGTAAAAGTTAAGGGAACTTAAAATAGCATTGGACACTGTGGCGAGTAGTTATGCATTAGGGAAAAAGTGTCCTAGACGCTTTCACAACCTGGAAATATTCTTTCTTCATTTGCCATCGCCCAGGGGGAGAGTATTCAGCTTAACCATCTGCTAGATGTAAATTCTTTTAGAATAAGAAAATACTTTCCCGTCTACTGGCTTACTTTTTTAAAGAGGCCAACTAGTTGGTTCACCTGCAGTTCTCAATTTCTTCCTCTATTTCCTCCTGGTTTGAGAGACAGGAGAAGTTTTAATAAGTAGGAGGAGGCATGCCCACAAATAGTTCATCCGAAATTCAGATTAGTCAAACTTTGATTTCTATTAGAGGAGATACTATTAAACATATGGTTGCTTGCAGTTTTCTAAAAAAAATAAAAACAGAACATGAGCTGTATTTTATCTGAGAAACTAACTCCAGTGGGAAAGTTGTGACAAGAACATTGCCATGTCGTTTTCAAAGAAAAGCAAATTGGCCCTAAATAGTGGTGATGGTGTCTGATTATATTTTTTTATTGGACCAATTTTCCAGACAGGAAGACCTGGGTCTGAGTAAAATATCCATTCACACTCCTGGTTGGGTCCTGCTTTAGCCTCCTGCGTTAATCTCTGTTCCTAGAAGATGTTTATAAGAAGACATCCCATAGTCATCTTTAAGCATAGAGGCAGGCTGGTGGTGGTGATGGTGAATTGGCTTACCTGGAATTAAACCGAGGTAGATTAGATGAGGGTATATAGGTGGGAAAGCAGGAGCATGTGATGAGCAATACTGGGTGCTTATGCTTTATAAGCAGGAGAGAATGCTGAGGAAGGAAGACCTACAAGGCAGAGAGAGCTTGTGAAGGAGAAGACATAGCAATGAAAGAAGTTGGAAATAGCTTGTTGGTTTGTAGGCGGGAGGGATAGACAGACTTCAAACATCTGTGGTGATGAACTGTGACTCTTCAGTCCAAGAACAGAGATCAGTAGTGGTTCCAAGCTCTGTCCTTTGACATAAGCGAGTGCTCAGAATGCTGTAAGTGGTTGGGATCTTTCAGAGAGCTCTACACCATGGTTTGTGGACTCAGGGCAAACCATGGTTTCACATCCTATCTTCCAGCCAATCTTTAACCATGGTTTAGTTATACTGATGTAGCGCTTAAACATGGTGAGGGGAAAAAATCAGTGTTAATTTTTTTTTTAATGGAGGGTCTGTGTATAATTAATAAACTAGAGGAGGTTTTACAATAGAAGGCAAGGACAGTTTAGCTTGCAGAAAATTGGATGTTGGGCAAGTGGACAATTGACATGGAATCCTATAATCCAGCCCTTGGGTATACTCACTGCTACTGATTTGCCTAAAGTTTAAGTGGGGACAGAGTTCATTACTCAAGGATATTTGATTTGGGGCCTGCTCAGGTGTCACACTAAGCCTCCATGGATAGCTGAAAAATGCAATCTACTGTGGCCTAGTGTGTTATGTGGCAAGTGTTCCTCCCCCCTGCCACAAAGGTTGAACTACCCACACCCTCTATTTAACTGCTGCAGTGGGGTTGGCGGGCTTCCACACTGGTTCCCGTGTGGTCTGACGGGTTCCCCATGGTTAGAATGCTTCATTCTGATAAAAAAAGATGGTGGCGACCATAGAGTCCACTGGCAGGAGCAACTGCCACTTCCGGTGATGCATTTGCTGCCACAGACTTTCACTGTGGTCGCACAGTGATTTTTTGTTTCATTTTCCACAGTGGGGCCCTGTCAAGTGTTGAATTGTAGGTAGGGTTATTAGAAATACTTTTTGGAATGTCTGTGCAAGCAGGTCTCTGTCAGAAGTTCGCACGGGAGTAGCTTGCTCACTCCCTGTCTCAGCCTTGAAACTGCTAGTTCTCTGGGAACTTGGGAGTGTTTTGGAAAGGTAGGGGCCCACTTATTGAAGGAGTAACTCAGATGGTAGTGTCATCTTAGTGGGTTGTGCAGTCCCGCTGTATTGGCACATGGGCATGGTTTACAGGTCAGAGGACTGACAGGTGGCTTTGAATAGGCTTATAAGCGGGGCAGCAAAGCTGAAGAGCTTGCTAGGTTCATCTTTTGACCCAAGGCCTAAAATCCCTCCTGTTTTGGATTCCATCACCATTTGGCACTTTGAAAGCACTCTGCACATGGACTCTTTGTTATTTGGACTTTGGATTTCTAAGGACTGTGCCATAAAAAGTACTGTGATGCTTTTCATAGACTTGAACTTGCATTTGCTGTGGATTGTGCGTTTGTAGCCAGACTCAGGTGGCAGGGAGTTTGCCAGTGTTTGCAGTAGCACGAACTCCTGTGCCTGAGATTCTACCTTTCCAAAACACTCTCAAGTTCCCAGAGAACTAGCAGCTTCAAGGCCGAGACAGGGAGTGAGCAAGCTACTCCCATAGGAACTTCTGACAGAGACCTGCTTGCACAGACATTCCAAAACTATTCCTAATAAATCTACTTACCTACACATGACAGGCCCTTTCGTACTGTGGAAGTCACCAGGAGGTGTGGTTAAACCATGTGGAGGAGCTACACATAACTACAGATAATTGTTGGTAGTAGAACCATGTGACATCGCATGGATCCTGGTCGTGTGGTGGGTCCACTTGTCGAGGTTCCCTTACCCCTCCCCTCCCCATAGCTACTGTAACCACCAGCCCTCCTTGTGTGTGTGAATAGGGCCTTGTTCAGGAAAATGTTTTTTGGGAGGGGGAATAAGCTTCAAGAGAAACTGCCCTTCAGGCGTTGTCAAATTTATCCTGCATGAGCACTTGGCAGCAATAGATGAGGCTCAGACGTGTCTCATTCTACTCCACAGAGTAAGGTAATAGAAATCTCTTGTCTTACCATCTGCTTAACACAGGCATTATAATAATAATATTTATATGTTGCTTCCCACCACCAAATAAAAAGTCTTGAAGTAACTTACACACACAATAGAGAAATGCATAATTAATATAACAGGGAGAAGGAAAAAAAGGGGGGGGAACAGAGAAGGGCCCCAGAGACTAGATAGGTTCATATGGATAGAGGCAGTCCTTGATGCATTGAAGTTCTGAGCCATGTAGGGCTTACAACAGGCAGGCATCCCAGGAAGGGTCTTACATGTTCACATCATCTAGTTCCAGTTTCCAAATTATTTTTAAAGGCAGCCCAACATATAACTAATTGCAGTAATCTTACCAAGAGGTTATCAGAACATAGAGTGCTGATGCTAGACTATCACCATCCAGATAGGGTTGCAACTGAGCTGGAAGGAAGCACTGAGCCTTCAGGGACAATGACAGATGCAGAAGTACCCCCAAGCTGTGCACCCGCTCCTTTGGGGGAGTGTGACCTCATCCAGAGCTGGTTGTACTTCCCCCATCCAGTCAGAGGAACCACCCACCAGCAGAGTCCTATCTGGACTGAGCCTGAGTTTATTAGTTCTCAAGTCCATTTTCACATGTGTGTGTCTCTGTGTGTACATATGTATAAAATGCACACCAATCTGTATTTGCTATAAGCAAACTTTGTATAGTTCCAACTTGGATCTCCTAACAGTTTTCTGTATGGAGGCTTCTTGTGTAATGTTCTAACTTTGAATTGTGGGGTCTTTGTATTCAGCTTCAGGGAATTTTGTGGTCTTCCTGTCAAAAGCTTGAATGGTAATTTCAGAATTTCTCGCATCTTTCACCATGCAACTGATTGACAGTCTCTCACTGTGATGTCTTTCATAGCAAATATGATTGATATTTTTAGGCAAATAATATGCTTAGCCTACAGATTATAATTTTCTGCTTGCCTCTCTCTTTCTTAATTATTTCAGCTCCCCCTTCTTCCCTCCCTTTTGTCTTCCCTTGTTTTGTTAATCCTACAGCTCTGCAGTATCTGATAAATTAAAACATTCTTGCTGATTACTGGGGTTATATTGGCATGAGATGTTGTGCTTGTAGGTGTCAAATGACTGGATTTTACACAGTGGGGCCATTTGTAAGTTCTGGATGTACTCCATAGAAAAATCAAAATCATTTGTGCCTCTTACTTGGCTCATATTGTTCTTTTTATGCACTTTGGAAAATTAAAAGATTTGTTAGCTTTTCTTATTGATTTACCTAGTTTTGTTTAGGGAATAATGCCTTGATTTTTAATCCTTTGAGCAAACAGGCCCTTAAAATGTGCCTTGAATATGTTTTTCCTTTTATGGCAAAAGAAAAACAGGAGCCAAGGCTAGATTTTTTGGTACGTTTTGTTTTGGTATTGTATTGCATTGAGTGGCATGTGGTTTGTATTATATTGTGTTGGAATGACATATCTCTGGGGGACGGTTATAAATAGTGATGTGTTTATACAGTTTACCCTCCCATTTTATAAAATGGCTTCTTGGGAGTTACTTAGGCTTTTTCTAATTACTGTCAGTGCATTAATTTATGAGGGAGCTTGCCAGATTGTGAGCAGCATTAGTGGCATGCAGGTGTGGGACTAGAGAAACGACAACAAGCCAGCAAGGGACTGGGCTAGAAAGGAATTCAGGACAAATGTCACATTAAGGAAATAGGTATAGAGAAGAGGAGGAGGAGGGCAGGGCAGGGGAAAGAAATGCCGGAGCAAAACACGCTCAGGAGTGTAGAGCAGATGAAACGTGGTCTGGAAACTCTCCAAGTGCTGAGGCTGTTGACCAGCCTGTCAACAGCCCTTTCCTGCTTATCTTATGAGAAGCTGGGGACAAATTACTCCCAGGTGCATTTGTCTTAAAATGTCAATAGAATGAGATTGAGGAGTGATTTGTACAGGACCAAAGGCCAACCTGCTTCAGATCTTGTTCTCTGGCTTTCACATCTGCACATACTCTGCTACACCTGGAACTGCATAGAGGGACATATGGTCTCTCCGAGATACATTCTCCAAGGAATCTTGACTAAGTGAAGTGCTAGTGAACAATATAGTGTTTGTTATTTCTTCAATTGTAATTTAATTATTATTTTATGTTAGCTTGTTTTAGACTTTTTTAAACTTACATTTTACCTTTTGGAACAAGGGAATCTGTATATTTAAAGAAACACTTCACTGTAGTTATACAAGCCAATGCTTCTTGTGATGTAATTTTAATAATAATTGAATACAGAAATATACATTTGGGGAGAGATGGTGCTGTCATTGAAAATGGCACCTTTGTGTCTGATTCTCCCACTCATATTATGTAGCAATGCTTATCTTATGTGGTGATGGGCTATATTTCCCTACCTTGGCTCCACATCATTGACTCAGAGAAACATGGAAGATCATGATGTGAGATAAGTGCATCAGGGAGTGAGACAGCTTATCAAGACATGCGTTTTCAGGAGGATCTCTGTATCTCATAACCTGTAGTTCCACCTAATTCCGTATACCATTCTGTATGCCAGTTCTCTTACCATGTGGCATACAAACATCTACCATGCACCATGGTAGTTAGGAATATTGTTAATGATGTTCCATTCAGCAGTCTACCAATGTTGAATGCTTGCTGCTCGGTTGGATGGTTGGGACACTGTAGTGATTCTGTTGCTGTACTGTCCACCTTGCTGTTTAGCAGTCCCCCTTCTGGATATAGTTGGGGTAATCTCGGAGCTGTCACTGGATCAGCCACGCTGCTGCTTCTGAGAGATTTCAAGGATAACACTGTGGTTGCTCACTAGGGAGAAGTGCTAGGTTGTTTGGCACGACATGCAAAGTCAGAACTCTGAGTTGTTGAAGGGGAAAAACTGAATTTTAACCCATGATTTGTTGTTGATAAAACACCAGATTGTCACCCCCTCCCCCCAACAACCCAGAGTTCCAGGTTTGTTCCTAAACCAGATGCAAAGCAGAAGTAGCGAGCAGGCAGGAGGCCATTTGTTTGCTCGTTTTCTTCCATGAAGCTCAACAACCCATGGGTTAAACAACCCAGTGGTTGTCATTATGTGTGAACCGGATCATAGAAGGAAATTCTAATGAATTCAGTGCTACTTTTTTCTTAGTAAACAGGCTTACTAAGGCTAAATTACATGTTACACATAAATGCTGGTCATAGTTTTCCCACAACCCTTTTTTAAGGTGAATAAGCAGCAGGGAAAGACTGCTTCAACCATTCCTCATCCATTGTGTAAGCATATCTTATAAATACCCATGGTGGGAAAGCTACTGAGAGGGGGCAATTTTGAGCACGAAAATGGTGGGAAGGGAAGGGGTTAATTCCATGCCACTTCCCTGTTCTTTTGTCATCCACCCCTACTTGTTTCCATATAACATTGTTTGGCCCTTAGAGGAACTGGGGCTGGAGATGGAAGATATTTATTTTCAGAGAGCTGAAGGCAGTTTCAAAGAGGGATTGCTGCTCAAAGTATGTTTGCCTCTAATTGCGAAAAATAAAACCCTGCAGGAGGTGGATGGGTGTTTCCTTTTCCTTCTTGTGGCAGAGCTGTTTTTAGGAAATTGTTCCTGCCCAACTGTTACGATAGACTTTGGAGAATCTTCTCTGGGAGCCACCATCCACAATAGTGTGGCGGGTGGCTACCAGGGAGAGAACTTCCTCTGTAAAGGCCCCAGTCTGTGGAATGCCCTTCCCAGGGAGACCATCTGTGTCTTATGATACATCTACACCAAGCAGGATATAACACTATGAAAGTGGTATGAATGCAGTATATGGAATGTGTCATTGGCCCCAACAGTTGTCAGTGCATTTCAATGCTGCTATAAAGCAGTAGTGTAGATCCTGCCTTAATTAAATACATGTATTGGACAGTGCTAAGAATGAGAAGCCTTTTTGATGGAGTGCTCTGATTTTTGAGACATAGCGGAGGCATTTCTCCCCTCTCCATCCTCCAAAAAGAGAATTCGAACCTTGCAGAGAAAGCCACCAAGGAAACCTACACAGTGGCTGGGAAGAGCCACGAGGGGGCTTCCGACATTGGAGAAAAACCCTTTGGGTTAGAAGTAGCGACTAAGATCTCAGAGGGTTTTTTTTTCCTGAGTTGTCTTATGTCTCCTGGGATAGTGTCTAGGGAACATTGCTCTCGTAGCAGGCAAGCTAAAACCTAACTTTTCCAGCAGTCATTCAATCTTTCATTAGTTGTTTTATTATCAGTGTTACTGATGGCTCTTCAATATTTTTAATGTTTTTAATATCTTAGTGTTTTGATGTTCTCATTTCCTGTATTATTTAGTTATCGTAGTGTTCCTTGGGGGTTTTATGAGTATAAACTGCTTTCCCCTCCGCCTGCCGAGGGCATTTGTCATTTGGGCAGTATATAAAGCTATTAAATAAATAAATATAAAAAATTCCCCTCCCATTGATTTCAAAAGGATGAAATATACCTACACCATCTCCAAGCTGGTGTAGGTGATGGGCCTGATCTGGAGGCCTGACAAGGAGACTTTGTATCCAGGAGACCCAGGCTGCCCCTACAGCGCCCCATTTGGGCTCCTACTGCCAACACCTGTGGAGCTTTCCCCATTGATGCATTGCAGGCCTCTGGGTGGATGGGCTATCTCACCGGTGGAGGCACTTGGCCGCCCCATCCTAACCGCCTTCTGACAGTTTTTAGCAGAGGTTAAGTTTGTTCGCCTATCTCCTTAGAGATAAAGAGCCAATTGTGAAATTAATGGATTTTGTTAGATGCAAGGGCAATAAGGAAGATCACTTATTTGAAGACAAAGGCCACAGTCCAATACAGAGTTTAGTATGCTGGATTGTAAGCAAAGTGCCCAGAATTTTCCAGAAACAGAGATGTTAATTACCGGGCAAAACATTCATTGAGATAAGATGGAAAATAAATGTCTGTATTGGTCATTTATTATGATCAATAGCATCATCAACATTTGTATTTTGTTGCAATAATAAATATTATACATGATATATTGCATCCTATTTATAATGCTTGATCTCAAAAGTGAAATCTTTTCAATGTACTTTTTTCTCCTTCTTACATAGCCAAAAAAGCTTTAATTCAGCAGTGTGTTTGACTGTCTTGAATCCAGCTTTTAAGATCCAAATTTAGATTGGATAAAACAACAACAACCATGTTTTTATTAAATTCGGATTTCATTTTAAGCAGAAACAATATAACTTCTTAAATCCAGTTAATTTTTTTTAAAGGATATGATTTTAATGATTTATTTCTTTTTAAATTGTTGTTGTAGCAAGACATCACCCATTTTTATATCCCCTGTATATAGATTTACCATATACAATGACATTGGCAATATGATGTAGTAGAAGCAAGGAGTTGATGCATTCTTAATTCTAGAAGCATTATTTAAGCAAACTATAGTTGTCCACATTTTGATGAAATTGCTAACCGTGGTTTGCCGCTAACTATGGTTTGCTGCTAACTAGAAGTGGAAGTTTTTAGTCTCCTCTCCTCATATGTAATGGAAGGAGAGAGCATGTGAGTCCAAGGCTTGCTGCTGCTTTCTCCTAAACCTCTAAACCACGGTCTGGGGGGACCATCTGAATGTAGCTAATGGTGCTGTTCAGATAACATGCTAAAGCATGGTTAGGCCGCTAACTCTTTTGCAGTTAATGGTTAGTGAGCTTGTTTAAACTATTATTATGTAGCCACTATGGTTAGGAATGGTTTACATGAAACACTAAAGTCACGGTTCACATGACACTATAAGCCACAATGTTTAGCTCAAAATGCTTAACCATTGTGGCTTAGTGTGTCGTCTGAACAGGTTCGTAATTTCCCTCCCTGACTCTGGAGGAGTTTATCACCCAGTTGTATGCCACCCCGGTTCGAGATAGTTACTTAAGTTGTGAGTTGTTTGGACAATACACCTAAGTGGCCAAGCTTGAGGCAGCCATCAAGATTTCTGGAACAAAGGATCTCTGCCTCATACATTAAAAACTTTAGCTCCCTGCTTGCACTGCATCATATTGCCATATTATCATTTTATTTTGTATACTGCATTTTCACTTGGCTGAATAAAACTGATTTTTAAAATTTAGATTTTTTTTAAAAAAACAGCAATTTATAGTTACATTATTTAATTAAAAATAAGAAGCTAGTTTTAAAATGAGGTCTAAATTTCATGCAAACATATTAAACACTCCTCCACTTGTGCTTAAAGGAAGAGGGAAGGGGAGGAGAGAAGATGTGAGCCCAAAGCTCACCAGTGCTTATTTTTTTAATGGAAAAAGATTATTTGCTAATGTCTGAACCTGTGTCTTAGGACTGTGAGCCACCTTGGCATTGAGATGGGGATTTATTTAAACCAATATTAACTAGCACCAATAAGATTGTTCTGAATAGAACTCAACATTTATATGTTGCTGTTTCCTAGCATAGGGTGACCAGATAAAATCCAGGTCAGGGCTATGTAAATTTAACAATTGTAGAGAAAAGGGAATTTCAGCCAGTGTCATTTGTATGCAATTAGTTCTTGGTGAAATTCCCTCTTCATCACAACAGTTAAAGTTGCAGGGGGCCTGCCTTCTTTTGTATATGGTCACTCTAGTATAGTGCATGCACCTTTAACTGTTGTGATGAAGAGGGAATTTCACCAGGAACTAATTGCATACAAATGACTCTGGCTGAAATTCCCTTTTCTCTGCAACTGTTAAAGTTACATGAGCCCTGATCTGGATTTTATCTGGTCACCCTATCCTAGCACCATCTTTTAGTTCTTTCTTTAGTTTCCACCTCCTCCTCTAGTCTGATGTTTGAGTCACTAAACCTCTTCCAGAAGTGACAGAATGCATCCTGGCTCATGGCTTCCATCTTTAGGAAACAGAGTCATCATTGATATCCTCCTAAGACCTCTCCAACTGCTTTATATTTCCACCAATATTTATTTTATGCTTTTTTAACCCATCCCATTTCCAAGGTAGGTTACCTTTACCCTCATCTTACTTGATCCTCTTAGAGACAAACACCTTCTTAGGGCATTCCCCTCCACACAGTTATAATCATGTGGAGGGGGGGAGCAGGACCACGTCCAGTGCCCCCACGTCTGTATTTTAAGGAAAATATCTGTAGAACCTGCTGTATGTGCATAGGCTTCCTCCATAATTTGGAATCTTGCTATGTCAGGTGTTGGGGCATTGTAGGTAAATCAAAATGGTGGCAACTGCCTAGACATTGTTGCTGACATCATAAGCCTGTGGACTAGGAGGGAAGGAGGGCCAAAGAGCAGCATTGGTGGGCTCTACCAGTGTGCTTGGGCCCAGGTAACTGCTCGAGGATACTGGATGCTGCCACTAGCCAAGGCTTAACTGTAGAGCAGGGGTGCAGAACCTCAGACCCAGAGGCCAAATCCAGCCCTCCTGGGGTCCCAATCTGGCCTCCATGGTTCCCCAGGTGGCCATGCACCCTTTCCTGGCTCCACACCCTTTCTCCCAATAACCAATTGCTTGGTGGTTTCCTGTTTTGGTGCAGTTCCCCCTCCCCCTTCTGAAAGGTTGAAATGTCTCTCCTAAGCCTTAATTGTTGGCAGTAAGAGTTTTAAGATGAAATATGCCAGTATTTTTGGCCCTCCTCTTTTCCCTCTGGCCACGCCCCTTTGCTTTCTGCTCCACCCACCACTAGAACGTGCCCCCCAAAAGCTTCTCTGAAATGGAATTTGGTCCTTGGGATGAAAGAAGTTTGGTATCCCTGCTGTAGATGAATGTAGGTTCTCCAGGCCTGGATTTGGTCCTATGAGGGTACTTGGATGTGATAGAGAACTATGATTTCAAGAAACACTTGACTTCCTCATTGTAGTGTAAGTAAGTAAAAATTAAATTTCTACCTGGATTGGAAATGTCGCCCAATTTTACGTTATACACTGAGAACGTGACAATGTATTTTATAAAAGAGTTTTACTGAAGTGAAGTTTAGCATCCGCAGACCACATTATATCGTGACATGAGAATCTCTCTCTTACATTGGTACATTGACAGATAACACTGCTAATGTGCAAAGCTCATGAATGGAGGTAATCTCCTTTTTTCTGTAGATGGAGTTGGGAAAAGGTTGGAGGTTAACAACACCACAGCCCTTTCAGATGTTCAAGGTAAGATGGAACAAGTTCGCCTTGCTTGGGGATATTTCCCTTATCAGAGTTAAAAACCAGAATATGCTTGTCTTCAAAGCCAAAGTGGAGTTTTGTACAAAGGTTTATGGAGACTGAAACAGATTGTATGTTATTGCATAATTTCTGTGCCATAAACATTAACCCATATAAGCGTTGTCATCATCATGTGTATATATGATTATGATTTCTTTCTCATGGACACTGAAAGCCAGTACCAGGTCTTCTACAAAAGACATATGCATTATTACATGCTCAGTTTTCAAAGCGTTCCTGCTTTGAAAATAACCATCCAACGCTTTTGAAATCATAATTGTTTAGGAATGAAACCTTATATACATGCTGCTATATGCATGACTATGAGTTGTGCAGTTGTTTCACAAAGACTATAAACACAAAGATGCAATTTCTATGAAAAAACAACCACCATAGAGTGAGCTGTGCCTATTTTGTACACGCAGCCATACCGTCCCCAAATCTACATTTGACACAGACGAATGCCAGAATAAGACTCCATTATTTGAAGGCCATTTGCTCAGCTTGACATAATTCATTTTGTTTCCATGGTTCAAGATTTTGATTACTTTGGAATGTGGGAGTGAGGGGACAGTTTTGATCATGGTAGTGTGTGCTTTGTACCAAGCAGTCAAATGTTGCATAAAAGAAGTCCAGAACCTGCATTCTATGGAGATTGTGTATAGACTGTATGGTGGGGGTGGGGTAGGAACTGAATAGAGAGCAAGAAGAACCTGGAGACTGAGGTTAGATGCCTCATATATTCAAGGGGGAAGCACATAGAAGCCATTGAGGAGGGTCAGAGGATGTTGTGTGGAGTTTCGCCTCTCTTCAGTTCATAAGCCTTTTTCATACTGAAGTTGTGCAGGTTAGAAACCCTCTTCTAAGTCAAATACAAAAATTGACACCAGGCAGTTTAAGGGTGAATCCTGCATGAAATCCCAGCTTGCACGTCTGCACAATGAACTGGATATAAGCACTTGATGCACAGCAAATGATGCACAGGTTTTGCCTTCATTGCATGGCCATCATTATCTCAGTTTTAACTTTCGCTAACAGCATTTCCAAGTTCCAGTTCCATAATTTGAAGACTAATAATAATAATAATAATAAGAATTTGGGAATAAGATGGGACTTGAAAAGATTCCTTAGTGAATGTTAAATGAGGATTCCTGCACCACAGACTCCCTCCCTTGCATGAATTGTTAAGACTGTTCCATTATTATTCATAGACTCCCAACTCCGTGAAGGTCAGGGCTACCGTGCCTCCATCAAACATTTACAAATCAGGTGGGACACCACCACACACACACACACACACACACACACACACTGTCTTCTTCTTTTGCAAGACAGAACCTTTTAATTTGGTTATAGTTTATTGCTTCAGGGCAGAAACCATGTATCTAAAGAATTCAGGCAATCAAGAGAGAAGGAGACATCATTCTTCATTAAACTGGTACTGTCAAATGATTTAACTCGGCTGTTAAGACTTCCACTTCCCCAGAGGCCAGGCACATGGTAAGAAATAGGATGCTAGTTGCTCAGTGCCGTGAAGAATCTGCTTCAAGTGCCTTAAATTTGCCAGGCGGTGCAGTATGGAGAATTTACACCAAGCTGTTGGGAAAGGAATGCAAAACTCCTCACAGTTCTGGGAAACAAGAGGTGAATTTACTTTAGTCTGTGAATTTCCCATACTATGCAGGCCTATCTTTCTTCAGAATAATTCCTCCCCCCCAGACTAGTAGAAACCCCACACAGTTTGTTATTGCAATTTGTTCATAACTGAAGGCTGTCGTGGTAACTCATAATGAGCCAGAAGGGCATCGCTAATTTCTGTATCTTATTTATGCACCATTAACATTTTTTACAAACTGTGGCATCAGGTCATCTCTAATGGATGAGTTGTACATCTGTCCTGCCACTTACAGTCTCCTGAGTGAACCTAAGAACCAATTCAGATACTACCATTTTTGTAGAATTGGAATTATTCCCACGTTTGCATGTCCAGGAAAACATATTCATCTGTTTCACATGTAACGACAACTCAGAGTATGGGTTGACTATGGGTTAAGTATGGGTTGAATATGGATTGTTGAATGCTGAGTTGTCATTACATGTGAACCCAGAATTTGGGTTAACTATGGGTTGTTAACCACAAAGAACCCAGGAAAAGAACTCTTGGTTTGTGAACTATGGGTTGTTTTAACTATGGGTTGTCATTATGTGCAAACCTAGATCCCAGGGTTATTCATGGGTTATTTCACCAAGCTACAGAGGTGGCAGGCAAGAATGGTTAAAGCAACAGTAAACAGCCACTCTACATGCCAGCACTACAGCATTTGGGATTCAGGGAGGGAAGGAGTGAAGGAGAAGGGAATAAATAACCCAGGAATTCAGACAAAAAAACTGCACTTTGCGCGATCGTCTGGCAGACAAATCATGGGTAAACTCTGGGTAACGCAACAACCCCATATTCTAGGTTGTCGTTACGTATGAACCAGGTCACCCACCGTGTAAATGGTGAAACACTTTGGGTCTGTAGGTAAGTTAATCACCATTTCTGGTTATCTGTATGTGTGTTGTCTCCACTATTCATATAAAAAGGGAAGCAAAATGCCTTCAGAAAATAAAGGTCCTTCAGGAAAGAAGGGGAATTCAAAATGCTACAAGGAACCTTCAGCCACATAGGCTGTGTTACAAACTATTAAAGACTTGTGGAGAATAGCAATAAGAAAAATGGGCCAAATAGGTTTTTGATTGTGGAAACTAACTCTAATGTGCTAATAGAGGTGAATACAGGAAATAGAGGTGAATACAGGAATTAAACAGATTTGTCAGTAAGTCCGGCTTGCTGCTATTTTTAGAGGACTGCTGGGTATGTTTTTAACTTCAAAAAACAAAAACCAATCCCTCCCTCTAATACTGAACACGGTGAGTGCCAACAGAAATGGAACCGAAACAGGGACCATTGAGAAACAAATGGGAGGTATCAGTATGCTTGAGGGAACCATAAGGTTTACAGAACTATACACAGATATTTGTGTTAAAAACAAACAAACAAGAGAGTGTGGGTTAAGAAACACCTCATGAGAATTGAGCATGCTCAGTTGTCATGGAATGTTGAGTTTAAACAGGAAAAAGAAAATTAAATTGGAAAAGAAAAATTGATGGGTGTGGGGAATGGAATGCCCTGCTTAAGCTCCCTACGCCTTATAATAATATGGAGCCTGGCAGAAATCCTGAACGGGAACACTCCTGCCTGGTGATGAACATACATTGCACCATTGTTGCTGGTCACACTTGAACAAGCATATTTCTGAATCTAAGCCAATATGTTTTCCTCTATATGCGACTAGGTAATATCTGAATTGAGTGACTATTTTTAATAAGAGCTTTCGCTAGTTGAGACCTTAGTTTATAACAAACTCCCCCCCCCCTTGCTCAAAAATGCTCATATGTCCGAAAAGGTAAGGTTATAGTGCAGAGTCTTTTGGTTTTAGATTAGAATCCTTGGGATGAGGAAGGATGAAGACTCCCATGTCTCCTGTGAAAGCTTTAATACAGCTCTGAAGACCAAGATTGTGATTACTGTGAATTTCCAGTGTTCTAAGTCTTGATTTGGTGCCAAATCAAACTCACCTGACTGGAATCATAGTGTTTGAAAAGCGTGTGTGTGTGTGTGTGTGTGTGTGTTTAAATTGGCTTCTGGGTTATTTTAAATTATTAGGATGTAATAATGTAATGTTTTCTTAATTTGTTTTGCATCTCTCTATCCTATCATTCTAGCCATGATGGCTATAAGCCTCAGATTTTCTCATAAAGTTGGCAGAATTCTGATGACCCTGTCTTGTCTAAATAACATATGAGCAAGTCTTGTGGGCGTATATGCAGCTCTTTCACTTGTCCTTTGCAGTGGGAGTGAACAAATCAGGAACTTAGTTTTCTGTTTCATCCTAGCCAGGAAAATATAGTTAATGGCTTCAGAACAAGCCAGGATATTAAGCCAACTTCAAGCCATGGCTTTGCATCCTGTGGTTTCCCTGTTCAGACAAAGTGGGGGACTATAATTATTGGAAGACATCCTGGTTTGTTTGCTAATTTCTGCAAAGGGAGTAGTGAAGGGGCTGTGTGCACGACCAAAAGGTTATTCATAGATCAGCTTATTAATCATGGCCAGTATAAAAGTACCTGGGTATATATTTCATCATCCTTGTTACATTAAGATATATTTCTCTTTAAAAACAAACAACCACAAAACAGAATAGCCCAGGAGCAGATGTAAACCATGGTTAATTGGTCAAAAGCATGCCATGGGCTCACCTGTTTGATCCTCTTCTCTTCTGGCCTCATTTGTGTGTATTCCTACCTCTCTTCCCTGGTTAGTGCAGTGCTATATTTGTGCTGACCATGGTTAACTCTCCTCATCATTAGCTTTTAACTTGGGATTTGAGACCAAGATTAGAAAGAAGCTGGTTTGCAAATCCTTGTGCTCATCTACACCTGCAGCTCTTTGGGGAGTGGGGAGGGACAATCACGGAGTTTTCCACTTCCTGGATTGTCCCTCAGGGGCCACACGGGGCACCATTTTTTTTTAAAGAGACATTTCCGCAATTATGTGGGTGCGATCCTGCATGAAGGAAAGATTTTTTAAAAAATCAAACAACGAACTCGGCACTGGAAGACTCCGAGCGCCATCCCAAAGTTGGCTAAAATGCTCTCCCCCTCACTTCTGATGCCCATAACTGCTCCCGCATGGCTCTGTGCCTGTTTCCTGAGCCCCTCTACTCATAGGAAAGAGGGAGGACCCCAGGAAGGAGAGCCACACCATCTGCAGCGCTCAAGATGGTCCCAAGATGGCAGGAACAACCAGGAAAAAGTAGTCCCAGCTATCCTGGGAGAACTAAGTGCTTGTCCCTGGTTCACCCTGGGATCAGCTGTGCGTCATTCGGACGCGCAGGGGCAAACCCATGACCACCCCAGGATAAATGGCAGGTGCAAATTGGGCCTTCTTAAAGGTAATGATGTTTAGCACTGCTGCAGACCTACACCTCTGCTATATTTAGCAAGGGAAGGGATAGGAAATTTGCTTGGGTGAGGGAGAGGAAGGGAACTCAACAAGGCCGCAGCAAGCTCCCAATCTCCTAACCATGGTTAGGACATTGCTAGCATTATGAATATGCCAAGTCATCGTGTTTCCTCATAATTTGCATATTTTGAAATCCTTTACTTTGTTCTTCTGGTTCTTTACCTACCCCTAAAGGTCCTTATATTATGGGAACACTGTCTCTCTTATATATTGGTCACTTCCCTCTCTAGCCCCATCTTCCCATTGTCTTCATGATTCTAATATTTGGTAATTTGGTATTGTACAGTTCAATAAATGTCTTTAAAGGCCTCTCTGATCCTGTAATTTTAAAAAGCCCATAAAGCAAGCTGTTTGGGGCCTCTGCTATTTGACAACACATCCGGTTTTTAGTTTCCCAATAATGGCAGAATGTTCCCAGGTGAGGAAAAACAAATCACAATAAATTAATTTTGAACCAATCATTTTTGACTTTCTTCATCTCCTGATTTTAGATACTAGCAAAATGCCTGTCATTTTGAGGGAAGGCTTATTTATTGCAAAAACGTCTGGAGGCAGAATGGCTGCCCTGCACACACATACGCGTTGCATTTCCCTCTGTGAACTCCGTGTTAGTGAAGGTCAGCCCCCCCCCCCATGTCAAGGAAAGTGGGCAGAATGTGGCCCTACTGTAAATTTGTCCCCAAAGGTTGTGCTTCACTTAGGAGTGAATCACAAATACTCAGTAATGTTGGAGTAAATAAACTATGCAGTTGACAACGATCCCAGTCTCGGAAGCAGAGAGCAGATGCCCCCTCCCCAAACAAGCAAATGTCCCCTTTTAGAGCCAGCTCATGCCTGTGTATTCCCATTCTGTGTCCTGTTTCTTGGACGTGCCGAGCTGTGACAGAATGTTAAGAACTGGCTTTTATAGATAATGAGCCATGTCCATTCAATACTGAAGAATGACTATTTTGTTTTCAAAATCATGATTAAATACCTTTTGTCATTCTTATCTTACCATTATTGTGAAAACTCTGGCTTTTGAAGAATTAATGAACTATAACTTCCCTGTTGAAGAATAAGAATTGTTTTTAAAAAAAATCTACTGCTGATTTTGAAGACCTAGGTTGCAGTCTTACATCCATATAGGCTGGAATAGTGCCACAGACCTCAGCCTATACCATAACAGGTTCAAGAAATATATCAGAACATTTGGCAGTACAGAGCTCTGGAAGCTGTTTTGGGAAGAGAGAAGGTTTTGGCAAAAGGGATCAAACTTTGACTCTGCAACCTACACATGTTAATTCAGAAGTAAGTCCCATGGATTAGGCCTATTGCACGGAATCAGGTGGGGCACTCCTGAGTAGGGCTGGGCCATGAGCAGGCTTCAGGCAAGACCTCTCTGCTTGGCACAATCTTTGGGCACATGCTGCTGCCTCCCCTGCTTACCCTCACATTGTACCCACAAGCTATACCTGTGGCCACGAAAACGGGAGGTAGCAGTGGCAGAAACTGTGGCAAGAAGATTCTCAGCATTGATTCCGCACAAGGGGAAGGGATTGGAGCATCTTCACCATTCTGCTGCTGCCTTCTCAGGTGTGTGGACTCCCAAGGAGGGTAGGGGATGGGGTGGTTGTGGTAGTGGAAGTGGTGGGTGCTTTCAGTGCTTGTGAGTGTTTTGAACACGCTTGCTTGCAGCGTTTGCAAAACAGTGATCATTTGCCCCATGCTCACTTGCAGTGTATTCAAAGGATGAAGGCCCTTTCAGGCCAAAATGAAGAATGATTAATAAAGCTTACTACAAGTGGAGGGAGGGGTGTTCCATGGCACTTAGTGAATTTGTTGGGGGCTTGCTGCCAAGTAAGTGTGAACTACCTGCAGCTAAAGTTTAGGAAAAATGAAAGGGGAGTTTTCCCTTAGGATCAATAGTGATTGAAAGACACCATTTTGTATTTGAAGTATTAGATGTCATCCCATATACACTGCACCATCCCATGCATGGCTTTCTTGGAGCAAAATAACATGCAGATCCCTCCTCTTACTAAATGCATTTGCTTGGAGGTCACACAGTTCTTCCAAACCAAGTTGACATTTTTCTGAATATTGATATGAATTGAACCAGGGTGAGATGTGTCATCTTGTATGAGACAATTCACATTCTACTGGTTTAACTCCATATAAAAAAAATCACTAAGTGACTCCTATTTGAAGGTAGAAAAATAACTGCATCCCTATTCTACAGGGGGAGGTCTGTGTATGGAAGCAAATGTTACTCTGGAAGCACAGTCTCATTACACTTTTATAGAAATTCAAAATGGGTATAACAAATGTACATGGAAGTGGGTGGGATTGGCCCACAACCTACAAGTATTAATTTAAATGTCTGAAAAGAACTCACCATAGACTGGCTGTTCACACAACACACTAACCCACACTCAGTGGTTGAGTGTTGAATTGTGGGTTGTTTGTTAACTGGGCAGCGTGGCTTATTAACTATCCTGAACATCCCAACAACCAACCATTGGTTCTCAAAGTGGCATGTGGTTAACAAACCACCCTGTGGAAATATTCTGGGTTCATTCAACATGTTAATCCATGGTTCCACAAACAACCCATGGTTCAACAACAATCTACACTCAATCACTGCGTGTGGTTTAGCATGTTGTGCGAACCCAGTCATATAAAAACTTACGCACATGAGCTCTCTTCAGATGTTTCAGTGAATGGACGTTGATCAGAGGGTGGGGCCTGCTGCTGTTTCCCCTGCCCTCGTGTATTCATTATACCCACTTTGAAGTCTGTAAAGGTCTATCATGATAACTATCCAGACTCCATGGAGCAAACTAGATGCAGATATGGAAGAAGGATGCACGTTCCTATCCAGAGCTACTAATTGTTACACATAACTAGAGCTTGATCTGGGCCCTGGAATTTAAATGATAAAATACATACGCCATCCATTGTGAATGGCACATGTGCATTAAAATAAATGGCTATAGTTCCCTGTGGTATACACAGAATTGGTGATGAGAAAGGACCCAATTCCTTCTGTGTTTACTGTGAGGTAAGCAGGCTATTTAAATACATGTGTGCAATTCACAGTGGTTTCTGTCAGATGTGTATTTTGCCCTTTCAGCTTGGATACTTTTTTATTCAGTTTGAGAAAGTGATGTGAATTTGCCCTGAGCCAGCTCTAACTCTGGTTTGATTTCAATAGAAATCCTAGCGCCTTAGTAAGGATCATTTATCATTTTAACAACTTTCATTAGTAAGCAATCACAAACATCATTCCCAGCAAGTCATAATGCATGAAGAATTCATATCTGTGTCTACTTGTGAATTGGATCGGTACACTGGAAATTTTTGAGTGAACTGACATGTCCTTATTTGCTTCAGATATTGACACCAGTATAAAATCTTTACATGTTAATAGCTTTCCTCACTTGAGTGACCTATGGAACACACTCATGAACAAAAGTTGTTCATGTGTGAATTTGAGTGAACTTCTTGACTTCAAGATACTTACAAAAAGAACTTCAGAAAAGGTTCATCCTTCTGTTTCCTATAGCTGTAGATTTTCAGAATCTTTTCTTGGTCAGCAAAAAGGCAACATTATAAGGATGCTAATGTAGCCTCTTCTTGCAGGTTATGTGTTAATGTAATTTTGTGTTCAACCTGGGGGGGGGGGGGAACCTACCAGGAACAAAATAAGGAAAGAGTAGTATGCAAAACAATATAATGAGCAAATTCACTTACATTCATGGCAAGAACTCTGTGTGAATACCACATTGTGGGTTGGGCTGCAAGTTGCATCAGCTTGGAAAAAGCAAGATGAATGCCTACTTTCTTTCTTTACCTTTTGGGTTTATTCAAACTACTCCTCTTCTTCCAGATGTGCATTGGTTACAAACTCACTTTTGTACAGTACAAAAAATAGAAGGTAGAAGCTTATAAATATTATTGGATATTGACTCTTAACGACAAAAATTGTTGTGAGCAGCTGTCAGGTGGAAGTATTTGTGGTTTAAATGGAGTGCACTGCATAGGGATGTAAAATTTATGGAAATATTGAGGACCCCCTCATTTTTTTCTGGGGGTTTTCTGGAAACCGCCCCCACCCCTGAAAAATTGGGGATTTTTTGGGGGGGGGGAAATTGAAGAAAAAAAATACTTATTTTTTTAGTGCTCTTTACAGATTTAACATCTGTCTGTTGCTTTAAGACAACCTTCCCCAACTCGGGCCCCTCCAGATATTTTGGACTTTAGCACCCATCAGCCTCAGGCAGCATTGCAAGTGGTCAGGAATGCTAGATACTGTAGTCCAAACCATCCAGAGGGCACCAGGTTTGGGAGGGCTGCTTTCTCTTACTAAAGGTATGTTATATATAACTTAGTTTGTTCATAAAAATTCATATTTTAAAACTTCTAAAAGTAAATTTATAATTATTGTCCGAATAGATTAGAACTACATTAAATGACTGCTACAACATCAGAAACACAGGACTTTATAGAACAAATCCCAAACTGTCAAGAATTTACTGTGGTGACTCTACTCACACGTTGGGAAACTGAGCATAAATTTCTATCAGTAAAATACCCCCCTAACTTTTACTGTTTTTTTCCGGGCCTTCACATCTCTAGCACTGCATAAGTTGTTCTTTGTGAGAAAATGATAGGAAATCCTTCCAAGAAGCTCAACATGCTACATTCTGTCTTGGATAAAGCATTTATTGTCTTGAATCACCAACTTTTGACATAGAATCTCCAGTGCTATAGTTGTGTTGCTTCATCATATTATAAATATTGTGTCTTAAAACTGCTATCCGATTTCTTTGTTTAATAATGGATGGCCATAAAATAATGCAGATATCAGCTGATATAATTCCATTTACGTTTTTTCTCGTAGGGGGATAGCTCCTACGTGAAGGACCGGTGGTGCGTGTTCGATGGATTCATGGTTTTTTGTCTTTGGGTGTCATTAGTTTTACAGGTAAATTATATTGTGTTACAATAAGGGCAAAAATACGTGTTCCACTTCTGGCCAATTTCTGAACCTAATTTAAGAAAATAAATAAATAAACACTCTGAGAGACACTCCTCCTCCAGTAACTGCCAATATTAGTCCAAGTAGTACTGGTTTCATTCTTCAGAGCTAGGCCAAGCAGGAAGATTCTCTCAAGGCCCAGCATTTGAGACAATGATCTTTCTGGACTAAAGCAATGCTCTCTGCTCCCCTTCTTTTTTTCTTCATTTTTCACCTCAACTCAGTGGTTGCACAGTTGTTTCCAGACCAATCAGTTGAGTACAAAATTAAAATAATGTTACCTGTTGTTGTTTTTAAACCCAGTTCTCAGGAACACAGGAAGCTGCCTTATATGGAGTCAGACCACTGATCCATCTAGCCCAGTACTGACTGGCAGCAGCTCTCCAGGGTTTTAGGCAGTATTCTTTCCTAACCCTACCTGGAGAAGCCAGAGATTGAACCTGGGACCTTCTGCATGCAAAGCATGTGCTCTATCTCTGAGATATGGCACCTCCCAGATGGCATTTTAGGTACTTTATTACTGTGATGGACACTACAGTTATCTTGTGCTCTTCTAAGTGCTCTCAGACAGAAGGTGTTCTTCTGGATTGGACAGTAGCTGGACAAAACTGAAGCAGGAAAGTATTCTAAATTCTGACTTCTTTCTGCTGTAAAAACTACAAATGTGTTTTTAAGTAAAAGTTGGCTGTATGTGCTAATGTAAATAAACTATTCATAGCCTGGACAAGGTTTTCTGCAAAATTTCTTCACTGCACAGTATGAAAGGTACAAATACTAAAATTCTTACAACATGATCAGTGCATGTAATTTAATCTGTTTCAGACTTAGGTAAATCAAATGCATTTAAACTGAAATTCATTAAATGAGATTGAAGATGCACATTGAAAATATGCTGGTCTGGAAATCATATTATTTTGCAGAAAGAATAATAATGTAAATGTAAGACATTCCTTTTCTTTCTAGGTGTTTGAAATTGCTGAGATAGTTGATCAAATGTCACCTTGGGGCATGTTGAGGATTCCACGGCCACTTATTATGATTCGAGCGTTCCGGATCTATTTCCGCTTTGAGTTGCCAAGGACCAGGATAACTAACATTTTAAAGTAAGTGGGCTCTTTCCTGTCAATTTTAAAGTGTTGTTTTACTAAATCTGGCCAGAAGTGTAAACCATAGGTTGAGGGAGAGTTGTACATCCTCACCTGCATACTCTTTTTGATATTTAAAAACAGATCCCACTCGCTTCTTTCTATGCAATTCCCAAGAAATGCCTTGATGTTTTGCGGATTGTTTATTCCTCTCTCCCTTTATCTACCCTTGGAGGTCTTTTGCTTCTGTTTTCTGCTCTGAAATGTATAACCGTTTGTTTTCAAGGGCTGAACTACATGTTTATCCCTTCTACCACAAGGCTATCCTCTACTCTTCTAGTTTGTAGGGATAGTATGTCATACTGCTGGCATTGAAAGGAGACTTATGGAAGTTACTGCATGAATGTTACAATTTTGTTGGGGGTGTTATAGTCTTATGCAGGTATAGAATTGTAATGAAGCAAATAGGCACTTCCCAATTAGTTTATCTTTTTAATGTGTATTATACAATACTTGCTTGTACGCACTTCAAAAAGAAATCATATTAGCAATGGTATATGGTTCCTCTAGATGGTTTCTTATTGCACGTACATTTAATGATTGCCACTTTCTTTTTTTGCTAGGCGTTCTGGTGAACAAATCTGGAGTGTGTCAATATTCCTTTTGTTCTTTCTGCTTCTATATGGAATTCTGGGGGTTCAGATGTTTGGACCTTTCACATACCATTGCGTAACGAATGATACAAAGCCAGGGTAAGTCTACATCAGGATTTCTGCTTTTGCCCCAATGGTCTTCCATTTGGAGCAGAAGTGTGGAACCTTTGCCAGCCAGAGAGGGGTCACATTCTCCCATGGGTAATCATCCAGGGGTGGCAGCGGCATGCCCTCAGTGAATGGGGCCAGATTTAAAGTGGGCAGAACCACCATCCCCTCTCTGTCATCCATACATATCCATATACCCATTCATACACATTTGCACACATTCTCTCTTTAGCAGGCACATATATACAGCTCCCTCTTCATCAGTGCTTAGCTATTTCCTCATCCACAGGGAAGGGGGTAAAATCACAAGGTTTAAACCGCTACTCCCTGTGATTCCTCCCCCTGCCAAGGTAACAGCAAAGCAGTGTCTGAGAGGGAGCTGCTTCGCCAGCCCAATCAGTGTCTGTACTGGCTGGCAAAGGAGGGGCTGAGTGTTCTGCTCCATACAGCTGACTGAGCTGGTGAAGCAGCCCCCTCTTTGTTGCTGCTCAGCTGTTTCCGGAATAGGCTGGAGGGGAGGTTTAAACACCTCCCCCTGCCTCCTTGCTCCTCTAGAAACAGCTGGGCAGTGGCAAAGAGGGAGCTGCTTTGTGTGGAGCCCCCACCACAATGTGCTCCAGGCATCTTGATGCAGCACCTGGCAAAGCCATCTTCCCTTACCCCTCACTGTTCCCAAGTATTGGAGCTTTCTTGCCCATTAGGCTGGTCTGGTCCATGGGATGGGGATTCCCCCCTGCTGTTCTTGAGCTAAACTTGAAATGGAGAGATCATATGGAAGTAGTCAATCAAGCAAGACTTTTAGCTGCAACAAAGTCTGCTAAATGTAGGATTTGCCTTGAAATTTGGGGTTCCACTAAGTCAATAGCTGCCTCTGCTGGGGCTTAACATTTGTTGTTTTGTTATATTTTATTGTTTTAAATTGTAAGCCACCTTGAGGAACATGTATGAATAATTTAACTTACATGAATAAACAAATGGAAATAATAAATAGAGAGGAAAAGTAAGGAAGTTCAGAGATAGTTCAGCTCAACTCATCATTTTCCAAAACCCAAGGCAGCTATTTTTTTATTCCCAGGCCTCCCAGTTCCAGTTGTCATTAATGGCAAATAAATGCCCCCCCTTTAACCACAGCTGGCTGAGAGATGGGTGTTAATTTCCCCCTCTCACATATTGTTGATTCCAGTTGCTCTATCTTTTTTAGTGCTTTTCAAAACATGGCCCATAAGAACTTCGGAAGTAATCATTAGTTAGTTAATAATAACCTATTAAGCATTTAATAGACAATGATCTACTTTACAATAATTATATCATCATTACATCATGATGGCCAAAAGAGATTTTGAGTCCAAATAGCTGTAGAAATTTCTTTAGTATTGCTCCACAAGCATTGTTCCATTGTCTTATTCTACTTTATAATATGGTCAAAACGGCAATGACTTCCTGCTTATAGACCAGGCCACAACCTGTTGCTGACCAAGCTAAATGCAGCCCACCAGCCATGTTTTGTGAACTCTAGTTTCTGGTTTGTAGACCCAGGCAGGCAGAGAAGGAAAAGGAGGTTCAGTTGCGTTCAGCTTGGTGAGTAACAAGTTTCAGGAGTCTGCTCAAACGACAGAAGGCCTTTTGTTTACCTTTCTCAAGTGTGCATTCTTGTATTAAGTATCTATCTTGATGTGGGCTCTCCCCATAATGGCCTAAAAGTGACTAGGCCGAGACCTGGCCCTTCCAACATCAGCAGTTGGTCACATGAGAGAGGAAGTGTGGTATGCTGCCTCCATCTTGTCAGCAAATTTCTGATATGCTGGTGTGGTATGCTGATTTCCCATGAGTAAGAGACAAGGTCCCATCTATATTTGTGTGGTGAGATGTTAAATTTTAAATCAAACATAAGTAGGTTATGTAAAAAACTGAACATGTGTGTCAATAAGATTAGCATAGTCAAACCATTTAACTGCTAACGAAATTTTTAAAGAAAATGTTTGAGTGCTGTATTTTCTGCAATGCTTGTCCTAATTTTTTGAGACTTCCCCTTTCCCTTGAGAGAATTCCGAATCCCTTTCTTGCCAGGCATTCTTCACACTCATTATCCTGTTGTTATTATCACTTCTCTATCTGAGGCAGCTATTCTTTCCTACTGGGCTCACTCTCCCCCTCACACACAACTATTTCGGTGTTTAGTGGGCTTCCTCACCATGACATACTTCCACTTGCTCACTCTCTTGATCATATTTGTTTCCATTTTTTTATAATGAGGAAGGCAATATCTATATCTATATCTATCTATATCTATATATCCTGGAGAGTTACATGTTTATATAAACATAACAAGTGCTGGTCAGAGTTTTGGTTCGGGATGTAGGATACCTTGGTTCAGATCCCCACTTACAATGCAGTCCTATTTATTTGGAAGTTAGTCTTGGTATATTCAGCAGGGCTTACTTCTAAATAATAGTGCATAAGATTGGATCCATAGCTATAAAGCTCATTTAGTACTAGGAGTATTTTAAAAAGTTATTATTACCAATATTACATTTGCAGCATATAAGGCCCCCCTCCTTCATATTATCCTTACAACAATCCTGTAAGTTCATGATTGCTGAGTGGGGATTTGAATCTAGGTCTCAGTTTTATTTCAACACTCTATCCACAGTGCCACACTGGTTCTTCTACATGCAAAATAGGACAGGCTCCTGTGCTTTTAATAGTTCTTTAGAAGACGAAATTTATTCAGGTACAGCTTTTCTCTCCCTCCTACCCCTCCTACATGGCAACCAGTATGCACCAAAATTTCGTCTTCTGCACGAGTATTAAAGGTACAGGAGCTTGGTTGTCTTTTGTATCAGTAATCACTGGAGGTATTTAAGCAGAGCCTTGATGTCCATCTGTCCGGGATGCTGCAGTTGCATGCTGCGTTGGAAATCCTGCATTCAGCAGGGGATTGGACTAGAGCGGCCTTCCCCAACCTGTTGCCCTCCAGATGTTTGGACTACAATTCCCACATGGGTCATAGTGGCTAGGGCTGATGGGAGTTTGGAGTCCAAAACATCTGGAAGGCACCAGCTTGGAAAAGGCGAGAATTCATGACTTCCCACATCCCTTCCGACGTGGGCTTGGGTGAGTAATCATTTCTCTCAGCCTAACTTTCCTCACAGAGTTCCTGTGATACTAACATGCTCTTACTTTGAGTTGCTTGGATGAGGACAGGCAAGCAAATGTAACAAGAGAAACAGAAGGATTAGTCCACAGTCAAGTAAATGATTTGTCTCTTCTTCCATTTTTGTTTTAGCCTGTATAGCTAACTCATTTTAAAAGCTGTACTTTCTCTCATTCTCCTTCAGCATATTGCCCTACATTAAATCCTAATTTGCTGGAGGATAAGGTCTTCTGATCGTTCCAAAGCTTTTCTCTATTCACTTGAGCCATTGCGCCTTTCAGAGCATGGTGATGTGCAAATTTGATAAAGCCAAGTTCACATTGTCCCCAGGTTCTTAATGAAAATTGAAAGCCTGGTTCCCAAAGCTAATTCCTCAGAGAACAGGATCAGACTGCTTCTCACTTGGGAACTGTACCACTAACCATTATTTCTCATTTATAACCCATCAGCTCATTTTTATGCTTGCTGTGATATTTCTATGCAGGCCAAGGATTTGAATATTCAGGAAAATGAAGACCAAACTACACAGATACTGTTAAAGAGACAGGATTCAGCATTATACTCGCTTACAAACTTGATACAATCTATTGAACAGTAACTAGACTCAGTACAGTTCAGCTAAACAGATGAAATATAAGAAGGTTAGTCAGAGCCTCAGAAGAATTTAGATCTAACACTTGCCTGCAGCATTAGCATTGCCTTTAAAGGGACAACTAGAGAAGCCTGAGAGTAGACATGAACTTGAGGATGCTAATAGAGTTAAGAACAATTTCAGTGAGAATATTCTTATCCAGATCTCACATTTTAGCTTTTTAAAATACAAATATTCACATTTTAAAATTGAATTTCAAGGGTTTTTTTCCTTCCCAAAATTCAGCATTTGGGAATTTCCTCAAAGACTTTGTTCACATGTTTGTTGTAACAAAGTTTAAGAGGTGTTTTCTAGTTTCCATAAAGGGCAGAGCACCTTCTTGTAAAGAAAGACAACTGCTTATTTAGGCCAGCTTTTTCAACCTGGGTACCTTGTGCATCCCCCAGTGGTTCTATGAAATTTTTAAATTGTTAAATAAATTGCTTATTGTTGATTTTTACTTGGTTTTTAATTTTGTATTTGGCTGTATTTGCATAAAATGATCTAAAGTTTCAAGAGAACCCTGATATATCCCACTACTGTGACTACTAAACAAACCAGGAAAGATTTGCCTAGCATTTTGTCTAAACTGGGGGTCTTGGCTTGTTGCTCCCCTTACAAGTCAGAATCATAAACCAGGGTTTGTTCTTGGCTTACGATTCTTGGCTTATAGTGAGAAGGATCAAAGGAGGGGAAACGGTACATTCATTGTCAAACTACCCAAAGAGACCTGGCTATTGAGCAATATAGAAATGTAATAAATGTATCAACACATAAATACAAATTCACCAGCACATAACTTGTTCAGGATTTTCTGTAATCCTGGTTTATTGTTTTGTGCAAACATGACATGAGCGTGGGGAGTGGCATTTTGTAATTGTTAAATAAATGACTTATTAGCAGTTTTTCCTTCGTTTGTATTTTAACTTATTGCCAGGTATTGTGCACTGGGGTTCTGCAGGATAACATGACAAGTTACAGGGATTCCTTAACCAAATAAGGATTGAAAACCACTGATTGAGGATGTAATACAGAGGCGCAGAGCCTCTGACTACAGTAACAACAGCAGTTGTCTTGACAAACTCTGTTAGAGCTTCTCCTTCCCACACTGCACATGGATCCACTTCTAAATACTAACTACCCATTCTCCAGCAGTGCATATATTTACCTCAATGTTACATTTCTTTCTGAGGAATTCTTAGCCCTTGATTTTTCTGCCTGTTATTTTTCACTCCCCAGAATCCTGAAGGGGAGCTGGGGGACCATTTTCCTGCATGGTTCTGGTTGCATCCTCTGAACATCTCATTGAAATAGGTGGAATTTTTACATGTGTAATTTCTACGGCAGGGCTGTCGCTCAGGTGTTTAGCCTGTGTCTTGCTCATTTGGACTAACAGATTTCTTTTTTATTATTGTTATTATTCTAACAGAAACATAACCTGGAATAATTTAGCAATCCCAGACACACATTGCTCCAAAGTCTCAGAAGAAGGTTACCAGTGTCCACCAGGATTTGAATGCTTGGACCTTGAAGAACTGGGGTTAAGCAGGCAAGAGCTGGGCTACAGTGGCTTTAACGAGATAGGTCTGTCTATCTGATTAAAATCTATTGTCAAAGCCTATTTGAAAATGCTTTAAAATGTGTAGGAGGGACTCGTCATAGTTAGTTTGTGAATGTACAGTGAAGGTGCACTAATGTGGTGATTGTTCTTGTTTGTTTTTTCCACCCTCAGTGCTCAAATTGGAGATTGCTTTGGGGTTATTGTCTATGTAAGCCATCTATGCTATTTGTTTCCCATTATACTAAGGGCCCAAACTCCATGTGACCCCATTCACATGTAATTTTCTAGGATGTTTTCTTCTCTGACAAAATGCTGCCACAGAGGCTGCAATCTACAGCGGATTGGGGGGGGCAGCCTTCTTAACCCTTTCTCCTCCACTTTTCCCCCCACCCAAAATCACTCTCTGAGGTGTTTTCCCGCCCTGGGAGGGCTGTAGCTTGGATATATCTTATGCAGTTTGGCCCATTAAATAGATGTTCGTGCTGCTTTCTGATATATGAGAAATTGCCCTTAAGAGCACATAAGCAGATTTCATGTGTATAAACAGAAGCCCACATTTATGCACAGTTCTCAATGGGGTGGGGCCACATAATCATGGAGAAATGGCCCTTACACCTACTAAGTGTGTCTTTATGTGTGAATGAATTTGTGTGTGTGTAGATGAAATTCTTATATGGTTTACTTTGTTTTTGGTTCTGTTTCCCCCTTTCAAAATAATCTTATGTTTTCTACAGAGAACCTGCTTAAAAAATTAACAAGTGATACATGTTAGATGCAGTGACATTTCAGATTATGTTTCTTTTCATCTCCCTTTCCTTCTCTGGCCTTTGGTGTATTATCGAGTCTTGTTTTGCTCAATACCGTGCGCCAACTGTTTTGATGACTGTATACATGGAGAGGCTAACCTCTCAGAAACATGTCCTTGTGTTCCATGGATAAAAACCTAGTAATTGAGTGGCCTAATTAGGTATGTGATTTCATTCGCATAGACTTCAAGGCTTTCAACAGGTGTCTGTAAAGACCAAAAGATTACAAAGGACCCAAATGATAACAGGGGGGGAGGGGAAGAAAAGTAGTAGGTCAGGTGGACGTGACCGTGTAATTTCGTTTTCAGCATAATTAAGTGTGTGATTGTGCATCTAAATTTAGCTAATATATTTGCATATGAAATCAAAAAGGATTCAGTGGAATATATTCAGAAATGCAGTATTCTTCATTGTGATTTTTTAAAAAACTCTGTTGACTTCAGAGATTTAGTGGACCAAAATAAAGTATATGTAGGTCCGCTAGGTTTGTAATTATAATATTGTTGAAATAGTTTTTTATCTCTCTAAAATGTCCATACTGGCAACAACTGGAGGTGCACAGAGTGCTCAGCGCTATATTCTGAACAATGTTACTATTACAGGTTTACACATCTGTACCTTCAGTTAATGTGACAATTCTGGGGCACTTTTTCTTATTGGTGAACCCCGTCTTTGTTCGGGTCCCATCAAAAAGAATGATTGATAGTCTGCCACACGGTTTGATTCTTGTCCCAAGCAGTTGGACTCAAGCCTGTTCAACTGCTTGGGGAATTTCTAAACCATATTACCAAGGACCACTCCCTTGAGCCCAGTTTTAGGGAAAAAAATAACAAAAAGTAATATTGGATTTCATTTCCCAAAGCCAGAGAGAGCACCAAATCTTACAGAATCCTGTGAACCGTCCTTGGAACACAAGGAATGGCTTAACAGCTGTGCAGTCTTAGCATATGGGGAAGATTCTAGTGAGAAATTCCCTTTTAAAACATTGCAGCCAAATGTCAAGGTATAAAAAGTGGTTTATTTAGGGTGGGAAAGGGAAGAAAAGGGACAATTAAGGCATCAAATACAATTAAAAAACTCAATCTAAAGTAGCTAGTACCTTTTTACCTACTTGAGTAGAAGCTTGGGTTTCAGAGCATGTGGATAGGTCCTTGTAGAGCAGATGGTTGGAGACAGAGCAACTTAGAATTTCTGGCTGAGTTATACCATGGGTTAAAATACTGAGGTGAGACTTCACCTATCTATAGAAATTTTAGAGCAGTAAAAGCTGGCCCTTTGTCTGTTTTGTCCAATGGTGAGAGCAGCTACATCTTTGATGTAAGTGGCCTAGCTAACCAATCAGAAATCTACTTAAAGGTTACTTCTATCTTCTTAAGAAGTCTTAATTTATATTATAAAAGACCCAGCTAGTTTAGATTAGCCGAAACATTGTAAAAATATTTTTTAAAGAATTACCTGCAGAATGTATGGGGTGGGGGGCACAACACATCATGGCTCCTTTTTGAACCCATTTGCACATTTGGGAATTTGAGGAAGGGCTTTGGGCACCACCACAAAATGGCTCCCATGGAGGATCTGACTAGTTAGATAATGGCTGCCGTGAGGCCTGGCTATTCAAAAGCAAACCAAATAGGGGCAAGGAGAGAAATAGTGAGTTAGAAGCTGAGATGGAGGGGGGAAATAGTAAAGCAAAGAGGTACAGGGGAGAGAAAGAGTAAGGTTAGGGACTGGGAGGCAGGAGAAACAGCAAGGTCAAGCGGTAAGGAGAAAAATAATGACACTAGAGGCTGGGAGGGAGGAGGGAACAGGAAGGCAGAGGAATAGAAAAAGGGCCAGGCTAGAGCCTAGGAAAGGGAGAAACAGTGAGCTAAGGAGGAGCGGGGATAGCAAGGCTAGAGGCCGGGAGGGAGGGAGGAATTGCAAGGCAAAGTAGGCGAGGGGAGAGAAAGAGCAAAACTAGGGGCTAGAAGTGGGGGGGGGGGGGGAAAGGAAACTGCCCTAACATTTTCCAAGGTTTCTCATAAAACAGTGTTTACGAAGGGGGCAGGTAGGGGAGAACTTTGTGGGTGCTTTTGGAGGTCCCTGTGGGGCAACATGGCACCTGTGCTGTGTCGGGAACCCCTGGCTATTGTGGTCTGATTGCAAATGCTTTAGGGCATACTAGTGCTCTGTTGAGAACATGGTGTCTGTCAGAGTTTCACTGCAGTGTGTCTCCTTTGACAATGAGCCCCTAATTTTTCTATAGTGTGTTTTGCTTTTTTAAAAAATCCTCATAAAATCTAGTTAGCAATCAACATGAATGGATGCTTTTCTTTCTGAGTTTCTGGCTGAGATCCTATTGATTCCTGACCACCTGACTCAGGTGTATAAACTACAGATACGCGACACAGTAATGGGAGAGGGGAGTTTTGTACAAATTCAGATTTGTTCTGTTTATATTGCGTGGTGGCATTTTGGGGCTTAAAAGTCCTCACATGTGTACCACCCACTTTCCTAGCCAATCCCAAAGTGATTTATTTTATCACTTATTTGCACCTGAAAAGTGTGTCATTCAAATTGATGAATCCAGCGTGGGCTTGTTTTGAAATTGTTGTTTTGTTTTCTGACTGGAAAAATCCGCAAGGTTTGGGGCTTTGATTTGAACTGGGGATAAGATAAAAGATTATTAATGTAATCTTGTCACAGCTTTGATATCTCCTGTTTTGCAAGTGAATATCTGTGTTCCTTTCCTTTATCCTGTGGTGTATTTTATTACACTTATACAGTCTCTTCAATATTTAATTTCTTACATGCCTCTCCATTCTGCACACTGAGATAAAAAACAGGATCACTTTCAAGGGCACCAATAATCTCTTAGGAGTTTGTGCGTTCATTTTTTACATTGTGCAGTGGCAAATCCTTCTGTGTGACTGTTTGTTGTTATGGATCGTGTCCAATCCATGAAGTTCAACAGAGGCCTGGCCCACATGTTACCTCTGCAGTATGGTTGCCTCCATGGTCAATTCCCACATCATATAGTTAATATCTGAACTTACGCATCACATGGGCTACTGAAATCATGTGGACACTTTCCATACCATTGAATGGGCAGCCAGTGCTGCTATGGAAAGTGCCCCCTTGATGCAGCATTTACTAATTGCAATGTCAGAGTTGGTGATGAGGGAATGGAAATCAGATTGAAGCAGTTCCATTGCTGTATCTCTGGCCCAGGGATAACATTATCGTTTTTGCAAATCGACAGTGTCTTTTTATCTTCGTTTTCCTATATTTATATTTATTTATAACAACAAGCAACCATGATAGAATTAAAGAATTCTCCTTTGTCAGTGCTGCAAGGACCTACCTCATGCTGTCTCCTCCCTATTGATGGGTGAGGGGCTACTTATGGACTGGTGGCGGCCCCCTGTTACTCTAGAGGTCTCCTGTGACTCTAACTGGGAAGCTGCCTCCTGACCCAGGAGTCATCTAATTGCACTGCAGAGAGAAGTCAATAACGAGAGGGCAGAGTTAGTTGCCAAGATGCCAGACCTTGAATGGCAGCTCTGGCAGTTTAGGGAGGAGGAGAAAGGAAGCAGGGTGGCAGAGAAGGAGAAAGGGAATACTAGGCAGCTGAAAGAGTGGAACGCTGGTGAAAGCAGCTCTACAGGAGAAGCTACTGCTGCCACAGACACAGGGTTACAAAATGCAGTGAAAGCACAAGACCAGCCTCTGATAAGGTCCTTCTACATTCCTTCCCAAAGCAATGTGATTGGAGGTAAAAAGAAGAAGAGCCCTGGTAAAGTTGTTCACTGGTTGGAAGCTAAAGCTGTCAGTCACAAAACTACACCCCTCCTCTTTTCCCTTTGTTTCTTCCCACTATGGCATTTTCTTTATATGGAGATATGTCAATTTTTACTGACACACTATTCCTGCAAAATTACATCTGAAGTTTTGGAAGGAGGCAGATTCAATTCAGGCAGAGTCAGAGGACATCTGTTTTATTTTGGATGAATCCTGAATGTCACTGAATTGAGATTTGGTTCATGCCTCATCCACTACTAAGAATATAATGGGATTCAATAGCATAATTGTTGCCACATTACAGAGTCCCTTAGTTTTGACACACTCATCTTTAATTGTTGCCCAAATTTTGAAAAAGTTGAGCACTTAGTGCTCTCATTAAAGGACATAAGCAGTGTGGATGCTAAGCATTTTTAATTTTAAAAAATGGATTTCTTCATCAGTTTATTTTACCAGGCAAAAGGGATTTCAAAATTCAATCATACATTCCAGAAAATACAAAACTGAAATTTGGGGAGTCCAGAAAGTTGAAATTTTTCAGAGCAGACTCCAGAATGTTAATTGATTGCTGTGTGGATCCCAAAGCAACTGATGCCTACATTAAACAAGGCAGTCAGGTGAAACTAATGTGAATAGATTAGTACAGCTGCCTTGTAGTGACAGTCAAAAGAAAACTCTGCAGCTGTTAAACAGCATTCAGTGGAACAGAAATTCCCTTGGCATTCCAGACCATTTGGAATTAATCTCACCTGATAAATAATAGAATCTCACCTGGAATAATCAACCACTCCAAAACAACAACAACAGAAAAAACAGACACAAAATAACCACCTAAGCCCCCCTAGGTCTCATTTCTGTTTGCTTTATTTGTAATCAGACCTTTAGTACTGGTTACGAAAGGTCACAGAATTAGGGTGGCCAGGTTGCAACACAGAGATTTGCTTCAGTTTTAAATTGACCATTGAAGCAGAAGATGAAGCATGTCTATCCCTCGTTGGCTCTTCTCCCCTATACCCAGCAATGTCCTGTCTGGATTCCAGCTCACTATAGCACATAAAGAAAGGCAGGCAAAAGGACTTGGGCAATGGGTAGGAGAAGCTATGACTGTATTGTTCCCCACTTTCATCCTTAGATTTAAAGGTAAACAGTGTTGGATCCAATGATGTAATTCTGCTAATGGAACTGTTTCTGTCAGAGGAACTGGAAGGGAGTGATTGCATCTCTCCCCCGCACCCGTGTCTGGTGCATCCGCAAAATATGTTCCATAGGTCTGGGAAACCCAGTGGAGCAGATTTTTTGGCTGCCACAGGGAAGGAGAGAGGGGAGAAAGTCCTGTTTCATTAGTAGACTTTAGCTACTGTGACATTGGATTCAATCCTGAATCTCCAGGTTGCGATCTGGCAACTCTGCATAGAATTCTGCCTAATTTTTATTTCAGTATATGTGATTTGAAAAGAATGGATATGTACAGGGAGTTTTGAAAAAAGCATCAAATTGCTTTAAGAATGGGTAAAATAACCATACATTTTATGTAACCCTTTATCTAGAAAGAAATACTTCAACATACATAAATAAAATAAATGTTAATAGCCCTGCTGTGTGTACTAGATTTTTCTGCGTGTTTGATTGAATACGTTTAATCTAAAGGATGCTGAGATGAGCCATTTCTGTTTGCTGTACTATATGTGCTGTGTAACTCAGCCCACACTCCATAAGCAAATGCAGAAATGCTGATTGCATATCCTGAATCACTGCTGCTTTTCTTTAAAAAAATAATTTAAAAAAATTGCTGTACTTTGTCATTGTTCGTAAAATAAATGACTCTTTGCCAGAACACCTTGCTGTTAAGACATTAACAGCTGTCTATTTATTACTCACCAATTTCACAACTGGAAATGAGCATTGCAGCATAGCTTAGGCTGTTTAAAATATTTCGGATAGCACATTACTTGTAGGAGCAACAAAAGTGAAAGAACGCAACATGATTCAACAGAGATGTTATTTTTAAGGTGAGCAGGTGCAAAGGAGAGCCGAGATTCTGTAGATGATGATGACCTGACTGATTACACTTAGTCCAGATGATGGTCTTATTATGACATCCATAATTTCTCAGATGGAAAGGGGGGAAAGTTTGTGGGGCTACATTCTCTCCCCACTCCCACCTTGTCTTTTAGCCAGTGATATAACAGCTAGTAGTTAATAATACTTAAATGTGAAAGAGAAGAGTTTCTTTCAGAAAGGAGCATAAAGCAGCCCAGCCAGCCTGCTAGTAATCATTGGCAGTCTGGATTTCCATTGTTCTTGCTGCGTTGCATAGGAACATAGGAAGGTACCTTCTTTCAAACCAGGCCATTGGTCATTCTAGCTCAGTAAGAGTGGCAGTGGCTCGCCAGGACCTCAGGCAGGGATTTTTCCCAGCCCTACCTGAAGATACTGGGGATTGAACCTTGGACATGTAAGATATATGCTCTGCCACTGAGCTATAGCTTTTCCCTATTTATTTAGGCAAGGGTCCCCAATGTGAGGCCCATGGGCACCTCCAACATGGTGCATGTGAGCACCCAAACTTGTATAAAAATATTTTAATGGTCTAGTACAGTAGGTCTCTTTCACCTTGTGTTGTTTCGAGTTGTTATTGGAGACTTCATCTTTTTGGTTTTGCATAGACTATTTGTAACAGTAACATATTGGTAGGGTGATTATATGGAAAGGAGGACAGGGCTCCTGCATCTTTAACAGTTGTATAGAAAAGGGAATTTCAGCAGGTGTCATTTGTATGCATGCAGCACCTGGTGAAATTCCCTCTTCATCACAACTGTTAAAGATGCAGGAGCCCTGTCCTTCTTTCCATATGGTCACCCTACATATTGGCTTGACCCAATAGACTGTTCTTGTATTCTTAGGGCAGGTCTGACAACAAACATGGGTCTGGGATCTTGAGCTCCTTAGTTCTTTTCTGTGAAGTGGTTGAGTGGGGGGTGCGGTTATTTGCAAGAAAGAAGTGGCAGTTGGGAAGGTGCCTAACCCTTCCTCCCCTCATTGCTTTTCCTGGGCAACCTCTTTCCTGGGTTCTTTTCTCCCCAATGGAATTTCGAGGTGTGTTTTTGTCACAATAAATAGTAAAAACTAGGTGCATGGAGGGATACTTCTGATACTTCTCCTATGAAAACCATCCACCCTGCCACATGGAGAATAGGCAGCTACAATTCCCAGAATTTTATTTGGGATTAGCTGTATGGACTCCTAAGTACTATTCGAGGTTGTAAAAAGAAATGTACATTGTTTCCTGTTTGTCCCAGCTTTAAGACATCCTCTTGAAACACACCCCTATCCTGATTGTATTAAATCCTTTTCACATTGTAATCCTCTGTCCTGCCTTGGACACAGCACATCTAGGGCTAGATCTACACAAATGCTTTTTCTTGGTATTGAAGAACACACATAACTGTTGGGGCACGTTATGTATTCTATGTATTGCTTTTCTACCATTGTTTCCTGCTTTTTATTCAGAATACCACAGCAGGTGTGATTGTGTGTACTATGAGGTATAAATGTGCAAGAGGCACATAGTGTCACCATGATGGGATGGGATTGACATGACATGAGGTATAGATCTGGCCCAGGTCTCTCCTTATGAATAATGTTCACCTGGAATGGCCATGGCCATAGTTAGGACAGCAAATGGATTTTATGTAATTTCTTTTGCTCTTTGAGGCAAGCTTTCTCAAGTCTAGGCTTGACAGTAGTGACCATGTGTGCTTCCTGATATTTCAGAAAGTTATCCAGGTGACCAAACTACTTTTTAAAAAGAGCAAGGATAGCAGAGTGGGAAAACATACAAACACACACACAAACAAAAATAAATAGAAGCTTGTTAGCCTTAATGAAGATGAAGAGGGCAAACATCCAGAAAGCACTGTTCTGGACAAAACCCCAATGAAACAAAAGGCCTCATATCCAGAAAACGAAGTAAGAGGTTTCCATTTTTGAGCACAACATTTTTACAACATTTTGAGCATGGCTAGCATATAGGCTGTGGAATGGGGTGTAGGGTTTTGGAACACACGTTATTTCACTTTTAAGTCCTAAAGTCAGTACCTTAATTTACTTTTCCTTAAAATCCCTCCTCCCCTTCTCGACATCCCTTCAGTTAAGGAATCTGACAAAACAGATTCTATGATGATCAGAAAAACTGATTAAGAAAAAACAAAACACCTGAGTGTGTTGAATAAGAGATACTACAAGCATATAATGGAACTTTGAGAAAATTGACTTATTAAGTTGATAAGACAAGAATAATGTCAATTTAAGAAGCATTTCTTAAGAATGATAGAGGTTACATATAATTTACTAAGAGTTACAAAGGAATTTATCAACAAAAGTCTGGATTTTAACTGACCAGGGGAAAGCACCCATGAGATGAGTACCTCCTGATATTGTTCAGCTTTTAAAAAAATTCTTGCTCACCACTAATTTATAATTTATATACGTTAAATTATCACAAAACCTATCATAATACAGTTAATCAAGTAATTTCCAGTTACTCTGTCCCATTTGTTTCCTTATTTGGCAGTCCTCCCTCTAATGGATGTTGGTAAATGTCGAAGAGCTTCTAGGTGGACAAAGTGCAACTTCTGTGGCTAGAATGTGATTGGGCCTGTCTTATAGCATAGATGTGATCTGTTATTTCTGAAATAGCGACACCAAAGAAGTCACCAATTCTTACTTAGAAATTTCCAACTTGAAATATTTTTCTGATTCAGCCCAGTTTTTTATTGCATTGGAATCAGAGGCCTATGGCGAGTTTTTCAAAATGGCACCTATTCCATTCTGGCCTCAAAACAAGGAGCAACATATAAAGTCCAGGGAAGTATGAAATAAATTGTCTGTTTTTTATTTATAGTGCCATCAGTTGTACAAGGCATAGAGTAACAACCAAAAAGTAAGGAGTTTACCATTTAAAATTCAACTGGGGGGAGGGAACAAAAGAGGAAGAAAATGATATATGGAAACAATGTGTTCCGCTTGGTTTGTATGTACTAGGATTTAGTTTTAATTGGGGATGAGGATGAAGAAGTTCTGCTACCATAGGGGTGTAGAACCTCCTTCAGCCCGAGGGTCGAATTCCATTTTAGAGAAGCTCTTGGGTGCTGTATTCCAGTGGGGGGGGCAAAGGCCCCCCCCCCCCAGAATTTCCACATAGTTTAGCTTAAAGCTCTCCCTGCCAGTAACTCAGCTTTAGGAGAGGCAGTTTAACCTTTTCGAATGGGGAAACTGTGCAAAAGCCAGGAAGCCACCAAATGATTGGTGTCTGGGGAAAAGGTGGTGGGCCTTCTGAGATTTTCATAGGAAGAGGGAAAGGCAGCATCACATAGGGGGGTTGGGATGGAATTTATATCTTATAATTACATTTATATACCACCTTTTTTCCTCTTGCAAGGAATACAAGGCAACTTATATGGTCCTCCTCGTCTCCCTTTTATCCTCACAACAACCCTATAAGGTAGGTTAGGTGAGAGTCAATGACCCAGTGAGCTTCATGGAGCTTGGACTAGAACCCAAGTCTCCTGAGTTCCAGTTCAACATTCCCACTACCCCACACTGGCTGTTGATTTAAGCACAAGGGGCAGCAGTGGAGAAGGATGTGTCAAGCTTTTGACAATTGAGAAGGCTGGAGCTAGAGGATTAAGTGTTATGAACAGGGATATATTGAGATATGAGATCAGACAGATAAGGGGGGTGTCCATGGTGGGCTTAGAAGATAAGATCGAGGAGTTTCTGCTGGATATGGGAATCTGTAGACAATATCACCATCTGTTCTATGGATCAGACATGAAGCTCTGAAGGCAAGGGGAATTGCCCAGTTGCCAATGCAGCACTATCCTGAAGCTGAGAATAAAAACAAAACAAAACAAAAACCCTGCTTGTTCAATGCACCATGAAGGAAGTTCATCTATTTGCTTGACATTTGGTTTATCCTAACACTTTTCTGAGAACGTATTTTCTCCTCTTTGGGGTAAACTCTTTCAAGCTATCTGAAATATATGTATCCTAGTATTTGCCTTCTTGGTGTGTTGTTTCTTGTCCATGTATGGTACAAATATCTTCTTTGTATTGTTAGCAAATGTGTATGTCCTGACCATGGGCAGTTAGTGAAAAATGTCAGCACTGTCCAGCACTTCACGGGCATTTTTGTTTTTGCCTTGGCTTGTGGGCTCCTTAACAGACAAAGGGAGGGTGTTTTTGGTTTTCTTTTTTTAAAAAAGTCTTGGGATTATTTTAATTGCTATCCTATGTACACTTATCCAGTGCTTGAACTGCTCAGGGGAGAGGGTGTCTTTCCCCTTTACCTTTTGTACTGGCCCTTCTAGCAACTAGTTCAAAATCTATAAGATAGCTGAGATTTGGCTAAAATGGTAAGGGAAGTCATGGGGTGGAGCTTATGAACTCCATTTGAGCCCACTGCCATTCAAGTGTTGCACTTACCTGGGAGTAAGTTTCATGGGAGTCAGTGAGACGTACGTCTTAATAAACATAATTAGGAGGATTGCTCTGTTAAGTGTGTGATTTTCAATTACAAGTGTCTGGAAATCCTGGTACTGCTTTTTGCCTACATATTCTACTTTGCAAAGCAACAATTGACTCATCGACTGATTTCCATCTGTCAAGTATTTCTAAGTCTGGGAAATCTTCCAGTAATGGGTTTCCCATGGTTTCTACGGTCTGTCATGGGTTTCCGACTTCCCTTTGAAAGTTCTTCACTGAATGATCTTGTTAGTTATTATTTTATTTATTTTTAAAAAATGTAATCCTGTATTTTGTTATCACATGAACTCAAGGAGTCTTAAAAAAATGCTGCCTCTATAACAACATAAAAATGATAGAATTACAATTATAATTGTTGTGATGTAGAAAGTTTGAGATAGGGGATATCTGCGCTAACGTCAGAGACATACCCCTGTTCAAACTGTATCAATAATTAGGTGCCCTCCAGATGTATGGCACTACAACTCCCAACATTCCAAGCCAGCATTGGCCATGCTAGGTAGGATGATGGCATTTGTAGTCCAGCACATTTGGAGGGCATCAGGTTGGGGAAGGCTGATCTAGTGCCTGAAAGCTTTGGGATTTTCAGGAAGTCCAATTGTACCTCAAGGTCCACTTAAAATCTTGGTTTCTGTCTTGTTCATCAGCTTGAGCAATTAGGATTATAGAGAATGTTTCTGATTGTACTTAGAGGAGTTTAGTGGGGGTACTTCTTATTAATGATTCTTCAAAGCCTGTTCTTGATTGGAATAGGTAACAATTTCCTATCTCTGATACGTACTGTTGTGCAGCTTGTATAATGCACATAGTCTGGCAAAGAACAGAGGCGTCAGTTTCTCTAAGGTCCCAGTGTATAGTAGTAAGCTTTTATCTGTGTGTACTCAGATGAAGATATGAATGAATGTGTCATACCATCAAGCACAGTCCAAAACATGAATGTGAGACTGTTCTGCCACTTGCCAGCCCTTCAGCCCTCCATGCAGCATTTGTCATAGGAACCACTTGGAAACAGGTAGGCATTCTGACGGAGGTTGTGAAGGGTCAGGAACAACTAATTCAGGTGAGCTGAAATGACTTTGCAACTTCAGAGGATAAAACCTCTTACTGTGAGAATTGCTGTCTAAACTGATCATTCCAAAATGGCCACTGGTGTCTTCCATAGGACCATCTGGATGTGCAAGTCCCCGAGCTTGTTATAACCCTGCTCAAAGAATCTTCCTCTGAGGAGGAGCTAGAGCTCCCAGAGACAGACCATGCCATCCATGTCAGGAGATCTGGGGATCTCCTGACATGGAGATCAGGGGGAGCCCAGGCCCTCAGAGGAGAGCACTGCTAGCCCATCCCTGTATGAGATTGGGAGTTCCACCACTGAGGCAGAGCCTGGGCAACTACCTAGCTCCTGAGAGTGTTGCCACCACAAGAGGCAGGCCGATAGGGCTCCTCTGAGAAGGAGTGCTCGATTACAAAGGAGGACTCCTTGGGAGTAAGGCCCTTCTTCAGAGTAGGACTTTCGCAAGAGGGCTGTAACGCCCTGCTACCGAGCCCTGGGTGGGACTCAGAAAGTTCTGGCTTTATAAGCTTCAGTGTTAGCTTGATCAGTGCTGGAATAACATTGTTCATCAGTTCCTGTGTTTTGCTTTCAGGACCTTGCCTTGTGATGGCCCTTCTGTGCTACTGATCCTTGGACTCCCATTTGACTCTTTAACAGGCATATTACAGAGAAGATGGTGCTACATTTCCTCTTCCTGATTTGCTTGCTTTCTAGAGACAGAAAATACATAATGTTGGAGAAAACTCAAGGGCCAGTCTCTCATGAAATGTTAGTCTCATGAAGTTGAAGCATGTGGTTATGAGCTTTTCTACATGAGGCTCTTAATCAGCTGTTAATTTGCTGTATTTACTTTTGCTTTTGTTACAGAATTGAGATCTGAGCATTACACAAAGAGTGTTTCGATTCCTGCTTTCCTGCTACATAACCTCTAGGTGGTGCTGCAGGGTAGCAGAATAGCACAAATACACTTGAAAAAGTGTGTGGGGGGGTCCACTTTTAAATGTCACATATTCCGTGCTCCAAAAAAGCTCACTGAAAGTGCTTGTTAGACACACTGGAGGATCATGATGCTGCCTAAAGAACCCATAAATAACCATGAGTAGGGAATGACAAGTGCACGATAAATGCCTCTTGTAGAAAAGCCCTATATTCTAGGTGTCCAGGCCATTGTTTTGAACCTTCTCTCTTAGAGAAGACTTAGAGAGCTGGGGAAGGGCCTTAGCTTAGTGACAGAGCTCATGCTTTGCATACAGAAGGACCCAGGACTAATTGCTGATATCTCTCGTTAAAAGGATTAAGTGATGGGACCGACCTCTGCTTAAAACCCTGGAAAGTTGATTCCGCTCATGGACAAATGGACTGATCTGATAGACAATTTCCCATGTCGGTGTCTTGTAATGGCTAAATGCATGAGCTGTATGTTGGGAAGTTCTTTGTTCAGATCTCATCTCAGACAAAAACTCACTAGGTGGCCTTACTCAAGCTGCTAGCACCACCTCCCACCCACCCCACCAGATATGGATAAACATGCTAATGGAGGCTATCTTAACAAGAGTGTTGGTTGGCATAATGCATGCAAAGAACATTGATCGCACAAAAGTGCTCTAACAAATGCTAACTATTATTATCTTTTAAAATTTTTGAGCACAGTGTATCTCCTCACCATGAATCTTCTGGCATAAAATAAGTTTGAATCTGTGGAGGCCAGTGACTCTGATTTTGGTGGGGCTGTGAATCCATTCTGGATTTCAGAACCAGCCTGAACTCTAAAGGAGCTATTTTGGGGATAGGTTTCAGCACCTGCGTCAGCACCTCAGAAAACTCCTTAGAGTTCTGATTGAAACCCAGAATGGATTCATTGCCCAAACGAAATCAAGAGCCGCCAGCTTCCACTGGTTTGAACTAATCAGGATTCTGGAGAACAGAATAAAATCTACAGAAAACATGGATTAGTACTAATACATACAGATAGGTTTAAAATAAAACAATTTTCCTTGCTATGAAAAGACAGTCAAAAGAACACAGTTGGAACATTTCAGATGCCAAGTTTCTTTCAGCGATTACGGCAGCTACAGCTCAACTCTGAACTTGCTGCTTAAGCCCAGGACACAATATAGGGATAATAAACAAACATTAAGTAAAATAAGGAAACAGCAGGAATAAAGTCAATTCAAGCAAAAACATTTGTACACAAAGGGTGGTAAACTTCTGCAATGCCTTTCTAAGAGAGGAGTTGGTAGGAAAATGCATGCAGGCAATTAAATGCGTGACTATCATAGGCAGGTAATGAAAAGAAAAGGATATTATCATTTGTCAGCTTTTCTTTTCTATTTTTAAGTGACAAGCTTCGTGGTGACACATTTGTTTAATTTGGATTCACTGGGTCTTGGATGTCCTTTCTGAATAACTATCATATATCAGCAGAGAACAAATTGTCTTTCTCAAGTTTTCCCACATGCAGCAATTGGCCCTGTCTTTAATTTGTAAAAGTAAGGAAAAAAGAATTTGACAGGGCTCAGACTGGGAAAGGCCCACACAATCGTCTCCACCCATGCAGATCTTGTAATTACACATATAGGCAGCGGAAGAGATTGCACCACAGAGAAGGAGCGTCTACACTGCTTTGAAGTACATGTGAAAATTAGGAGCAGGTTGCCCTGCTCCTAATCTCAACCAGTGGCCAGTGGCAATTAGGTAATTTTAAACTCCGAACTTAATGTTCTTACAAGGAACTCCCCTCTGGACGTAATTAATTTCTGGGGTGGGACAGGCTTTAGATAGTAATGAGTAGTATCCAACACTGACTGTCCATTTATCCTATTGAACTACTGCTAGCGTAAGTGACCTCTAGTGGTAAACTAATAACATAAACTACTGGAAAACGTGACATTCAGCTTAAGCCATTGGCATACCACTGGAGGTCACTTATGCTAATAGTATGCCTCATTACTTGTTCTACTGCCCTATCTATTCCCAAATTCATTCTAAATATTTAGATTGTTTTCTTGAGAAAAAGCCCAGCTGGTCTGATTCAGAAAGAATACACTTTTTGTTTACATGCGATAGCAAGACTGTCCTATTGGCATTGGCCAACTTTGCTGTGACACCGCAAATGTGTAGAGCAAAATGTCTGACCTTGCAGAATGTATGATTTGTCTTACCATTGTTTTTACCATGCTTGTTGTAACCACTGGTTGAAACAATAAAGTTTTATCTATCTATCTAATAGTACATCGCTGATATAAGCTGCCTGTGAGTGTTGGCTACTACCCAATGCTTTACATATGGTCAGTGGTGCTGGGTTTGGGGGCCCTCCTGCTCATTCTGCTGTGTGGGGCCTGACTTTCTGTCCCAAAGTCCTACCCTGAGTGCATCACTGATTCCAGCCATCTGTAGACTAAGGGCCAGTTCATCATGGTGTAGTTTCTTCAATGGGACATGGAGGGAGCCTTGGTCTTGTGCACTGCCTCCTCACCTGCGTACAAGTTTAATGTGATCCAAGTCCTACATGTTATCCATTTACAAATAGACCATGCCCATGTGAGCCATCTTCCATACTTTTCTGTGTGTGTGTGTGTGTGCACGCGCACTTATAGCCTACTTGCATGTAAATTTATGTAAATGTACTACGTATGGATAATGGATGGATGACCAAGAGTTGCTCCCATCCCCATATGTTTCAACTTGTTCCTATTTACCAGGGGCAGACCCTGTTCATTCTCCTCCTTGTGGTGACTTCAGAGAAGATGAGGGGAATATGTGAACCCAAAGTTTGTTGCTACCTGTGCATGTAATGCTAAGCTATGGTTTAGATTTATGTGCAAACCAAATCACTGTCTTGAATTTTAAAACAGGACAGGCTACTGCAGAATAAATGAATACAGCATGGAGCTGCTAGAGTAGAGCCATCACTCAAGTTGAATGAGGAAGAGTCTTTAAGGCAGCAACCCTAGACATAAGAATAGGAGTCTTCTACAAACCTTTCTCTGTTTTCATCTGTGATATGTGGGAAGGTGTGCATCCTTCCTATGTAGAAACTATACATTCGGGTGCAGCATGAACAACCAGGGTAATGCTCTTTTACAGTGCCACCCTTTATATAGCTAACAGGCTCTCTCTGAAACTACTCTGAGCACACACATCTAGCTGGAGGGTATACATGGGCATCCACAGGAAGGGGAAAAAGGGGTCAGTTGACTCTCACCCCTGGATGAGCCATAATCTCCAGATTCCCAGCTTTCATTTAAAAAAAGAGCATGCCTCTAGCCCTTGAAGAACTGGAGATATGAGTCAAAATGCACAGCCACTATTCTGTTCCTTTGTTTTGTAAGCAAAAATAGCCTGCTACCACTGTTCAGGGTTTTTATCCAACGAATGAACTCATAACAATGTTTTATACATCCACTTCTGGAGAAGGAATTTCTTGGTTCATTTTAAAGTATTTTGAGGGTGGGGGTTCCCTGGTAGAAAGTATTGGTACCTCAGTTTAAAAATCCAGGATGTTAGTGTAGCACAGTTGTGTGTCTACCCAAAAAGAAAACGTGGGAGCAAAGACGAGAGTTAATGACTTTTCTAGCCCAGGTCTTATGAATACTCCTCACCCAAATTTGTAAACATTAAAAAGGAAAAAAAATGACAATGCATGTGGATTAAGTTCATGATGCCTCTTGTGTGAAGCATGACTAGAATACTCTTCTGCTGTGAAATTCGCAAGATTTTCTGCCACTCTGTCTAGGCTTCTAAATGTCATGGAATATAACAAAGCATGTGCAGACACACGAGGAAAATGCATAGATATGTTGTAGCAGCATGTGCTATGCGTCCGAATTATAATTTCACACTAAGGTGCAGGTTGGCCCCCTCCCACCTCCAGAGAAATTCCTGCAGATGCCCATGAGGGTATATATTACAATTCTGTTCCTCTCACGACTGACCTCAGGGACATCAGTCTTCTATTCCAGATTCTCTCTCGTATAGACATAGCAGCATCTAGAAAAAGCTACTGGCAAGAGATTAATGCTATTCCTTCCAGGGGGCTAATATTCAGTTTCCTGTGTTGTATGACTAATCCTGCCATTTTAAATGTGTCACTTGTGGTTCAAACGCAAAGAGCCACATGTGAGTGCAAAAAATGCTGGTATGAATGCCCCCAGTAACTCTACCTCAGATACCCCTCTGGCTACTGAGCACAAATTTTGTCTTCCACACTCCTATTTTTAAGTACTAGTACATAAAATCCTATATGAAAAATAGGATTTATCTTTCATTAATCAAAGTCTTTCAGCCTACAAAGACTCCAGCTAGGCAAGTGCATAAAGCTATTAGCTTTAATTTAGAGAGACAAGAAAGAAAGAAAGAAAGAAAGAAAGAAAGAAAGAAAGAAAGCCAAATAAAACACTAACCCACTGTGTTTCCTTTGGATGAGTCGTATATATGCAAGTTCCTTATTGATGATCCTTTAGGAGTTTGTTTTTGTTTTTGTTATTTTGTTGAGTCAGCAGATGTTGTTGATTTCAAATCAGACTGTGATCCTCTTGACAACTTTTAGGAGAGTGTCACTGATTTCTAAAGACATTTCTGAAGTATGTTTGCCACTGTTTTCCTGACAGAAATTCGGTTCCTTTATCACTTGTACAACAGATGCAATTTTAACAGAAGTAGCTTAGCCCAGTATGAGGAAGCATTGATGGGGAACGCTATGCTTGGACATTTCAGACAATGCTTGGGCTCACGTGACAGTACATTGTTGTGCAAGCTACGCCTGCTGAAATTCCCTCTTCTACACAGCTATTAAAGGTATAAGAACTCTGTCCCCTGATGCACCTGGCCATCATAATGATAACACATTTCTTTATAAAGCTATGGGGGTGGGAGACTAATCTGTTGGCTGGGCAAAGGCAGTCTTTGTTCTCATCTTACCCATTTGGCATTCTGTTTATAAGTCTTGTAATGTGGTAACTCTATTGTTTGTTGAGATATTTGTACATATGTTCAAGGCACAGTTCTGTGTGCCAGGTTAATTACTAGCTCAATTCCTCACAGCAGCTTTCAAAATGGGGAAGAAAATACCTTGAAGATAGAGGGTGGAACTATATACACTACATTAGCCTTACCCAACCTGGTACCCTCCAGATGCTTTGGACTAAACTTCCCAGCATCCCTGACCGTTGGCCATGCTGACTGGGGCTGCTGGGACTTGAAATCCAAAACATCTGGAGGACATCAGGTTGGAGAAGTCTCCACTACACAGGGTGGCATTTTAACTTTTCCCACACTTTTTTAATTACGAAAAGCAATCTTGAGCACCTGTGAGTTTAAGCAGAAGACTATTGTGGTGCTTAACCTGGTCCCTTCTATTTTTCTACTCAAAATGGCCCTCCTAAGCAGCCTTTTCTCCTGTAAGACAAAATATAGGTGCATCCATGGGCTGAAATGCAGCTGGTGGAGTGATTTGGAGCAGGAAAATATCTAGATAGGAAAGGTTTAAGCAACCCTAACCCACCCATTCCCCCAAACTACCACCATCAGAGACACATCTCTTCCTCTATTTCCAGAAGCTGCATTTGGTGTTTTTTAGTGTTTGGTTTTGGTTTTTACTTGCAGCTTCCTGAGGCTGCTTTTGGTTAAAAAAAAAAATGTCGGGAAAGTTATATGTATGCATCTGCATGTAATATTTGGTTTGGTCCAACAAAAGCTATCAGCATGAAAACTGATGTGCATTTTCAAGACTTCAATCTATTGTTGAAGTTTGAACCTATATCCACCCCTTACCCCTAAAAACGCACACACCTCACTGCTTTCCTTAAGGAGGCCAGACCATACTGTCTCCAGGTTATTGAAGGCCCTTGGACAAGATACTCTAGGTGAGCCTCCTCCCTCAGTGACAGGTCTACCTTCTCACCACCGTCGTCACCAGGTGCTCCTCCTCCTCCTTCTCCTCCTCATTGTTACCACTTGCTTGCTGGACATGCAGAGAGCCAGTGACAAATAGGAAAAGCATCTACTTCTTCTCTTCGTCCTCCTCATCACCCCTGTTGTCTGTGCCAGGGCAAGAGGCAGCTGAACAAGTGAGTTGCAGTGGTGAAGAGGAGGAGCAACTTTATAGGGCTCTTGTAGTAGGCCCCTCCTGGGTTACGGGCCCTTGGCAGATGCCCAGCCAAACCTACCTTTGACACCGGCGCTGAGACCAGGAAACATAGAACATGCCACAGTGTAATACCAGGGTAAACATACAAAAGAGTGTAAGCACTCCATGCCTACTTTTAAATTAACCCCACCCCCACCCCAAAACCACCATGGGTTTTCCACATCATATTGTTTCAGATCTCTGGAATCCCAGGGAAACCTAAGCTCTTGTCAGCATTGATTTCTGTAGTATGAATGTGTGAAGTGATGAGGGTGCACACAGCAGTAGGCACTACCCTAGAGCTATGCCTGTTCATTAGAGTGTCTATAGGGATCCTGGATGTTCATACAGAAATTCTTTATAGCAATCTTCCTTACCCTGGTCCCCTCCAGATGTGTTGGAACACAACTCCCATCATTCGTAGTCAGAACAACCAATGACTGCTGGTTGGGAATGATGGGATTTAAATTCCAAGACTCCTGGACAGTCCCACGTTGGGGAAGCCTGACTGCAGATTTTGTGATGGATGTGCATAATTTGGAATTGGGATTTGCCCCCCACTCTTTTATTCTGTATGAATGACTACCTGAAAAGGACTTCAGTATTTACATTGATGACACAATTTTCCATTGGAACCTTGAATACCCACTTAATTCCCTACCCATTTTCAAAGGGGTAGAAAAAGTGCAAACTATACCTTGCAATGTGATATATACTTTGCCAATTGTTACATGAGCCCTGACCTGGATTTTATCTGGTCACCCTACTCCCGATTCATAAAAAAAGCCCTTTCCCCTGTCATCTCCCTAGCCCCTCCCACTTCTCCCAATCCACATGCAGAAGCGTTGTCAGGGGACACACGTCCTCCTGCAACGGCACTCCTGTAGTTGAGGGAAACTTCCCTCGCGTGTTAGATTAGCCCTTAGATGTGGCAGCTAAAATATACAGGCAATTCCAGTCTTTTAAAAAACCTTCCAGAATAGGCCCAAAATTTTGGGCACAGCCCACTTTGCCACAGACCTATTCAAGCTCCTTATAGACATGCTTGCCTGCCTATAGATGTTCTGTTCAGACGTGGCTCACTTTGCTTCAGAGGAGGTCCAAATATCTCCAATGCAGCCTGCTTCAGTTCTGTAGTCATACTTTGTCTGAAGCAGATGCACATCCCTAATAATTACTGTCAAATGGAGCTAAGCAGCATCTGAAATCCCTAGAACGGACAGATTCTGTATACTAGTAGAGGAACAATGGAGGCATTTTGATGAGGGCAGAAGTTTGGTACACCAAAGAACTTAACTACAGTATTTGGCTTTGGATATTACAAATTGCTTCCACAAGGTTTGGATGTTTGGAAATGTTTTGTTGTTGGATAAGAACCATAGAATCATAGAATAGTAGAGTGGGAAGGGACCTATAAGGCCATTGAGTCCAACCCCCTGAATAATGCAGGAATCCTAAAGTAGCTAGGGCACTTAATTCATCAATATCTTCATCTTTACACTTGTTTTTATCAACAAGCAGTTATTTCCTTGTAAGGAAAAAGCTTCAGTATTGGAATCTTTCCTGAAATGGTTGGATTTATTGAGAGACATTTAAAATGGCAATTTGGGGAAATTAGTTTTCCATACTAACGAAAAAAATGTAATTCAAATATATTTATATTCAATTATATTTTCTAAAATTGTGTTAACATAATGAACTATTTTCTTCCTCAATGAAAAACATTATCTATAAAGAATGCATACTGTTGTAGATACAGATGAACTAATATTCCATTGAATAGAAATAATAAAAGTCAGAAGCTTTCCAAGGCAACACTTTAAAGTTGACTTTTTAAATATAGAAACTCCATCCAAGAACAGTCAGAGTTCAGATTTGATAGGGGCAGATATGGGAAAATTCCTTTGTTGGGTGTGCTGAAATATTTTACATGAAGATCAGAAGTGGTCTTTCTGAAAGTAGATGGACTTAAAAGATGAGGCTTAAGTAAGGAATGTTGGGAGTTTGCATGCTCCTATCATTTTATTTGGCAGTTTTAAAGAAACCATTTGCCAAAGGCTTTGACTTGACTTCTCTCTTTTAAGAAATAGCCAACTGGTAAATCTATCAGTACTGGTCTTTACAGAATTGTTTTGATAAGCTATATATAACTGAGCATGAGAAACATTCTTACAAGAGTTGGGAGAAACTGATGTCCAAGGATTGCTGATCTTTAACAGCTAAAGCTTTAAAAAATATTTTCAGGGGAAGGAATCTGCTTACTTTGACCATGCCTTCGAAACCCCAGATTCCTACATTTACAGGTTTGAGAATGCTTTTTCCCCAAAATATGCTTCCTCTTAAATAGGAGAAGTAAAATTTCTCTTAAATGAAATTAACTGAGTTAATGAAAAAAAAATGCATAATTTGCACTGAATGGTTGCTGTTTAAAAATAGCCCTGGGTCAGATGTGTCACACTTTCAAACTTGCATATTAATGCACGATGTTTGATCAGTAACTTCACAGATCAGTTTGGGAAGATACTTAAATGTTTTTGGGTTTTTTTTTACTGGGCTTCATTATGTGTTTTTTACAGACATTCCTTAAGCAAAATGCTAGTACTTCTTTATATCAGACTGTATAATGTGTTAGAGGATTTCTTCATATATGTTTAATTTGCCCTTCAAATCATTCTATGTGGAATGAATGCTAGTTTTATTCTATCCATCCATCCTTCAAACAGGAGGGTTTGTCAGTAATCGTATATAGTGGCTCCCACTCCCAACCTTGCCAAATTATCTACATATCTCGCATAAAATGCACTTTCTTTTTTATTTCCAGTGGATGGCATCACCTCAGCTTTGTCAGACTTTTAAAATAGGGTTGCAGTCACTGAATATTTTTGATTGACAGATAATGAAACGCAACAGTGAATTACATGAATTTTTCCAAAGTTCTGCAAGTGTTCAGGTTTCTGTTTGACAGTGACATCCATCACTATACCCATTGATTTTAAGTTCAACATATTTTCCAAAATTTTAGTATTGCTCCAATTTAAGAGTAAAATGTATAATGTCACTGGATTAAACATACCTCACATTTTCTTGCTTAAAAATAACAAATTGTTTCTGTTTTGTTTTTTAAAGGAATGGATTCCTAGTAATGTTTTGGTTTCTAAATTGTCACTTGTAGCTAATGACTGTATGAGCATCGTGATGTGGCTGCACATCTACATTCATATTCCCATCAAGCTACATTCAGGATCTGCCTCTCTGGGTTAGGACACATGTATTTACTTACCATCCAATGTGTTAACATTTTCACAATATTAAACAAGGCTTTCACAGTATAGCTGTGAAGCTAAAAGATGTGCTCTGATCCCTCCCCCAAAAGCATCTTTAACCCATGGGCCTCCTTGTATGCCATTCCTAGAGTTTCAATTCTCGTGTATATATGTCTTCTGTAGGAGACGCTGAAACTAACCACTTACATGAATATCTCCGTTATTCTAATGCAGGGATGGGCAACTTATAGCCCTCTGGCTGCTTTGGCCTACAACTCCCATCATCTTTCACCATTTGCTATGCTGTAGGTGAAAACATTTGTAGGTGAAAACATCTGGAGGACCACAAGTTGCCCACCCTTGCTCTAAAGTCATGATATAATCATGGTTTTGGGAAATGAATGCACTTATATGGTGCAGGTGATCCTGATATGACCAGGGCTTTAGCAGTCATTTGCACTCTCAAATATGTCCTTTCATAAAATGTACCTCCTATTATTTGGTGTATCATGGTTGAACCTGTAGTGCAGGCTGCCTCCATGTCAACGTGCTCAATTAAAGGTATAATTTATCCTTTTATTATTTTCCAGAGATTATGGCAGGTCATTTTTACTTGGGCAAACATTTAGGGTGCATTTAATCAGGAACTGATCTTGTACCATGTCCACTGACGTGAATGGCAGTTCTGCAAGAGCACTTACCAGTTCCAGGACTACGGAAGCTTTAGGGTAAGGCATCTTCAGTGGTCTCCATTACCCTACAACACATGGTGCATGGAAAAAGAAGTCTCTGACCTTTCTGAGTGCTCCATGCAAGGTGAAAGTGGTGGCACTGTTGAAGTGGTGGGTTCTTGGCTAGACTAGGGATCCTGGCAAACACTCAACCTTGACATTCATGCGCAGGACCCAGCCCTGGAGCTGGGCAAAAGAATGGCACAACTCTGCATGGTTCCTGTTCATTCTTCAATGTGATTTGCCAAATAGAAGTAGCTGTTAGGCTGCAATCCTAAGTACGCTGTCCTGGTAGTAATCCCCATTGAACCCAGTGGGCTTCACATGAGATTCTGTTTAAAACAAAATATGCCATGTTGGTCAATAATAATAATAATAAATAATGATGATGATGATGATAATAATAATAATAATTCTAGAATCTATGATTAGGAAAAGCTTTTATTAGGACCAACCAAAATTGCATAAAATTGTGTGCAAGCTTTCAAGCTCACCAGATCTCTTTGTCAAACAAGATGTTACAAAAAGTGGGACTGGGAAGAGAGGGGAAATGTAGTCATAAAGTGCATGACCCAGAGTCTTAAGATGGCAGTCACATAATGGCTGATGTCCTCATTTTTGAATTGAGTTGTGATTCGGATGTCTCAAACCTTATGTGAAATACATAACAATTGCTAGTAGATGGAGAAGACCTGGCATCCATGCCTTATATTTAAATTAATACACCTGACTCTCATGAGGTCTGTCTTCATTTGATTTTTTTTTAATCCAGAGTTGTGTCATCAGCTCTGATTTGAGTTGCTATTCTCTTAGAGATGGTCTGCAATTTTTACTTAAGAATATCGTGCTAATTTTTTTTTATTTTTGAATGCAATGGGTAATATAATGGCAATGGTTAGTGCAGACATTCAAATTTGATTGGTTGATATTGGTGTGTGTGTGTGAATATATATATATATATATATATATATATATATATATATATTATATGCACTTCAGACCAATTTATTGTCTGGCCAATAAATCTACATTCTATAATGATGATTAGAGTGCAGATGTTCCTTTAAGAACTGGTAACCTTTCAAATGTGAGAACTTAAAACCACACTGCTATATTGAAATATGACCTGGTCTGCCACAAGGGGTCCTGGAGGGGTTAATGAAAGCAAATCTATGGAATTAATGGTAACTGAAAGACAAGGTTTAAAATTATATTCGGAAACCTTTAAAAATAACAGCAACCACTATTATTCTCCTTGGATAATTAGGTTCATGAGATCATAGCTATCACCAATAGCAATTACGAAGAATTGTTAAGCAAGGGTACTTGTCAGGAAAAATAGAAAGTTTCTAGTTGAGAACTCTGCTTCTTCTCAGATGTGTGGAAAAAGAGCCAGCATTGTATTGTTCTAGACATAATTAGCTCGGATGGGGGAGGGCCAGAAATCATCAAGAACTATAATATCAATGACATGAAAATGTGAAACAAGTGCACTTTTATATTCGAGCTCTTAATTAACTTTACTGTTGAAATGGTGAATGCATTAGCATTGTAAATTATGTGGGTACTTTGTATAAAGTGGAGGAAAATTTAAAAGATCAAACTTCCATATATATATATATATATATATATATATATAGGTCTGGGGTCCCCAATGCAGCAGCTGTGGCTGCTATGGCACCTGCAGGGATCTCCAACGGCACCAACGAAGCTCTCCCTTCCCTGCCCCCTTCAAAGAAATTGTTTCAAAGAAAGCCTTGAGAAATGTTAGAGCAGTCTTCATTCTCTCCCTTTTAGGCTCTAGCCTTGCTTGTTTTCTCCCCTCTACCCCTTTGCCTTGCAATTTCCCCTTACCTCCCAGCCTCTAGCTTCATTATTCCCATTTTCTCTTTAGCACACTTTTGGCTAGGCAGGCCCCCGCATCAGTCCTTATGTGACTATCCACATTGGCTCAATTCGGACGACACGATAGTCAATGGTGGGGTAATAATCAGCTTTACAGTTGTTCAACTAGGGAGTACATGGTAATAAATAATCAACTGTGGTGTGGATTAGGATCAGCGCTGAGTTGACTATGGCAGCATTCGGATGACACAATAGTCAAAACAACTGACGATTGTTTCCCCCACACCAGTTGTTTATTGTGTCGTCCGAATTGAGCCACCGTCTGTGGGAGCCATTTTGTGGTGATGCCCACAACAGTTTCTCAAATTCTCAAATGTGCCCACAAGTCCAAAAAGGTTGATGACTCCCTGTTTTAAGGATTCATTGATACAACAGGGCTTAGAAATAATACATCATACCCCCAGTTTTTGTTTTTGTTTTAAACTCAACAACCAAAGAATGGAAAAGAATTTACTTTTTTCAAGGCATGGAACAGAAATGTAGAAAAGCTAGCTTAGTTGTTACATGATCAGTGGGGGTGCTCCATTTTTTTGCACAGTACTGAATGAGTCCTTGAATTACAGGTTTCTGTGGTGGGGGCTAAGTATTTTAAATTAAGACTCTTAAAACAGTCAGAAAGAGGGCAAGGAAATGCAAAACCTTGACCGCTTGGAAGTTCCCCCACCCATATACACACCTAATCTCCATGTTAATTAATAATGGCCATGCAGATTTCTTAACCTTTCAACCCTATTGTTCAAGGCCTCTTTGAGTCACCCTATCTTGAGGAGAACGTAAGTCAACCTCTCCCAACCTGGTGCCCTACAGATATGTTGGACTACAACTCTCATCATCTCCAGCTAGTATGGCCATTGATGGGGATGATGGAAGTTGTATTGCAATACACCTGGAGGGTGGTGGGTTGTGGAAGGTTGACTTAAGAAGCCTATCCTTCAGGACTTTCTGGGTCAGTCCGTTTCACCATGCATGAACTGTTTCAGAAAGCTGTATTGATGGAACATGTATAGACAGAACACATCTAGAAGTAATTGAGATGAGCTTTTTCATGTTGGGATATGTCAGGAATGCAGTCCACAGTGGGTCTCTGAATGTGAGGGATGTCAGGTTGAATTCAGCGAGTCTGCACTACTGAGATCTAGCCAAAGGGGAGAACCATGGACAAACCAGTGAGGTCAACAAGGAAAACTTGTTGCTGCCATAAGTCAGAAGAGACAGGTGAATAGTCCCTGCCCCTGTAAAAGAGGGGTGGGAAACCTATGACTATCCAGATGTTGGACTGTAACTCCCATCATCTCTCATCATTGGCTATACTGGATGGAGCTGCTAGAAAAGCTTCCAGATCAGGCTTGGTTACAAGTAATACGAATCTCCCAGGATACTGAGATTTACTCAGAAGCCCTTCTTCAAGTCTCCATCCTGTCTGAGGAGAGGCAGGAAGTGACCAGAGAAAGGGCTTTCGTCACTATGGCACCCCATTTTTCAAATTCGCACCTTAGTGCAGCTTGCCCGACACTCTGTTATCATTTTAGGGGCTAAGTGAAGACCTTTTTATTTGCCCAGACCTTTTAGTTGTCGGTACATGTTTTTAACTTCCTGGCTCTGGGTTTATGTGGTTTTAGGAGCTCTCTCTGATTTTAATGTTTGGTGGTTTCATATTGCTATATTGATGATGCTTGTTTAATTTTTTGTTTTAATTGTTAGCTTCCCTGAGAACCCTTTGGGGTTGAAGGGCTTCATATGAATATATTAAGAATCAAACAACAGGACTCTTAGGTTGTGAGGGGCCATCCATGAGTTTGATTTCTTTTCTGTATTGCCTTTGCCCCTCCCCCCACTTGACAGGAACTGGGGATTCTCCCCTTTATTAGAAGCACTATGGTGTAGTCCTCTTTGCCTGTTGTTGCTTTTACCTCTAAATAGCAGGTGGTACAAAATAAGCAATTTATGGACTGAAGCCTTTTTCTCTCTCTTTCTGTCTAACATATGTGCTCTGCACAGTATTTAGAGAAAAAAAATGCCCTCATATTTTGCATTCCCTGCTATTCTGTGTGAAAGATCCAGATGGTGCAGTATGAAAGGTGTGAACAATTCTTCAGTTCACTGAATCCTTTTCTTTTCTAAATTGCCGGTGGTTGCATGAGGGGATATTAGCACTAGGGAAAAGATTATTGACTTTACCCACATGACAATCCTCCCCCATCGACTGTCATGATATTTCCAATCTTTTTTACTTTGGGATTATTTGTGAGCTGCCTGGCAAAATAATTATTTTCAAAAGAATGTTCACTGAAGCAAAATGGCCAAAAATATGAATGTAAATAAAAATAACTTGCCTTGCGCTGTAGATGATGTTGTGACCGTGTTGCTGTAAAATGCAGGCGAATAGAGGGATTGAAATGTTGAAAATGTTTGCTACTAAGTTTGTGCATTGAAAAAAATATCTTTTAATTCATGGACATTACCCAGGTCAAGTCAGTACCACAGTTTGAAAAGGATGTTGGCGAGCTGAAAAGGATTCTTAGGTGAAAAATGAGACACCATAAATTCAATTTGGTGTCGATGGAGGCTTTTCAAATCCTTGATTGAAGTGAGGGAAAGATTTTCAGGAAGGGTGTGTGTGTGTGTGTGTGAGAGAGAGAGAGAGAGAGAATGGGGCCATGTCGAGGGCCACATCCCAGCAGTGCGGTGGGGGTGATCCCCACCCACATGTTTTCCTGGAGCCAATTTGGCCCTCAAGCCAAAAACAGTTCCCCATCCTTGTGATAAAGGGTTTCAAAGGTCATTCAAATGAGGTAACTGGATATATCTAAATCAAAATTAGACCTGAATTAATCTCTGATGTGGGGTTTGGGTGGGGGAATTGGGGAAAAGCAGCTGCCAAGATAGGAGACTGAGGCCTCCTCCACACGAAGGCTCATTATAAATTTTACCTCCACACCAGCGGAGCGCAAAACGGGCGTACAGGCGCGTTATCTCCCCGATAATGCGCATTTTCGAATGCGCGTTAAATAGCGACTTTTATTTTGCTCCGGCCATTAAAGCGCATTTTCGCCGTGTGAACAAGCGATTATGCGCATTAACGTCTTCTAAAGCGCTTTTTGGACATCAATTACTGCGCTTCGCCGCCTCTCGCCGCCTCCCGTGCAGAGGGATTAGGCGTAAATGCGCCTCCGCGATAATGCGCATAATCCCCGAACCGGGCGCAAAAGCGCATCCTTGTGGAGGGGGCCTGATTCAGAGTGGGGCCATAGTATGTGGGAAGACTGAAGTCTTTCCTTCTGCGCCAATTTTCCAATGCTAATTATACCTCATGGAGTTGCTCTTATGGGTATATGTATATTTTCCCTTCTGCAACTGATAGCAGCAGAAGGGTTGCATCACTGCATCTCTGCAAAGTTAAGCTCCCTTTTCCCCACCCCATGTCATCAGCCTGATCCAAATTGGGGTATCTTACTGTCTTTTTTTTACCACACACAAAAAAGATGCAATCATGCATTTCCAACATTATGCTATGTTTGGCCTTTAGGACAGGGTAACATATCACTTTGGGGTGTGCCTTGGATTTGCCAAAGGCTGAAACCTGAGCTTCGGCCCATTTCTGGTGCTTCCTGAGGCAATGTTGTCTTCCTTTCAAAGAATCTGAAACAGAAGCTGACCCTGCATGAGGCTTTGTTCATGATTCGGCTTCTCCAAAAATATTGGGTTTTTTTTCTTTCTTTTGCTAAATGCTCATAGCCACACCTTCGAATCATAGGACCCTTTTTTCCAGGGGCTGTGCAATCACTGCTTTTGAGGAAAGCAAGGATGGGGCTGCAAGACAGATATCTTTCCAGTGCCACCATGCTGCACTATGAAAAAAAAAAGACTTAAATTGGTTTCCAGCTATTTATAACTCCCTAGCCTCTACACCCATTCTTCTGAAACTTTGCAGGTTTCTTACCTGGAGACTCCTCTCCAATGTATGCTATTTTCTTACAAATTGCCAAAAAAAATCATGTGGAGAGAAAAGGGATAGTGAATCTCTCACCCTCCCTTCCCAAATTTGAGGACTCCCCTTCCACATAAACAAGTGCTCCTATCCCTCTGAAGCTTTGCTGTTTCCTTACCTAGGTCACCTCTATGCTGTTTTTCATTTTTAAAAGAATTGTCTGCATAGGGGAATAAGCATAGCTTTATTTTGATACCCTCAAAATGTCAAAGCTGCTCTTTCACAAATTTCTTCTTCGTGGTCTCTGTGCAGCACACACTATGGGCTCGCACCGGCGCCGAGCCTCATTCCAGAAACTTCTAAAGCCTAGACTTCTGACGGGAACCCCTCCCCCCACCGCTCTATCACGCATGCTCGGGTTCCCGCCTACCTCAGTTCTTTTTCGACCACAGTGCTGCTTGCCTCGCGGGAGACTTCTCTTAGAACCGTCGTTCGTATTCTTTGTTTTTATTGACTTCTTGCTTAGACTTCTCCCTTTTCCTCGTCCTTTTTCTTAATCTCTTCGTTCATATATATATATATATATATATAATATATCTTATAGTTAACTAGATAGCTATCTCCAGTTCCTCTTTCCTGGGTTCCCCCCCCCCGGCCCGGGCGCCCCATGGCGCAAACAGCCCTTTTTAAGACCTGCACTTCGTGCCGCGCCAAACTGACCCTGTCCGACGGACATGCCTTGGAGAGACGCACGTGGTGGATACCTGTGCTCATTGTATGAGCTTCTCTCGGCAGACGCGTAAGAACAGGGCAGACAGGTTACGGGCTCTTCTTTGGAAAAAGGCACTGAAAACGGTGGACGTTCCCGCTCGCCCAGCACCCACCATGGTGGCCACCGTCGAGGTGCACGCTCCCGCGGAGCGGTCAAAAAGTCACTCTCGCCCGACTGAGCCTTCCCCTACCGCTGAAGGGGTTTAAGCAAAGAAACCAAAAAAGGCAACGACCCCTCAGGAGGAGGGTCATCGTAAAAAGAAGGCGAAGACAAAACAACCTGATAAGCCTTCGAAACCGCATAAAGAGCGCCTGAGGAAGGAACTGGCCGCCTCGGTATCGCCTCCGTCGGGGCCAGCCTCGGTACCGATGAGCTCTCCAGTACCGATGGCACAACCGATACCGTCACCCTCGGCTTTGGTCTCTATACCGCTCACGCGGCCAGCGCGTCCGCCGCTACCAGCCCTCTCGATACCAAAGTCATCAGCGCTACCGAAGGCACTCTCGGTACCGAGCCGACAGCGGTCCTCGACCTTGCCACGCGAGGGGGGAATCTCCACTTCACCATTTCACTCACCAACGGGATCGATGCTCCATCTTTCGATGTCACCGCTGGGTTCTGGATCGGAGGGTCGCACGTTTGACCCGCTCTCTCCCCGAGCATCGCCTCATTCGGTACAGTCGCCCTCCCCGATATCGAGGAGCACCTCTGCGGACCGTCAGTACTGCTCACGCTCCCCCACTCCTTCCCGGGAATGGGATTGCTTCTCAGAACAGTCCGTGCGATCTTGGGCTTCCCAGTCTAACCCGGTCAGAGACACCCACTCTCGCCAGCGCTATATCTTCGATCCTTACACGGGCCAAAGGCTTAGAGACGATGAAGCTTTCGTCCCTCCGCTGCCACCCAGGCGACCGCCATCAGCCACCATCTCGGCCCCTCCTCCGAAGCTGTCGGTACCGATGCCTTCACCAGTTCCCCTTCAAACATTGGACGTCCCTACTCCTGCTTCCCCACAGTCCATGGAGGATTATGCCTCTGACTCCTCATCTTTGGAGGACGCCCTGCCATCGGTCCCATCCCCAGACGATGCGGTGGGGACGGAGAAACGGGCCTCTCCGTCTGCGGAAGTAGTCTCCTTCACGGAACAAATGCTCCGCATGGCGCAATCCTTGGGGGTAGAGCATCAGCAACCCATTGAAAAATGCATTGACTCAATCTATGATGTCATGTATGCGGATTCGTCATCCTCGCTCACCATACCTTTGAAACCCACTTTGTTACAAACTGCCCAAGAGTCCTGGAAGAACCCGGCCACCATGGGTCCAGTTTCCAAGTGTCTAGATTCTCTTTATAAAATACAGGAAAAGGATGCGGGATTCTTATTCATGCACCCCAAACCTAACTCATTGATTGTTGAGTCGGCACAGGGGAGGTCGTCCAAGTCTCACTCCGCCCCGACTGATAGAGAAGGAAGGAAGTTGGACATGTTCGGACGCAGGATCTACTCGTCTGCCGCGCTGTCCATGAAAGTGTCGAATTACTAAGCCATGATGGCCAGATACCATCTGTTTCTGTGGGACAAGGTGTCATCGCTTCACGCGCATCTCCCAGACGAGAAAAGAGAAGTTGCACAAGTTTTTCAGAAGGAGGCTGCCTGTCTTGCCAAGCAGGAACTGACAACCGCCAGACACCAAATGGATTGTGTGTCCAAGGCTATGATCGGCGCAGACGGCATGCGTGGCTCCGTTCTTCCAATTTGCCACAGGAGTCCAAGGCAAGGATAGAAGACCTCCCTTTTGATGGGGAAGGCCTGTTCCACTCAACTACAGATATGACAATGGACACAATACAAAAAGCCAAAACCACGGCAAAAAAGATGGGGTTTTACCCACCTACAGCATCCCACCCGTACCGGTCACGCAGGTGGGGCCGTCAACAACCATACCCACCTCGCCAGTTCCATGGTTGACAACAACGCTTCCAACCTTCTTCATCCCAGCCATCCTTCCAGCAGAAAAAGGGCTACCAACAAGGTCACTACTGCCAACAACGTAACAGGCAGGACGCGTCTCAGAAGCAGCACCTTTGATTCTCTCCCGGTCACTCTCCATCCGCATCCAACCTTCGGTCCCCGACTACAAGATTTTCACATGGCTTGGAAACACATTACATCAGACAAATGGGTTTTGAACATAATCAAGAACGGCTATCAGATAGAGTTTACTTCTCACCCCCCCAACTGGGTTAATCAAAGTCACTCCACCATCGGAAGTTCTACGTCAAGAAGTAGTCACCCTACTCCAGAAGGGTGCCATTCTCCCCGTCAACAATTCGGACCTACCAGCCGGTTTCTACTCACGCTACTTCACAGTCCCGAAACGAGATGGTGGCCTCCGCCCCATCATGGATCTGAGAAACCTCAACGAATTTATTCCAACCCAAAAATTCCGCATGATCACGCTAGCAGTAATTCTTCCGCTGCTCAAACGCAACTGGTGGTTCACCCTCATAGATTTGAAGGATGCGTATTTTCATATTGCTATCCACAGATCAAACCAAAGGTTTCTCAGATTCACGATCGGCCAGAACGCATATCAGTTTACAGTCCTTCCATTTGGCCTAAAGACAGCACCCAGGGTGTTTACAAAATGTATGGGAGCGGTCTGCGCTTTCCTGCAAACGGCTGGAGTAGAACTTTACCCATACCTGGACGACTGGCTCATAGTGTCCCCTTCTCAACTTCAGGAGGAGAGAGATGTGACCACCACAAGAGACCTCCTGCAATGGCTGGGTCTAGTGATAAATCAAGAAAAATCAGTGTTTACACCTACTCAAACCATCCAGTTTATTGGGGTTCGACTGGACTCCACGGTGGGGAGGGCCTTCCTCCCAAGAGAGTGAGCGATTACAATCAAACGTCTCTCTCAACGACTCCTAGACTCTACGCAAGTCACAGCTTTCCTTTTGCAGAGACTATTGGGTCTCATGGCCTCCTCAGTGTATGTGGTCAGGTGGGCGAGGCTACAGATAAGACCCCTACAGCAGTTCCACCTATCCAACTATGATCCGTCCAGGAACCCGAACAGGATCAAACTCACCATCCATGGTTCCTACACCCAGCACTCAGGTGGTGGACGCTCTTACGCAACCTGGGGGAAGGACTCTCGTTTGTGGACTCTGGCCCAACTTGCACACTCACGTCGGACGCGTCATTACTGGGATGGGGAGCACATTGCGACCACTTGGCGATTCAAGGAAAATGGTCCTACCAGGAACAGACCTATCACATAAACAAGCTGGAATTCCTGGCTGTACAAAAAGCTCTGTGTGCCTTCAGTGTGTATCTCAAAGGCCATCACGTCCGGATTGTGTCAGACGACACGACGGTTGTCTGGTATCTCAACAAGGAAGGAGGTACCCGATCACCAGCTCTCCTCCATCTGACACTAGAGATCCTCTACTGGGCAATCAGACACGAGATGCACCTCTCGGCTATCCATATAGCGGGCACGGAAAATGTTCAAGCAGACGCTCTCAGTCGTCATTTTCAGGACACTCACGAGTGAGCGCTGTCCCCGTCCATCCTGTATCACCTATTCACCAGGTGGGGGAAACCAGTCATCGACCTGTTTGCGACTCCAGACAACGCCATCTGCGAAGCCTTCTGCACCAGAGCAGGGGTCGGCGATCGCTCTCTAGGAGACGCCTTCAGCACTCACTGGGGGAAAGGTCTGGCTTATGCCTTCCCTCCTTTCCCACTAGTGGCCAAGGTGGTCGCAATCCTGTCGCAATGCCAAACGAGCACTATACTGATATCCCCGTGGTGGCCACGTCAAGCGTGGTTCACCCCATTGCTCCAACTGTCCAGGGGAGAGTATTTTTGCCTACCAATGACTCCGAACTTAATCTCCAAGAACCACGGATTAGTCCTTCACCCAGACCTACGCTAACTAAAGCTCACGGCCTGGCGAATTCGGCTCGGTGGCAAGACTTAGATCTCCCACTCCCCGTGAGGGCTATCTTGAGGGAGGCCAGAAAACCTTCTACGAGGTCATCCTATGATAGGAAATGGGACAAGTTTACCAAGTTTATAACTACCAGAGGGCTCGACCCCAGATCTTGTGGAATTAGAGATATTTTAGTTTTTCTGCATTCCCTCTATGAAGCTGGCCTCAAGACTGCCTCCATTAAGGTTTACTTAGCAGCCATTTCAGCTAATCATGATCTAATACAATGGTTTTCTGTTTTTACTCACCCCCTGTCCAAATGTTTCCTCAAGGGCCTGCGCAACTTACGTCCTCCGCTGCGCTCCATGGTCCCTCAGTGGAGCTTATCGGTCGTTCTAGCAGCTCTGACTGCTAGGCCCTTTGAGCCATTGGCTACGATTAACATCAAGCTGTTGACCTTCAAAGTAGCTTTTCTGGTGGCCATTACATCGGCGAGGAGAACTTCAGAGCTATGCGCTCTTATGATTGACACCCCCCCCTACACTCAGTTTTTTCGTGATAAGGTGGTCCTCAGACTGGGCCCTTCCTTTCTACCTAAGGTTGTAACCGGTTTTCATGTTAACCAGAACATCATGTTGCCTACCTTTTTTCGAGCATCCTCGGAGCCACTGAGTGCTAAACTTCATTCCCTCGATGTCCGGTGGGCACTGGCCTTTTACAAGTCAAGATCTGCAAGCTTTAGAAAATCTAACCGCTTGTTCGTATGCTATGGTGGTAAGACAAAAGGCCAGCCTGTTTCTACTCAGAGATTCGCCAAATGGGTCGTACAGACTATTTCACTAGCTTACCAGCTAGCAGGGAAAGAGCCTCCAGAAGCTCTGAAGGCGCATTCCACTCGGGCTCTCTCCACCTCTACCGCTCTGGATCGTGGAGTGTCAATCCCGGAACTGTGTCGGGCGGCGACATGGTCCAACGCGTCCACCTTCGTGGCCCACTACAAGCTGGATGTTAGAGCCAGAGAGGACTCTACCTTTGGTCGGACTGTCTTGTCCTCTGTCCTTCAGTGAGGTGTCAGCAAGTCTACCCTCCTCCAGTAAGTGTTTGCTGATTATTCACCCATAGTGTGTGATGCACAGAGACCACGAAGAAGAAATGCAGGTTGCCTACCTGTAATTGTAGTTCTTCAAGTGGTCATCTGTGCATTCACACAACCCACCCACCGTCCCCTCTAGACCTCGCTGTGTTGGCTGGTCAAAGAGATTATCGCTATGCACGCAGACTCTCTCTTGTGTATATTATTGCTGATTTCACATCTATCTCGTTCGCGAGGCAATTCGGTCTCATAGAACTGAGGTAGGCGGGAACCCGAGCATGCGCGATAGGGCAGTGGGGGGAGGGGTTCCCGCCAGAAGTCTAGGCTTTAGAAGTTTCCAGAATGAGGCTCGGAGCCGGCGCAAGCCCATAGTTTGTGAATGCACAGATGACTGCTCGAAGAACTACAGTTACAGGTAAGCAGCCTGCATTTCCCTGTATCTATTCATCTGGCACATTTGATTGCATCAGAGGGGGCAACTATCCCTGCAAATTTCATTCAATGTTGCCAAGATTTTTTTAAAAAAGGTATGTAGCATAAAAAATACATATTTTTCTGAGATTTGGCAGGCATATTGTCTCCTAAGGGGCTACTATGCTTGCTAACATTATCTACTTCTGACAACAGAAAAAAGTTATATTCTTTTTTTCTTCTTCACTTGCCATGATAGTCAATGAGAGGCATGAAGCCTCAGATTTCCCAATCTCTACTCGTGTTTTGTACCCAGGTTGAAGTGGATGGCCTTTGAATCGGTCTCAGCAGAATAGAGCTGTTTTCCAAATTGGGGTCCAAGTCGAATCTTGAAGTCAGTGTACACCTCTAATATAGGCTGACCAGATAAAATCCAGGTCAGGGCTCATGTAACTTTAACAGCTGTAGAGAAAAGGGAATTTCAGCCAGTGTCATTTGTATGCAATTAATTCCTGTTGAAATTCCCTCTTCATCACAACAGTTAAAGTTGCAGGCACTATACTAGAGTGACCATATACAAAAGAAGGCAGGGCCCCTGCAACTTTAACTGTTGTGATGAAGAGGGAATATCACCAGGAACTAATTGCATACAAATGACACTGGCCGAAATTCCCTTTTCTCTACAACTTTTAAAGTTACATGAGCCCTGACCTGTATTTTATCTGGTGAGCCTACTCTAATATTCATGGTTTTCCAATTCTTAACAATTGTGGAATCCTTGTATTTCAGATTGTTATAATAAACCATAGATAGCTTATCCCATTGCATGAGAAGCGTTTGACAGTGGAATGAGCTGCCGTGTGAGCATGTGGAAGTATCTCCTTCAGAGGAAATGGCTTTCAGCCATTCCTTATAGCCTCTTTTAATTCTCTCTATTAAGGAGAGCCAGTCAGGGGAAGTGGTTAGAGTGTTGGACTAGGAGTTGGGAGATCCGGGTTCTACACCCCACTCAGCCATGAAGCTCATAGGGCAACTTTGGGCCAGTCTAGGCTGACCACATGAAAAGGAGGACAGGGCTCATTTAACTTTAACAGTTGTAGAGAAAAGGGAATTTCAGCCAGTGTCATTTGTATGCAATTAGTTCCTGGTGAAATTCCCTCTTCATCACAACAGTTAAAGTTGCAGGCACTACACTAGAGTGACCATATACAAAAGAAGGCAGGGCCCCTACAACTTTAACTGTTGTGATGAAGAGGGAATTTCATCAGGAACTAATTGCATACAAATGACACTGGCTGAAATTCCCTTTTTTCTACAATTGTTAAAGTTACACGAGCCCTGTCCTCCTTTTCATATGGTCAGCCTAGGCCAGTCACAGACTCTGAGCCCAACCTACCTCACAGGATAAAATTGAGAGGCGGAGGATTATGCACGCCATCTTGGGTTCCTTAAGAAGGAAAAAAGGTAGCATATAAATGTAATAAATAAATAAATAATGGTATATGGTATGAACTAGTGGCTTTTTATTTTGTTTTGTTTTGAAAATTCCTGTTAAACATTGAGAATTCCTATTAACCCCCTCATTTGTTTTTTTCAAGCATTTTGAAGAAATTTGAAAAAATCCCAAATAGTTGAAGCACAGTTCCGCTACCCTGCCTTTTGCTAGTCCCTAGCCTCCAGTATCCACAAATAAAAATAATGGTGCAGTCCTGTAAATGTCTACTAAGAAGTAAGCCCCATTGCGTCCATGGGATTTACTTCTGTGTAAGTTCATATAGGGTTGCACCCTAAATCTTAACTTGGGTGAGCAGGAAATAGGCAACAAAAGGGCTGCCTTCCACTCAGGAGAGACCCCAAAAGGCCTTTGCTTAGCCGCAAATGATGCAGTTAGAGTGCAGTTTTTAACTAGGGAGGGGCCTTGCATGTTCTCCTTGTTTGTAAATGAGCCCTCGCTATCATCTGTGTGCCTCTACTAGGATCTGGTACTTGCTGGGAATCCATTCGTCACATCAGTGAATCGCAACATTCGATTTGAATGTTTGAGACCCAGCGTGGTGTAGTGGTTAGAGTGTTGGACTGGAACTTGGGAGATCTGGGTTCTAGTCCCCACTCAGCCATGAAGCTCACTGGGTGACTTTAGACCAGTCACTGACTCTCAGCTTAACCTATTTCATAGGGTTATTGTGAGGACACAGTGGAGAGGAGGAGGACCAGGTGTACCACCTTGGGTTCCTTGGAGGAAAAGGCATTATATAAATGTAATAAATAAATAAACAAACAGAACACAGGAATGGGAAAGCCATGGAGAATGTCAATGGAATGTCCTGGGAGTGAAAGTGAACTCTCCCCTCTAAAAAATGATAGAGAAGTCACCACCTGTCATGTCTTCCTTCATCCCACCTAGACAAGGTATTATTTTACCCTCATCCATAAAGCCGCTGGTAGGGATGCCACTAGAGCCAGCAAGAGTCCTGACTATAGCAGACATGACAGTTGCAGACATCCATCAGCACTACTCCCTGAGGGAATAAGGTTGACTTCCAGTGTCAGGCACTAACTGTCTTTCAGAACTATGGTGACTTGTGTGTATTGCCAGTTAACCCTAAATGGAAACATTGAGCCATATCGTAGAGGTTTGTTATTGTTTGTAAGTTCATTTTCTTCAAAGGGTAGAAGATGTTACTCTTCAGTAAAAAAATACTTTCTGAATTGTAAAATATTTCACTCAACACCACTGTTTTTCCATGTCACGCAGGGTTTTAAAAAATGCTGCAGGATCAACAATATTTCAGCAACTGTTTCCAAATCAAACTGCTTTTTAAATATTTTTTTCTAAATATTTTTTTCTAAATATTTTTGCAAAGCATAAGGAGAGACTGGGCCATCAGTCCAAAACGCTAGGAGAGTGGAAAGTTATCGCTAACCCCATTCTCTAGATGCTGGCAGAGTCAGCAGTCAGTCACTGTCTCTTGCATGCACAAAGAATACGATTGCCACCTAGTGGCACTCGTGAAGTTTAAAAGATAGAGAAAATCTATCTTTTGAGGTGAAGGTGGTATATCCCTCCTCCCCCAAGACAGCTGTGTGCTTTGACAACAATGTTTAAGCCGTCTTGCGCTGGCTGAGATTAAACCTTGTGGAGGGATGTGTGAAGAGTATGGTTGATGTATTTTCAGTTTATTTATTTTCTAATTAAATATAACATTCTGCTCAGTAGAATGTACAGAAATCCACAGATCATAAACTTCACAGGTTTTTTTTTTAAAAAAGGAGACTTCATACCCATCTCTTTCAAATTCATGTTGAATATCTGACTCAGTTCATGTATGTGTTCACCCTAGCCTTCCAAATCTCAGTAGACCCTTTCATAATAACTGTTCACATGTTGTATCAATGTGTGACCATAGAGCAGTGCTAGGCCAACTAGCCCACATTACAGACACAGGCTTGCCCCAATCCGTGCTTGCAGCACAAACATCTGCAGCAAAGAAGATCATTGTTCATTACAAGTCCTGAACCTAGAATATAAGGCTTCACCCTCCATGTTCTGGGTTCAGCATCAATCTTTCTCTGGGTAGGTATAACCCCCCTGCAACTCTTTACCTGCAGAACAGCAATTGCCAGACATGTTAATTTGTTGTAATGATGGATACGGTAAAGGCTGCTTGTTGCTTGTCAAAATGTGCTGTATGTCTTTTAATAGTAATTTGATCTATTCTGTGCCATACAATTATTTTGCAAGCATTTGGTGCTCTTTGCTAAGCAATCAGGCTGTAGGTGGAGCTTACAGATATTCCCTCAGCTGGTGCTGTTATCTGTTCGAAGAGGAGCAGAAGCCAAATACGAAATATTTTCAAATATTTTCTCACCTTTCATGTTGTGTGGGTTTGGTATCCAGTCTCATTCTTGTAACCCGGTGCTAAGAGATTAGTGCAAAGGAAATATAGAAGAACCACTTGAATCTGAGGGGCTAACTAGATGTGGTGGCTGCCAGGCTGATGCCTTAGGTTGGCAACAGAGATCGGCTAGCCAGCACCCACAGTCACCATGATGCCCACCAGGCATTGGCCTCCCCATTCGCTCCCACTGCCACTACTGTTGCTACTTCTTACTGCCACCACACTCAGCTCAGCAGTGAGGAAACTAGAAGTTGTCAGAACATCCCTCTCCCTTGCTCCTGAGGTGAGTGCATCATAGGCAGAAGCTGCGGACAGTTAGGATAGAGGCAGTGGAGGGGGGTTAAAATATGGGCCGGGCCACACACAGTTGTAAAGCCAAGGGGATAATTATTTCAAGCACAGGTGCGACAGGAAGAAATTGGGTACTGAACTCTTCTGACTATTTTGCTCCTGAAACCACATTTCCACAGCCATATTTCTCCTGCCTGGACTCACTCCTGGCCAGGAGAAATGCTGCTATGGGGAGGGCTTGCAAAAGAAAAAGTGGTGGGAGGGGAAGGGTTCACCATCACTCTTCCCTGTTAAATCCATCACTGCATTACAGCTGTGTGGCAGATTTGTATTCTAACACACAGGTCTGCCACTATCAGGTCTAATTCACCCTTTATTTTTATATTAGATTATTAAAGGGGATATGAAATGCAGACAAAATAATTCATATAAGTGTAGCAGTTTTAATTATGCTAACAACTTGGGGTAGTGTGCAGGAGCGGTAGGTGTGAATCGCAGCATATGGTGTGGCTGGGTTTCTCCTTTCCTAATTGAATAGACCACAATGTGCCGTAAACGTAAGAGCAGCTGCATGAATTCAATTTCTTCCATTTTCAGTGCCATCAAGGAACCCTGTAAAGAAGTCAGAATCCCCTCCTCCCCATTAGGAACATGAAGCTGCATAATCTAATGAGAGAACATTAAGCTGGGGACTCCCAGTACCCAATTGAAAATAAGGTCACTGACATTGGTGTGAGAAGTATCCATGTGAAGTTGGCTACGTAGATGCTATGGAACTTCAGCTGTTACTGATGTAGCATGGAAGATGTCCACAAGGCTTTTTAAGTCGAGCTTTAGATTCCTGGAGGGAAAACACATTTTGTTTTTGCTGCTGCTTATTCTTAATCTATAGCCACATTTTTATCATTGGGTATGTAGCAGAGCTATAGAAATTTCTGTTTTTGTGCCCAACACCTGGTCAGCAAATTTCTGAAATTGGATAGCATGCTTCTGGGATAGTTGTGTGTTGTGTGATGGACAAAATGCTTATAAAACTTCCAGCATTATCCTGTTCAAAACATAAAAGAAGTAAAATCCTCAGCTGAATCTCAGCATTCTTACTTCAGAAGGAAATTAAGTATAACTCTATCACCTTCCCCAGGATGTAAGCTCAAAGCAGTTATTATCCACAAGGTTATCCTGTGCTCTAGGAGGAAACGAACGCACAAGAAATTTATTTCAATCTATGGAGGTAAAGTGGTGGGAATGGTAAGAGGAGAGGGGGGGGGGGAAGCAATGGTAGTGCAGTGCTCTCAACCAGCAATCTTTCCCCTTCTTTAGACAGTACTCCTGTGCTATCTCAGAATATTAAAAATACACTAAAACTGCATTGAGTCATAATCTCAATCCATTGCTTGGCACTATGAGAAAGCTTGCTCGGTCCCTTACTCTTCCTCCCTTCTCCCCTAATTTACTGAGCTCGGAAACTTTTGATCCCAGTTTGTGGCAAACCATGAACCATTTTGTCCGAATAGGTAAACCACAGTTTGCAATTGCCTGCTAACCGGGATTGCAGGCCTTGTTTGGTGAACCTGTTTTACAGACTATCTTAAACCATAGTTTTCATGATCGGATGAAACAGCAAATTATGATTGGCCACAAGCCGTTACTGGAAAGTTCTCCTCTCCACATTCAAGGGAGAAGGGAGCACAAGAGCCTGAAGCTGTTGCATGTAGTGTGTAGTACCCATGTTTCTGGAAGTGGATGAAGTATGTTTATTGTTTTACCCCCGTAGTGAAGCTGCATGCTGAATTAGAGTTCTGTGTTCTCTTGCAGATTGAGCTTTTGATGGTGGTTTTAAGTTACTTTATTTTGTTACATCAATACGTATGACCTAGAAGTATAAGGTGAAGGATGGGTTATAAATTTAAATAATATATACACAAGTAAATGTCATGTGTTTCCAGTATAGCTGATGAACACTGGTAAGAGGCAAACTGTTGAAAAGGTTAAGAATGGTGGATAACAAATGAACAACACACTCCTGAAGGTTTACATGCCATTGAAATGGTTGGTCTTGACATTATACATTACAAACCATTAACAGTTCCAATGTGCTCTGTGCCTTCCTATCCCTAATATTGCTACTCTTAGCAGTCAAATACCAATCTTGCTTTAGTATCAAGTGGGAATGAACACATCTACAGGGGATGGATTTTGTATCCTAAAAAAATATAGTAAATGTATGCAGCATTTGGTTTTCATCTTATTCTTGTAGCAGTAGTGCCTTTATGCTGAACCTGGTCTCACAGGCTATTTCTCTGGATAAACAGAAAGTCATCTGACTCCATCTGCCCATCACCTTGCCAACTAATGAAAAGAAGTGAAATTTTCTGCTTTTATTACTCTCACTTTTTCTTGCTGGAAGAGACCATGTTGAATCATCTATTTCTTCATCCCCTTTGAGGCTAACATTTCCAACTAGTGAGTTTTATTGAAGGAACCTGGTCCTCACTTCCTACCCTGGGCGGTTATTGATTGTCTTTTTGCATTAAAACATCCTTGTAACTTTGTGTTCCTCCCAAGAGCACAAGTCTGCTGTTGCTTTAATGTAGTTTCTTCTATATAATATAAATATCATGAGAAATGAATGTAAGTTAGGAAAACACGCCTCCCCCATTTCGTGAGGCCTTCTCCTATAGGTTTCTCATTGTGGGTCTAGTAATGAGTCAGTGTTAATGCACCACTTTTATCAGATAGCTTTTACAGCTGGGAGGATGTTATCAGTGGTAGCTCATTGCCCTTGGAATTTGTTGCCAGGGCGTAGTTATTGCAGGGCGCTGCAATCCTACACTCCACAGGAAGGTGTCCCAGAGGCCATAGGATAGATCAGAGTCAGAGTCTGATCAGAGTCAGAACTCTGGAGGGAGAGCTCTGATACTGGATCTCCCACTCCCCCAGAAAGATCTGCAGTTCTCATCTTCCAGACATCAGAACGCCAATGTTGGGGGTGGAACAAAGTGGGAAGAGTAGGGGTGTGGTGTAAACAGCACAGGTAAGACTCTGGATACACACTATCCAAAGCCCTCCACCTCCAACTTGAGATAAAATTTCAACTAACCCTGGAGCTGGTCTAAATGTTTCCCTCCCATTTCTCTCAATGGGAGAGAAATGTGTTTTGTTTTTAAATTAACAAACAGGAGGAAAGGAGCAGCAAGTGCCGCTCCTTCCTCCCTTCTGCTTGATAGGAGCCCTATAGGGCTTTGGAAATATCAAAACACTTTGACCTCAAAGCAGACTGACTTAGCAGTAGGATTTCCTTGTTAGGTTGTAATCCTATACACACTTACCCAGGAATAAGTCCCACTGAACTCAATTACCCTGTTCAGACAACACTCTAAGCCTCAGTGGTTAAACGTGAACCATTCCTAACCATGGTGGCTACATAACCACGTTTTAAAGACACTCATTAACCATTTGCTGCAAAAGGGTTAGTGGCCTAACCATGGCTTAGTGTGTCATCTGAACAGGCCCACTGAGGCTTACTTCTTACTTCTGAGTAGACATGTATAGGACTGCATTATTAGATGGGCAACTAAAAATGATTTGAGACAGGCTTTTAACTGCTGGGTGCTTATTTCTTTTGTGTTGGTCAAGACGGTTTTTCTCTTTCTGTAAAGATTTTCTGGCTTTGTGCACTGGAAGCAGATCTACGCTTCGGCCCAGTTTGCACATAATGAGAAGCCACCATGTGTGAATTTCCACACAGGGCTTTTTGTTAAGGCAATGGCCACCATTTTGAATATTCGAGCCATGGCAGTGGTACACTGTAGCTTGTCATTATATACGAACCCAGTGAGTGTGGGTTGTTGACTGGTTCACAAGCCACCCATCACCTATGGGCTGTTTTAGGGTTGCTGTGGCTTGTTAACCATCCCAACAACCCACCCTTCCTGGGTTCATGCATAGCAACAAGCTACATACAACAAGTCACTTCAAGAGCAAAATGGTGGAAGCAGTTTAGCACCCGTTTCCTTCCTGCCACATCTGTGTTTGAAATCATTTTCCTGTTGGCGTTACAACTATGTGGGGACTAGCCCATATTCCAAGCTCCCCACCCCACCTTCGCTGTTTCTGCCCTGACTGCCTACTGCTTCTGTCCCCCACCTCTGCTGCTTCTCCCTACTGCTCTGTTCACCTCAGGAGCAAGAAAACAAGAAGTCTGCCAACTTCCTATTTCCTCACTGCTATGCTGAGGACAGCACAGGGGAAGCTGTAGATACCCAGTATCCTCTGCCCTCCACCCCCAACATGGGAGAATATTTTGATCAGCCCAGAACTGGTCTAAATATTTCCCTCCCATTGTGAACAAACTTTTTGGGAGAGAAAAAGGTTGTTTTTTAATTTAATTAATAGGATTAAAAAAAAAAATTAACAAACGGGGGCATGCTATAGCTTCGCATTGAATGCAAACCTGCACCTTAAAATAGCCCATGGGTTAACAAGCCACCCACAAGCCTAAAACAGCCCATGGGTTCTGGTGGCTTGTTAGTCATCCCAATAACTCATCTTTGCTGGGGTTACATGTAACGACAAGTCATGTGTGAAAAAAATTCAGAGCAATTGCTCAAACCCTCGATTTTATATGATTTTTTAAAAGATCTTGTTAGTTCTGACAGCTGGTTGACCAGGCCTCCCTGTTGCTTTCAAAGTACCATAATCTTTTTAAAAATCATATAAAATTGAGGGTTTGAGCAATTGCTCTGAATTTTTTTCACAAATGGCCAGTCAGATCCCATCTTCAATGTCCCTCAAGTTTCAAGTTTTTATCTTTAAAAATGAAGAAATTACAGTGGGGGTGGTGCTTTGGGGGGACCCCCTATAACTTTTTTATTTGAAAAGATAGAGACATGAAACTTTTTGGACATTGCAGATTGGATCTTGCTAGTCCTGGCTCCCCAAGTTTCATGTCATTATCATTTCAAATAAAAAAGTTATGCACACATTTCCCCCAATGCAAGCCTATGGGAAAAAAGCAGACAACAAGATGACAGCACGGAGGCCCAGTCAACCGGCTGTGTCAATAAAGTTGCACGAACTTTAATAAATTCATATAAAATCGAGGGTTGGAGGGATCGATCTCAAATTTCATACACTTGTCTAGCACATGTTGCTACACATATGTGCCAAATTTCAGATCAATCCATCCACCCCTGTATTTTATATGAATTTTTAAAAAGATCCTGCAACTTTTTGACAGGTCTGAATGAACGCACGTGGCAAGCCGTCATTCTGACCTATCAGAATTTAAACGTTCTTTAATAAATTCATATAAAATCAAAGGTTGGAGGGATCAGTCTCAAATTTCATACACATACTTAGGCATACCCCATAAGCACTGTGTCCAAGTTTCAAGCCTCTAACTTTGAAGATACAGACATTATAGGCATTTTTTCTAAAATAAAAAAAAAATTCAGCTCTATGGGGGATTTACCTCTGATATAATCTGATCCAAAAATTTTTTTAAAGTGATTTCCAATAACGATATGATAATTTTGGGCGTGCACACCCCTAATTACAACTATATGTTCATACATGGTTGGGGAGGGATGGGAATTGTACACATTGAGAGATCAGAAGGAAATGAAATGCAAGAAGCATAGACAACAGGAATGATCTTATTAGCAGTGGCTAATATTCACAAAACAGTTGTTGGGTGATAACGCATATATCCTTGCATTGATGAGCTGTTTAACATATGTAGTGTAATTTCTAAGTAAATGTTTACCCTGTCCAAGCCACAGGAAATGAGAGTTGAACCTCTGACTGAATTGTAGTCAGCTGCTTTGCATTGTAATCTATCTTTGAAGTTCCTTTGTTGAAGAATGGCCACCTTGACTCAGTGACAGAATAGCCTGGGAAGTTGAAATGTATGTATACACACACACACACACACACACACACACTGGTTTGGTTTTGCCAGTTCTGGTGAGCCGTTTTAGGTTGGAGTGGGGGATGGCTGTCTGTAAGCAAGTAGAGACCTAGTACCCAAAGCCTGTGAGAAGGAAGTGTCATTGTGGGTAGGGAAATCAACCTATCTGGGCTAGAGGGACCAAAGGTCTGACTCAATAAAAGACAAGTACCTTTGTTCCTGTGTTCCTATGTAACTCTCCACTATGTAGTTTCTGCTGGTAAAGGAACAGGAAAAGGTCAGTATAAAAGTTTGCAACCCTACTGAATATGCTGTCGAAATAGTTAAAGGATGTGTGGTTGATTTTGGGCAGAGAGAATTAATGATGGACTTGGTAAATGTTCTCTGTCATATTTTTGTAGTTTCTGAAAGTGCTAAGGGATCTTGCAATGGAATCAGTGATGGTGATGAAGCCTCTGGCACTTATCTTGAAAGGAAAACAACTTTCCTATGCTGTCTATCATTTTATCCTGCTATAATTAGAATGTAGAGAAGCCCAAGCTGCCCATTTCTCTTTCTCATATATACATCTCCATCTCTCTTTCTCTCTTTCTCTCTTTCTCTCTCTCTCTCTCTCTCTCTCTCTCTCTCACACACACACACACACACACTGATACGTGTGTGTATATACATATATTGCTAGATAGGTATGTGTATGCAGTCTTCCCAATTTTGCATTTGTTTTTCTCTAACTCTATAACAGCTGTTGAACTTCTTCTGGGAAGAGGAGGTGGAGGCGGATTGCAGGGCTCAGTAAAAATCCCTAGTGATTTCTTTGACACCATAATTAAGAGTAATTAAAACCTTGATGCTTCAAAGTCTGCCTACATATCCAGAAATAAAACCTCCCATATTTAATTGCACTCATACAATGTGATGGGTTTGGGAGGTGGAGGCTTTTCATCCCTTCTCCAAGATAACAGAGATAGAACTGATGGACAGATTTCAATAGATAGGTATCATTAAAGGCATGGCTCACTTTTACGATAGATGTTTGTCAAATGTTTTCTTTCTTTTAGCTTGAGTCAGACAGCTTCCTTAAGTAGATTCAAGGACACAATGAGAATGAATAGAAGCAAGTCTTGAGTAGCAGCTTTTGAAAACATAATAAACCCTACTCCAAAATACAGAGACTGTTTTCAAATGTCAACATTAAAGAAAATATTTTCAGAAATGTCAGAATATTCTCTTTACACCAAGTTTTTTGATTTGACATTTTGACACACACCTATTCAGTCACTTCGGGGCATGTTTTTAATATCCCAACAATCCCAAATCACCTACCTCATCCTGAAGTATTACTTCATGTTCCAAATGTCTACTTGGGGCCATTTATTTTAATTTTTCTTGACAGAAGCTTTAAGAGGCTGTTACCACAGCAGGAAAAATTAACTTTAATGTTGCATGTTTCTTTGGAGGCAAAAATGTAATTGAAAAGAATGTAATTAAAAAGAAACAGTAGAAGAGAAGAAGAAATATGACTTCTAGATTTTAACATCTGAATGTCATTTGAAAAGCATATCAACCAATACTGATGTAGGGGTTGTTTTATTCTAAAACCTTCTATTTTTAATAGATATATTGTTGTTCAAGCTTACAGACAAAACCCAACTTTTCCCATTACAAGGCCGAAATATATTAGTTTTTGTTGTGATTTTGAAATGTGTGCGAAAGGGATTCCTAAAATAATAACACAGGAGAATCCGTCTGCTGATTAAATACACTTTAGAAAGACAAAAGTTGGTATTTCCACAGAGGACACAGATCATTGGCTGCATTTAGGAATATCACTAAAACATGGCTTAGTGCTACGTGAATGAGCCTCATTATGTATCCACCCCTTTCCTTCTTCTTTGGTGCAGCCAAAATGAGGAGTTCAGAAGCATTTGCTTCTAAGGTAGTCAGATGAATATGGGGAAGTGGGATAGAACAAGTTTGAATGGGGGGTACAAAAATATTTTTCAATTAAAAACATTTGCTTCCCTTTTCAACTAACCATGGTTTGTTGTTATGATAAGCTGTGATTAGTCTTAACTATGGTTTGTTTGAACAAGCCAACCATTGTCCCTAATTTGGATAGAGCAACAAATGATGGTTAACTGAAAATGGAACCAGATGCTTCCCATTTCTTCATGGCCATGATGGAGGAGAATGGAAGCAGGCTTGTGCACCATTGTTTATTGTGGGTATGTCTTTTTAATCACAGTTATAAACCCTTGCAATTGTGGCAGTTTATTCCCACTGTGCCTCATGCCTGTTTCATTTCAGTTGAAAAAGCTTACAACAAATATTATGAAGTCACTGTAGTTGGCAGAATGTGTGCCAGTGTTGGGGAGTGATGCAGTATTGAACTTAGGCTGGGGATACATGAGTTCAAACCCAAGCTCAGCCATGTTGTTCAGTGCATGCAGGTCATCGGGCCAAACTACATGTACTGATCATCACAGGGTTTGCTATTGATTGCACCACTTTTTCTTTCAGAAATTGCCAACATGAGAGGTCCAGTCAGGAACCCTGGCATGGGGAGTAGGAGGGCTTTAGCCATTTGCCCTCTGCTGTGGTCCAATGGGAGCTTTTCCCTCCACACTTTCCTATCGCCCATGTCACAATCCTGATCTGGATCAGGGCACCCACATTAGTTATTCCTGAAAGGAAAATTGTGGACTCAAGCGCAAACTATATGATGACATTACATGTAATATGGCCTTTGTTCAACATATCCTAGAGATATGGTAAGGATAAAATGAAAACACCCATGCATGACACCTGAACTCTTTAAAGAAAGAGTGAGATACAAATGTGCTAAACCAAGGGTGGGCAGAAATTAGACCTCCAGGTGTTTGAGGCTTCAATTCCCAGTATTCCTGACCATTGGCCATGCTGGTAGGGACTTCTGGGAGTTGAAGATCTACATCTGGAGTTCTACATTGTGCCCACCTCTGTGCTACACAAATTTCAGGCATGTATGTTGGATGTTTCTGTGAAGACGGGATAGCCTTTATAGTGATTTGTAGGACTGTCTTTGCCTCTTTCATACCATCTCTCCTCTACCAAATTTGGGGCATGCAACTCCTTTGCACCACATTAGAAGAGTAGCAGTTCTCAGAGTAACTGCAAAAATCCTCATTCTTCTATTAGTGAAATATCCTGAATTGGTTTATGACATAGCCATGACATTAAACAAGAACAGCTATCAACTAGCATTCTGGCAAAGTAACTAATAAGAGAAGCAAAATAAAATGCATCAATTTATGCATGTACATTATCTGATTAATTGTGTCTTAGGCCCTTTCTACACCATAGGGGTGTAGAGGAAGGGAGGGAGGGCGATCCCCGAAGTACCTAATACACAGCATCTGTGCACAGAAAGCGAGGGAGGGCGATCCTGGAAGTACCTAATACACACCACTGGCGCACAGGGACCAGCTGGAAGCCATCCCAGGCAAAAAGCCTGGTGTGGAAAGGGCCTTAATTTTACACAATATGATTTTTTTTCTTTCTGTTGAATTCTTTATCTATCATGATTAGTTGAGATCTTTTAAAAAATTCTGTTGAGACCCAATGGAGTTCCTTTTTGTGTACTTTGCATGGTTTGCGAGAGGTCTAGTAGCTGCCTTCATTTTAGAAGGGAAGAATTTGCATTTCCAGTTTGGGGTAGGAACAAACAAATGGGCATCTGTGGTGTAATGATTGCTTTTATATGACTTGTGTTTTATGCTTAAGTGTCTACAAGCAGCAAGAGCAAATACACAGATACACTGAAATATTAGTGAATTATGCAAAGAAAGCCAAATCCTGGTCACAAATATTTAAGCACTTTGAACTTATTCCTATCAACAGATACATATATATACCTTTAGGATCAAATATTGTGCACTGTAATGTTGCAACATCTGAAAACTAATCATAAGCACAATAAATGAAAAATGGGATAACTCTTTTTTTGTGGAGATGTGTTTCATGGGAAGAAAGGAAAATGGAGTAAAAGGTTGATTGCTGATTTTGAAAATGCTTCTTTTAATTTGCACTGTGAATATATCTTTCATTTTCCATTTACAGGTACAAGCATATTTACTGTTTACGAAGCCGCTTCTCAAGAAGGTTGGGTCTTCCTGATGTACCGAGCAATTGACAGCTTTCCCCGATGGCGCTCATACTTCTATTTCATCACCTTAATTTTCTTTCTTGCCTGGCTTGTTAAGGTACTGTAGAAGAGGTTCTGGCAAACTTAACTCAAAAAATAAATCATGTTTGGGCTTCTCCCATCCCCTCTATTCTGCCTGTGTGTTTCACTGCAAACCACTATTTTTATAATATATATATTCCTTTTTGTAGAATGTATTTATTGCTGTCATCATTGAGACATTTGCTGAAATCCGTGTGCAGTTCCAACAGATGTGGGGGTCCAGAAGCAGTACTACTTCAACAGCTACTACACAGGTAGACATCACTAAATGTTTAAGGGTGTAATTCTCTGCATGCGTAGACAGAAAAAGTCCTACAATTCCCAGCATTCTCCAGCCAGTCATGTCATTGATCTGGTTCACACATAATGACAACACAGTGTATGGGTTGAGTTTCAGTTGTTGTTGAATTGTGGATTGTCATTAACACTGCACTGTGGTTTAATTATAAGTAGTTCACCACGAGCAGCCCAGAGTTCACAATCAAACAACAAACCATGAGTTCTCTTCCTGGGTTGTTTGTAGTTAACAAGCCATAGTTTAACCATAGTGCAGGGTTGTCATATAACAAGCAACCCATACCCAACACATACTCTGGGTTCTCCGTATGTGTGAACTAGTTTTAGCTCAAGCAGTTATAATTTCAGGTGCAGCCATAAGGGAATGACTTCCCAAATCATCATTCATTGTTGCAAGACCTCAGCAATTCCATTAAATTGTCCTAGCAGCCCATGATACCCATGTTCTAATCAAATGATCTATGATGAGATCTGGGCTGCCACATTTGAATTATACCTTCCTCCCAGATGAGGTCTACAGGGACATAGGACCTTGGACAGCCCAAGATCCTTTACTATAAGGACTGCTTGAGTTATTACAAAATTCCTACACTCTCTGTGCAACAACCCTCTAAGGTAGGATAATACTATATCCCCATATTTGGAAACTGGAGAGGGACCATAGCTCCATGCTAGGGCATGCATTTTTCAGGCAGAAAGTTCCAGATTCAATTCCTGGCATTGCCATTGAAAAGGGCCAGGTAGCAGGTGATGGAGAAGGCCTCTGGATGAGATACCAGAGAACTACTGCCAGTTAGAGGAGACAATACTGGGCTAGATGGAAGTTGGTATATATCTAAGGCAGCTTCCTAAGTTCCTCCAACCGAGGAAGAAAGATAAAGCTGAAGAAAACATGACTTGCCTAAGGCCCTAAGAATCTCTTCATCACTACATGTTACTACATTACACTGCACTATATACAGGGCCAGACCTACCATTAGGCAGGGTGAAGCAGTCACCTCAGGAGGAAGATGCTGGGAGGTGGCAAGAAGGTGTTGGAGGAAAGAATGATGTGCCTCACAGTCTGCACTGTGCTCCCTAAGCTAGCTTGCTACCTTCAGGTTCAATGGAGGATAGTGTTCCATCAGTAGTGTTGAAGAAACAATTTAGTCAGCTTTTGTACATGAAAATGGAGAGGGTGTCATCTTGTTCTTCACCTCAGGCAGCAGAATGTCTTGGGCTGGACTACACAACAGATTAGTGATGGGCCGTTGGTCTGATCCAGCATGGCTCCTATTATGTTCTAAGCTCAATAAAAGCATGTGTATGAATTGAATGTGCATTTGATATAGGCTATAAGAGTTGTGTGTGCAGTTGCCAGATGTGATTGTATATACATGGGTTGTGCATAGGACATTTTGATGCAGGAAGACAAAACATTTTGAAGCCACCTTAAATGTTCCTCCTGTTTGCATCAGCCCCAACAGAACCTATGGCCAGCTCTGGCACGGGGTCTTTCAGTTTAAGATCTGATGCTAACAAAACCATTCAGATGCTGTGGAATGTTACCGTATAAAAGCAACGGAGTCTGATTCTTTTCAAGTAGGTACTCATCCAGAATGCAATAGAAGCAGGGTGATGTTCAAGAGAAGAAGAAGAAAAACACATCACCAGTTTTGTTTGTGTATCTGTGCACATAAACCGCTTCTGACAAGTGTTTTCCCCCTCCAGATGTTTCATGAAGACGCTACAGGAGGATGGCAGCTAGTAGATGTTGATGTGAATAAGCCTCAGGGCAGAGCTCCAGCATGTCTGCAGGTAGGGTATTGCTTTTTTTAAAATAAAGCTATCCGTGAAGTGAACCAGGAGGGAGTGTTGCTCTTTGAGGGTAGGCAGCAAGTGAAAAATCCCAGTGACCGCAATTTAAACTCCAAAACTGATCTGAATTAAATCTTTACTTGCATATCTATTGTGCTTTCTGTATGTCCTGTAACATGTACACACACCACCCTCAACACAAACTGCCTTTAAAATTATCCTTAGAAAGCTAGGTGGAGTGGGAGGGTGGGGTGGGGATAAATTGCTTGAAATGTAGTGGCCTTTCGTTATTTAGTGTTTTGGCTTCTCCTTTGGCATTTTATCCAATATAAAGAAAACACTGGTACTTGAGGGAGTGCCTCTCCCTATATATGCCTGCCCAAGATTTGAGATCTGTTGGAGGAGCCCTCGTTTGCATCCCACCAACGCAAGACATACATTATGGTGGGACGTAGATGGGGGCTTTCTCTGTTGTGGCACCCTGGTTGTGGAATGCCCTCCCCTTGGAGGCCTTACTGGCGGCGACACCGGCTTCATTTTGGCGCCAAATTAAAATATGACTTTTTATCAGATAATTTGAGGGCTAAATTCTTTCTCCATGGTTAGACATAGTTTTAATTGTTTTTAATAGTTTTATTGCTTTTTCAAAAAAAATTATACTGGTTTTTAGCTATGTATTATTTATGTTTATATTGTTTTGATTTTATCTGTAGGCTGCCCTGAGATCCCAGTGATAATAGGGTGGGATACAAATGTTTTAATAACTAAATAAATAATAAAAAAAATTGAAAACATTATAAAAGGGTTGCCTCACCCCCAAAATATAGGTGATTTTTTTTTTTTGGTTTTTCTGCACAGCATTTGCAGTCCAAGGGATATTTGATGGTTTTAGAAGCTCCTTGAGAGCCTTGCTACTGCAGAATGTATGAATAAACAAAACAAAGTAAAGAGAACAATAATCAGGCTCCCGTTGATATATTCCTCAGTTTTGGAATATCAAGAACCTTTAGGGCCTTGGCCAAAGCATTTTGAGTTGGTCTCCTAAACCTGGACAAGGTGAGGTGTGCAATTCTCTTATGCTGTCTCTGGCTTTTAAGAAGTTACACGCAGTGTGAGACTGGGGGGACCTTTGCCAGACTCAATTCTGTGGTCAGTGCTGGACTTTACTGCTCTGTCGAGCTGGTCCTGTCAGAGGAAGTGAACAAAGTGGCATGGAAGGTACAGAGATCTAACCTTAATGCAACCATCAAAATGTCAGATTCATGGACATTTTATTAGAGCACACTTATTACATGCGCTTGTGTTGGCTTGTGTTTGAGTGCTTATGTCGGGTGGGGCGGGGACCGACACCACAGGCTTTTCTGGCGCTTCAGTAACAGCACTCTGGGACAGTGTGGGGAATTAAAGTGGTGGACCCCGCTGGGATTAAAATGGGATCCCCCACAGGAGTGATGTTTTGTTGGGAGCACTGTGGGGAATTAAAATGGTAGCTCCCTAATCCTGACTCTCATGAGATCGGAGCACCAGTTAAAAGGAACTCATGATAAGTGTTCACTGAGCTGTGGACCCTGCTGTTCTGCTGGAACCCTAGTAGCTGGCTGACAATGCCATGTGTCAGTTCTAGGCCTGTATAATACATTGCAGTGGATGGGCAGGCAGGAATGGAGAGAAATGGCTCTTCTGATAGCTGATGTAATTTTCTTTAGTGACCCTGTGGCTACAGGATTTCTAGATGTCTCCAGAACATCTGCAGGCTAAATGCATATTATAATTGTCTCGAATTGCAACAGACATGAAGTAGAAAATGAGTGTCGACAAGCCCTAGGTCATAATGCATGCTGACAATATTTCCTTTATGAATGCTTTTGCATGATTTCTTTAGTCCACCCATATACAAACATAAATCAAAGGTAAACAGTACATACATGAAGGAAGTTTACTTACAGAAGCAAATGCATTCATTACCTTACATAGTAGGTTCTGTGTTTCCATGGTAGGGAATGATGATCATTAATGAAGCCAAGGCACTTCAAAGCACAAACCCAACAGAATTACAGTAACCAAGTTACCTGGTACGTGTCTTCCTGGAAATCGCCTTAATAATGTCTGGTTCAGCTTTTGCTCTGCAGATGACATTCAAGGCAATAAAGTGGAGAGGACCCATGAAATGGAAAGAAATGGCATAAAAAGCAGCTTGTGGCTTTAGCCCAAGGGCTCCTTAATAGGAAATTTGGAGTGAGTGAGGACTCCATAAATATGTCTATGCCAGTGGTGGTTACATTAAGTGTAAACTTCTCCCACATCAGTGGAGTTTAGAAAGTGGATTGCTGGTTCAGGGAAGGCAGCTGCTGAGAGAAAATTTAGGGGGGGAGGGGGGCAGTGGAATCCAGTGTGCTACTGTTTGTAGATGCACACCCCACCTCAGAAAAGTGCACACAAAAATACGTATATTACAGGGAGGCGCACACACACAAGAATGTTTTATCTTAGGGGAAATTGCTTGCAAAAATGTATACAGTTTGAAAATACAAACACAAGTTGCATACATTTTGAGAAATATTAATGAAAACACATATAAATTTCCATGCAGAAGTTGGATGGAACAAACATAATTTTGGGGAAATGATCAAAATCGTAGCTGGCTGATTCATCAATACGTACTCAGTACTCCTCACTTGATTGGCACTGGAATCTGTTGAGGAGCATCCCATCTATGTTTACATAGTTGTTTCCAGTGCCTGTCAGCTGGGCAGTTAGGGTGTGATGTCATCCCTGCATTCCTATTGCGTACCTCTCCCTACTCCCCTGACTGGAGCTGGACATGTCTGAGGAGCTCACTGGTATACGGGCTCTCAGCTACTCCCAGCGCCAATCAGCTGGGCAGTGGAGGGAAAGGTGTGTGATGGGATATCAACATGCTAGGAGCAGAGGTTTAAACCCCTGCACACTGAGGTGGGTGTGAAGGGGTGCATATGAGGGAAGGTGTGAGGGAGGGCGGAAGGGGAGCCCACATTCTGCTGACTGCCAGGATGCATCTCACTGACCCACTGCCAATTGCTACATCCATCGCTCAAGGCAAAAAGGTTGCCCACCCCTGACCCTTAGGAATAACAAATGCTGCTTGGAACTCATCTGAGAGTGGACAAAACCTGTCCCTCACTGCCATCACTGGGGTCGTCAGGGACAGGAAGCAGGCTTAGGCCCCACCCCCACCCCTTGGCGTTTTTCCGTATCGTTGAATGGTTTGTTTATTTATTCATTTATTGCATTTCTATACCACCCAATAGCTGAAGCTCTCTGAGTGGTTCACAAAAATGGCTGACAGTCTCTTCTGAAGAAAAATGAAAGAGCTTCCTGAGGGTAAAATCTACCCTACACACTGGGAATGGATAACAGTCCCCATAGATATTTTAAGATGTTTTTAATAATGTATTTGTTTTTATCTGTTTTAATGGTTTATCTATTTTATGATTTTTATATTTATATTTGCTGTTGTTCCCTGCCTCAATCTGGATGGAGAGGCGGGTTAGAAATAAAATAAATAAATAAATAAATAAATAAATAAATAAATGATATGGAACTTTTTGTGTGGTGTGGGGGGAGAGAGTACAGTGTGTCTCATCTTCCAACATTCCTTGCAGTTTGTTTATTTATAATAAATTTATTTATTTGTATGCCCAATGCAGCATACGTGATCCTCCTCGTCATCTCCGTTTTATTCTCATAACAACTCTGTGAGGTTGGTTAGGCTGGGAGTCAATTCCCACAGTCACCCTGGGAACTTCATGGCTGGGTGGGAACTAGAACCCAGGTCTCTTGAGTCCCAGTCCAACACTCTAACCACTACACCACACTGGTATACAGGCCAACTTACACACACACACACACACCCATTGTCATCATCATGTTGGGCCTTTAAACTGGTGTTTTTAACAAAAGATGTGATTATTTTTGACCTCCTAAATCACCATTCAGCTTCACAAAGGTATTCCATGTTTCATCCTAAAGAAATTGCCCACAAAAATAAATGGATCATCTTGTTAGAATAAATCATGAAATATAGGTTTGCAGCTAATTGATATTCATAGCGGGTGGGAAGTGTTTGCCAAATCTGCTATATGACTATGAACCTCTGTTCTTGCTGCCCATGGTATCTAGAATATTTTTAAGTGCAAAACAATCATTAGCAGTTATTTGCTTTCTTCCATTGTAATGAATCGTTTGGCACAACTACCTACCAGGAAACTTGCTTGGATGAGTCATTTGCTCTTGTTATTGTTGTTTACATAGCGTATTTTAGCTGTGGTAACTTCATGCCTACCATAAATTGCTCCTGCTGTCACACTATGTACAGTTCTCTGGTCTCACCGAAACAGTTAATCTAAACGCCAGGTTTCAAAGGATTTCTTTTCCAAACTCTGCTGGAATCAATGTATTCTTTTAATCCTGTATGAAAGACATGGTTTCGTTTTTATTGTTTCTACTCTTGTTAAGAGTCCTAAATAAAAAAAAAGGGGGAGGATTCATTATTACTACATTCTCTTTTTTGTTGTTGTTTCTACTTTCTATTTCTGATAACATGTAAAGAATGTGCATGGTGTGATAAAGACAAATGGGGGGTGGGGGGAATCTAGCAACCTAGCCAGGCAATTCTGTATCTTTCTTGTAACAGCCAGCAACTTTACGTAGCGCCTAGATTAAAGCCAGTGTCTGCATGCCTTCCAGTTATTTTTGCACAATCATTTACCTCCTAAACATGTCATATGAACTACAAGATAAATGAATAATTCTGAACTGGATTTTGGGCATAAATGGTTAAGAGGCAATTAATGTTCATCTGTTTTGGCTGTTTATGGGTTGATTTCTGAAGCATTGTGACAACTGAGTGCTTACATCATTTTGAAATGACTTGGGGGGTGTCTGGGTTGGTGCCATGTCCCTTGGAAACCCAGTGGCTTCCCTCCCCTGGGCTGGCGTTGAAGAGTGAGCACAGGATTTCTGGGCGGCCATCCGGGGCCACCTGCCCTCTTCCTGGTGGAAGGTGACCAATCGCAGGACGCCTTCCACCAGGTACCGCCCAATCATGCCTCCGCTGAGACTCCAGAGTGAGGTGAGGGGCTGTCTTGACATGAACTTGCACGTCCTCTCTTTGTTTTGGAGAAAAAGGTCAGGCTAAGTCCCCAACTTTTTTTTTCAACAGCTTCAGCGAAAAGCCCCAGGATGGGTGCGCGATTGCATCATCATCATATAATTGACTCCATGCCACCATGCACCCATCCCGGGGCTTTCCAAGCATTTAGACAGCCCCTTGGTTTATTTATGATTGTCGTGACCCTTGTCCAACCCCTGGCTTCTGCTCACGAACGTAGGCAAACTGATAAGACACTCTAAACAGTGAGACTCCTTTATTTGTGAGATCACACGGAATTAAATGGTTTCATTTCCACTCACATACACATAAAGCTGATGATGGCCAGACAGCTTTAGGCTCAAATGGTTTGATGTGAACCAGAACAGCAATCTGTTGGGGGGAGAAGTGAGGGACAGCTTCAATACAGGGTGCCTGAAGACCGGCAGAGACAGTATACATCTTGTACAGACCACACCCAATCTGCCAGTAAGCACTGAGTTTATCCAAGTAGGCAAGATGCCAGGGAAACGAACATCGACCCAGGAACCCCTCTGCCTGTAGCAAAGGCTCTGAGAGGAGGCTCTCTTGCTGGTCACACACACAATCCAGATCAGCAACGGTCGACCTAGGAAACTTCCCCTGTGCCCGTACTTTGGCTCCATGCAGGGAAAGCTCTCAGGCCATAGAACACAATCAGGAACAGTAACTGCAAGTCCAAGTCTATGAAAAGCCTCAGAGCACTTTCCATGGCACAGTCCTTAGAAATTCCAAGTCCAAATAGCAACAGAGCATGTACAGAGTGCATCCAGCATCCAACATCTCCAAACAAATAGAATCCCAAACACAAGGAGTTTCATGGCAAGCATAGAACTGATGATCCCTAGCAAAGGTCCTCCCCTTTGCTCATTCCTCTTATAGCCTGGAGGCTGGCTATTCCAAGCCACTTGACAGACAGGACCTTAGGCCTGTAACCCAAACTGATATGCCCACAGGGAGGCACAGTTCAACTTCCTCTTGATGACGACACCATGTGAGAGACAGCTTGTAAGATTGCCCCCACCTTTTCCAAACATCCTTTGTTCTCAAGGAAACTCACCAGCTCAAGGCCTTGGCTAGCAAACTTCCCTTGAGAAACAGCAACAGATAGATAAGCTTACAAAGACACAGACTTTCTCACAACAATTCCCAATCTTTCAACTCACAATTCACAAGGCCTGCCGGCCTTGTGAATTGTCCATGAAACACTTGACATCTGACAATGACTTAAATATTTGAGGTGGATGGAATCTAGGCAGGCCCAAATTTCCATGTGTTATAACTTCTGTATCAAAACTTGTTTGAAGAAGATACTGGGTTTTGTTAAATCAGTAAGCAAGTTATGCAAAAACTAAAATTAATAAAATTAACCGTTTTTTCTAGGCTGCTTTCTAAGGACATTTTTCTAGCATCCAAGTTGTGCAATCTCCGAGCAAGCACTTAAAGGATGTTCTGGAAGCAGCAGCTCAGCTTTAGGAAAAAGAAACTATGTAATACTTGAAGTAGTTCCAAAGAGCCATAATCAGAGAGGTTCCCTGAGTCAGCCAGCTGTGCCAAATCTGAACCAGCCTTGTTTTTTCTACCCTATGCAAGATTTCCCTAGTCCGTATGAGTGGGGAAGTGTGCCAATCCTGGCTGGTAGTTTTATTCCTTCCTGGTGGTGGTGGTGGCTTACACAAGGTATTACAGCATTGTCATTGTAGTAAGTGTTACCCCTTGCTTTTCCACTCTCTGTTTGGATCCCTTAAGGCAGGGGTGCAGAATGTTTTTAAGGTGGGGGGCCAAATTGGCCCCCACCATGCCCACTGTGGCCCACATGATATCAGTGAGTAGAGCCCCATCCTGGCATCACACCAGGGATTGGGGCCCCACCCTCTGGTGTCATTGGCCCCCTGCCCCCCTGCCCCTGTGCTGGAAGTACAGTCTCTGCTGGCCCTGGAACGAGTAGCTGCTCTTCCCAGTGTGGGCTGATTCCCTACCTTCACGTGGCACCCAGCGTCCTCATGGATACCATACAAATTGACTTTTCCCTTACCAGGAAGAATAGCCACTCTTACTGGAGCAGGCTAAGTCCCTGGATCTGTATGGCACCCGGCACTCTGTACCCTGTGGACAGTGTGTGCCATGCAAAGCTACTCCTCCAACACTGGGAAGAACTATCATTGTTTCTGCTGCTGGTAGAGTCCCCACCGTCTGCATCACTGCTGTTGCCTCTAATCTGTGATCAGACATAACAGTGAGAATAAGAGGCTGAATTGGGGAGCCCCACAGGGCAAATTTGGATCATGACCAGGGGTTCTGCACCCCTGTCTTAAGGTTATATTCTGGACACCACGAATTTCAGTACCACCTATGTGCTGTTGATGTCCAGCTTTTCCTTTTCACCATGGATGTCTTCCCCTCCCTCCAGTGCCACTTCTCTATCTGCCTGTCTGATATATCCACTTGTATGCTATCTCGAACTGAACATGTCCAAGCCCAGATTACTGATCATACCTCCCAGGCCTTCTTCTCCTTTAGTCTTGTTGTAAAATAACAATGTAGACAAACCCACAACCACAAAACGATCCTTAAATCTACTGAAACCCCTTGAAAATTTCGACAACCTCATGCTCTTTTTAAAGACCAAGACAAAGAAATGGTGTAATAGAGAAAATTGTTCAATGTTAACTGTGCTGGCACACTTATGACTGAATTAACAGTGAGGCGCTTTGGATGCATGACAAGGAGCATCGCCTTGAGGGTAAAAGGATTTAAGAAGCTGGGCATAATGTGCTCACTAGAGCTGGAAAAGACTGAGTTGCATTGTGATGGATAAACTGAATAAATGAGAGGTGAGTTCTTGGTTAAGGAGGGAGAATAAGAACCAGATGATGATAATTTTTTCTCCAGAATTCAGTATTGGCAGAAACAGATGGGAGACTGAAATGACTGCCCCTTTCATAATAAATACAAATTTTGAAATTCACGGGTCTTGCTTTGATTCCAAACTTTCCTTCACCCGTGCAATGCCTGAGCCACTGCAATTAGATTAAGCTGATGCTCAGTGATAATGGGCTCTATAAGACAGGCTTTTCCAACTTGCTTATTGGTGCTTTTTGATGGAACTTCTCTAGAGAAGTAACTTGGGTCCAACGTGCTTCATTTTTATTGTGTTCCAGCAACATCTAATATATCTTAATGACTCCCAAGGCAATCTCCGTCCAGTAATATAAAATGTTTTCATCTAGGGTCTGGATAACTTTTCTTTTTTTAAAAAAAAAATAAGCGTGACCTGAGGTTCAACAAACTCCATTACATTGAAAGATTGTAGGCTTCTATATAAGTCTGCACAGGGTCAAATGTATATAACACACCGTAAGCCTAAAACTAATAAACTGGAAGTTTTCTTCAAACAATTTGGTCATCTGAAAATGGCAACACCAATTGGATATATTATGAGAGTGAATACTAAATAACACTTTCTTCATACTACACAAATGTATAATGCTTGGATTGAACCACATTTACCGTTTTTTCCATGCCAGAATCACGTTGCATGGCTTGTTTTGGGAAGGGGGCTACTACAAAATTAATAGCATGTGAAAAAGACCATTGATTTTCTTAATATGAAGTTGGTAATGGTCTGGCAGTTTCTCAGGTTGTCAACGTTTTCTTTCTTAGAGTAAGATTGAAAACACTAAATCATTTTTGTAAAAAACCTAGTTGTACAACATACATCAGGAAGTGGTTTTCTAATCATGTTCTGCAAATCACCGCAGGCCCTATAACGACTCCTGCATTAGCAGCATGACCACCTGAGAGCTGGGGAAAGACTTTAACACCATGTCCCTGCAACATCACTTTAATTGTCTCCTCACTAAGAGACAAGCCAGGAGCCATTTCCCTTCTGGCTTGAGTAAGAAGAAGCCCCATCCCAAGTAACAGTGACTTCTGATGCTGCTTCAAAGTGCACTTCTTGAGAAAGTGCTGTTTTCCCTGGTTTCACCATAGGCCCCATAAAAATACCAGAGAGCGAGGGAGAGGCTTCAATATCATGGTCCCTCAGGGTCCATCTTGTCTACTCCACAGTCAAGATATGATTTAATTGCTTTGTCTTGTCTTGTTATGTTCTATGGTTTATCCTCAGCTCACACAGTTCCCAGCCATGGTAAGGCCCCAAATGATAGCTTGCCTTCTGTAAGCTATTGCACACTAAAAAAAACCTAGAATCCTTGGCAAAAAAGTCAATGTAGTTCCTCAAAGTTATATAATTTGAAAATCACTTACAAAAATTAAAAACAAGAACAGCCAATACCTGCATTTTACTTTTCTCCAAGTTTTGTAGTGCTCTCAAAATAAGAGCATAAGAAGAACCATACTGGATTAGACCAAGGGTCCATCTAGCCCAGCACTCTGTTCACACAGTGGCCAACCAGCTGTCAACTAGGGACCACAAGCAGGACACTGTGCAACAGTACCCTCCTGCCCATACATACACCAGTTCTCCAGCAACTTGAATGTATAGGCTTGTTGCGTCTGATACGGAAGGTAGCACATAGCCATCAGGATTCGTAGCCCTTGAAAGCCTTCTCCTCCAGGAATTTATTCAACCCACTTTTAAAGCCACCCAAATAGGGGGTCATCACTACATCTTGTGTTTGCGAAAGATCAGAATGGTCTGCTCTTCCATCTGAGGCATTAGAGTTGTTCATAATAAGGGACAGCATATCAGACTACATGAACACCAGGCTGCAGCAGAGGGAGAATGGCAGTCCCATTCCATCAGTCTACCTAAACTGTTTCCATACCAATTGGTCGTGTAAGAATAGTAACATTAAGAACTAGTTCCTAAGCTTGCTTCCCCCCGCTTCCTCTCCATGTCTTTTTCCTTTTGTGTGATGTCTTTTATAATTGTACAAAATCAAATCAAGGTGACTGGCACCCAACCACCTTAATATATCAAGGACTCAAACAAATGTTTAAACCATTGTATTATGTATATATTTCTCAGTAGCAACTGTAATCATATAATATCATTCTTTATATACACATACGTGTTTCTAATCTATTTACAGGAGTTCGTAACATTCTATAACACAATATATAAACTTAGCATTAATTACATGCCCCTTATCAAAAAAATGATGCCAATTGTTCCTGAATTAAGGTGGGGAGTTTGTTTTTTGTAAGAATTAATATAATTGACTAATGCTGTAAATTGTGACTATTTAAATGTCGTGCATCGTGTTTTATTTTCAGCATATTCTGACGAAGACCTTTGAAACGGGAATACCGGAGTCCTGTTAAAGATATCATATGCTGATTATTATGTCAAAAGACATTATATGTTCATTGTTATGTTAGAAAATATTATGCCCACTAAAGCAATACTGAATGGAAAGTATTTACAAGTGTTGTTTGTATGTGGACTTGTATTCTTGGAAAAGAAATTGATGTATTCATATTCTATAAGGACCCAATAGTATGTGTGTAAGAATATTAACATTGGGAATATATGAATTTCTGTATGTAATTAATGCTAAGTCTATATATTGTGTTATAGAATGTTTAGAACTCCTGTAAATAGATTAGAAACACATATGTGTATATAATGAATGATATTATATGATTACAGTTGCTACTGAGAAATATATACATAATACAGTGGTTTAAACATTTGTTTGAGTCCTTGATATATTAAGGTGGTTGGGTGCCAGTCACCTTGATTTGATTTTGTAATACAACCACTGCCTCCGTTTTGTGGAATTTTATAATTGTACACCTGAGCGCAGGGACTGTCTTACTACTGATATTTGTAAGCCACCCTGGGAGCCTTTTTGTCCAACAAGTGGAGCAAAAAAAGCATCTAATTTTCCTAAATCATCAGATCCTGTTCCACTAAATGATTTCCAACCTCTTGGGAGATACAGGGCCTGTTCGGATGTCATGCTAAGCCACAATAGTTAAGGGTTTTTGGCCACACTATGGAGGTGAGAAAACCATTACACCAATTGTTAAGGAACCAACCCAGCTAACCATCCTTCTGCAGAAGAGTAAAGGGCCACCAGGGTGGCTTACTGTGATGTGCGGCAGGCTCCCCAGTGGTTAGAATAGGCCTGGGAGGTTTCTAGGCCACGACCATAGAGTCTGCCAGCAAGAGTGACTGCCACTTCCAGTGAAGCTCTTGCTTCCGCAGACTTTCTTGCATTTTTGGATATGTTTTCAATGGAGAGGTCCCAGAGAGCCCATTCGCACCACAGAGGAGGCCGGGATGTGTGGTAAACCATGCAGAGTACGTATGGAGGGTGGGTGGTTCTGTGATCATGTGGTGGGCCTGCTTACAGTGCTTCCATTAACCCTCTCCATAGTTCCCCTAACCCCCCCTCCTTGCGCATGTGAATGGGGCCATAGTCTCTCATCCCCTGATAGTTAGCACAGTAGCTGCAGCTCACTCATTTTTTAGGTCTTACAGTATTGCAACTTTGGTCAATGCAGAAGTTTAGAGGAGTGAGCGAGTCTAATCATAGCTATGGGGTGGACTTATCTTTGCCTTTGACTTCTGCCTTGAATACTACCTATCCATACCTGCAGTGATGTGTGCTACGTATGAATCCTTTTCCTTCCCTTCAGAGATGTCAGACAATCTATCTTACAGGAAATATGTGTTCATAATCCACAGTTGGACAGAAAAAGAAACAAGATAGGGCACCAGGGATCCATATAACAAAATTATTTTTCCTCTCACTGTGATTTGTAGACAAGATACTAAAGAACAACTAGAATTGGCACCTGGATGGATCCTGCTCTGTGAACTGTGCTTTTTTCAACATTAACACTGATTTTTGTTACTGGGACACCTATACATATCTAGGTAGCCCCAGTTCAGTGGGACTTACTCCCAGGGAATTGTATATAGGATTGCAGCCTGAGTTCCTTTTCTTTGGTGGTAGCGAATCAAGTAAAATTCAACTGGACGAATGGATGAAAGGCCAGATTTAACTAGCACTTTGGGGTTTTGGTATAAGTCTGTCTCCTAGTACTTGAGAGAAGGTACAACTATACTGCAACAAAACAACTGGATTGGGCTTACTGGTGATAATAAATATAATTAAAATAAAAATCTGTTAATAACATTATTTATGTAGTTATAATATATACATCAAAACAATAAGAAAGTACACTGTTGTGTTGTAAAGAATCATATAACAAACCCATGAGAGAGAATACAGTGTGGTTGTGTATACAAAGGTCTAACCATACCAAAATCACTAATACCAAATAAACGAAATGCATTTCTACATACAGTCTTTCTCAGTGGATATGATCTAATATATAAGAGCTATACCCAAAACTAAACAAATGTGTGTATGAACACATTGTATATGACATAACCAGCATAATTTCCAACATAGGACACTGCAGTATTAAGACCTGTGGATGCAAACAATATTATGTTTAAACATATTTTAATTTTATTATGGTTAAAATCTGCTGCTTAAAACTATATTAAAATATATATACCAAAATAATTTTTATTCACAGTTAAAAGCTTTCTAGCCCCTTACTCATCCTCTTTACTCACTTTAGAATTGGAGTGCATATGTTTTTAATAGCATTTTTCACTCACTTCCAAGCATATTTAATCAAGCTAAAAACAACGGATGTAAAATGCAGGTGAGACACAAATAAACAAAAATGACCAAGTGTCTTGTAGTACCTTAAAGACTAATACCTGTATCCTGGCATAAGCTTTTGTGGACACGCTTCACCAGATACATTTGATGAACTGAACAGTGTCCATGAACGGTTATGCCAGAATAAATTTGTTATTCTTTAAGGTGCCACATGACACTTCATTGTTTTGCTGCAACAGACTATCATGGCTACCTTCCTAAAAACTGTTAGAAATATACAACGGATTTGTATATTTATACAATGGAAATCTGAGATAAATTTGTAGTGTTAAGTTCAGGCAAATCATCTGTAAGAATATTCAGGAAAAAAAATAAGAATTTCGATATCATTTGTGGCCCTCCAGATGTTGTTGGAATGCAGCTCCCATCCAGTGGGCTAGGGATGATGGGAGTTGCAGTCCAATGTCTGGAGGGCCCCTGCCCCCCAGTCTAGGAGGAGATGTGGATGCTTGTGCCAGGGGTTCACTCTAGCTCTTTTTCTTTGCTTCAAAAACAACAGCAGCAGCAACAGCCACATTCTAGCTTTGCTTTGTGCTTCCAGATCTGTCATCAGTGGTGTCTCATGAAGGTGATCATTTTAGTCAGCAGCATGCCTTGATTGCTGTAATTGTGCTAAAGAGGAAAAACCTACATGGCAATTTAAATGTCTTATTTTCAGCTTGATGGGGTTTGAAATACTGGACATAGTTAACCCCACAGATCAAGCTTTGTAGAGGAAATTAAAATTAAACATTCGTTTTAATGGTGCTATTGAATACTCCTAGGACCCAATGACATCAAAATGGCTCAAAAATAGCTTGTAAATGCTATTTTCAATGAATTAGCCCACCAGAGGAAAGAACTCTAAAACTAAAAAAATCCTTTTTGTTCAGTACACATCATTGTTACAGCACCTTAGTTAGCTACTGACTGTTTTCACACTCCTCAGTGTTTGGCTTCCCAGGTTACTAGTCCTACTGGTTATGGAGGTAACTAACAAAATTAAGCTAATGTTTGCACCACAGGGAAGAAGGGGAGATAAATTTATTTACTAGATTTTCATTTTGCCCTTTCTCCAAGGAGATCAAGGTAGCATACATGGTTCTCCCTCTTTTTTATCTTCGCAACAATCCTGTGAGTTAGATTAGGCAGAGAGATATGGACTTGCCCAAGATCACTCAATGGGTTTCATTGCAGAGAGTGGCATTGAACCCAGGGTTCCCCGTCCAACATTCAAATCACTCAACACATTTGTTAGGAAATAAACGACATTTTATTAATTGCCCTTGTGAGCTGTGCAATTTTACAGCCCCAGAGGCTGTAAAAAAAATAGTAAGCCAATGATGTAAGAACAAATGAATGGACCATGGCTATGGGTCATCTCCTGTTACGTCTGGTAGTGTGGGCTATATTGCCACTGAGCATGGAGATTCTATTTATGACGATGATGATGATGATGATGATGATGATAATTCATCACCGGCATCACATCAAAAGACTATTCAGAAAACCTTCAGAAACTGGGCCTACCAAAATACATCCACACCAACATTCAGAAAGAAGTCATACTTAAAACATGCTCAATAGTCAGGACTTTGCAAAGCCCGTGATGTCTGTCTAGAAAAATCGCCACGAGCGTGAAAAGAGAGGATAATAATAATAATAATAATAATTATTAATAATAATAATAATAATAATAATTGTAATATAGATAGATAATAAGCTTATCCTCAGTGAATTAACTGAATCCTTTTGAAAAAGTCACTGAAGAATAGAATCTGGTTATAAGGGTTTCAGAAGTGTTGCACCACAAGCTAATTTAAATTATCATCATCAAACAGAAAAAACATTTTGGAGAACACATTAATTGATGTGAGATAAGAGTATCAACCGACTTATAAAACAATATGAAATACTTTCAGTATTGTAGGCTGGTTCAAACACTTATGCTCATGGCTTGGTGATTTGCAAGTGTGAATGAGAGCTGTCACTCTACATATAGTAGTGTTGGGAAAGTTGATAGGAAGATATCTCTCTCTTTCATAATACTAGGATCCAGGGTTATTCCATGATCCTACCTGCAGCCAGCACCAGCCCCTTGATTATTTTTGTTCCCCATTTCTGCACCACTTCCAACTCTACAATATTTTATTTTCTTTTTTGGTGCAGTGACCAGTATTCTACGCAGTATTCCAAGTGTGATCACACCATAGATTTGTATAATGGCAGTCTGATATTGGCAGTTTTATTTTCACTTCCTTTCCTAATTATGCCTAACATGGAATTTGCCTTTTTCACAGCAGCTACACACTGGTTTGACATTTTCATCAAGCTGTCCACCACCACCCCAAGATCTCTTCCTTGGTTGGTTACTGCTAACTCAGTTCCCATCAGGTTATATTTGAAGTTTGGATTTTTTGCCCCAACTTACATCACTTTACACTGGCTTACATTGAATTGTATTTGCCGTTTGGATGCCCATTCTCCCAGTTTGAAGATCATTTATGAACAAGTTGAAAAGCATTGGTCTCAATACAGATCCCTATGGGACCTCACTGTTTACATACTTCATCATTTATTCCCATGCTGCGTTCTGTTCTTTAGAGAGCAGTTCTATGGGCAATCGTCCCAGCAACCATAGGATGGCTTGTCAGATGTTGTAAACAATGCTCTGACCTCTGAAGGGGGCATCAGAGATCCAACCACTTCCCTTGCAGCTGGTGCAGAGAGAACCATGCTGGCTACCTCTTCGAGTTTGAAAAGTGACCTTGGAGGAGGAGGAAAAGGGGTATTCTAGTAAGTGGGGAGGGAAGGGGAATGGAGAGACCAGGATACGAAATATCCTGAGTCTTCTCCAACTCCTCCCCTCCCCCTCTGAAGCACCCTCACTAGACAGGCTAGTGAAAATAAGGAAAAACGGGGGATGGGAAGGTGAAGATTGCCTCCACTGCTCCTCCTGCCTTGCTGGCGTCTCCCGAGCAGGGCATAGGATGCTTGGAAGCCTCTGAGTTCGGGGGCTTCCAAGCGATGAGGTTGTAATCGATAGGATGGCAGATTTAACCAGTTACTGATCCATAAGAGGACCTCTCCTCTTATTCCATGACTGCTAAGTTTGCTCAAGAGTTTTTGGCGGGGGACTTTATCAAAAGCCTTTTGGAAGGCCACGTAAACACCCCTGTCCACATGTTTTTAGAGCAATCGTGTGCAGAACTTCGGTGTAAAAGGCACATTGTTGACATAATTGTACATTTTGAAATTCTTCAATGCATGCTCCTTCTAAAATATGTATAATTTGTGTCTTTGAAGTTTTTGCCAATTGGAAGAATAGTTATTCTCCACCGCCCACCCTCACTGCCCAACAAATTAGGAAATCTTTCCATTCGTTGCAGCTGTATAAAACTGAGTTTGATTACTTTGTGTTTATATAAACTGTGCTCAGTGTTATAAAGTAAAACTAACTGATTCTGGGAATCATTATGCATCTTCTTAAAGCATCCCCCACCCCACTCCCAAATTTACATATCTCATTGCTTTAATTTTCCTACCCAGTGGAGGAGGTGGCTAAATTGCCTTAGTATTTTCTTTGAAATAACAGTCTTTTAAATGTGGGCCTGTTTTATTTCTGTACAATACTAAGAATTTCTACTAAGTAGAAAATAATATTTAGAAAGAATATTTGAAACGGCACCATAGCAACAAGTCTCCAATTATCTTCCAGAATTGCTAATTGGGGTTAAAGTGGATTCCCAGAATCAGGCAGTGGGGAAGATCTGATCGGGAGGAATTTGGATCATTTTTCCAAGTTGATCTGAGACCTAGAAAAATGGAACCTCCATACCACCAGCCCTCCAAGCCAGGCCTCCCCACTCCAATTATCCCCCACCATTTCTCTTTCTTTATCTGGCAAGCAACAATGGCTGCACATTGGGAGAGAGGATGGAGGTTTGTTATTTCTCTCCCTCTCTCACCACCACCCTTAGAAAGCCTATTCTCCCAAGGCCTACTACAATTTCCTTGTGGGTATAAAGTACAGTGCTTCAGAAGACACAGCCCTGGTGTGATTCAAGGGTCTCCAGGCTCCCAGACTCAACAGACAGCCCGACATCATTGGTACACTGGAAGTCCCCTCTCAGTATGATGACTCACTCAACTAGAAGGGGTATGGTTGGAGTTACCCGGCTGATCCTCCAGTTCCAGGAGAGAAAAACAGTCCTATATAGCCTAAGCTAGAGGTTTTTAGAAAGGAGTGATGTTTCTCAGAGGTGGGAATCATTTCTTGGCATAACAGCCACTCCTGTTGTTAGGGATCCAGCTTTTTGTAAACCACCCAGAGAGCTTCTGCTATTGGGCGGTATAAAAATGCAGTAAATAAATAAATAAATAAAATTGCCCCCCTTCTTCCTTTAACCATGAGATATAGGCACATCCTACGTTTGGTGTATCCTTAGGCAAAGACAATACTTCAGAAGACATTCTTGGCAGGTCACCTGGTTTTGTCCAGGAGGTGAAGTCAAGGGGTCAAAGAGGCATGGCAATTCAAACCAACCCAGTAGCTAGCTGGTTAGGCTGTATAACATCTAACCCATACTTACTTTTCATTGCAAATTCTTCAGGCATCTTATTGCAATTCAAGTTTTCCCAGCAATTTTCTTTATTGATTTGTTTATATAAGTACTCACTTGGTATCTTCTGCCATTGGTTTCAGCTCTTGGTTTTCTGCAGATAACTTCTTTCCCTCTTCATCACAACAGTTAAAGGTGCATGCACTATACTACAGTGACCATATACAAAAGAAGGCAGGGCCCCTGCAACTTTAACTGATGTGATGAAGAGGGAATATCACCAGGAACTAATTGCATACAGATGACACTGGCTTAAATTCCCTTTTCTCCTCAACTGTTAAAGTTACATGAGCCCTGACGTGGATTTTATCTGGTCACCCTAGTGCCATCCACATGATGAAATAATAAGGCTATACCCAGGCCAATCTGTCTGTATCTGCAGCACTGTAGCAGATGGGCTTAGAGAGATATAGATCTGTATATTATATACAGATATACAGATTTATATATCTCTAAGCATAAGTACCTTGTTTATGTTGTGTTTGTCTATCGCAGAAAAAAAAACCAGTCTTATGTCACCTTAAAGCCTAATAATACATTTGTTACTCTATAAGGTACCACACATTTCATTGTTGTTGTTACTGTTGTTGCTGCAGTATATGAGCTAGATTTGCTACTTCAAGCTACCTTTTAGGAAAAGCAAAGCATCTTGGACGAAATTACAAATAAAAGCAGATTTAAAGAGCTTCAGAATTGGTATTTGTTCAGTTGGTGACATGTCACAACATCAAGCAATGCCTCCCAAAATTCTCCCAAGATTTTTTACCAATTCTGTTGGGAATTTGCAGTTAAGAATTTTCACATAATAAACATAGAACAAAGTTTTCTTGCTGAAGAGCTTTACTCTGTGGCCTGAAAAATAAGTTTGATGCTGATAATTTTTTTTAAAAAAATCCTTTGGAGTTAACTTCAATAGAAACATTTACCAAAAAGAGAAAAAAAAATATTGCAGCATGATCCATATCGTCCAGTGATTTTAATTATACATATTTTGATAAAGTAGCTGATTTTAGTCTCATTCACTTCAGTGGAACTAAACTGACTGAAATCAAAGAACTCTGGCATAACTAGATTGTGGATTAAGCAGCACATTTATTAATTAGTTACTTTAACAACATAGACATAATTCAGTTCACATATATGGACTTATCTTTCTGGTTATTCAGATGTTCCAAACATTAAATATTCAAATTAAACTTTAAAAGGTAATTATGGGCAGATGTAATGGCATAGTCTATTAACCATAGCTAAGACAGCAGGAGTATGCTTCAGAATTGTTTGTTAAGTTAAAATATTGGTATCCCATCTCTGAGCCTTAGTTCCTATCACATGTCACATCCCACCCTAGACTCCCACCTTTCCCTCTCCCTCATTGACCTTAACTATGCCTTAGTTTATTTTGGCACCAGCATTAACTATTTTTAATCTTAACCAAGTTGACGTCTAAACTAGGAATTGGTAACCAGCATCTATGACCAGACAACTGCAGAACAGGGCAACTAATATGATCAAGGGGCTAGAGCATCTCCCCTACGAGGCAAGATTACAACAGCTGGGATTGTGTAGCTTGGAGAAAAAGGGTTTAAGGGGAGACATGATAGAGGTGTACAAAATTATAGATGGTGTGGAGAATGTGGATAGGAAGAGATTTTTCTCCCTCTCCCATAATACTATAACCTGGGATCATCCCATGAAACTGATTGGTGGGAAATTCAGAACAGATAAAAGGAAGTACTTATTCATACAACACATAGTTAAATTAGGGAATTCACTATCACAAGATGTAGTGATGACCATCAATTTGGATGGCGTAAAAAAAAAAAAGGCAGAATAACTTCCTGGAGGAGACGGCTATCAATGGCTACTAGTCCTGATGGCTATGTGCTACCTCCAGTATCAGAGGCAGTAAGTCTATGTATGCCAGTTGCTGGGGAACATGGGTGGGAGGGTGCTGTTGTACCTGTGTCCTGCTTGTGGGTTCCTGGTTGACAACTGGTTGGCCACTGTGTGAACAGAGTGCTGGACTAGATGGACCCTTGGTTTGATCCAGCATGGCTCTTCTTATATTCTAGGTTGTTGTGGGTGAGAGAGTAATGTTATGACTTGTTTCTAATCTACTTTTAATCATGATTTAAGAGATCAGGACTGTTGCATCTGCACCAGCCATATGTGCTGATGGTAGGTTTGACATGTGTTTATATGTTTTAATGCTTCCCACTTCCTATTCCATAACTGATAGTCACATTTAGCCCAATATGATCACATTAGAATGAAAAGTTTAAAAGAATCTTTGGCTTCAAAAAATATTTTGTTCTCTTGAATTGGGGATAACATGAAGATTCCCCCACATGAGTTGGCTGAGGCTTGCATCTAAGTCCCTTCCCATGCTGCTAGCACCTCAATTGGCAAATGCTGGCTGAGTTACCAAATTGTGACATCACTAAGGGTCTTATAAAGCCCTGCCCTCTAGAGGTCACCGAGTCCAGGCTGTTCCCACAATTCCCCAAAATACCAACTGCCGCCACCGACTGATTTATAGTGAGTGGTAGTAGTCTCCTCTTTATAGCCTTAGCCTGTGGGGTGGGACATCCAGTCTTCAAATCCACCCAGACCAGAACATAGGTATTTTAAAAATATAAACATATATTTATTTATTTAACCAGTCCACATTCTGAACAAACAATAACTGATCAAGCATCATCGTCGTCATCTTCATGGTTCTAAAAACCTAACACCACATCTCTGCTTTGTGTCTCGGGCGTGTATGGGCTTTTGTTCATTGTTGTCTTGCCTCCATGTGGATCACTTTTTCTCCTCTCTAACTTTTTTTTAGACATCCAGTCTAGCATTCTAAGTGCAATAGTTAGTCCCAAATATTTCAGAACAATCCGATGGCAGTTATGGAGAGAACTATCTCCTTCTGTTCATCCCAGATTCCAGCAGTTGTGTGGAGAACTGAGTATTTGTCATCTTCAGCCTATTTATTTGCACAGCAGCTGTTCTGTTAGAGATTAGACTGTGAATCTAACCCCACAGAATCTTCATTAATACAAATTAATCATCTGATCATTTTCTTCCCACTGGAGCATTTGATTATCTCAGAGCACCCTCTACTTTTATATGCAAATTTTGTCCTGGGTTTTACAAAAGGCTATAGCAATTAAGCAAAGCAAGAAAACGTGAGGAATTTCTGGTTTAATTCCCTTGCGTTTGATAAAAGAAGATACGCCAGGAACAAATTTTCTTAACTGCCTTGCCAGAAAATGTATTAACCCCTCTGCCCCATTTTCAGACAATCAGATACTTACATAGTAAGTTTCTTATGTTACAGACCTTTTAGCCAATGGGGTATTCTGCGAAAAATTAATTCATTAGCATGCAATAGGTGGTCATACATATTAGAAGCAATCCGAAATTCTCAAACAGGGCAGCTAATGGGACTTTTGATGTTGCCAACCTCCTTCTCCAGTAGTGGCAGGGAAAACCTGGAGGTGATGAAGGAGTTTTGCTGCTAAAGGTCTTCTCATTGCGACAGTGGAAAACACCACCACCATTGCTCCTCTGTCAATAGTAGAGAGTGAAAAGGACGTATTGGGGGAGGCCTTGGATCTGCAAGATCCCAAGGCCACTTGTTCCCCTGGCACACACACAACGAAGGGGGGAAACTATTTTAGCCCTGGAGCCGGCATAATACTTTCCCTTAACGTTGCAACCAATGGGATGGGGGAGAGGGATTAAAAGGATGGCTACATTTAAATAAAACAAAAAAAGGGGGAGGAGGAAAAAAGGCACCATTTTCCATCACTGTGACCAGTGAGAGCCCAATGGGATTTAGGAAGTGTCAGCCCCTCCATCACAGATTCTTCCTTCCACCTGATTTCTCTGTGGAAGGAAATAGTAAGTGAACTGTAAGTACATGCTTACCTAATAGCTCATTTTAGAATCACTACAATGATTCACAGCAATCATGTCTAACCAGGTATACTACTTACAGTTCACATGCTTCTTTCTTAATGGGAATATGAGCAAGTTCCCAACTGAGGACCTTCGCATATAAGAAATTAAGTATTAGTACCATATGACTGAACTGGCCCAGAATCCATCCATAAAATTCCTTGTTACCAAACCTATATGTCCAACTGTTAACAGATGACCTGAGCAATTATGGATATAAGATCCCCTTTTATGGGGGAAGATAGTAGCTACAATCAGACATTCCTCCTAACCATGGCTTGGTAATGAGCAATGAGCTTGAGCACTCCAACCTCCCCTCTTGTGCATGGTTTAATAAATTACTTACAAGTCTGATCAAATCGTTTTTGTTATTATGTGTGAACCAATGAACTATGGCTTGAGCGAGCGTTTGAAACCAAGATTGCAAACCATGGTTTGATCCTAGATTGTAATCCTGGTGCGGAGTACTTGCTCAAACCATAGTGCTCTGGATATAGTGGCAGACTATGGTTTGATTGGACCAGAAAATAATTTATTAAGCTTCATGTATGAATAGAGGAGGGATTATTCATTCCTGATCCTACAAACTATTGTTCAGAGAAACCAAACCACATGTTATACTGAATGTGTAGTGTGTTAGTTTGTTCTTTACTCTAGTGTAAGCGTATAAGCCTACAGGCAGGGACTGTCTTGTTTTACTGATTGTAATAAGTCCTTTTTTTTTGGCTGAGGAGCAGGATATGAATACTTTAAATGAATGAATGAATGAATGTTCGTTCTGTCAGGGGTAGGGATTTTCCTGTTTCCCTCCTCTACCCTTCTGGCCTAAGGTGGTAAACCTGTCTTTGGGCTGTACCACTTCAAAATGCAAGTGGGTTCTGGCATGACTGAATGCTCTTCCATATGAAAATTAAAATCTTATATAAGAATATGGTAGTGTAATATTTATTACTCAAGATCTACCAGACCAGTTTTGCTCATTTTTTGTTTTAAACTGAAGCTTGAGCAGTGCAGACATGCAGAAAAATTTGAAACTTTGAAAAAGTTCAAAGATCAAGCTTTGGGCAGCTTGGGAAGCAAGAAGAGAGAGGGCTGAGGGAAAGGGGAGGTTAAGGCATATGCCCCACACTGTGCATGTAATGTAACATGTAACACAGTGTGTATGCACATTGTAATAATGTGTCGTGAGCAAGCCCGTTCCCTCAGGCATTCACACAAACTGGCAAACTGACACAAGACGCGTCAGTGAGACTTCTTTTTATTGAGGAAATCACACGGTCAAAAGCATAACGGTTCAATTTTTCACACAACGTCACTTAAAGCTGAGGATGGTCAGAAAGGTTTAGGCTCCATTCTTGATATGATTCTTCAAGCAATCACTCATGGGGGGAGGGTTAGCCACTATCCTATTTGAGCTTCTCCAGACGCCACATACGCTGGCTCCTTAGGGGACATGGGCAGAGCCTAAGGGAAGTGCTCTAGGCACAGGGCCACCTTGAGCCAGGCAGAGACAAATCACGCCCCATCAAAACTCAGTCTGTCAAAACCTGAGCTCACCACGGTAAGCATGACCACAGGGAAAGGAAGACTTCAGGCCCAGGAGTCCCATCCTTCTACTAAGGACTGGCAACTCCTGCCACCTGGAAAGGCCACAAACGCACAATCTACAGCAAATGCAAGTTCCAGTCTGTGAAAAGCCTCCCAGTACTTTCCATGGCACAATCCTTAGAAAATCCAGAGTCCAAATAGCAAGTGAGAAAGACCATGTGCAGAGTGCTTCCAAAATCTCCAAACAGAATCCAAACAGGAGGGGTTTCAGGCCAAGCGTCGAAAGATGATCTCTAGCAAAGGCTTCTTCAACCTAGCTAGCTATTATATACTATTCAAAGCTTCTTGACAGACAAGTCCTCTAACCTATAAACTATGCCCATGTGCCAACAGGGCGGGATTGTTCCACCTACTACAATGAAGCTACAATCTGAGTGACAGCTTCTAAGAGTGGCCCACTCACTCCTTATCAAAACACTTCTAAGTTCTCAGAGAAACTAGCAACGTCCAAGGCCGCAGCAAGCAACTCCCATGAGAAACTCTGAGATAAGCTTCTAGAGACATTGACTTTCTAACACTATTTCTAAATGCATCAACTTAGAGCCTATCTACACTACTGCTTTAAAATGGTTTATAACAGTTTTAAACTGGTTATTAACCGGTTTAAAACTGTTATAAACCGGTTTAAAGCAGTAGTGTAGATAGGCTCTTACAATCCACAAGACTGGAGGCCTTGTGGTACATCTGACATAATGTTTACTCTTGTGAGATCTTAAGAGTGCTGGGCCATTGAAAGCACAGAAAGTTTGGGAAAGGGGCTGAAGAAAAGTCAGTTCGTGATAGTGGAGGAGGAAGAGAAGCTGAGGAGAAAGAGCTGAATGGTTACACCAGAAGGAGAAGAGAGAGAGAGAATTTTTATATCACGTGTTGTCGACCTCAGACTTCAAGAAATGGTAAACAGTCTTTTTAAAAAGAACATTCACAGACTACTGGTCCCTGTGGCGACATGAGACTTGCAATAGCAAAATAAGAAAACAGAATGAGAAGCAAAACACTCTAGCCCAGTCTTCTCCTCAAATACCAATTTTATCTGTGCAGGACAGTATTTTGTGTGGAGGAGCATTAAATCATGTGAACTGCCACCACCTGCAGTCTGAAGTGGTGCAGTCTTCATTTATGCTGGTAGAACAGAGAGCAGCCAGGAGAATAACTCAGTGACATATAGGGAAGACACAGACATAGAGCATCATCACACAGGGGGAAATCGCATTTGCTTACCGTTGCTTCTCTGCCCGCGCATTTGTCCCTCCTTACTTCCTCTTTTGAAAGAGGAAGTAAACAATGTGCAGAGGAAGTAAACAATGTGCACATAGCCCATTCAGTGTGCTGTTTTGATCCCGCTGCTTCTCCTACACACAGCAGAAGATAGTGGCAACTTCCATCTTTAATATAAGTCAGACTTACTGGGGTGTTTTTTTTGCGGTGCAAAGAAAGCTAGAAGGGGTGGGAGGCGCGGGGGGGGGGGGACAATGTTGTAAGAGGGACCTGTGAAAATCCATGAGTGCCCAGTAACGAGTGTGCAATAAAACATTCGTCTGATGGAGCTCTGAGGAAACTGCTACCAGGAAGTGATTCAATACAGCAGCAGCTGAGAGAGAGAGAGAAAACAGGATGATCACAGAGAGTATAGGAGCAGAAATAAGGTTGTATACTATTTATTTACAATAATTATCTAATGCTTAATATAGTAAAATCCCTAAGTGGTTCACATTGAACCACTTAGGGATTTTACTATAAAATAAAAAGCAAAATACAAATGATACATAATTAAAAATATTACAGCACCATAATCAGTAAAACAGGGTAGTAGCAGAGTCCCTCACAAGTCAGGGAAAACCTGTGTGAACATGTGTGTTTGAAGAGGTCTTTAAAATTGGCCGCTCTTTCTGCATCTCGAATTACATATGGGAAGGTGTTTCAAAGGATTGGTGCCACCACTGAGAAAACCTGCTTATGTGCCACTACCTGGTGACTTTCTATTGGCTGCAGAACAACCAGTAAAGCATCCTCAGAAGATCTCAGTAGGTCAAGTGGGTGTATCTGGGAAAAGTCAGTCAGCTAGGTATCCTGGTCCCAAGTTGTGTAGGGCTTTGTATGTTAATCTTGAATATAACTCAGTAACTAATGGGTTGCCAGAGCAGTTCTTCTAACACAGGTATAATATGTGTTTATGAGCATCCTAGTTGCTGCATTCTGCACTAGCTACAGCTTCTGAACAAGGCATGAAAGCAACCCAGTGTAGAGTGTATTCCAGTAGTCTAATGGTGAGGTTACCAGTGGATGGAACACAGTGGTTAGGCTATCCCTATCCAGGAATGTGCATATTTGACACACTGGCCAAAGCTGGTAATGGGTGCTCCGAGCCACTAAGAGCCCTTGGGCCTCTAGTGACAAATGGATTAGATAGCACTGCCAAACTAAGGACCTGCTTCTTCAGAGGCAGTAAAACCCAGTCCATAACAGGTAAACAACCCAATTCCCGGACCTGGGAACCATCCACCCATAGGGTCTCTGTCTTATTGGGATTCAGCTTCAGTTTATTAGCCCATATGAAATCTGTTTCATATAGTATCCAGTTGAGTTTTCATTAGCTGCATATATTACTTGAAACTCAGTCAAGTCACAGTCATACTACTTTAGTGAGAACTAGGCACCAATATGTCCTTTAAACAATAAAGTCCAATACAGGGATGAAGGGGTGGCTGTAGCAGTAAGGGGCAATATTATGTTTTTTCTCTTCAGCGGAAGAAAAAACAAAAAACTAAGGCTGGCAGTATGTTATTTGTGATAACATACAAATAAGAGAAGCAGAGAATAAATTATATGTTTTCTAAATTAAGAATTCTGATTCTCCAGGTACTGACATGGAAGCAGGTGTGAATATTAAAAATGATTTGAATTAGGAAATATTAGTGACTTATCAAATAAATATGCTTGAGAAAAGTGCCAGAGGAGGAATGTTTTTCAGGACCAAGAATGCACATTTTATCTAGATTTGCCAGCAAGGCAATTGGGGTGTCAGAGCATTGAAAGCAATTTGAAAAGAGGAACATTCAATGCTCATGGTATTTATATTTATCTTACTTTTGCCTCTGGTAAAGAAGTGTTGCAGGCTTTTCTAATGTTCCTAAAACAAACTCATGCAAAATCTGTTTGGGCATCAATGGGACAAAATAAACACATCTATCCTTTAGCTCAGTGCAGATATAATGTTTAACTATGGCTAGTGCTAATCTGTCTTAACCCCAGTTAAGTCCCCAAATAGATAGGCTAAGTTTGCACGTAACACTATACAGTAGTTTAGCATTATTTGGGCAAGTCTTGGACTCATCCGCTTCCCTTTCCTCACTCATTTTCTGCCATGGCCTTGATGAGGAAATTGGGAGTTTTCACTTTTATTTCCAACTAACTGCAGTTTGCCACTATATGTACATGTGAAACTATGGTTAGTGTTAACTATAGTTTATTGGAGGGATGGGCAAGCAGTGGCTCAAGGGCTTCATGTGGCTCAAGCTGCCTTGAGGTCTAGTATTGGGGAAAAAGGCGGGTTCATCATCATCATCATCTGGGCCTACCAGAATACATCCACACCAACATCCAGAAAGCAGTCATAATTAAAACATGCTGAATCAACAGGAAATTCATGAATCAATAAAAAACAGCATGACTAGGCAAAGCCCGTCATGTCCTTCTAGAAAAACCACCATGAGGGTGGGGAAGTATATTTGAAAAATTCCCATTCAAAACTACCTCCACAAAGATAAGAGAAGGGGCATTAAAAATGATACAAAAATGGTATTTGACTCCAGTGAAGGTAGCAAAAATGAACAGAAATGCGACCCCAGAATGTTGGAGAGGATGCACAGAGTTTGGAACAAATTTGCATATGTGGTGGGAATGTTATAGAGTTAGGAAATTTTGGGATAAGGTTTTTCAAAAAATAGAAAAGGTCACTGCTCAAAGAATTAATAGAACAGAACCAGCTCTTTTGAATATGTTTGTTAAAGAAAATAGTGATGTAAAGGATAAAATATTGATTGGATTTATGCTGACTGCAGCAAGGCAGCAGATAGCTAGTAATTGGAAGACAGGATGTTAACAGTTAAGGTGTGGGGAAAAAAACTGTGGAATATAGCAATGAATGAAAAGTTAACACAGAAACTTAGAGTCTACAGAGGAAAAAAGAAGATAGATACATTTAGAAGAGAATGGTTTGCATATATAAGAGAATAAGAACAATATTGCGGAAGCATATAAAAAGTTATAGGACTCCTGAAAAGAAAGAAGAGATAGAGAAGAAGCTGGAAGAAAAGAAGAAGAGAACAGAGGCAAATTAACCAATAAAAGAGAGGAAGAGGGGGGGAAGGGGGATAAATAAATAATAGTAATGATGTTAAAAGGGTGGTTGAATCATGTAAGATATGTAAAAATGAAATAAAGATGTATTTAAAAAAAAACACCACCATGAGCGAGAAAGAGATACATAATAATAATTCATGTGGCCATCAACTTAATTTCATGTGGCTTAATTTAGAGCTTTAATCAGTTTCTGAACCTACCCAGTCAATTCCCTTCAACTTGATGTAACTAGCCAAGATGGGTAAGGTCGATGATACAATTGGTTGGACAAACCTCTCCAAGTACCTTGTCCATATCTTCAGACTGCATGAATTGAAACTGATCCCATAAAACCAAAAGGGGATGGTGCTCTGGACACCTCCTCTGGAACTGGGTCAACAATGGCATCTAGGTCAGAGCAAATGCGAGTGATTTTATCCTCAAAGTGCCTAGCAGCTAGCACAGTTATCACAGCAGGCCTTTGAGGGTTCCAAACAACCTCGCTGGGTCTAGCCATAATACTCTCTTGACCACTTGAAATAACTCTTCCAAAGGATACAATGGCGGAGAAGAAGTAAAGATGAAAGAATGTATACAGGTGGCTGTGTGATGCAAACAGGAAACCAGATTAATTGTATATGTGGACATAGGGAGTGGAATTTGTGCTGCCAGATTAGGTGACATATATTCAAAAGCAATAGCTGCGATGCCCTTTATACTGCTCTGAAGGCATTACCGAAAAGAACATGCACCAGGTTTGCAAATGCACTTGTGTTCTTACCTTCATTTTTTGCAGACGCTGTTATGGTTTTCTGAAAATACAGAAAAGAAGACAATTTATTTTTAAATGCCATAGCTCAGCATAAGTATTGGACTCCTGATTTTTGCAAGTGTAATGAGATTTTTTTGTATGCCGTACCTTGTTAAAATACAAAAATAAATGCAAGTGGGCAGGGGAACGCACTGAGCATGATCCGGAGGAGGTGACATTGTATGCCGATATACCCTTGGATTTTGCTTTCCCTCACCCCACCCAAAAAGGAAGAAAAGCCGGGCTGTGTTTCTACCACTGCTAATGGGTTCCACAACCCCAAGAAACTTTTGAAGAATGTATCCTCTCCCTGGAGGAATTCAGAGAAGTGGCTCCCTCAGTTTCTCTGCCCACAAACTGGGTGGAGAGTTCTGAGAGGCTGTTCGTGCATAGCCTTAAATCAGGGGTGCGCAACCTTTTCAGCTCCAAGGATCACATCAGGTGTCTGCCGGGGCGGCAGGGGCAGCATGTGTGTGCATACATACATGGGGCATGGATGATGGGTAACAAATGCTAGGATGACAGGGGCCACACCTGTATTCACACCTACATGCATATGCAGGTGCACACAGAACTCACATATGACACACCCTACACACACACACACACACACACACACTACTCACTCACCCTTACACACACAGACAGGAGTTTACCCACTTAAACACATGCACAATAAACCATCTGATAAATTACCAGAACAATGACTTATACATACCTTATCGCAGTTTCTGTAGTGCTCTTGTAATAGGTTCGGGAGAGGTAGAATAAAGATCATGTTGAAGTCCCCTCCCTGCCCCAGATATCCCTACCCAGTCACCAAAAGGAAGGGGGGGAAATGGGCTCTATTACTACTACCGTAGAAGCCTTGTTACAAGAGTGTCCTAGGAAGGAAGTAGGAATCTTTTGACCACTGCTTCCTAGGGCACTTTGGGGGATGCAAGACTTCTACGGCAGGCACAATAGAGTCCATTCCTAGAGATTTTTTTTTCTTTTTTCATTGGCAGCAGATGCTGGGGGTCTCGGCCACCAGACAGGGTTTGTGATTTACCTGTAGCCTCATAGACTGTAGTTTTTACACCTCTGCTCTACATTGTAGCAATAAGTTTGCACATTCTTGGAACTAACTATGTGTAAGGGGAAAAAATCCACATCAGGTCTCCAGAAAGTAATTTTGGTGTGGGGCCCCAAACTTAGATTGGAATGCCCAACATGGAACTCCATTAGTGGTAAGCTAATGATAGATAGCAGATCATTCAAGGATGCATTCAAGATCACTTAAGATGGATGAATGATCCTTTCTTACCCTGTCTTGTTTACAGTCTAAGATATAGAACAATAAAAGAGTAGAATTCTATGCCTTTTAAGACATGTTATGGATGAAGTAGAACAATATGAGTACAGCTGATCACCATCAGTTCACTTCTTTCCAACATAATTTTATGGTTGTTTTAGTAGTGGTTGGAGACCATCATTCTCATCAAGGCGAGAGAAAGTTTGCCTGGCAATATTAAAATACATTGATCTTGCCCTATGACCTGATCCCATGAGTCACTTCTCATACAATTCAGTAAAGGGATCCTAGAAGCAGCATATGGAGACCGTTCATCTTCTTGCATTATTACCAGGATGGGTGTAGTGGATTCCCTTCCTTCAAAGACCTCATACGGCAAAGATGTGTTGTGCAAAGTCCTTGAGCAACTCTATGGAGGCAGAAGGGATTGAGGTCCTCTTCACTACCTTTGTGTGGCATTCCTAGGAAGCAGGAGAGAACTAATGATAGTATCAGAGTGCAAGTAATGTACAGATATAGTCAACTGGATAAAGTCTCTAGTAAATGAGATGGCGGCATGGAGAGGAGAGATAGTCTTAGCACAGTAATAAAGAGATTGATACAGTCTGTGCTAATTATTTCATCGCAGTGATTTGTACCAACAGAGCAGACCACTGAAGCTGACCAGTGCCTATAAACATGATAATAGGTTGCTAATTTCATTGTTCTCTGTTTTTGTATGCTGTAATTTTTGAGACATAGCGGAAGGCTCTTTTACCTCTCCCTCCCAGTGTGAACAGCAGCAGGTCTTCTGGAGATCTCTCCATATTATGTAGCTCATCTCTTTACTGTGTGGAAGCCACGGTAGGTACAAAATAGGGGTGACTTAACAGAGGAACATCTGTGTGGAGAACTCTGTCAAAGGTTAGTTGCTTTTCACACTGAGAAGGAAGGAAAGCCCAGTGAGTCAGTGGATGTAACCATTCTTGCTGGCCCTTCATCATGCCTTGCTCAATTCAATATACAGTCCATGATAAATCTTAGAGTTTCTTTACATGAGCAATTTATTGCATGCTCATGACTGGCCACTCACTGAAGTTTGTGGGTCATTTACATGACATTGTGAATTATCAGGATGTCTCCCGCAGTATCCTTTAGAAATTCTACCATGGAAAGAAACACCTTGAAGTGGTAATAGTGAGGAAAAAACAGGATCTCCCACCACTAGATGACTTAATGGAAGTGAACGGAGAAGTATTCAGTTCAAACCACATGGTCACCTCTCTCTGTCCATGTAATGCAGCCCATAACAATTGTGCCAAAAGCAGGAAGCACAAACGTCCCAGGTAAGCAACACGATTTCTCCTTGAAGTAAAGACACCCTTAGTTGTGGATTAGGATTACAATGTATTCAGATGCTGTATTATGGCATCCATACAAGTAGCCTTGCTAAAGCAGTTTAGGAAGCAACAACCACAATGAATTGGAGAAAATGAGCCTTAATAGATAATGAGTCTCTCTTTCATGCATTCACACCAGGAGAGTATTTAACCTGCTTTATTTGTACTATTCATACAAGAATACTATCTGATTCAGTTTCTTTCTGGCATGCTGAATGTTGTTGCTAAACAAAAGAAGAAACTAGTTAATCAAGATTTTCAAGTTTTACTTTGCAATTTAGGCAGAACATAGGATTTTTTTCGGAAAATGTTCTGAAGGTGATGACATATCAGCAATCTTAAGGCTTGAATGGAAGATAATCATTTTAATGTGTTATTGTTGTGAACTGCTCTGTAGTATTTTTAGATTTTTTTTTCTCATACACCTGTCGCTCTCTGAGTTTCTCAGAACCAAATTATGGTTGTTGAAAGACTGGGAACGTCTTTGTAATAGAGACAGTGATGTGACGTCTCTACTGTTACTGGTTTATCAGCTGCTGAGAAAAAGAACATTTGGTTTCAAATGGAACATTATTTCATCGCTCCTGGGGCAGTTTAGAGTGGCTTCCTGTAAACACTCAGCAGGAAAAAGTACCTGTTGCTGGATTTATCTTCTGCAGATAACCATACAGCGCCATTATTAAACTGTAACTATTCCAAAGTAGCTACAGTCAGTGTTGATATTTACATAAGATCTTAATCTTGTAAAAAAACCAAAACATTTTTCTTACTAAAGCAAAGTAAGAGCCAGTTAAAAATATATATAGTTCTTAATATTGTATAAAGAATATGGTTTTTTTCTACAAACATTGAATTTGTAACTTACCAAGGAGAAAATATATATTCATTTTCAAGGAAAAGATAAAATGGAGTTCATAATTAATAATAAATAAATAAAGTGCATTTTACCAAATTCTAACAGTGGTACTACTTACTAAAATACCATCACAAGTGCATTACAAACTCAGCAACAGTGACAGGCCTACAAAGGAATGCCTGGCCATGGTGTATAAATCAAAATCATCCCGTTGTGAACACTATAGTAGGTTGACCATGATTACCACAATCTTGGGCTGCTGTTGCTCCATTTTCTTCTAGGATGCCTCCACCTTCTTATGCTGCTGCTGGGATGCTCTCCTTTCTGCTAAAAGCCTACATTCTTTCTGTCTTGTTTCTACCACACTAGTTCAAATGTGGATTGGACAATACCTCAATTAAGTGGATCTACAGCTGGTTAAGCAGCCATATTCAATGAGTGCTAATTTATGGCTTGGCATCCCCCCGGAAGGAGGTGTTGAGTGGAATGCTGCATGGCTGTGTCCTAAGCCCTGTGCTGGTCGACATTTTTATAAATGACTTGGATGAGGGTGTAGAGGGGTTGCTTATCAAATCTGCAGATGACATGAAGCTAGGATGGATAGCCAATGCCATAGAAGATACTATCAAGATTTAAAAGGATCTAGACAGGCTGGAACACTGGGCCAAATTTAAGAAGATAAGATTCAACAGAGATAAATGTAAATCAGGACAGTTACAAGTTGGACAGCAAGAAGAGCAACCAGGATGGTAAGTGGTCTGGAAACAGCATTCAGAGAGGAAAGGTTGAAAGAGGTAGGTATGTTTAGCTTAGAGAGAAGATTACACAGTAGTAATCTTCAAATATCTGAAAGGCTGGCATGCAGAAGATGGAGGAGGCGTGTTCTTTGTTGCTCCCTAGGGCAGGACTAGAACCTGCAGGTGCAAATTGCAGGGAGGCAGGTTTTGCCTAAACATGAGGAGAAACTTTCTAACATTGAGAGCTGTTCAGCAGTGGAACAGATTTCCTCAGGAGGTGATGGTTCTCCTTCGCTGGATGGCCATCTGCCAGGGATGCTGAACCTGCAACCTGCAAAGCATAGCCTGCATTGAGCAGGGTGTTTAACTAGATGATGTCCAAGGTACCTTCCAACTCTTTGATTTTATAGATTCCTTCCTAGGAAACTCATGACAAAGCCATGACGAAGGCAGATTTCATTGTGAATCCTTTCTTTGATTTAGAAATGTATAGATAATTATAAAAATAAGAAGACAGGAAAATAACTAGAAAAGGTAGAGAAAATCATATTTCTAGGAATAAGTGAATCCTTGACACAATCAAATAATTGAAGATAGGATGGGAAGAATTCACAATGCTGAAATGTATGTGCTAAGACTAAGGCTGCAATCCTACACACATGTATCTGGGAGTATGCCCTATTGAGCTCTGTGATACTTACTTCTGAGTAGATATGCATAGGATTGCACTGTAAAATGATTAAGAAAATCTTAAATTAATCTTAATCTTCACCCTTCTAACAACAATTCAATCAATCCTGCTACGTGTATTTGTAATATTATATCAAACAAACACTGTTGAAAAGAAAGAGTTGGATCCAGACCAGGGCTGTGCAGAGGAGGGCCCAGTGGGGCCAGTTGGCCTGAGGCCCATGATTTTGAGAGGGCACTCCAACGAGGAGGTCCCCTCCTAGCTTACGCTACTGCTTCTGTAGCGTAAGCGACCCATCAAGAAGTGAGGAGCCCGCCTTCTGGAAACATCGCAAAAGCTGTCCATCATAAAATTCTGAATGTGAAGAAGTGATGTCTTACATCTTGAATAAAAGTGCTTCCCATTACCATTTTTATAAATCGTTCTAGTTCATATATGTATTTAGCACTGAATCAGTGCCACTGATTAAAAAATACTTAATGAGCATTTTGAAATGGGGGGGGCACACTCTTCCCATCTGGCCTGGGCATATTACCAGCTCTGCATGGCCCTGATCCAGACTAACTTTGCCACACTTTAGTGAAACTAGTGGGACTCAAGCTAGTCATGACCAACTTGTCCCATTGCCTTTGATGGGGCTAAAGTGTGACTAACTCTTGTCTAAATTAAACTCAAAGTTATAAAAGAAAATAATTAATGCTATAAAAGAAATAGGGAACATAATTGAATATGACGGACAAGTCATCATAAATAGCTTACGGACATCTACAATTAAAAAAGTGCTTTTAGTCTTCTACAAAAGCCTTGATGACCAGAAGAGAGATAAAAGCACAGAACATGGAATGAGCAGGAGTTGTTTCAAGGCTAAATGAAAAGAAGATATAATGAAAAGAGGCAGAGGCTACCATTCTTCAAGGTAGACCAAGGTACCATTTTTCCCTAGAAGAATGGTACCATCAGGACAATACAAAATCAGTGGCACAGCATGGGAAATGCTGTATGATAGTTTGCAAACAGAACAGAAGATTTCTTGCAATTTGCATTAATTTGTTCTTACAATATTTGTTGTTGCTGAAATATTCATTGACCAAGACAATGCCCTTAATGTTTCCCTTAATGTGAGGTATTGAATTCGATTTGTTTAGGAAGATGGCTGAAATTGAATTTCTGTAGCTCCATTTGTAAGCAAAGTGCAATCCTATACATGTCTACTCAGAAGTAAGTGTGATTGAGTTCAATCGGGCTTATTCCCAGGAAAGTAGGAATACATCCTTAAAGTAAAAACTGAGTATTTAAAAGTTACTGCAATAAGCAAGCCATTTTTGCTCTGTGACGTTGGATTGAGTTTGAGTAAAAAGCACATATAATGGATATAAACTGAACTATGAATCACTCACTTCTCAGCTGTAATCACAGCACTGTTTAAGAGGCACAGTAACACCTTTTCATAACCTTATCCAAGCATCTTATGCCTCAAGCATATATGTTTTGTTTTTAGACAAATCTTAGGTTAATTCACAGAAGTTAGGTCTGGCAATTGATTTTAGTCATGACAAACCAAGTGGAGCATCTATGATTAAACTCAGTGTACCTTTGATTGGCAGATGCCAATCAGAGATGCAAACACAGGGAATGGCTACTGCATTGTGACCGTGAGCGTCACACATATCACACACCACGGGGCCACAGTGGATCCACTTTCTCCAACTATTTCAACTAATTCAAGCATATTTTCCCTGGAGTAGTTCTCATTTACTCCAGAGAGGAAGCATTTAGATGCATTGTTTAGATCCATCTGCTGAAGTTCATCACTGTTGGAGACACAACTGGACTGGATGGACCCTTGATCTTATCCAGCAAGGCAACTCTTCTTATATGCTGTGTTGGGGCCAAGTTAAGGATGGGGGTGTAGAAGGTTTTCAGAGTGGTGGTGTTAGAAGTAGCGAGGGAGAGTGATATGAATCCTAGCATAAGTGTAGACATACTGCTGGTAGGAAAGGCTGCAAAGAAGGAGATACAGCAGATGCTAGAACTGGAAATGAAGAGGCAGCACAGATGGATCTGAACATCTGTTTAGGATGCTCAGATGCCCAAGGGATAGTACTTCTTGTCATTCCGCCAACTCCATCAATCGGGTGTGAATAACCAGTGTTCAATCCCATTCCATGTAAACTGAGCTTTGATACACTCAGTATTCAGCAGTGATCTCAGTGGGACAATAATGGCATCAGCAGCCAGTGAATTCCTTTCCTGCTCCTTTCTGTCCTCCACTTCAATTATTAATTGTAGTTTTTTGTTTGTTTATCTCTTGGAATCCTCTACTTAGTGTGTTCTTAATTAACATGCTTTTGCACAGCTCCCACTCCCATCCATCTCAAGGAAACTAAGTGGTAAGGTCTCTTCAATGGAAAGATATTGACAACAACAACAACAACAATAATAATAATATATTTATTACCCACCTCTCCCAATGGATCAAGGCGGGGAACAGCATTAACATAAAATACAAAACTGATTAAAACAGTTAAAACCAATAATCATTAAAATACCGATAAAATACCAATAAAACACTTTAAAATTCATCTGGATAGGCCTGCCAGAAGAGATCAGTCTTTATAGAACTTTTAAATTCCTGAAGACTGGTGAGTTGGCTAATCTCTCCTGGCAGGTCATTCCACCATCTGGGAGTAGCAGGAGAGAAGGTCCTCTGGGTAACGGTTGTCAGTCTAGTTCTTGTTGACAGTAGTAAATTCTTCCCAGAGGACCTGAGCGTGCGGGGCGGATTGTATGGGAGAAGGCGATCCCGTAGGTAACCTGGACCCAAACCATGTAGGGCTTTAAAGGTAATAACCAACACTTTGTACTTCGCCCGGAAACTGATTGGCAGCCAGTGAAGAGATTTTAAAACTGGTGTAATGTGGTCACCCCTAGATGTACCGGTGACCAATCTGGCTGCCATATTTTGAACTAGTTGAAGTTTCCAGACTAGGCACAGAGGTAGCCCTATGTACAGCACATTGCAGAAGTCGAGCCTCGAAGTTACCAGCGCATGCACTACTGATTTTAGGTCTTCCAACTCTAGGAAGGGGCGCAGCTGGAGTATCAGCCGAAGCTGATAGTAGGCACTCCTGGCAGTCGCATCTATCTGAGCTGTCATTTAGAGCGACAGATCCAGGAGAACCCCCAAGCTGTGAACACAGCCTTTCAGGGGGAGTGTAACCCCATCCAGAACTGGTTGACACACCTCCAACCCCAGGTTGTGGCCCTTGACAGTAAGCACCTCTGTCTTGTCTGGATTCAGCTTCAGTTTGTTTTTCCTTATCCAGCCCATTACCGCTTCCAAGCATTCATTCAGAGGAGACACACTATCTTAGCTGATGCTGTTGTCAAAGTCATAGAGAAATATATTTGGGTGTCATCAGCGTACTGATAGCACCCCGCCCCATGCCTCTGGATGATCTCTCCCAGCGGTTTCATGTAGATGTTAAACAGCATTGGGGATAGGATGGCACCTTGTGGTACACCACATAGCTGCTCCTTCTTTGAAGAGCAACTATCCCCAAGCATCACCATCTGGAACCTGCCCGAGAGGTAGGACCGGAACCACTGAAGTACAGTGCCCCCAAGTCCCAATCCCCTCAGGCGTTCCAGAAGGATACCATGGTTGATGGTATCGAAAGCCGCTAAGAGGTCCAGAAATATCAACAGGGACACACTCCCCCTGTCAATACTTAAGCGTAGATCATCCACTAAGGCGACCATAGCAGTCTCAACTCCATATCCTGCCCTGAAGCCAGTTTGAAATGGGTCTAGAAAATCTGTATCATCCAAAACTGCTCGCAGTTGGAAGGCGATAGCCATGTAATGGGATAGTTCATAACTTTTAAGCAAATGGTGATATTTCCCCCTCTATTATTATTTGTGAGTCTATGTGATTTATTGAGCCTGTTTGGATGATCATAGGGGGAAAAGAAGCCATTGTGGTTACTCCATCTGTGCATGCTGCAAGCATGCCCATTGTTCACATAATTACCCACATGGCAGCATTAGCGTGTCATCCAATCCTGGCACATAGCGTGGCAGGATTGGCTTCACAGCCTACAACCCACTATGTGCATTAGGGGTTGTAGAGTGGGTATCAAGTTATCCCCGCTGCACTGCATGCCGGATTCAAACAACATGCTAACCCATGCTGCAGCACAGGTAATTATGTAAACAATGGGCGCGCATGTAGCACAGAGAGAGAGAGAAACTACAATGGCTTCTTTTCCACCCACAATGGTCTGAACCCAGTCATTGAGTTAGAGTACTAACATTTCTTTAAAATTTAAAAGTGGCAAATGCCAGTTTACAGTGCTTCTCGTTTGTTTTAGAAAGAAGTCTGACCCACTCACAGAATATTGTGTTGCATTCAGAATCCACCTATCATTCCGGCCATCTACATCTGATGTTGCTAGCATTCGGCCACAGTGGATCTGTTTTCTCCAACTGTTTCAGCTGATTCAAGCATAATTTTCCTGGGGCGTTTTTCATTTACTCCATAGAGGAAACACTCAGTGGCATGGTTAAGATCCAACTTTTGCTCTGCCTTCTAGCTGTGCTTAAAATTGAGGTCATGGTTCCCAAATACTCGTGCATTGCTTCTGCTGCAGTTCCTGCTTAAATTAAACAAACCTTTTGGCATTCTGTCCTCCTTTCTATGAATTTCTAGTTTAATCACATTGTAGATGCCCTTATTTATTTCCCAGACCATTCAGATTATTAAAAGTGCCTTATTACAGGTTGACGTATGCTTTTAGGGATATTGCATATTTAATCACCTGCCCAATGTCCTCCAGACAGGGAACAATGTCATCCTGCTTTTCACATTAATAAATGACTTACCATAATATCAGGACACTCGCAGCTTGACACTTTATTTGGGAGTAAGTCCATTGATTGCAATGGCAATTAATTCAAAGTATTACCTCTGATTGCAGCTTTAGTTTTGTGGATAACTTATGAGCCCTTAAAAAGTATTTTGCTTGCAACTTCCTTAGGGCAAGTAGTCTTTGCCTCAATTGTGATATTGTAGGGATTCTTGTCTCATACAGATTCCTGGAATTTAAATCAGAAAATTGCTTTTTATCCCATCCTTATATAGTTTAAGAAGCTCTTTGAAGCACTAGAAAAAAGACAGCATTTTAAGCAAAAACAACATATGGCAAAACACCTCTTTTCTCAAGTTTTTACAATAGCTTCCCACTGTACGTTCTCTGAAAACCTCTGAAGTCCAAATGGCACACAGCTGACCAGGCAGTCCAAAATATACATAGAATCATAGAATAGTAGAGTTGGAAGGGGCCTATAAGGCTTTCGAGTCCAACTCCCCTGAGCATACCCTCTGTTCATATATTCCACAGCATTCTATATCTGAAAATACTAAACAAGTGAGGAGGGGGCGCACGCTAGCCATGCCCCCCCATCGTCACATTCATTGCCCTCTACTTGTGGAGGGTGACTCTCTGAAGAGGAGAGTCTCATATCCCAGATGATTGAGAATGCTGATATTCCAGCGTTTTCCCCCACCTTGGTGTGTATCATATTTTCAAATATAGAATACCTGAATAGGGCTTGTGCATGTAGGAGCAAAGTTAAAATTTTGAAGTGGTGCCGTTTAGCCTTCGAATGCAGATTAAAGTTCTATAGCATGCAAAGTTCAAAGCTAAACAGATGTATGTCCTTGAGTACATCATATGCCAGAGCCAGAAATGAAAAGAAATGTGCTGAATTTTCGCTCATGAAAGAATTCAAAGTAAAATGGAGGGGGCAGAAGGATGCAAAGTGCCCCCTAAAACATATATGTGTGTTTTTAAGAACTGTTCGCAGCCACTGTGTTCCCCCCCCCCTTTGCTGCTTTTCAAGTGCCATTTTAGTCTCCCTTTCTACGTGATTACAACCAACCAGAGATCATGCAGTGAGCAAAATACTACCCCTCTATGTAGCCAGTCCAATTTGGCTACAGCACTAAACTGTTATCAAATGCATGTGTCAGGTGTACACAAAGCACATGTCCCACATCTACAGAAATTAATGGCTGCTCCCAAGAAATGACTGTTTTGTAGTCTGAAATAAAAGCGGCCTGTCCTGGCAAAGCAGAGCTCACGGATGGCTCGGGAGAGTACAAATTCAGGAAGGAGCATGGAGCAGGAAGAAGGACAGGCAGGGTTTCATAAAGCTTAGGATGCCTGAAAAGAAGGGAGATCAATGGCAGGTCTTTTGCAGGGACATGGACAGAGCCTGTAGAGCAGACAACTTGTTGCAAGCACTTCTCAACGAAGCCCTTTTATGCTCCCTGAGCCTGACTACACTTTCAGGCTCCATCTTCTTGCTGAGGAGTACAGAGTTTTAAAGGGGAAGTTGTTTGGCTAGGAGCCTAGTACTCCATCATCCCTCTGTAAACTCATGCCAGTTCTGCTATCTGAGTTGGTGTTCTGGATTCATGGAGCTCAAGACCATTGGAGGTGAGTATACTGGCCTCCTTCTGGGCCTGGGCTCAGGGGCTGCAGACTCTGCTCTGGACTTAGGGGGTTCCAGGCATCATGGTTTCTGGTTTGGTGGTGATGCTCAGGCACAGTACCTCTTCCTTCAACACCACTGGTCCCTCCATTCCTGGATCTGGGGCACTGCTGAACTTCGGAGACTTGACATAATGGAGATTGTTGTATATTGGGATACAGCTAGTTTGTTAACAATGTGTCTAGTTTTTCTGATGGAACGCACAGAATCTTAACATTTATAGGTTTACTTTGTTATAACAAGAGTAGCATGTGCAAAACATCTTTTCTTTTATCCCACTTCTGTATGATATAAGAAATGTCTGGATTTACTAATCTGTCAGTTTGGCTCAGGATCAGGATGGAAGAGGAGGAACAAGAAGCAGACTAGAAAGTCAATGTATATGTAAGGGTAGGAGGAAATAACTGAAAGTCACGGTAAAGGGAGTCAGGATGGCATCCCTGCTTCTGAGCATAAAAAGCACTACTTGAGATCCATTCTGGTTTCAGAGCATTTAACAAAGGCACTCCCTGTACACTTCCAAATTTTCTCCACAGCCTTCAGGGTTAAAAACATGCTGCCCATAAAACAAGACAATAAATCCACAAATCTTAAGAATATGTGCTAGACATAGGAAGCTACCTTCTACCACGTCTATTTGACCATCTAATCTAGAGCTATGTCTGGAAGTGGCTCTTTGGGCTCTCAGGGAGAGGCCTTTCACCTCCACTGGATGTGATTCCATTTGCTACCCTTATACCATGGGGAGAGGCTGTGGCTCAGTGGTGGAACCCATGCTTTGCATGCAGAAGGTCCCAGGTTCAATCCTCAGCTTCTCCAGGTAGGGCTGGAAAAATTCCGCATGAAATCTTGGAGAGCCAAGTTAGTAGCAACAATACTGGGCTAGACCTGACTCAATATAAGGCAGCTTCCTGTGTTTCTACCATCTTCCTACTACCTGATCATGTCCTGCTTTGGGGTCTCCAGTCAACAGCTAGTTGGCCACTGTGTGAACAAAATGCTGGACTAAGTGAACTCTTGGTCTGATCCAGCATGGGTCTTCTTATGTTCTTATGTTCATTTTAACTGGGGAGGCTCAAAATTGAACCTGGGATTATTTGTATTCAAATTTCCTTAACCTCCCGTGTTAAGGAGATTGCATGGAGATTTTTCCATGCAGTTATTCTGACTGATACAGCTATCAGAATGAATATATAGGTTTTTTTGTGTATGATAAAGGCTTTTTTTAAAAAAAAAATCCAATAAAGAAGACTCTCTACATACATGTGTTTTTTCTCTGCAGAGAATGATGAGGTCTTCAGTTTTCCATATGTTTATCCTGAGCATGGTCGCGGTGGATGTAATTGTTGCTGCTAGCAATTATTACAAGGGAGAGACTTTTAAGAGCCAGTATGATGAATTCTACCTTGCAGAGGTGAGTGTCCTGAAAATTGTCAAAGTCTTTTTCCATAAGAAAGGGTAACGTAACCCAGGCAAATGTCCAGCAATTTTAAAAGCCTGTCTTTTTATTATTATTCTTAAAGCACAGTAAGAATTCTTTACTGATTTGTCCAAATTTTCTGAGAACAGCTGACAAGTCTCCTATACTGTTTTCTGAAAGACCATTTCCACAGACAAATGGCAGCGATAATGAGCTGAGGCAGGAGGGTAGCATCAGCACGCCACATCCAGCTAAGATTTTTCACAACAGGAGTGTAGCAAATGTGTGTGTGAGAGAGAGTGGGGAGGGATCTACCAGTTCTTATTCTCAAAATAAAAAATAAAAAACTCATACCTCACCACAAAGTTAACCTAAGTTCAGGAGGGCACTTTATTTATTCCTGAATTGGGGCCTACCTAAGGACCACTTATTCTGTACTAGTACCATTGAAGTCAATGACTGAGTTCATAGCCATGACAACCCAGGATTGTCTCAAGTGTTTCTGCGAAAAGAGGGGGGAGTTAACATCTCCCCTTTCTGGAGTAGCTGGAGAGTTGGGAAAGTGTTGAAAATGTGGAGGACACTGAGAAATGTGGTTTCCACACTTAAAAGTGTGAGGATCACATTGCCAAGGGGGCGATATTGTTGCCCCCCTACACACACTTTTGGTGCACTTACTCCTTGGCTTCCCTACTCCCATTTTTGGTACTTCTGAATTGTGCTACTTGGGCCCGCCTTTCTCTTACTATCACTTCTCCCCCAGTCCTTCCGAAATGTGCAGAAATTAGCCTATATGCAATGTTGCCTTGTCAATTTCCTTGTAGGTTACCTACTCCTCTGTGCCACTTCCTTTGACTGCTGAAACATACAAGGAAATTGTTCAGGCAAGACTATACCTATCAGACAGCTACACGTGCACATTTGCAGGAAGACCGACAAAATAAATGAATAAATAAATTACGATCACGTTTGAACATTTTTGAGGCTCTGAAAAATAAAAATCCCAATGAATGGTCATACCCCCTTTACCCCAACTGCTGATTGTTTGTCAGTTTAGTGATTTTTGCACAGTTCCCTCCCCCTCCCCATTCTAAAAGACAAGCATGTCTCCCCTAAGGCTTAATTCCTGGGAAAAAGTGCTTTAAACTAAAATATGCTGAAATTCAGCCTTGCCCAACATTGAAACGTGGCTCCCAAGATCTTTGCTGAAATTGAATTTGGCCCTTAAGATGAAAGGGTTTTAATAACCCTGGCTTCAGTCCCAGTCCAGGTACCCATTGCATATGTAGAATATTCTTCTTCTCACAGAAGAAAACAAACCACTTTTATTAATTTACTTAATTACTCGCTAAATGTCCATCGATAGGATGGAGAAGGATATATTTCCAGGAACCCCTGTGTCAAGGGTAGAAGAAAGGAATGCTCTGTCTACATTGCTAAATTGTGTTCCAAGTACGGTAACTTGTTTTTTTTCTTCATAGGAAGGAATTGTAGGCATTAACGTAGGAGAAAGTAATAGGTTCTTTAAGGGCACAATTGGGGAGCTAAAACCTTTTGCTGCCCCTGCTGACCCCAGGCATTAAGAATCAAGCAGAATCCTGCACAGCCATGTTTTGTGGATTATAATCAATGATAATAATAAATAACAAATATAATAATAATTTCATTTCTGTGCCGCCGCATAGCCTAAATTCTCTGGGCGGTTTACAACAATTCATAAAAATACAAAATACAACGTTCTCTTTCTTGGACTAGATCTACCCTATGGCTTTATAGCAGCATTGAAACGCACAGTTAACAGTCGGGGCGCATTACACATTCCATGTACCGCTTTCATAGTGTGATTTCCTGCTTTTTGTCCCACATTGTCCAAAATATTGCAAGAAATGTCGTTGTTTGGCCCATGAGGTATAAATGCGCAAGAGGGATATAGTGTTACCATGATGGGATTGTAATAATTTGACACAAAGTGTAAATCTGGCCCTAGACACACTGCAACAGGATGGAAAGTTAGGAGAGTGGGACTGGCTTTTAAATAAATATAAGCTGGGCCCTACAGTACTGTGTTGCAATGTTAGCTCCTAACAGAACTGCAGGTTTCTGACCAGCCGGAAAGTTCATAGCACACTTTGAAGTTTGTAAGTGGATGGGGGAGGTTTTGAGTGTCTTTTCTTTTTCCTTCCCCCCCCCCCCCACTTGAAAGCTTTCCTCATTGGGCTATGCTCTGCTAAAGAGGCTTGGGTTCAATGGAGGCTGCCAACCCCTTATTTGAGCATTTAATTGCTATACAATGGGGGAAGGAACATTCCTGGAAAGTAGGAAAAGGAAAAGGCATCATTTTTTCTTGTGTTTCATCCTGAATCTCCCAGGGAGAGAAGTTTTCAAACCTCACGATGTACATCACTCCAACCCGAATGACCACCTCCAGTATACTTTAAGGTGTTAAGATGTTCAAGCTGGTCAATTCTACCACCTTCTCTTTGCTTCCCCAACCCCTACCTTCTGTCTCCTCCATAGCTCCTTGAAGCCACCGAGCATGTATCCTTGTCAGGCCATTTGGGGGGGGGGGTGTTTAATTGCCTGTTTCTATTAATTTACAAACTAGTGCACTTCTGCATGCCTGTTTTCCTGGAAATACAGGATGCTGAAATGTGGAATGCAGTGGCTACTTACTACTTTATTTTTAAATGGCTCCATTTTGTTTGGGTGGGACTGAATTGAGCATTCGAAGGAGTGACAATAACGATATAGATGTACAAAGTCCTTTGTATTGCAGGTTTTCAAAAAGAACAGTTTTTGGTACATCAAATACCACCCCACTCATAAAGTATGAACAATTTGGAATACATAGGTCAGCTGTCTGCCAGAGCCTACTTGAAGGCTGGGTTGAAAATGTGCTGCTGGGTGACATCTCACACTCTCGGCTTCCCACAATTCCCTCACCCCTGCATTGTTTCTGTGAGGCATAGCTACTTTGGCACAAGAAGAGGTGACAGCACGCTGGACTGCAATCGTTCGCGTTACCACTTCGCCACACTGTGCACTGCCAGATCTCCCTTCTATTACATTTCAGGACTCACAAGAGCTACCCAAAAAAGTCACGCTATATTTGGATTCAGAGTCTTCTCTTGTAAATAGTGATGACAGACAGACTCCTATCTCTATGTTTGGGGGTGGTGTGGTGAAGTCAGGTGTTTTTAAATTTAACCAAATGTTATGCAAGTCATTTGAAGTATTTTTTTAATTGTTAGTGGTTCTGAGCGCCTTTGACAAGCATCTAAAATGCAAATGATCCAGCCTACACAATTTTGGAATACATTAAAATATATTTAACTCTCTAATTGTTAATCTTCTCATAATGAAACAGTGAAATGTGTCAACATTCTACAAGATGCTTTAAGCATGATAGGTAACATTTTGAGGGTTTTGGGGGTGTTTTTGACCAAAGGTACCCACATTTATTTTGGATGAATGTCTGTTTGTTCATTTCTGTATCACAGTGATCTTAAATGGAAAAAAAAGCATGCAGCAATCGTGTTTCACGTGAATTGGCAAAATCCAAGATAAGCCCTATTTAGAAGAGACCCATTGAAATGAATGGGACTGACATTAGCCATGACTCATTTAAATCCCATCCATTTCAATGGATCTACTCTAAGTTGGAATTATGTTGGTTTTAACCCAATGTTTTGAACCAGTGCTGGTTCCAAGTTCTTAAGGGACCTTGGGTAAGACACCCACACTGCCACTCTCCTTCAATGAATCTTTCTCAACCTTCTCACCACCATTGGCATTAGCTGCTATTGGTTCTTATCCCCTTTCTCATCATTAGTACCACTTGCTTGCTTGACAGGCAGCGAGCAAAGAGATGGGTGAACGAGCAAGTTGCTGTTTTAGAAAAGAGGAGCAACTCTAGAGAGCACTTGATAGTGGACCCATTCTGTGGTGTGGGTCCTCTGCAAATGCCCAACCTTGCCTACCCTTGCCGCCAGTCCAGTTTTGCACAAACTGTTTATTTGTTAACTATATATCCAGTTGGAGCCAAGTTGAGCTTCCCTTATTGGTAGTCTTGCTTGGTTAGAGATGATGCACCTGAACCAGCAGTTCTTGTTCCTCTGGCTGGTGATAGAGTCCAGAATATGTTTCCCTTCTGTTCTGCAGTCCTAGGGCAATTGGCCAATAGAGATGCCCTTTCACTGGCTGATGGATGCAGCCAGGCTGATCTTCTCCTTACAGTGATGTTCTTTATGGGAAGCAGGCAAAGGGTACAACCTCCCAATGGCTTAGGGTCCACTGGCAGGGGCCAGAATGATGGGGTTCCCTTCAGCTTTAGTCTCAGGGTAAGGATGGGTGAACAAGCGATGTTCAAGTTCTCCAGGATCCACCGAATTTCATCTCATGCCCGATTTTCGTTTGCATTTGGAGTCACTGCTTGCTCTGCACGAACAGGAAACTTGTGCAAATCAAGCAGCAACTGAATGGGAGGTCTGCGCACATTTCCACAAATTTGTGCAAATTTCCTAATTTGCGCAACTTCCCTCCATAGACTAAAGCTGGGCTGATTCAGTCATGCGCTTGCACTTGGAGCTTTGAATGGGACAATGCTCTCACATTTTGCGAGCAAAAGCAAAATTCTCTTACATCTCTCTCTGAGGGCATGTGCATGATGAGAGCACAGAAACCCAATTCCGTCATATGCCAAAATGTTTGTGCAGAACAATTCTAGGTGATCTTATTTCTGGACCTATTTTTTCTCCTTACATGTTCCCTGCAGGTTGCATTTACCATCCTATTTGATCTAGAAGCTCTCCTAAAGATCTGGTGCCTGGGCTTTACTGGATACATCAGTTCGTCGCTTCACAAGTTTGAACTGCTGCTGGTTATTGGAACGACTCTTCATATTTATCCTGACCTCTACCATTCACAATTTACATATTTTCAGGTATAGTGCAAATAGGAAGGGAAAATATGGTTTGGAACCACCCCAGAATTTAGCCACTAAAAGTCATACATATTTATGGGCTGCAGATTTGGTTTTTGGTTTTTGGTTTTTTGGAATATGACATTGAAATATGTCAGGGGTTGATTTATTGTGGATTTATTTCATTTGTTATTTATTACATTTATATTCCCCTTTTCCACTGGAAATAGCATACAAGATAAAATACAAAATTATAAACAAAACATAAAAGCAAATCACTTTTACAGTTAAAAGATAAACAGCACCCACTAGTGCCTAAAGCCTGTCTGAATAAAAAAAAAATTGCCTGCTGCTCGAATTGAGGCAAGAGGGAGCCAATTTAAGAAGAGGATTTGAAGAAACATTTGAGCACTTAAGATAAGGATGAGCTATATGCTGTGGGAGATGGGAGGGAAGAATGCTAGGAAGGCTGGACAACAGAAAAAGTGACAAAAGGAAGTGGGCGATGACCTGAGAATCAGGACCCTAAGGGGGAAAAAAATGGGTGGCCAGGTTGAAGAAAGGAGTAGCCAAAGAAAGAGTAAGTCTGAGGAGAAGCATTGCACAGTTCCTAAAGATGAAACGAACAGGCATTGTCAGCAGGAAAATGGGCAAGAACATAAAAAGAGACATGGTGGATCAGACCAAAGGCCTATCTCAGGGGGTGGTAACATGTGCCACCTCCAGCCTTTTTAGCAGCCCCCAATTTCCCTGACACCATGAAATTTGGTGGTGCAGTAGGATAAGATGGCGGTTTGCCTCTGAAATCTGGTAGTGTGGTGGCAGTAACATAGGAGGGCTATTTTAAAACAAAATAACCTCTTTTTGCCTCTGCCACCACACCATCAAATTTCAGTGGCAATCCACCACTTCTTCCGTTAAAACAAGGACTGTTTTTCAGCTTTTTTCCCTTTGGGAAATTTGGTGGGGGCATGGAGTAGCCCCCACTCCCGACCCTCAGATGTTGCCTACCCCTGGCCAATCTAGTCCAGCATTCTGTTTTCTCAATGGCCTAACTAGATGTCCCAGTGGAAAGCCTAAAAACGGGACTTGAATGCAATAGCATCTTGCTGCTCATGATCCCCAGCAACCAAGACTGAGAAACATACTGTTTCTGATATTGGAAGTAATATATAGCCGTCATGACTAGTAGCCATTGATAGCCTTGATCTCCGAGAGAGAGAGAGAGAGAGAGAGAGAGAGAGAGAGGGAGGAAAGAGCCAAAGAGGCATAGGTCTGCTAAATCTATAATCTTGATGGGGAATTCTGCCCATTTGTGGCTTCTATTGTCACTTTAGCATTGCGATCTGACAACCCAGAGGACTAACACAAGAAATTGCAACGGTTAGGTTTGACAGACATTTGGCATGATAAGGACGTTCAGGAAAAAAAGAATTCTAGGGAGACGAAAATACTGTTTTCAACCCCAGCCAATGCTACAAATGAATTTCATTTTTAAAAATCAAAAACTCAATCGCACTCATAAATTATGGATAAAGAAATCGAAATGAATGACAAGTAATTAATAATACATAAAGGGTAAATAATGAATGGTGCAGATAAATCCTTTAAAAACCATGAACAGAGTGCAGTCAACTGAGTGAGAAGAGTTTCTGTATTCTGAAATTATGGAAATTGGAACAGCTTTTCCATATTCAGTTGATGATCTGCAAAATCCATCCAGAAAATGTGCCAGTACTGCAACATCCTTGAACATATGAGGGTTCTACATTTTAGGAGAGAAGAATTTACTGTTATATCCATTTGTTGATTTCCCCCCTTTGTATTCAGTGGGGAGACATCTGAAGCTTCAGGTTTTCCAAATCTGAGGAAGAGCAGCAGCTGGCTCTCTAAATCAGGGTTGGGCAACTTGTGGCTCTCCAGATGTTTTGGCCTATAGGTCCCACCAGTTCAAGCTGACTCAGCCGATTGTGAGGGATCATCTGGAGGGCAATAAGTTGCCCAGCCCTGCAAGTGGTCAGAGGTCAAGCAATCTCTTATCCGAAGCAGGATCTAAAACAGTTTTTGTGCACGCTTCCTAGTATCTACTCAGAAGTCCCATTAAGTCAAGGGGGAACTTACTTCCAGGTAAGTGAATTTAGGATTGCAGCATTAGCCTTTATACTACAAATAAAATGTATATTGCTGCACGGCTGCTGAAAGTCTTGTTAACAGAATAATTCCCATGAGTTACATTTCATCGGAAAAAAACAGTTAGTACAAAGCAGAAATTGTTGGGACTAAATGGACCAGCATTGTAAAGTATGCAGTACTAAATTCTGTAGGATTTTAAATGTGAAAGAGAATTTTCCCATTTATTAAAATGCATTAAAACTGCCCGTTATTTGTTCATTGCAGATTAAAATCTGTTTAATTTATTTTGAAGGCATTTGAATTTGAGCATTCTATTATAATAAGAAACTTTTCATATCCCCAAATTTGATTTTATAAGGAAAATATTGAGGACGGCCTTCCCATCTAACAATAAGTAGATTGTTTTTGTCAATTTATAAGTTCATATACAGCTTAGAAATTGTCTTTTTCAAGTTCCTTAAAGAGTCTTTTTCCCTGAAGTTTTGCAATATACAATGTATTAATTGATTAATCAATTGCATTGCTAGATAATTATGGCTGCAATCTTAAAAACATTTATCTAGTAGTAAGTCCCAGTGAACTCAATGGGGCTTTCTTCTGAGGAGACATGTATAGGATTCCACTGTAAATTTCTAGATACTCTGGTGGGTTTGGAAAATCCTCGTAATAATTTCTCAGCCAGGCACGATTGACTTTTCCTTTAGCAATAGATATGCTCCGAACCCTTCAAGACAACTGTGACCTTTTTATTTGATATTTGAAAAAGAGAGGGTTGTGTTTTTTTTATAAAACGAAGCCACAGGACACCTGACTGCAAATGCTTTATAATTTATTCTTGAGTCAGTCAGCATAGATCCTACTCACAATTAACTAAAGAATACTTATCTTATCAAATCTGCTTTCTATAGCCATCTTCATCATTAAATTTACTTTATAACAATACTTATGTTTTGCAAGCAGAAGCATCTGCCACACTGAAAGATTTAGGTCACCTTCTTTTAATCCAAGTCTCCTACCGGCAAATGACAGGGGAGGTTAAAAAATACATGACCATTTGTGTCAGCATGCAAGTTGGAAATCCACCGTATCCACAAGCAATCAGATTCCTAGGGAGTATATCTCAATCAGCGTGGGTCAAAAGATTATGTTCACCTAGATACTTCTGGTGGTTAGGCAAATCCTCCAACATTCTAATACTTATGATGACAGCTCTACAATATCTACAATATCCCCAGCCAAGCAGCAAAGAGTTAGCTGGGAAAGGAATTCCCATGTTAAACACACCCCGATTTATCCACCAGACCTATTTTTCACCTGTCTAGGCTTCCCTACTGTGTATCGGAGACGGCAATATTTATTAGTCTTCCCTTTTCTTCTCCTTCAGTACATCAGTCACTCTTGCTAACCACGGTGGCTGCCACTCACTTTCCAAGCCACAGTTATACTTTTATTGCAACACAATTTGTGTGCTATTTTGTAAAGTATTCTAACTCCACATTGTTCTTTTTAAAATGTATCTATAGGTGACACAATCCAGTCCAATTTAGGCTGCAGTCCTGTGCACAATTACCTTGGAATAAGCATTACTAAACCCAATTAGATTGCATTGATTTAACTTAAAAATTAAACACATGCTTAAGTTCTTCTTGATTAAAATCAATGGGATTTAAAAGTGCTTAGCTTTGGTTGAATTGTGCCCAACATATGTAAAATGCCCTTCTTCCAAGGAATTTGAAGTACTGTATTGGCTTGGTTCACACATCACAACTGTTCACGAGTCAGGGTTTGTTTAAACCATGAATAGCTGAACCAGTGGAGCAAACAAGTGTTTCCAGCTATCTGACCAGCCTGTGATTGTTTATCATGACGTCCAAATCTAGAACTCTGTGTTGTTGGGGGAGAGAGAACACATAGTTTGAACCAATTATCCTGGATTGTTTATTGCAGTGGGAGCAGCTGGGTGGCTGGGAACCAGCATGCTCACTTGTTGGCTCCTACTTCATTTTCAACAACCATGGGTTGTTGATCACGTGCGAACCAGGTCATGAGCTAAGCTTGGCAACCCTTTCCATGGTAGAAGTAGAAGTATATACTCATATACTTATATACTGGTAGTATCATGAAGATCAAAGTTGCGGGAAAGATGCTGAATGAATTCATATGAACTAAAATTGGAAGCTAGAGTTGATTAGTGCTGATCTATCCCAGCAAACATAGCAGGGGTACTAACTCTGTAATACGTTGAATTTGGATCAACTGTTTGGGGACCACAGTAAAAAATGTTCTTGTTGCAAAGAAAATAAAGAAACAGCCTTGCTCTGGGTAGATACTTGTAAGATCCACATTGAGCTGAACATACAGACCACCCAACATATATTTCTAAACAGATTTCCAAGCAGGATGGGTGGGATAAAAATATAATAAATTATATACAAGCAGTAAGAATCACAGAATCATCTCTTGTAGTAAAATTACCATTTCTTCACATGGATAATCTTCAACGTTTTGAACACTGTTGGTGCAATTTTTGCAATAAAGTATTAATATTCATTGCATGTCATCCAATTTAGCAAAAATAAAAATAAATTTTAAAATTACAAGGTATAAATTAGTCCTCACGCTACCATAATGAGTCAAGCTTCATTGAGCTACACAGTACTCAGTTGTCTGCCTCTGATCCTCAAAATACGACCCATGTTCATATAAATAAATGTAGCGATTGGTGGAGATAGAGTGCTTTGGAGATTGCCCTGCCCCTTTCTCTCTTAATGAAAACAAATGAGCTAGTAAAACAGTTCCTGGAAAGATTAATGTGCTACTTAAATGTCAATTAAGGTAATTTAGGTGTGGGTGGGGGCACCTATACCAAAACATTTAAGGGGAAAACTACTCAAAATGTGAAACAAAAAAACAAAAAAACATTTAAGTAGAAGCTACTTTAAGAGCAGTTTTGCCCTAAATTCCATCTATCCCGTTTAAAATTTATATGCAGCTATTGTTATGTTTGTCTTAGAAGCTCATTTTTGCATAATTGTGGGGTAATAATTACATTGGATCATCTCCTGCTGATCCCAAGGAAAGCAAGATTACTGGGGTTCTCAGACCTTTAAAAATGTGCAAGTTATACGTAACCAATGCAGTTCTAATGGGAATTTCAATCCAAAAGCAAGAAAAGACGTGTGGTAAGGATCAACTACATGTAGCGCTAAACACAATATTGGATGTTGTTGTCTCTTTTCAATAATTAGTTGCTGTGGGGAGGAAGTCAGTTAGGGTCAAGTCCACCATCCATGGCACATAGGAAGGAGGTTTAACCCTTTTTTCCCTGTGCATGGGCCCTATTTATTTATTACATCTATATACCGCCCCATAGCCAAAGCTCTCTGGGCGGTTTACAAAAATTAAAAGATTGAACATTAAAAAGTCAATATACAACATTTAAAACCATAAAACATAAAACCACTGTTATTTAAAACATTTTTAACTTTTAAAGCTGGCCAAAAATTCAGTTAAAAACCTCAGCTTAAGCTGTTAAAATGCCTGGGAGAAAAGAAAAGTTTTGACCTGCTGCTGAAAAGATAACAGTGCTGGCACCAGGCAGGTCTCATCGAGAAGATCATTCCATAATTGGGGGGGGGGGCACCACAGAGAAGGCCCTCTCCCTTGTTGCCATCCTCCGAGCTTCCCATGGAGTAGATACCCGGAGGAGGACCTTAGATGTAGCGTAGTGCACGGATAGGTTCATGTCAGGAGAGGCGTTCCATCAGGTATTGTGGTCCCAAGCCACGTAAGGCTTTATAGGTTAAAACCAGCACCTTGAATCGGGCTCGGAAACCTCTCAGCTCCCCATCCTCCACTGAAGCTCAGGAAGAAAGCTCCCACTGCCACCAATGGAAACTTACCTCTTGAGCCAAATAGCTACTTTGGGGGTGCAGCATTTTCATAGAGATCATAGTGCAGGAGGAAGGGATTCCTCTTTCTCCCCACATGTCATGGTCTTGATCCTGACACCCCCTGCAATAACTATTGAGAAATGCAACATCTAATGAAGTGTTTAGCATCACTGCAGGCTAAAATTTGTGCTAATCACATAATTAAATAAATACAAAGGCACTCTAGAACTTGCATTAAAACATTTTGTGTCTTGAAAATAGTGTTTCCTGAAATGTTGTCAAAATGTTTAACCCCGAGGGACCATTTCAGGTTGTAGAGGGTAGGAAGCGGCAGATTTCAGTGGGGCCACACTAGTGTTCAAATATTTGCATTTAAATGCAGTGTTAGAGTTCAGAAAAGCTAGTATGCTTGCAGTATTGTAATTTAATTATTCTTGGAGCACATTGTGTTAATTTACAACTTTGACTGGCTGGGTTCAGACAATCATTTGTTTGGGTAACAAACCACCCACAACCACACCAATAACCCACGCATGCCAAGTTTGGACAACTTGACAGCCTATGAGGGGTTGGTGGGTTGTGGAATGGGTTCCCTTGGGCACCCAGCACATGCAGCAAACCATAGCAGCTTATTTATGCCACCATTTGTGACAACGACTTTTCAAATCTGTTCACTAATTTTGTAGGCATTTTGTTTTCGTTTCTGTTTTGAGCAATGGTCATGTATTTGTCTCCTTATTTTGTCCATGTCAATGTTTATATTTATTTTAAGGTGGACTCTTTTTGAAGCAAATGTTATGTTATTGTTTTAATTTTGAAAAATAGAAAACAAAAATAATATAACTGAATCAGCCACGATTAACCAAAGTCTTGTGTCTTTGCTGGAGATGGGAGGGTTAGAAGAATAGGTCTTAAATCGAAAATTACATAACAAATTCATAGAACTTAAAAGCTCACATATGGTTTTTCAAGATCAAAGTCATAGTTGGTTGATTCTTGTTTGAGCGCCACTGAAGCTTTTTCTTATTAATATAGTGCAACTGTAATATACTATAAGAACTGAGGAGAAACATCAAGGAAATCAGTGAACCAGAATATTTGTTACTTTCCTCTTCAACAGTTGGTACTTAACACCAGGAGGTTACTTAAAATAAAACATTTTGTGTTATACTCATTTGACTTCCTACAGCAAAATCAATAAATGTATTTCCTTTCTCCTTGCAGGTGCTTCGGGTAGTTCGACTTATAAAGATTTCTCCTGCCCTGGAAGACTTTGTGTATAAGATTTTTGGACCAGGAAAAAAGCTTGGAAGTTTAGTTGTATTTACTGCCAGCTTATTAATTGTAATGTCAGCAATCAGTTTGCAGATGTTCTGTTTTGTGGAAGAACTAGACAGATTTACAACATTTCCAAGGGTAAGTGTAAAAAACAACACCCCAAGCACACAGCTGTCATTTTTCTTCCAATACCTTTTATATTCTAGCTTTGTTAATGCCAGCTGTTAGGAAGGTGTAGAAAAAATATTCTGTTGTTCCTGTGTATCTCTTGGGTTTTTTCCAATTTCTGTTGCTTTGTGGAATGTACTCTGTAAAGATGTACAATGCCTTTTGATAATTTCTTTTATTTAGTTTGAAATTCTATGCCCCTGTCTGGACATAAAAAGCAAAAGTCACTGCCATCTACCCATGATTGCCATAGCAAACTGATTGGTTGGGTGGGGGGGTGCACTTTCGTTTTGTATGGATTCATCAAGGCAGTGATCATGTGGTCTGGCTCTTTAGGACAAAATGATTTGCTGGAGGGAAGTCTTCATCTTCACTTCAATTTCAGGTTTTCCTCTGTAATGGTGGTAGCCAGAGGCAACACTTCTGGGAGTTTAAGGCTGTGACAAGGTGGGATTCTCATCTCATTCATAATAACATTATTGACAAGCATACACCCGATTAAGAAGACTAAAGCTGCAATCCTATATATACCTACCAAGGAGTAAGCCCTATTGAAAGCAGTGGGGCTTACTTCTGAATAAATATCATTAGGATTCCACTGTAAATAGTCAGTAGTGGTGACACATTTACTTGGTAGGTACAGCCTGTATTTCAGCCTTCCCTAACCTGGTGCACATCTGGAGGGCACCAGGTTGGGGAAGGCTGCTGTATAGAAATGACTAACAGTGTCAGTATATTACCTGTATTTAAGCCTCATTGCTTATGTGGCTAATTATCTCCCATTACATTTGCGGACAACTTTCATGGATACAATCCAAATTACATTAACTGTGGACCTACAGGTTCTTCTCTGGAGGTCGTGTCTTAGGGCAAATAGATACATCACTTTAAATTTGCAGCTGCGTCTTTTCCCCTTCATTTTTACTCCAGAGTAAATTTGGACTGGACTCCAGCATGGGGCTAAAGGGGCTTTTAAGCTCTGGATATGGGCTCTAGAGTGAACATTTAAAAAATGATATAGTTGTTAGACACAGAGTCAAAATGATGTTTGTTCTGGCCTCTCGAAGGCTTTCAGCTCATAGAAGCTTCTGCCCATTTTGCCATAATTTGGTGATAGAGTGTCACTGTGCAACATTGATGCGTCAGGCAAAGTGATCAGGGCATGTTTGTTGCTAGAAGTGTTCTGATATCTACAGTGTCGTTGTGAGCTTACCTATTTGATCCACTGTTAGACAAAGGAGGGAGGCAAGCAGCTTGGATGGGCATGGAAGACACCCGATGCTGCCCTGTATGGCCATTAAGTGAGAGCAAACATAAAATGGCAGTCACATGTTGATATGGTACCTTTCTGCTAGTTGCCCCTGATGCTGAAAAGCAAGTACGCTTAGCCACATGAGAACAATTGATTACTTTTTCCCAATAATGTCCCTGGATCAGAAGCTAGAGCACAAGCACTATAGGAACATGATGGAGTTTTTTGAAAGAAAGGAGGAGAAAAGGCAGACAACCTTCATTCCTTGATGCTTCTAAATTGCATGCTTTCACATGGTTACTTGACAAACAGTAAATAAGTAGGAGCTTCTGGTTGCCATGGTTACCAAATACAGCCTTCTCTGGTCCATTTTTGTCAGCTTGCGTGATCTAATGGATTTGTTTTCAAGTCAATATGGGCCTCTAAAATGGACTTTTGCAAAGTATTTTTACTTCTTTCTTCGATGTGTAATTTTTGAAGTTATGTCCAAACTGAAGAAAAATAGAACTTGACTTGTATTCAGTGGTGCAGCTACGTAATTTTAGACCATGGATTTAATGGTCCTATTGGTGTGTGTGTGTGTGTGTGTGTGTGTGTAGATGCACAATTCCTTAGGGCCTGGCAGCTACAGGAAAGAATCCTGTCTTCTGATACCTTAAGCTGCCTGACATGAGTGAGCTTGGGGACAGGGAAATGCTTAAGATAATAGCCCTCTCACACCTTTCTTTGGATAACTCCTTGGGAGTTCTAGCTGGTTCTGACTGAAACCTAGAGTGAAAATGGAGCCACCAGATTTGGCAAAGATAAAAAAAAACCAATTTAACATTGGATGTGAATTAAATACTTTAATTCTTCAATGTATTTTCACATTTATTGATTTAAGCAGTTAGATGGGTTTTCACATTTATTGATTTATGCAGTATTTGGGAATGAAGAATTTCTATTTGACTACCAACATCAGAACCATGAACTCATGTTGCAGGGGGGGGAATCAAAGAAGTTTGCAGTGTTCTCCCCCCACCTGGCATAACATAAATTAATTCAAAAACCCACTATTTGCATAAATCTCCAGGTCTCGTTTTCACAGTTGTTGGTTTTGTCAGTAAGAAAGCTGCATTTCAGATTCATTTTAGCATAAATGAAGGAAAGTGTACCTTTCAACTAAAAATACCTTGCTCTGAAAGAAAGATTGCTACTTGCTGAACTTAAAATCACTGTACACTGCCTTATTATTTTCTGAAAACTAATGTTTCCCAGTACAAATAACTTTAATAACAGGAAACGTTTAAATTCTCTTGGGATACTGTTAGAACAAAGAATGTTTTAAAATGAAAGGTTTGGTTTTCTTCAGAATGAAAAGGTTATCTAGCTTTTGTTTTAACACAACATTTGTTCTTTCTAAAATACATAAGGTACTGTAGAACATTGGTGCCATTTATTTGCCGTTAAGAAAGAGTTTAAAAGACAGTCGTTTCTTTTTCAGTGAGACTTACTGTCATTTCTAAGCAATTCAGATTAAAGAGATAGCAGTGCTGAAAAGGTCAAATGAACTCGAGCTGTTCACATATGTACAGTGTCACCTTGTTATGGCTAAGCAGGCTATTGCGGAATCGGAGCGCAGTAAATAACGAGACGACACAATAAATTGGGTTTAAAATGGGCCACACTTTATTGATGAATTCGCAGAAGGGAAAACTAGCGGGCATCCTCGATACTTGGTGGCCAACGCCAATCTAAGGATAGGGCGAGTCAAATCGAGGCCAGTGTATGGCGTGCAACTCACGCCACCCCCTGGCCCCCCCTTTTGGGTAGGGAGGCTTTCCGTGTCACCCCCAGCCCGTGCCACAAGACTTCCGAGCGGGTGAGGAAGGTCCGCCCCAAAGGTAACCCTTATCTCACCACCAGGGCCTCAAGACCACTCAGGTGCTGAGCCTCAGGCATTACCAGTCACCGCTCGGTGCCTGTGAATGCTCACCTATCCCTTCCCAGGTGAAGATGCCCGCGCCTAACCGCCAAAATGTGACCAAAATAACTCAACCAATCAACCTATTTAATACTCCCTTGCTGTCTCACAGTATGAAGTAGGCGAAAAAACTCACATCCTCAATGACGGCTTATGAGCAAAAAATTCCTACTTGGCTTCCTAATGACAACCGGAGTTTCATTCCCATACTGCCAACAGGGAAGGGAGGGAGGGAGCCGCGCGAACAAGACAAAGGAGGGGAGGAGTTCTGGCCTTATATAGGCTCCCCCTCCTCCTCCCCCTCCTTTTGGCGCCACTTTCTGGAGGCCGCCAATAGCACGCCTCCACGCCTCGTCTCCTTCTGCGCCCGCCGCAACCGCCCCACCACCCCCAAGCTGCGCTGGGGGTGGGGTAGGGCCCTTGCGGAATCGGAGTGCAGTAAATAACGAGACGACACAATAAATTGGGTTTAAAATGGGCCACACTTTATTGATGAATTCGCAGAAGGGAAAACTAGCGGGCATCCTCGATACTTGGTGGCCAACGCCAATCTAAGGATAGGGCGAGTCAAATCGAGGCCAGTGTATGGCGTGCAGCTCACACCACCCCCTGGCCCCCCCTTTTGGGTAGGGAGGCTTTCCGTGTCACCCCCAGCCCGTGCCACAAGACTTCCGAGCGGGTGAGGAAGGTCCGCCCCAAAGGTAACCCTTATCTCACCACCAGGGCCTCAAGACCACTCAGGTGCTGAGCCTCAGGCATTACCAGTCACCGCTCGGTGCCTGTGAATGCTCACCTATCCCTTCCCAGGTGAAGATGCCAGCGCCTAACCGCCACAGGGTGCGACAAGCCTTATGCTTTGTCGCCAACCCCCCATCTGCGCAGGATCAGATCCCGCAGACCCCTCTGCAAATCCATCAAAATCTCTATCATTTACGAGGACCGATAAATGGACCCCGTCAGGCCTATAAAGCTCCCTCCACTCTGGATACATATCGGGATGATCAATAGACCAATCACCCCCCTCCCGCCAGGAGCAAAAATTCTCTCCGTTCGCTTTCCTGTCAGCCCAATTTAGAGCCCTGGGACCACACGGTGCTCTCCATTGGCAACGAGGCACCATAGAAGACCAAATGATTACTGTCCCCGGGAAACCACATCAGAATGTTTGACGTAGTCAGTGGTACAGCTAGGTATTTTTAGACCCTGGGTTTAAAGGTCTACTGTTAAAGATCTGGGTTTAAAAACATCTTTAGATGGCTGCTCGTATTATTTCCACTGTGAAGCACACAACGGACATTTCTCTTCTCCATAAACCACCATTTTGGTGTTGAAAAAATGAATATATATATATATATATATATATATATGTCAAAATAATAAAAGAAGCATCTTGCTGGCAGCCCCCCAGACTATAAAATATATTTTTAAAAAAGGAAAAGAAAGGATGCTGCAGCATCTGTGTGCAGAGCCAGCCCCAGTTCGCCAGGTAGGCCCATGCCTGCCCCCAAGTGTGGACACCAGGCCGGTTTGCCAGTGCTCCTATCACCTGCTGCCTCTGGATGATCATTTGGGGGGTGGGGGAAGGCTGTGGGTCCCTAGATTTTGGCCCAGAGGACCATTCTTAGCTACACCACTGGATATAGTGGTAGACATAAGCTTGTTGAAAATAGTTAGAAAGAAGAAGTGTACTTAAAAGTAACATTAAAAAGAACTCCTAGCTGTACTTCTCAAGTGCAAAGTTATTCCTTTGGTTTTATAGGGAGATTTACCCATCCTTCCTTTCAGCCACAGGTTTGCTGGTGGTGGTGAGGGAAAAGCTAATATACATCTAAGATGACCATGTGCTCTGAGTAAATATGCATGCTAAAAACACATATAAGGAGACCAAGGAAGTTGGTGTCTTAGCAAGCCCAGCCCAGTCGAAGGTTACCACCAGATACAGAGCTCCTAGTGCTGCCAAGAAGAAGGCATTGTGCCGCTATTCCATCTTTTCTTTCTTAACAAATTTTGTGAGATAAAAGAACTGAAGGGAAAACATGGGAGAATTCTGGGATGAAGACATTGTTGCCTGGACCTCTGTAAAATTCTGTGAATGTGGCAGGGCAGTGACACCATGAAAGCCTCACCTAGAAGCACCCTAACAGAGACCTGGAGATGCACAATATTCTTAGAGCGGGAACCCAAAGCCAGCCACATGTTGGTTAACCAAGCTGTCCCCATATACAATTGCCATAACTAGCACTAGATTCAAATGATTATTCGTTTATTCAATAAAGTATCTCCAACTGAACTGTGTGTTTGATGGTGTTCTCTTTTAGGCCTTTATGTCAATGTTCCAGATCCTTACACAGGAAGGATGGGTAGATGTCATGGATCAAACTCTTAATGCTGTGGGGCATATGTGGGCGCCTGTTGTTGCCATCTACTTCATACTTTATCACCTTTTTGCAACCCTGGTAAGTTGTGTGCCTCATATTTACTTTTATTTACCTTTTAAAACATTTCTCATGTTGGCTCATATGAAGGCAAAACTAGACATTACAAGGAAAATAGGGGTTTTACTTCTTTATATTTCCCCCAGATGAACATAAGAAATTGCCTTATACCAAGCCAAGGCAGGCTTGCAGGTGAGAATCAGCAAGTGGGAGGAAGTGCTAACCTTTCCTCGGCCTGTCAATTCTCTCTTAGGCAGCTTTAAATGAATTGTTTTTAACTCACCTGGACTGCAATGTTGAATCCAGATTGGGGAGGGGGGGGGCAGGGCAGCTGCCAAGTGGGACATTTGCAGGGAAAATTTGTCTGGAACCGGAAGGATGAAACATCCCTCCCTCCTACTGAGCCTCCTCTGCAAGTGCCTCTCTCCACCCTTGCATTCCCATTCTCTCAGAAAGCATAGGGATGAGAGCAAGCATTTGCCAGTATAACATCTTGCTTTGCCTTCCTACAGCATAATGGATTTGAAATATAGGTATTCACAAATAGCTCTAGGCTATGCACAGAATGCTGCATGCAGTGATCTCCTCACTGAACTGATAGTCTAGTCGTGCTTATCATTTGTTTGGGAGATGATGAGGGGTGATGGTGGATTCAGTCCCTCCCCAACAAATAAGTGATCAGAGCTGTGTGCACAATTTAACAAAGAGGACGAGGCCATACATTTCTCCCTGCACTCTTATATGGATGAAGCTCTTCTCTAGGTTGCATCTTTTGCCCAAATGAAAGCTGGATGGGCAAACTTTGTCTCGGGAGGTGTGTGGCCGGGAGGAGGGGGGGAGGGGCTCACACACTGCTGAGTGAACTTCCAAAAGAAATTTGAGTGTACTTCCAAAAAAAAACATCCCTAGCTTCCTTCAACAACGTGAAACTGTTTGGAATTTTAACACCCTTTCCCCAGTGGTTGATGTCTGAAAAACCTTTCTGGATGTTAGTTTTAGTTTGATGATTTGGATGGTGGATTTGTTGCCTGAGTTTCTTGTTTTATTTTTTGATGGTTTATAACATTTTATTGGATGTTCAAATATCATCGTTGCATTTTATGGCTGGCACTTTGGGTACCTGTTGGGCAAAGAATGTTACTGCATGTGCCACTTTGATCCTAGATACGGGAATCCAAGGAGGCAAATGATTCTGCAGGACTGTTTGGCAGATGGAAGCTTGCTTCTCTGTGCCTGTATTTTCCCTGGTGGAACAGGTGTATTCTTGGCTAGAATCTAGAGTTCAGCCCCACAGTATGCGGTGGTCAACCTCTGCACTGGCACAACAAAGTGATTTTAAACAAAACCTTTCTCCCTCTCTTAAGCTAATATTGTAGTTGTTGTTCACCAGCTGGGATCACAATGCACAAGGATTCACAATGAATGAGACATATACACTTCTAATCTAGGGAGAATCTATAGTTCTATTGCACTCTTCCTCTATCTATAATTAAATTGAAGGTTGGTGCATAATAAAGCCTTGAGGGCACTAAATGATAATTAGAACTTACAATGCTTCCCTGTTGTATGATGTCCAAATAAGCACATGGGAAATGTCATTACGCTACAGCATGCACACTAACAGAAGAAACAAACTAACAATTAATACAACATACATATAAATGTTAAAGGTTCTTTTCTTTATGGCCTTCCAACATTGTGCAACCTTGCTCCTTGTTGGACAAATAAATAGACAACTTCCCATCATGTCAAATTCCCTTTCCCCTTCTGCACTACTATAAAATTGTCAAATCAGTCTTTCAGGGTTCGCCAGGTGCCACAAGAAATCTTTAATCCCGCTCCCCAATTTTAGTGATGGGCAAATCCAACTCGTTCCACTCTAACTAAACCGAAGTGGTTTACAGAAGCCAGATAGCTTCTACAACTCATTCCGCAGTAAAGATGTGAAGCTTTTACCAGCTCTTTGCTACATGGCAGGCTTTCCTTCCGGGATGTGGAGTGTGCTTCTCTTCCAAGGAGCAGAGATACCCAATCCAGTAAGAAGTAGGCAGAAAAACCTCCTTCTTGCTGGACTGGAGCAACATTGAGATGAAAGGGATCTAGTGCATCCTTGGCAACTGCACCAACTTCCTCCTCATGTTCAATGAAGGAGGGATTGTTCTTTTCCCTTTCTGGATTGGAAAGAGCAGAGACTCGGATACAGAGTCTTCCTAGACTTTGCATTCTTTTCCCTTCTGGAACAAAAATATCCCTTAGAAAAGTGCACACCCACACACAACTGCAATTCCTATACAACTGCAGTGATGTTCTCCAGTCCCCCAATACATTTGAATAGGGATCATGCCACTGTTTCAAGAGTGGAGCCAATTTCACCATAATGCCATGGGGGAAGCAGCCCTAAGAATATAAGGCAACAGAGTGACAAGTGGATAAAAGAGCATGAACGTGTTTCAGTAAATGATAACTTCCAGAACGCGGATGAGAAGGCGGGATAAAACTCAGAAGTGCTAATTGTATGCACTTGGAAACAGGATCTATAGAGAGTTGGAGAGAAATGAATAGCTTTCACAGCAGAAGCTGGAATAGAATTTAGGCTTGAAAAACAAAAACAGTGTTAGGAGTGAAGTCTGTGATTAAAATCAGAAGGGAACGGAGGAAGTTAAACAAATAATAAGGTTTAACTGCTCTTTTGTGATAATGCTTTAGATTTGTTTTTGACATTCAGGGGAAAAAATCATTGTTTGCTTGTCATTCTCAGCTATAGAGATTGGAAATAACCACAGATTAAACTGCAGTGAATTTCACACCTACTACACAATTCCCTGAAAAAATCAGGCACAGTTTTTCATTATGAATCTAATTAGAACCACAGTCTGAAATAGGTCCAAACCATTTTTTTTCATTTTAAAATTTATTTTTACAGTCCAAAAAAGCCCCATAAAATAGTCCATCAAATATGCCCCCCTTTCATTGGGGAAAACATTTTTCATTTGAAAAGTTTTGCACACAGTTTGTCACACATCTCTTTAGCAGTATAGAAATGTAATGATAGGATAGATAGATAGATAGATAGATAGATGACAGAATATCTGAGTTGAGAGTTGGATGCATGGTGATTCGCTGGGTCTACTCCTGTATGGGTTGCTGGTCGATTATCTCAAAATGAGCCCTACAAGCAGTTTCGAGTGCATTTTGTGCTTTCTTTAATACAATTTTAACTCAGTTAATTATGTACAATCCTCTCTTACTTGGAGGGATCTCCATAGGGCTGAAGAGAGCCCTGTTTTTCCTCTACCTCTGCTAAGCAAGTGCAGGGACCACATCAGGGTAGTTTGGGGAATGAGAGGTCTGTCATACCATCCATAGCTCTATTCAGCCCTTGGTCAAGTTATGCACACTCCAGAGCTCATAACTCTGGGAATATGGGATAAATGACCAAAACCTCCATTGCACATGATGGCTGTGCATTCATCTGTGCTCATGCACTGCAGAAGGGGAGAAACAGGGTTCAGTTGAGCTTCATGGAGATCACTCCCCTCACAGGTATCACCCATATGGGGAAGGACTGTATTCATATAATTGTTTTTCTATTTCTTAAGAATTTATATTGACTGCTAGTTAGAGCTTAGTATGATAACTGAGCACTGCATAATGCAATGTATATAAACGAAGTGTTATATTATTACATGTGAAATATCAGGATACAAGAGCAAATGAAAGCCTATCTACCTGTTGTGCCTGGTAAAGCCACTTTTACTTGAGTAGATACATCCTCTGTATTTTTTTGTAGATTCTGCTGAGTTTGTTTGTTGCTGTTATTTTGGACAACTTGGAACTTGATGAAGATCTAAAGAAACTTAAGCAAGTAAGCTTTTTCATGTTGGCTATTAATTGCAACAAAGCAATATTGTGTCCTCATTTCTCCACAAAAAATGCAGATGCCAAACACCTTTTTAGCGAACTAAATAAGATGCATATATAGTTTAATGTAAGATGAAATACCCAAATCAAGCTTTGAAGATCAGCAAAAATGATTTCTTTCAGATTTTCCTATGACTATATGAATCATTTGCTAAGTACTGGAGTTACATGTTATGATTTTACCACTGCCCAAATCCAATAGTAGAAAAATAGCAATTAACATGTTTCTTTTGTAGCACTTATATACAAACATCCCAGTCCAGTGATCCCTTGCAAGAACTTGGCATTGCACTGAATCGCCTCCTCCATTGAAGTGAAGCCCCCGTGCACAGTAGGTCCTTGTGCATGCCGTACCTCTTGCCACAGTCATTATTGCAGAAAAAGGGGATATTACAACAATTGGAATATATTGATAATTTGGGGGGGCATAATTTGAAAAACAAAGCCAAAACAAGAGACTATGGGTGCCTCTACAAGAGCGATTTAAAGCTCTTTCAAAGCACATTACCGATTTTACCTCCACATGAAAGGAGCGCAAATCGGGGGTTGAGGCGCTTTTTCTGTCCGATTATGCGCATTATCGAATGCACGTTAAATAGCGAGTTTTAATTTACTGCGGGAGTTAAAGCGCCTTATGACCATGTAAACAAGTGATGCTGTGCATGTAAACAACTTTGAAGCGCGTTTCATACAACCGGTAATGCGCTTCACCGTCTCTCGTGTATAGGGATTAGGCGTAAAAGCGATTGGGAGAAGATGCGCATAATCGGCCCACCGGGCGTCAAACCGAAATCTTGTAGAGGGGACCTCAACTGAATGTGTCCCTTAACAGCTGCAGGTTTCCACTTGAGGGAGGACTATCAATGAGTGAAGGGCAGGAAAGCCACCTCTCCCATTGACAGTACACATAGGCATGGGTGTGGAGGATGCAAGGGTGTCTGGATATGTCCTGTCTTTATTAATTATTTGGAATACAATGAAAAGCTTATACAGACAGTGGCCACCCTTCAATAAAATCTAGAATCTATTTTTGAAATGGAAACAACGATGGACAAAACCACTCCCCCCACCCTCCCATGCACAGAGTTCACATGTTAAGCCGCACGCTATGGATATTTTTAACTAATATGCTTCTGTTTACCACACCAGCAATAAAAGCAGTCACAGAGCCGCTTATTTGGCACTCTGGTATGTTATGGAGGAACATGCTAGCAAAATTAGTTATGATAGGCTGCTTTACACGTGAGCCTCCTGGAATGTACAGTAGCATTGCACAAATGGCTCAAAAGTACATCTGCAGTGTGCTTCCTTATACTATGGCTTCAACTGTCCCTCTCTTATTCTGGAATCTCTTTCAGCCCAAGGGCCAAATTCAATTTCAAAGAAGCTCTCCAGGGCTGCATTCTACTGGTGGGCTGGGCTAGGGTGACCATATTTTGGAAACCAAAAAGGAGGACAGCATGTCTGCCCCCAGGGGGCATGTACAGCACCAAGGGGGTATGCTCACCTGAACATAGCCTTGGTCACATGTCTGATTTTACAGCACACAGTTAAGACTAATTTGTTATACATAACATCCTAATGTTAACATCACTGAAATAACAAGTGAGACATCCAGTGTATCTGAAATTATCTTCATTCACTCCTACTTTTGTAGCTATTGCTGTACTTTGTTGCTACACTCTGTGTGATACATTCTCCCCCTCCCTCAATAATCTTTTCTGATTGTATCCTCACTCCGCTGCAAGCTGCTGCTTAACAGGACTTTTCAGTGTTACTGGGGCAGTTCAAACAATATTAGCTTTGATGGTGTGGTAATCAAGGAACTTTTGTACTGCTCTAGTAACATTCTTTTGTTAGCTGTGTCTTGAATCTTTGCAAATGTTATTATTCTGCTGTCCATTCTTTGCCCCAATGCCCAAACTTTAAGCCACACTTAGTTTCAGGCACAAGTATGTTGATAAATTAGCCTTCTGTCCAGATTATTTACATGATTTATTTTATCCCTTCCAATAATTTTAAAAAAGAAAAGAACACACTGAATCGCAACAGGTTTGGCACTTTACCACAAAACCTAGAAAATATTACCCCAAAAATGGAAGGTTCCTAAATTATGTAATACTAATATCTATTCCTCAAGGTGTGTGTGCACACACATTTCTCTCTCTCTAACATTATGTCTTTGCAACACTGTACTCAGTGTTCTTAAAATTCTGTTCTTCATATTTTCCCCACAATGGAATTAACATCTAGTTGGAAATCTCCATTAAAAGGTATGCTTAGGATGAAAGAAAATTTTTAAATCCTCCTTTGATTAAGTGACTCAATGAGAAAAGGTTTCCCTTGAGGTAAATATGATGGAATTTGTGGGTTTGCATTGATAGCAGTTGTGAACTATTCTACTGAATTATTGGTTTTCTTATCATAGAAGATAAAGCAGAAGTTGGGGGGTGTTAATTCAGTGACATTTTGACTTCTCCATTATAAGCTTTCCATAAAATGAAGAAAAATGGTGTGTCGCAATTTTTTTTTTCATCAGGCCCATTTTCTTAATGGAAATGGCTTTTGTATCATTGGTGGGGAAAATATTGTTCACCATCTGTAATTAAAAAGCTAAATGGAACATCAGTAAGATAGCTTGCTAATTTGTTGTGCGCTGATTCTTCAAATGTGCCTTATGCATACCAATTCAACCTGTACAGAATTCAGTTTGCCTATGTTTGTTTTCATTTTCTGTCTGCTGTAGCCATAAAGATCAAGGCTAGAGGTGGCTTTATTTGATAATTGACTGCCTGGAAGGAGTCTCTTCTAATCTGTTTATTCTTACTATTCATTAATACTGGGAAAATGACCGGTATTACAATGCTATGGATGCTCTCTTAAGATTATGGCAAACATCACAGAATTAGCGAAGTTCAACTACCCACTAATTTAAACATAACAATGGTAGCCCTATTTGTAAACACTTAACTGTATGAGAAATACTGAAAATTTTGAAGAACTGATCAAGCACCTGTTCTGTGTTTAGCAGAGGGCAGGGAGTGTTATCTGTAATATGTTAACAGTGGTTAAATGTCAGTAACTACTTGCTGCATGCACACCTTTCGAATATAGTTCATTGTTCCCTGGGGCCTACATATTGTGATAGTAAGTGAAAAGTGCTAAGTGCTACTGTTAGCCATACTGATGACCTCTTGGACATGGTGCTACCTTTCTTAACCTGTGGTATACATTCTAGCTGAGAGTTAAGTTATTTGAGTGGAAGTAGTGGGGAAGGTAATATATATATGCTTGTGTGTGCAGTCACTAGTCCCCAAGGCAGCATTCTATATGATCCTCAGCAGGAGAAAGGTGAAAACATTGTGTGCCCCTACCATAAACAGAAAAAATAGCAATATATCTCGTTCTCTGTGGCCAGCACTTTTCCCTTCCTTCCCTCCCTCCCTCCCTCCCTCCTTCATTTCTTTAATTTATATTCTACCATAAAATGTGAAAATGTGGAATATAAATATCTGAAATAAATACATAAATGAATTATGAACATGCTGCATTATCACAAATAGGAGAATAATATTTCGTGGCAATTTTCTGTCTTGAAATCAATGGAAAAACACCTACTGTATTTCACCGAATGTAAAACACCATCAATTGTAAGATGCACCTAAATTTCAGGGCCACCAACAGGGAAAAAGCTTTGTGTCAATTCTAAGACGCACCTTAATTTCAGCACCCCTTCCCCTCTCCCCACTCACCTCCATCGCTGTCGCCCATCCTCGCATCTGCCGCCACCGCTCCGTGCCGCCTCCAGTGCTCACCTCGGCCTGGCAAGGCGTTGTTCCCAGTAATGAGGCGAGCGTTGCCAGCAGCGTGGAGCGGCAGCAGCGGTGGCAGCGAGGACGGGCGACAGCGATGGAGGTAAGTGGGGAGTGGGAGGTTTAGGGCCCGCAAGTCTCCCCTCCCCCCTCGCAAGTCTCCCTCCCCACTTACCTTGATCGCTGCTGCCTCAGCCTGGGAAGGCTTCAGTACTGGGAAAGAGGCCGAGATCTCCCGAGATCTCCTGAGATCGCGGCCTCCTTCCCAGTACTGAAGCCTTCCCAGGCCAAGGCAGCAGCGATCAAGGTAAGTGGGGAGTGGGGAGGGTTAGGGCCCCGCAAGTCCCCCCTACCCCTTCCCAAGTCCCCCCTCCCTACTTACCTTGATCGCTGCTGCCTTGGCCTGGGAAGGCTTCAGTACTGGGAAGGATCTCCCGAGATCTCGGCCTCCTTCCCAGTACTGAAGCCTTCCCAGGCCGAGGCAGCAGTGATCAAGGTGAGTGGGGAGAGGGGACTTCTGACCGGTCTTGTGGGGTCCCTCGGGACCCGCTAGGGCGAGTCGCAGGGGGGGCATGCAGAGCCCTAGTGCCGTCTGCAAAACGCGGGAGAAATCCCGCGATTGCAAGACGCCATCGATTCTAAGGCTGCCTCTACAAGAGGCATTTAAAGCTCTTTGAAGTCTCATTAAAAAATTTACCTCCACACCAGTGGAGTGCAAATGGGGCGTAGAGGTGCGTTATCTCTCTGATTATGCGCATTATCGAATGCGCGTTAAATCGTGAGTTTTATTTTGCTCCGTCCGTTAAAGCGCATTTTGACTGTGTGAATATGCGCTTATGCGCATTAACTACTTGTAAACCGCATTTTGGACATCCTTTAATGCGCTTTGCCGCCTCTCGCCGCCTCTTGTGCAGAGGGATTAGGCGTAAATGCGCTTCTGCGATTATGCGCATAATCGCCTAACCAGGCGCAAAATCCTTGTAGAGGGGACCTAAGACGCACCCTGTTTTAAGAGATGTAAACATGGGAGAAAACGTGTGTCTTAGAATCGATGAAATATGGTATTGACTTCATATGGACAGAATTGCACACTCTGGAGTTTATTTTGAATTTATATCCCTTTAAGGGTTTTATGTTACCAGTAGCTGATTGTTTTTAACTCAGTTTTTAGGACCTCATTTCCTTTTTGAGAAAACACATAAAATGTTTCATTAAAATTAAAAGGGTTCAGATGAAGCTTTACGAAATCGAAGGAGAGAGTACACTTGTTGCTAATATTGCCATTGGCCTTATTTCAGCTGAAAGTCTTGTTGTCTGGAAGAGCGATAGGAATGGAACAGAAAGAAATGTTCAGGATGATGAGTGTCAACATTTATAGAGATTCTGTATTCTTGAAAGGTCATGGAATTGGTTAAAAAGATATTATGTTGTATACCCAATATATGATAGAGAGTAGCTGCTAGATTTGAAAGGTATAAGGCCTTGCTCTAGAGGACTATGAAATGTAAAAGGAAGAACCGAGGGGGCAGACAAATCTTGAAAAAAACCCTGTATGACGACAGATAGACACCCAAGCGGTGGTGGTGATAGTCATGGTTTTGACATATAGTTCCTCAGGGGTGGAATTCTAACTCAGGGAGGAGGTAAGCACCTGTTTTTTGCAGGCCAGCATTCATCCTTAAGAGCCTATGCCAACAGACAAGCTAAACAAACACATGACAAAAATTCTGAGATGTTCTGTTGCCTGCTATAGTCTATTTAACGGAGGTGGGAGTGTATGAATATAAGCGGGTTACAGGATTTTGAATTCCAGATGAAGTCTTCACTTCCTTTATCTTTATCCTGACTAAATGCTGCTTAGAATTCTTACCCTAGAATATCTGCTATCTCTTTTCTTTTCTCTCTGTTTGCCTCAAGAGAATTACTAGAGGTTAAATAAAGGTTTAGAGAAAACAGAGTGAATGCTGGAAAGTATAATACTGAAGTTAGATTTGCCTCTGGGCCAAACTATTAAAGACAAAAAACATCAACTGCTGTGGCGGTGGAGGGTGAGCATTGACAATTATTGGATTTGCAGCAGGCATGGAGGGAGATTTTCCTTCCCAGCTGCAAACCTAAGGAAATTTCCTCCTCTCGCATCAGCTATTTGCATTGGAAAGAAATCCTCCATTGACACCAGAAGAAAAAGAAACAGATGCCTAAGTATAAAATTCACTGAAAGTATAGTTGCTTCACAGCCAAACTATATAAATGCTGAGACATGCATACAATTTCACTGTTGGTTACATTAAGTTATTAGCATTGCTCTCGCAGGAAGGTTTGTCCTTCCTCACTCCATTTGGTTCAAAGAATGTGCTATGACAAATATCTGAACTTTTACCAAACTTTCCAGTTCCTTAATTGAATGTATTCTCAGCAACAATACTATTTTGACATTATTGTCAGGGGCTCCAAAGCTTGAACCAGCCTCATAATCTGGGACCTAAGCTAATAATGGTCACTGTAAACTGTATGTGCTCAGGCCTCAAAGTCGCTTTCAGGCCCAGCAGGGAATAGCAATGTTCAGTATCATTCCTTGGAATTGCCAGATGGCATGAAGCCTTTAGAGGAGGCCTAGGTCATATCTACACCAATCAGAATATAACACTTTGAAAAGGGTTTGAAAACAGTATATGGAATGTTGTCCTGGGCCCCGACAGTTGTCACTACCATTATAAATCATTATAAAGCAGTAGTGTAGATCCCACCCTAATATAAATACTGGGACCCAGGACTTTTTGCATTTGCCTGTTCAACAGAGTAGCCTGCTCCATCCATGGACTTCAGAGGCACCAAACCAGAGAACAAACCAATAATGATTTTGGATCCATGGACAGAAATCACAGAATGAAAACTTGCATAAAACACAACTTTAATCTGCAGAGACAGTTGTCAGTTTGTGTAGACCTGTCCTCCAACAGTACCCCATGTAAGATTAGGGCATGTCCACAAATTACTGATCACAATAATTACAATTACAATCACAATAAAGGTGGTGAAGCGGGGAGGTTGATCACTACAGGTATTAATTGGCTTACCCAATGGCACAATGTTTGGGCTATCAACAACAACTATTTTGTTAATGGCCACTGTCACTCTCTGTACTTTCTGCATTTCATTTCCCTTTGACCAAACTGTTTACAATCCTGCCCCCTGCCAACCCTGTCAGGATATCATGGATTCTATCCATGCATCTGATGACGTGGGTTGTAGTCCGTGAAAACTTATGTCATAATGAATGTGTTAGTCTTTAAGGTGCCTGTGTCACACATAAAACCCTAACAGAACAGGGGAGGGATTCCCAGATCTCTTGACTCATAACCCAGCTCTTCTGCCATTTTACAATTTCTGCAGCTTACTTCTGTTCAGTTTACTCTTTCAGCAGAGTATTCTCTTGGGAAAGATCAGCTCTCTCACACAATTTCTCACATCTGCCAATCTACCTCTTCCCACTGCATATTTATAACTCAAGTACAGATGTTCATTACTGAAAACATTTTTGGAACTGATGTGCTATGTTATCCACAACCATACGTTTCCTCAGAGGGCTTGAATATTTGCATGAAATGTACTGTTTGAAATGAATAGAAATCTCTCTGTCACCAATTCTTGTACCTGCAATTTTTCTCTATGTCCATATGCATCAGGTAACAGTTCACCTAATTTGCCTAATAAAATTGTTTTTCCTATCAACTTTTCATCATAACAGTGCATGCAAAGATAAGATACTACAAACCAGCCTTTTCCTGCTACTGCTATCTTTGAAGCTTTAATCATTCTTTCTTTGCTTTCCTAATACTATTATCATTGTACCATATTGAAAATTGGCTTGTGATTCTATGCTGTGCGCCAGCACTATGTAGGATTGGCCATGAGGCTCCTTCTACCAGTGAAGTGGCACAATAGCTTGAAGCACATCACAGCACCAGCCATCAGCACTGTTGTGCTAGCAAGAGCATGCTCAGTGGGGATGAGCCATTGCACTGTGGTTGTACTCTGCATGTACTCATCCCCAGAATCGATCACTGGCATCTATTGTTTAAAAGATATTTATCTTGTCTGGCATCAGGGGTTGGCAGGGGTGGGCAGCTGCCTAGGGCCCAGTGACTGAAAAGGGCCCAGACCTGACCCTGTAGCACCATGAAGACCATTCACAAACAAGAGGGAGGTATCGGCAAGCTTGGGGGAACTTCAGGGTTTGTAGTAAACCCCCCTAAAATTAAGGGGAAAATTAAGAGAGGGTGGTGGACCCCTAACAACCCACTGAGGACTGGGGCTGCTCACTAGCCATTTGGAAAAGATAACTGGGAGGGGAGGCAAGAATAGAATTAGCTGGTTGGCTGGAAGTGCCTCTTGAAGAGAAGACTATGGCCATGGCAGCCTAGAAGGCTTCAGAAATGCTGCTGATTGGCTGACAGGCATACAGGAGACAGGAAAGGCAGGAATGGGGAAGAGACACACCGATGTAAAAAAGAATAGACAGACCCATCTCATTATCTGGATAGGTAATGACTGGTTCATACTAGAAGCTATTTTGAAATGTCTTCAGGGACAGAAGTGAGAGTTGCCCAAAGAAGTCAATGGAGAGAGCCAAAGTTTTAATGTAACTGGGATTGGCTACCAGTGTATTCCCACACGCACCCATACCCTAAAAACAAAAAAGTAGCAGAGTTCCTGCTCTTTATAACTCACTTTTTATTTAGTGTGAAATATTTTAAAAATAAAGTCTGCTAATGCAAATTCCAAACAAATGCAATTCATTGTTGTCATATTGTAGCTTAGAAGGGGCTGTACCTTGAAGAGAATGGTTTATGATAGCTTTGCAATGTAGTTCACACTGAATACTGCAGGCAGGCACTCTGTGGTTTACAACAACCCTGCAGTGTTGTCCAAATGCATTATATCCCTATTGCAGTTTGGGGTTGGGCTGAAGCTGAGAGAGTAGCTTATGATGATCCAGCAGTGTTATTCAGTGCTGTTATTCCCACATTACAGCTGGGGCTGAATACTATACATTAACTGTACATTGCAGTTCACTGTTACACCCTTATTGCAGGTTGGAGGGCTGTGCTGAGGTAGAGTAGCTAGCTTATGGCAAACTTGCAATGTAGTCCATTATTAATATTGCAGGTCTGAGAGGGGGCTGAAGCTAGTTTGGATCTCCCATTTTTAAAAAATTATTACCACAAAGGTCTACTTAAATTGCCCCCTCAGACTTCCTTCCTGTCCAGATCAAGCATGCTGTTGCATTCAAAAACTTTGTGGTCCATTGACCTCTATGCAGAACATTTTTAAATGTTCAAAAATATATATTTTAAAATACACATAAAATAAGAACCGAGATAGAGCAGAATCACCTTTTTTTGATGCTACCTTTTATTTTTTCAGCCCTTTCTGCCCACAGGCTCAGGTAAGACACGCATTCCATGGTTACAATGTAACATTTTGTTGCAGGGCTCCACCTGTTTGTATATAAGCTTAACATAGTACAGAAACACCTTTAGTCTACAGTTATCTTTCCCTTTGAAGGAAAATAATCACAGGTAACTATCTCCCCTGGAACTTCCACCCTCTTCAGGGAATTGGGTCATATGCATAACAATATGTATAAGATTCCTTATCTGAAATCCGGTGTGGCAGAGAAGTTACAAAAGGGACTGAATCTCCTTTTAGTTGTCTGTACAGCATCCTAAAGACCGTTTGGCCCCAGGAGACTGACATAACCAGTGTCACTTTCTGTTAGAGTAATGAGAAACAGTTTAGCCTGCTGCAGTTGTAAAGTAGGATGCCATTTTTTGCACATTCCTGCCACATGGGATATAGTCAGTGTGTCCCTGCCGTTAACAGTTGCATGGTAGGCAAAAATCAATAGACAATGTTTTCCAGGCATAGAGATGCAATGCTAGTAAAGCTTCACCTGTTTGAGTCCAGCCTGTCACATACCTGTTTAAAACAGCTATTTTTCTTCATTGGCAAAGAAGATGTTTATCACAAGTAGGAGATTTGTTTAAAATATTATTTTCTCGCTCGTGGTGGTTTTTCTGAATGGACATGACGGGCTTTGCCAAGTCATGCTGTCTTTTACTGATTCAGGAGTTTCCTGACTATTGATCATGTTTTAAGTATGACTGCTTTCTGGATGTTGGTGTGGATGTATTTTGGTAGGCCCAGTTTCTGAAGGTTTTCTGTATAATTTTTTTATCTGATACAGGTAAGTGATGTGACTACTGGGATAATTGTGGCTTTTTCCTGTTGCCGTAGTCCTTTAACTTCCATAGCCAGTTGTATATATTTTTCTTTCTTTTCCTCTTCCTTTTCTACAATATTTTTGTCATTAGGTACTGCTGTGTCAATGAGGTACTGTGAGGTTATCCTCGACCACTTGCTGCTGCTGCCCCTTTCTCGCCTTTACTATTTAGGCCCCACAGCACCACAGCCCAGCAACCTGGCCTCCAGATAACTTCTTTGTTCCGCTGCCACCAGTGCCTTCCTCAGGTACACCCACAGACCACACCAGAAGATGTAATTAACAAGAATTTATTAATAAGAAATTGCGTGTCATCAAGCTTAATGGTTACTTCAGTTCAATTGCGTATTGGTTACAAGGTTTCAATGTTTATTGGTTTCAGTCAGAACTCTTATACTTTAACAAACTGTTCCTTATTTAATCTTATCTCAATCTCTCAAACATTCTTCTCATCTAATAATCCTGCTTCAGACTCTCTCTCTCTCTCTCTCTCTCTCTCTCTCTCTCTCTCTCTCTCTCTCTCTCCCTGTCTCTCTCTCTCTCCTCTCAATTCTCTCAAATCTCCCCCCAATCAATCCTGTCAGCTCTCTCTGTCAGACACATATACACTCCACTTGCTCTCTAGCTCCTCCCTCTCTTACACAGCCAGCTATTCGAGGCACTCCAACCAACCAGCCAATCAACACTCACCTTCCATTCGGGCACACAGCCAGCCAATCCAGGCACTCCCTCACAACCAGCCAATCATTCTATACTTACCAAGACGTATAACCACAAACAGTAAATACATTTCGACCTAGTTATTTACCTTACCTGTTATTGTTCTTAACCCTTTTTAAAGATAGAAACAAATGCATAACACAAACAATAAACTTTGCAATATATTTACGATCACAAACAGTAGAACATCAATGGCACGTGTGTTTTCCTTTTTTTCTTTTTTTCTTTTGTTTATAACTGCTATATCTGGTCGGTTTTAGGGTATTGTCCATATGAATTGTTCTGTCCCGATATATTTTATGATCTGCATTTTCCAAGATTGTTTTGGGTATAGGTTGTATGATGAGGTTGAATTTGATGGCTAGTTATTCGTGAATTATTTTTGCAGCTGTATTGTGTCTGTCCATTCCTGGCACAATTTTACATCCTCCTGTTACATAGTCTGTTGTTTCTTGGAATTCATAACATTTCCTACATAAATCTATTGTTACACTGTTATCTTTTATGATGTATTTTTGTTAGTTCTTGGTTGCTGAAGGAGATGCCAAATATAGTTCTGAACAGGGGAAAAAGAAACCAGCATATTTTCTGACAGAGAAAAAGAAGTGAATTAATGTAACTGAAGGAAGAAAATTGTACAGCAACAAGTTTTCAAGTGTCGTTAGCATATTTAGCAGAGGCAAAATTTTCCAAAAGCTCATCTGAACCTCTGGAACCACAAAAGACTTGTACCTCTTTCGATAACTATTATATAGACTAATTTCTATCCTTTTCTCAACCCGTCCAAGTATTAGGCATGCCAGATAGGGTTCCATGCTAGTTTATTGTCCTGTAATCCTTTACTGTCTTATCTGGGAGCAAACCCCATTGAACTCAGTGGGACTTACTTCTGAGTAGACATATATAGCATTGCACTGTCAGTGTATAAAGATAATGAAGCAAATTAGGGTCTATCTATACACTCTGGAAGCCCCAGTGTGGCTCCGAATCTGCGCTGCTGCAGTTATATGATGCAGCCACCAATTCGGAGACATCCACAGCAGAAAAGTTGGGGGCTTGCATGGTTATTCCGCTGCCTGCACTCTCTGGTGCTGCTTTGGGTACGTTCCTGGGTGAAGGCAACCTCCCATTGGTCACCAGAAGCCACGGGAGGGGGCAGGCCTGGCAAACCTAATGGCCACCGGAAAACCCGCACTGCCCCCCTCCTAGTGGGGATTATTCGACGCCACCCTGCACCAGTGATACTGCAGTGTTTGGTGGCAGAGTGGCACCAATGTGGCGCCGTGAAGTCAGCCCCCCCCCCAATTGCATAATTGAGTACATCACAAGTCTACCTTACTGGTAGAACTGCCCAGATCTTTGATACCTTTTAGGGTAAGGGGAAGAAGCTTTAGATAATAATAACTTGGGAACATTTCTGTAGCATTAATTAGGATACAGGGTGCTTTACAGTTCTTTGCTCAGCCTTGAAAAATATCCTGAAGGCACCCAACACAGTTCTAATGGCTTTTAAAACGTTACGGTTTTCATTCTCTGGCGGACTATAGATGGCAATGAGTACAATTGTACCTCTTTGGGGAGATCTTTCCACAATGTGTGGTAACTACTGACATGTCTTTCTTCATGAACGGTGAGACCACTGCTCCCTTTAGGAAAAAAATAAAGCAGGGTTTTATCTTTTGATCTTGTTGGAAAAGCACCCACAGGGATAACACCAAATAATGGTGCAAGCTTAAGGGTTAATGTGCTTTTAGAGTTTTTAAATCATTTAATAGGTACAATAGCAGATGCCACTCAGGATGTGTTTTCTCACACATGCCTGTCATTACTGGCTCCTAGCTGGGATATTCACAACGTTGTTACATGAATATGTTTTACAACATGTTTTGAAAAGGAGGGGGAAAGAACCTGATACAGATGGCATTTTCAGTGGAAGCCTTGTGCATATTGTAACCCTGTGGAACTTTGTGCAAGCAGCATTTATAACGCTGATCTTCTCTTCCACTATAGCCCGAACCGTGACATTTTGCCCTTTCATTAGAACACTGCCCAGGTATTAAAATAGGAGAAGAAATCAGTATGGGAGATTATGCAGGGGTGGGGTGGGGTTGTTTCTTAACCGTAAGTGTATATTAAATTGACAGATTAGATTACTGTTTCTGATGGCACTGTAAAAGGCCATATCTTTACGTAAAAATGTTCTTTTACAGCATACAGCTTACTTATTTAAAAAAATGTTAGTGAAAGAACATGCTATTTTTATAAATGCTGCTAGACATTCCTGCTGCTGTTGGATTTTTAATGTGATTGTCTAAGGAGTAAATGAAGACACTCCATGAGATCAAAGCAGCCTATTTTTCTTGATCTTGAACCCTGTGCACCAAGTTTTTCATTGTTCTGGGCTTTTCTAATGTATCAAAATATTTTTGCATTAAAAATAAATCTTGTCTTTCTTTTTCTTTTTAACAAAAAACAAACAAACCCAGAATTGATTAAACTTAAAAATAAACAGTTCAATCTAATAGACAAGTTCTTCTTAGGGCCTATCCAGTCAGTGATTTCTAGTTGGGGTGGTGTAGAGTCCAACCAGTAGTGCCACAAACGTTCTGGGGGAAAGCAAGTCCCCCCCCCCCCGTTATTCCAGATCTTCAAACATAGTTGCCCATTTTGCAATGAAACACTTTGGACGCTACTAAGAACTTGTTCTTTTCCCTCCAAAAACACACACTTGTTTCAAAGAATGAGCCTACCTTTATCCATACAACATCCATGTGAAGTATATAATTACATTGCCATCTAACAGCTGTGGAAGAAAAGGTAAGCAGACTTGCTCAAAGTCTCCAGTAAGTTTGTCACAGGAAGATTTTCATACTCCCCTATGTTAACAAAACAAAACACATGGCATTAATCAGTCAAGGGCAGTTGCCTGGTACCAGAGGGGGTCAAGAAGAGAGGACTCTTGGACAAGTCCCCTGACCTAGCTCCAGAATACCCTGTGTACTGCAGCTTTCCTTACAGTAAAGACCGGGGTTGGAAGGGGTGTTCCTGAAGTGGTGGGCAGGATTGGGTACAAATAAAGGTAATTTTAGTTATGAAAATGCCTAGCGCTGTTTGATGTTAACACTTCCTGTCACATGCTTCAGATAACAAGAGGGATTAGGAAACAGATTACTAATTAATCTGAACTCCTATTTGTTTCTCTCTCCCTTGTATACAATTGGCATAGTTTAAATGAAAACTAGATGTTGAATCATACTCTTAATTATATACTGGCTTATCAATGTCTTGCCAATACATGGGGCATTTGCGTTCCAACCCCTCTCCTTTCCTTCTCTCCATTGTCTCAGCAAGAGCAATTAGGAAGCCAGTAGCAAATTCACATTTCAAATGTATGTTTCAGCTTTTGATGATCCATTCATGGATAGCCTTTAAAAAGAAACAATCACTCGATTGTATCCAGTGTTAAGCCTACTTAGAGCTGACATATTGAAATGAATGGGACAAGATAGCAAAGTCTGAAAGGAAACTGTCATGCTAAAACTTATTTATAATGACAATATATAATGCATACCCACCAATATTTCATAAGGATATTTGTTTGTTTGGTGGTCTTGCCTAATATAAACAAGATGTCTGTGAAAGTTCTACCAGTACCTAGAAGGTAGTTTAAAATTCCTGAAATGTGCTACATTCCAATTTGCTCTAAAAATAATATGTGAACGAGATACCCTCTAGGCTGTAGCATAAGCAGTGTATTTCAGGGCAAAACACCACCGATCAAAATGTCACACGAAGCTCTTCACTTCCCCTCCCTTTCCTGACTTAATTCTGATGTTATTTGATAAGAAGGGAATGGACAACAGAAGCATTTTGCAAGCCACTAAATTAGTTATATTGATATTTTGTCTGTTTTTAAACCCAGCCTGGGCACTTTTTTTTAGATAAACAGAAGTGTGTTTTCAACTGCATTTTTCGAAAGAATGTACAACTTTTTTGGACTGCAGACATCTTGAGGCAGGGACCTGTTATTTGCTTACATTATCATTGTAAAGTGTTGTGTATGCTGATGGTACTATATACATAATAATTAGTTTCAACAGAGCCAGCAATATAATGTCAGGTGTTTAAACAGCCGAAGGGCAGTCTAAACCAGGGTGACAAAGTGGTCTTCATAAATTATTTGAGCAGAGGGGATGTAATTTCTGCAATACTATTTTCTGTGTATATTTTACAGGCCCTTTACTGTCGAGCTTACAGTAAAACAATAACAAAAACATGCATTATGATGCATGTACCAATGTGTGCATTGCGAAAAACGTACCAATTTCCATAGAGATTTAAAACAAACAAAAAACAACCACAAGCTCATGCAGGAACATGACAGAAGGAGCAAGAACAAGATTGATGACAGATCCATCCAATCTTACTACTAACCACTCTCACCCCCTTCTGTCCACCTTGAGCTATGCTCCTATGAAGGCTCCACAAGTGCATGAATTGAATCATGGCTTCTTCAAATCATGGAGGAGAGGGCACTGTGTACATTTCCCCCCATTTACCAAGAGACTTGTTCAATTCATTCTCATTTTGGTATATCCAACTTGCTAATCTGTTCACAAGTCAGCTGGATACATTCATCAAATTTTGCTGATCATGTTGGATTGTTGAGAAGTCAAACTGACCATTTAGGGAGTCACTCTAGCAAATTTCTTCCGGTTACTTTTCTTCCACCATATGTACATCATAGTTGCCACGGCACAATTGGCTCACTCCCATACTATACTTACATATGGGTGGTTTCTGGTGTTACAAACAAGTGTCGATAAAGGGAAAAAATATCTCCCCTGTCTTCTTTTCATGCAACTTGAAAGAAATGTGGGAAGGGAGAATTAATGTAGTCATCTCTCCCACAGTGAGCTGAGTTTGCTCTTTGCACATCTGGCGCTCATGCATCTCCCCTGCTGTGAGATGCTCAAGTTTCCACTTCCCATATTATATAGGATACATCAAGAGTGGGTCTAAAGTCACTCATGCTTCTTCTGTCATTACTTGATCATCAGATACTACACCAAGAACGCACAACAATATTACAATGCTGTTAATTCTTCTATTTAGAATGCTTGTGTTTTTTTCCATCTTTTCCTGTGGCTGTCTTTCATTAACATGTGGCATTTAAACATCTGTTTAGGTAATAATAAATGAATTTATCCTAAAGGATTTTACAGAAGTTCTGGGTACAGGAAGTCCAGAAGTTTTGCTCCGAAGAGATCTCACCATTAATTGCAACATCTAATGTAACCAAAGGCAAATGATTTTGAAACCACCCCCATATTTTATATAGTATTTCTGCTGTAGAACTGCTGTAGAATAGCATTGCTATTCAGAGACTATACCCCAAGCAATTGCAAATAGGAAATACCCAGACAAGAGAGTGCCAAAACAGAAATAGCTTCCCATTATATATTTGATCCTTGCAAATAGGTATTTTTGTGGAAAAACTAATAACTGGCAAGACAGATAAGTGTCAGTCTTATTTTAGTTAACAAAAGGAAGCCACAATGACACCTTCAAACAGAGCTACATGCATTGCAGGAATCTCATAAAATCCTTTCTCATGCAAGTAAAATTTACTCTGGTGTAATGGTTCTTAGACTAGCTAAATAGAAGGGAAGGTGTAGCAATTTTTAGGATTGTAAAGCTTTACCAAAACAATAACTTCATCTCTAGTGGGGAAAAATATCTAGGGATGGGGCATTTGAGTCATGGGCTGCCTCTACATGAGAGGTTTAAAGCTATTTCAAGTCTCATTAAAAATTTTACCTCTACATGAGCAGGGCGCAAATCAGGAGTTGAGGCACATTATCTATTCGATTATGCGCATTATTGAATGTGCGTTAAACCACGAGTTTTAATTTGCGGCGGCAGTTAATGTGCCTTACCGCCATGTAAACATGCGATTCTCCGCATGTCAACAAGTTTAAAGAGCGTTTCGGTCGACCTGTAATGCGCTTCACCGCCTCTCGTACAGAGGTATTAGGAGTAAATGCGCTTCCGCGAATATACGCATAACCAGGACAGCCAGGCGCCAAAGCGAATCCTTCTAGAGGGGGTCATGGATGCTCAATTCAGCCTTGTATAAATTGCTACAAGAAGAACTGAGGCAGGCACAGCCCACCTCGAACAAGCCCCTGATCTCTCTCTCCCAAAAACAAAGGCTCATGTTGTGGGAGGGAGTGGGTAGCAGGTAGAGCAGGGCTCTGGCAATGAATTGAGAAGCCCACTTGACCTCCCATCCAGGAGGAAATGACACTTTCAGAGAGTATTTTTTCTCAGGAGATGATGGTGCTTGAATACACAACAGTTCTCCATCATGTCCAAACTAAGAAAACTGGATTGTTCTAACTGTATGTTTAGTTAAAAACAACAAGAAGAACAACAACAACAGACTGTGATTAGTTCAAAAGCAAAAGTGGGAGCTTTTATGCCTTTTCACTTGTCAAGGAGGAGGAGGATAGGGGAGCATGTGAGGCCTAGGATCATGCAGGCTCATTCTCATAACAACAAACCACAATTTGTCATTAGGTCATTGTCCATTGTAACTGAGAATGGGCCAGCATTATTCATACGTTCAATACACTTTTTGTTTAAACAAAAAATACCTCTGTTGTTGACATCACTGGACTTCATCAAGTAAAATCATGTCAGTCAGCCCAGACTATCAGATGTATGCAGTGGCACTAGTTGTGATGGCATCAAAATATAATAAACAAAAACGTTCAACAAAGTACTTCTGAAAAAGACTTCCTTTTGGCAGTACTTTAGCAAGCTTATTTAACATTTTTCTTCATTACATTTTGATGCCACCATATCTAGTGTCAGTACATATGTCCAGCAACTTCACTAAGTTATGTATGAGAGCATAGTCTCATTTGTCACATGGAATCTGACTGGGTTGTAGACCCATGCGATCTAAGGAAAACAACAGAAATAGTTGTAGGAAAAAATTACAGGAAACAATTTAAGGAAATAGGATTATGTCTTGATCTGTTCCTTCCCAGGCACAGCCCAGTGCATGTAGGGGAAACCCTCATAGGCATTATGCTATGAGCTATCCAGTTCCTCCCCCCCCTCTTCCCCAAAGAGCTGGCCTGTTCCTTTTAACGCCCCTGGCACATAGAATAATCTCACAAGGAATATATGTATGTTGTATCTAGGAGCGTAGAAAAGAGTGGGCCATAGGAAAAGTTTACATGAGGGTCAGTGTACTGGCTGAAGGTAAGTGATGGGGGTGGACACTTTAAAATGCCTATGGTGAAGCCTTCTGTACACATATGGCTGGATTGTGCCGTGAGTTTTTACATAATCTGAGTACTTTTCACTGAGAAGTATTGCTACCTAAATGAAAATGATTCTTCTGGTGGGGTTGGACACCCGTTCTTATTGGCGCTTGCCTTTAAAAACTGTCATGGAGAAAAATGTTTTTTAGAGCACTTTGAAAACTTTGGGCTCCTTTGTAACACTATGCCTTCAACTGTGTATGCTGCAGTGCTGGCTGTTCAATAATGGAGGTTTAAAGGCCTCAACATTCCCTTGAAGCCACTGCATCCTAGTATAGGTTTTGTGAAGATTGCCTCTGGTTTATTGGCAGTGATGCTCAGGCACCTTACGCGCTGGTCAAAGGTTCCAAGGCTATGTTTCCTGACAATAAAAAAGGTTTGAGAGCAGAACATGGGTTCAAAATTAAACCTTGCTAGGCTGTTCATATAGTAAAGATCTCCCAGTGTTCTAATGTACAATATTTTGATATTGCAAAGTTGGCTCTGCTGCAGTCTGACAAATGTTATAAAAGTGCAGTGGAATATCTTTCACCGAGCCATATTGATTTAAAATAGCCCCTTAACTCCCCCAAAGTCTTGAACCTTTTACACTCTCCATGAAATCACTCTCAACAGCTGGCTAGTTTGAAGATAAACTCTTATACTAGTAGTAGAACTTTTCATTTTAAATGCATGATTGATTTCCAGCACGTCTGACCTTTTCCAAGAGTATCTTGTGTGCAATAAAATAGAATATTTCCATGAGTTCCTGTGATTTATTTATATTTTGCATCTTTGAGATGTTTAAAGGTAAGTCCAGAACCCATGATGGTGAGTCACAAAACAGGAGAAAAGACGAAACTGAAAAGAGAGGCCCACAATTTAGCTTTAATCAGAACTTGCTTGAAAGTGGCTAATCTAAACTTATTGCTACCCAATTTGGGCAATAATAATATTAATAATAATAATAGCCATACAGGATCCAGTTATAGCAACCAAGAACTACCAAAAATACATCATAAAAAATAACAAGTGTAGCAACAGATTTATGAAGGAAATATCAATTACGACTGTAAATCCCAGGAGCAAGGGTGGATGGGTGAGTGGGGTGGGTTAAAACAATCTAAGCATTTTCTATAAATTGAACAACGTAGAGGTTGAATAGGATGTGTATCATGCAGAGCAAATATTACCCCAAAATGTGTTCAGAGGCACTAAGTGAAGTTAAATGCCTTGCACTTCCCAACATGTAGCATTATCTCAGCACGACGGATGTTGAAATGTACTGGAGAATGGCTTTGAGTTTAGAATATTTTTAAAGCATTGTATTAATCATCATGTTGTTTTCAATGAGATACCTTTTTGTAACCTTGGCTATACACCACTGTTCAGCTATAAGGCTCCGTGTGTGTGTGTGCATTCTGTTTTGCTTATATAAAAATCTGCCAAACACCTTTTTTATTTTGGTATATGGTTTCGTCTTCCCTGTCTTCTATGAACAGTGGTTCTGGCTGGGAAAAGTCAATATCAGTACAGTTCAATCACCTTGTTGTATCACATTTCTGTGCAGGAGAAATGGCCCATCTGCAGGGGCATTGTTGGAGGTGATGACAATTGTACCAGCATTCCAAGGACATCATTTTGGGGGTCTCAGTACAACTTGTAACACTACCCTTCTGCCACAGACAGCTCATCCCATATATGCAATCTCATAAATCATGAATGAAAAGTTTCTGTTTTAATACTGAAATGATATTTTCTGCTCTTCTGAAATTACATAATGCCCCATACTGGGCCTTTTCTACCATGCTGCAAAGATGGCAGGTGTGTGTGTGTGTGTGTGTGTGCACATATGTCTGTGTAAACAGAATTTGCTCACATATGTTTTCAGTCTGTAAATCCCATCAGAGCACAGTCTTTGAGAATTTACACAACTACTCTCTGGAAATTGTTACAATGGGTGGCACCAGATTTAAGTGAACAGAGTGGAAATCCATCAGTCTCATGATACACTTGCCAACTGAGGATTACACTTCCGGCATGTCTTAATCATCAGTGGGCATTTGCTACAAAACACTAACATGGCTACCCCTCTGGAACCTGATTATTATGGTGCTTTATCCCTCCCACCTGCCCATACACAAGAAACACTGGGGTTAATAGTTCTTGAAAGAGCATGACACATAAGGAAGCACAAATCTCTGTGCTGCCCAAACTACAAGTCCTAGTTTAACTGCACAAGCCTACTCTCTCTGTTCTAGAGAAGGCCACAAACTCTCTGTTCATAATGTTGCTTCTTCTGCTCTTATGACTGCTTCTGATTGGCTGCAGCAAATCTCACAGGAACTTCAAAATAGGTATGTAGATACAGGGAAATACATTTCCATAACTACCCTCAAGCATGATCTTAGGCCATGTCTACATCAGGGAGTTATCCCGGGGTCATCCCTAGGTTGACCCTGTGCATCCATATGATGCACAGGGGATCCTGGGGATGACACTGGGATAATGGAAACTGGGGATATCCCAGTTTTTCCACGGTCCCAGGACCTGAAACGGGCATAGAGCTGCATGGGGTGGCTCCATGCCCATGGGGGAGGGGTGGGCACGGAATTTGGCAAGGGGGGTTCCTTACTGTTTTTGCTGTGCGACAGCTCCTCTCACTTAAAAAAATGGCGGCCACAATGTCCTTTTCTTCTCGGGACATCGTACTGTCATCTAGACACTGGGGGAGGATCACGGAAGAAGGTAAGTCCGTGATTCTCACCCCTCCCTCCCTCTACACCCTTAGGTGTAGAAAGGGCCTTAATTTTGTCCTCATGCTAATGGGGTGTAGCCTGGGTTGCTACAGCTTAGATTAGGCTGGGTCCCCCAAAATCTTTGATGCACATGTAAAGTTCCAAGCAGACATAAGCTTCTCCATTCACTGAACAGTCAGGAACTGCTCTACAAAAGCACTGGTGAAGCACATTTATGACATTGCAGTGGATGGGTAAAATATGCTCCAGTTTTCGGTGCAAAAGAAGCCTGTCACTCAGAAAATATATGTAATGGGAAGAAAATTCTCCCGAAATAAACCACTTGTCTTGGATTTATCCACAGGTTATTAAATGTTAGTGTGAGGCCGCTTCTCACGCTGATCCTCTTTCAGAAGCCATCTTTACATTAGCAGTTAAAAGTTCCTCTGCCCAGTCTGTGTCTTTCGTCTCTCTCCTATACAACAATAATACAAATTTTAATCTTCTATTTTTTCCCCTTAAACATTTATATTAATGATTATCCTTTACACTAAATCACATGTTTAAAAGTAAGATGATATTCACAACTCAGTGGCCAGGTCTAACTAAGGAGCTTCTTTAGTTGTACACAAGGGGTTGAGCCTGCCTACTGAGATGTTTTGGCTCTTTCCCTTTGAGAACCAGCCCCTCATGCTGCATCACAAACTGCTTTTTGAACTTCCCTCCATTCCAAAAGAGGTTTGCTATGCAGCATGGGGGACTTCAATTCTAGAAAACATCCAAAGCTCCCATGGAGATATGGAACTAATCACATTAGTTCTTTGGATATAGTTGCAGCCATTGTAGATTGTTCCATGGGCCCACATATCCTCCTGTATTGCTGATGTCTCCAGAACTTTTGAGCTGCTACTATAATTTGAATGTTAAAGAGAACACATTTGTGGGGGGACACATTTTGTTAAGCCTCCTCCCCCCTCCCCCCTTGACTATTTACGCCTTTCAAGTTATTTTCCTTTCTTTGACAGATGCCAGATGTCTTCCCTCCCCATCTCCCCACCCCCAAATATTAGTTTGCAGTTTGGGTTGAAGAATCTTTTATCACTGTTTTTTTCTAATCTTCAAAACATTGCCCTGCTTTTGATTCTCTTAAACATTTGCAGCATCTCCCCTTCTATTATCAAGCTGTTCTAATTGGTATGCAGCTTCCATCCTCGGAATTCATTAGGGAAGATAAGGTTGAACATAATTGTGGCCCTTGCAATGCCCTTAAAGGACTCCTTTCCCTCAGCTCACTACACTATCAGTAATCTGTACCCTTTGTTTATACTCAAACTCAAAAGTGTTTTCAGTCCACGTGGCACTTTGTTTGCGGCCGCGATAGCGATTCCGAGGTCGTTATCCTTCTACACTGGGGGCTGGGAGCAGGAACAGGCGCCTGTCCTTCACACACCTTCAAGCCCTTATCTATGATTAGATGTCCTCCTTCAGATGTCCTGGTGATTGCACTGAAATCTAATTATATTGTTTGGTGGCTCCCCCACTTTCCTTAGTTGTTGAAAGTTTCAGGGGGCAACCTTTGACTGGGTAAGTTTTCCTGTGAGGTAGGAGCACTGGAGGCTTGTGATGGTTTTGATACCCATTTTTTTGCAAATATACCTGCCAAGTGTGAGGGGTAAAGTGAGCACCACAGCAGACAGTGCATGCTTTAAATCATCAGTCCTCAGACCAGCTGCCACAACTGAGACATCTCTCTCTTTTATTGTCTATATTCTACTTCTGCCAAATAGTTTCTTTCCAACCCTTGCCCAAATGGGAGGATGTGCGAATAGTTTGAAGCCACCAGTGCTCAGTTAAGAAAGTATCTTCTTGCCAACAGTGCCTCTAGCGCAAAGGTGGGCAATTTGTGGTCCTCCGTATGTTTTGGCCTACAACTCCAATCAGTCCTCACCATTGACTATACTGGCTAGGGCCACAATTCGCCCACCCTTGGCCTAAAGGGACATCTTTAGCTGTTAGATATTCAAAAGCCTAGAGCAAAGATAATAACATTTCCATTACAACATGAACATTCTTTTCAGCGTTAGCTTACAAACCTTCCCTTCCTCCTAGGCCTGTTTCCTTCCGAGGCTGAATGTTCTACAGGATTAGCTGTAATAGCGATTACCTTGTCCTAGGTGGCCAGCTCCCTAAGGATCAGCAAGAAATTCCAAAGCTAGATTGCTGGTCTGCTAAGAATTTAGTTCGTGGATGGGGATTCTCTTTGGATACTGAGCCCAAAACCTAAGTTAGTTTTGATTTATTAGGGGTTAAGCATTTATATGATACTGTCATTAAAAAAATCTTTCCATCAGCTAAGCATATATACAACATTCCATTTATTTACAACAGATGAGTCTAATAAGAGGAAGAAGTAATATTTATTTTCCTTCTAGAGTGTTAGAGAACTGTGAAAAAGATCCACAAAGGAAGTGCAAATATTTACTACAATATTCTTTGCATTGTAAATCTTTCAAGAAATGGACTGCTTCAATGGTGTGAATAGAGCTAAAATACTAAGACATTGTTGTCAGAAAGAACAACATAAGTACCCTTTGTAGTTCTTTGCTGCCATCTTGTGTTTCTTCAGCTGATTGCATCTGCTGTTCCTTGACTTCTGAAAAAATAAAAGTTGATCATTCTTGTATTATTTCCTTATTTATTTCCTTATTTATTTATTTATTTATTTATTAGCTGAAACAAAGTGAAGCAAATGCAGATACCAAGGAAAAGCTCCCATTACGTCTACGGATCTTTGAAAAATTCCCTAACAGACCTCAAATGGTAAAAATCTCCAAACTCCCTTCGGATTTTACAGTTCCCAAAATAAGGTAGTAACCTTTTTCATCTTTCCTTATGTGCTGTGCCAATGTGAAGAACATTTTAAGTTAGCTTCAAGATTTTTTTTCAGTTTTTCTACTCCTGTGTACTCTTGGGTTTTTTTGTGAGATCCTTCCCTTGCTCCCCAAAACAAGCAAACAAACAAAACAAAAAAAGCTTCTGTAAAAGAGTAATTACTATTAAATTCTAGGACCATCCTTGCTGTGAGTCAATTCACATAAGGCAGTGTGTACATCTAGTTGTAAATGAAAGATGATCCATTCAGAGGATGAAGTGGTTTTGCGATAGTTCTAGCCCACGCCCAGCTCAGAATACAAACAACATTTTCTACATGACCACAAGGTTTTCATCAGGGGAAGGCAACATGCTTTCCACAAGCTCCAGTGCGCCACTTTTTGTGGCACCCACCAAGGTGACCTACTTATCCCACTTTTTTTTTTTTTTAAAGTAACAACATATTTTCTTGCCAGCAGCTCCTGTGAAATAGATTTCTGTTGGTGCTGAAAACTGGGTTCAAAGAAGTTGTTTAGTGTTGGGTCGCAGACCCTACCTCTAACTTGTCCTAAAGTCTTTGGGGCAAGATATTTATGCTTTGCCATGTTTCCCATGTTGTCCAGGACAGTTTCTCAGATTGCCAGATGTGCCCACAGCCTACCCCTGGTTTAGACTATGACTAGCACATGATAAATATGGATCTAGTTTTGAGGGTGGCTGGTTCTACTCAACCCATATCCTGGTATGTCATAGCGAAAGGTCTGTAGGGCTGTAGTAGAGCCTATGCTTTGCGTGCAAAAGGTCCCAGGTTCAATCCCTGGCAGGTGGGGCTGGAAATATTCCTGCCTAAAACCCTGGAGAGCCTTCTCTCTCTCCCCCCCATCTCTCTCTCCCCTCCTCCCTCTCTCTCTCTCTCTTCCCCCCCCCCTTTCTTTCTCTCCCCATCTCTCTTCCTTCCCTTTGGGAAGGATCGGACCGCTGTTGTCAATGGCCTGAACTGATCACTTGCAGAGGGCTTTTGAAATTAGGCTGAGGGCCACACACAGTCACACACACAGGGTTACCACTTATGAATTTCCAGAGAAAGAGAAATGCATTTCCAAAAAAAATGGACAAAAGAGGACACAGATTTGCTTAAAAGTTGCATATGCCAATTTAGAAAGTATCACTATATTTTAAATAGAAATTCAGTCAATCTCACCATGGTGCAGAAGACTGTGACTAGGTGACCTGTGCACCTGCCTGTTCAGTCTGCTGTCTGGGTGCTAACTGGTGAGAGGCAACAGTTCTTATAGTTCTTTAAACCACAATTGGACAAGATAGGCCTTGAAATAGAGAACACCTTCAAACAGAGGACTATCCTTTGTAAAAGACTTTTAAACAGGTGCTGGATTTTGCTTATTATTAGTTGTTCAAAATGGCGGCAGATATAGGTGTGTCTCTGTGTGTACTGTCTATTTATATGTTGGCCTTTTAAGTAGTTTTTATAATGTATTTTTAAGGTTTAAATCTTTTGTAAACCGCTCAGAGAGTTTCAGCTATTGGGCAGTATAGAAATGTAATGAATGAATGAATGAATGAATGATATAAGGCTACCCTATCCCACCCCTGTTTTAGACTGCGTACAAAAGTAATGTTATATTAATGATTATATCAAAATCTGCTCTATATAATATGCCTCGTATAGTTCTGAGTTTTCATTTTCACCGAGCAGTGAGAAATTATGACATGTCATGGACACAGACTATTAGGATTGTTTTAGTTACTAACAAAGAAAGTATAAACAAGGTGGGAGTGAATCAGCAGTTTTCCTGCAATGCCCCCCCTTCTCTCTTCATTTTGTAATTTCAAGGGAAAGCTTTATGAAGCAGTTTATTGATCGACAGCAACAAGATACAACTTGTTTACTGAGAAGGCTTCCATCAGCTTCTTCCTCCTCATGTGACCACTCGAAAAGGCTTGCCATTGAAGACAACAAATACATTGATCAGAAGGTATTCATCAACAGCAATATATAGCAATAGACAAGGTTTCCATGTGTACCATGTGATCGAAAGTCCTGCAAGCCAATGGGACCTTGATTGTTCAATGTAGCAGGCGGAGCACATGCAATTCATAACCTGTTTTTAACTAACAAGAAAAGCAGTGCTTGGAATTTGGGGGTGGGGGGCACCTGGCTAGACTGTGGTCCAGTTTTTTTTATTTATGCTATAAATAAATGGGGCCTCCATATAATTTTTTAAAATAAATATGTTTCTGTAAAAGCACCACAGTCTTTCTAAATATTAACAACTTGTAATGACATTACACCATAGTGGAAAGATGGGTAGCTTGTTGTGTTCACTTATTCAAAGCCATACAGGAATTCAATTCCCCATCAACACATTTTGCACACCAATAGTCATGCTTCATATATAAGTTTCATGAATTATACAATTTGTAAGAACAGGTAAAACACAAAGACAAAATTACATATCTGGCCAAATACTGGCACAGTGATTGCAGCCACATACCATGGAGCACATGGTTTGCATGCAGAAGGTCCCAGGTTCAATGCTCAGCATTTCCTGTTAAAGAGAGATAGTCCACCTGGAAGAGAGAGAGAGACCTTTGCCTGAGGCCTTGGAAAACTGCTGGCAGACTATTGAGCTGCATTGACTGACGTGGCATAAGATAGTTTCATAAGCTCAGAGGGTATTTCACCCATTTGGATGGAATATTACATTGCATTCTTTAGTCTGATTCTGACTTTCTGCAGTTATAATTACCATAGCAACATCCTATTTAAATGTACCAATTTCCTCCAAATTCCCTTCTCTCTAAGACAGATTTGAAATAATATATTTTTAAGAAATGAATTGTCGGTGTGCACAGTAGAACAGAATGAAGCAGGAGCTATGGGGAATGTTAATTAAACACACAACATGGCAGCCAACCATCAAAGGTGATTCTGCTGACCGCTGCAGCTTCCTTTGTGCATGCTCTCTCTAAATTTCATGCAATGCGAATCGGAGAAGCTAGAACATTGCATAGTATCTAAAATGATGAATTATACTTCATCATTTATCAAAGTCAGATTTCTGACTGTGGGCTGGTTCAGATATATCTGTAACTATCGCTTGTCAGTAGCAAACAATCATGCTGGTGCAGGCTGGCTGATTGTTCCTATTTGCCTTTGCCTGCCAGCTAGAGCAGCTAAACAAATCTAAAACCTCCCATCTGTGGTTTGTTTAACAGTTGGTCCCAGTTGGGTTCCCTGGCTTATTACTCACCTCATAAACCAGAATAATAAGCCAAGGTTTGTCCCTGGCTTATGATTCTGGCCAGGATAGGAGAGAAGGAAGCCTGGGATCTAAACAAATTATGGTCAGGTGTTTCTGATTGGTTAGGGTGACCATATGAAAAAGAGGACAGGGCTCCTGTATCTTTAACAGTTGTAGAGAAAAGGGAATTTCAGCAGGTGTCATTGGCCTGCATGCAGCACCTGGTGAAATTCCCTCTTCATCACAGAAATCAGTTTCTCAGGCCAGAGGAAATGTTCTGCTAATCACATATAGTGTAGCTATGAGTGATAGTTTCCCTTACTCTTGTGTAAGCATGTATGGCCCTGATTCAGATAGAATTATAGGAGTGGGGATTAAACCCATTCCTCCCTCCAAATTATACTCCCCCCCTCTTGGGAGGGGGATTAAAAAAGAAATAACTCTTCATTGGAGTCAGTGGATGCTTTCTTTTCATTCCCTTTATTAACCCCCACCCTTCCACATAAATGGGATGAAATTTCAGGGGGGAAATGGGAGGAAGAGGTTTGTCCTCTCTTCTGGAATGCCACGATCCTGATCCAAATTGAGGCTACGCATTAGTGCACAAGAGTAAAGGGAAATTATTATACATAGCTATATTATACATGGTTAGCAAAAAGTTTAGTTTGTCGCTCAGTATCCTTGGTAGTAACTGCAGTGTGGAATCCAGGGAGCACAAGACCCCTAACAAAAGACTTGGCTATATATTTATAAGAAACCTGGGTGTGACATTAACACATGGGATAACCTCAATGAGGGATGGTTTCCTTGCACACAGATACAGATTTACAGAGAGTTCTGTGCCATTTCTATAACATTACATGTCCTGTTTCTAACTCTCCATGACGTTAACTTTCATATTTGGGGGAGATGAAATGTTTGTGTATGTGTGTGCATGCAGTGTTCACTTTAAGATTAGAAGTGAATGTAGGACTGGGAGAGTATTACAGGAGATAGTGGCCCCATACAGATGTCACACTAGGCCATGTTGGTTAAAAGTTTTGAGTTTACCATGACGTCTTAGCATGTTGGGTGTAGGGCATTTTTCCTAACCATGGTGGCTACATAACCACAATTTAACCACCCTCATCAACTTTGTGCTGCAAAAGGGTTAGTGGCTCTAACCATGGCTTAGTGTGTCGTCTCTCTGGTCCCCATGGTTAACCAAGTGCTGCCACAAAGCTTAGTGGCAAAAGCGGCTGAAAGTGGTGCTACCCTTCCTGCCACCAAACAAGATCTTCATGATGCAGTCCAAGAAGCATGGAGGCTCTCTTGTGCTTTCCTACCACCCTCTCTGTCCTTTTTCTTAGAAAAAATCTATTAAGGATGAAAAAGACAGAATAGCTGCAATAATAATAATAATAATAATAACAACAACAACACACCTAACATACAGACAAGGACCACATACAGACATAAAAAATGAATATCAAATGTGGCATATTCCAAGGTGACACATTCAGCGTCCTATGGCTCTGCCTGTGTCTCCATCCACTATCCAACACCCTTAACAATGCCACATATGGCATAGACATAAAACACCAAAACCAAGCAAAGCACAAAATCAATCACCTCCTGTACATGGATGATATCAAAATCTGTGCTTCAACTTTAACACAGATAAAAGGCCTCCTGTGAATCACTGAAGAACTGACGACAGACATGAAAATGGAATCTGGGATAGGAAAATGCAAGATGCTACACATAAAAAGAGGAAAATGGAAAGAAGAAGAAACATCAGAAACACTAAATAATGAAATATTAGATAACATGGAACAAAATGAAACATACAAATACTTAGGATTCCAACAAAACACAAAAATCAGTCACTCCACAGTAAAAACACAACTAAGAATGCTTAACACCAGTTAATACTTAACATCAGTAAGATTAAACCAGATTGATAAAAAATATTCTAAGTTATGCTGGAGAGGTTGCCAGGAAACGGGCTCCTATATTCATATGTGGTGGACTTGTGAATATGTACAAAAATTCTGGCAAAGTGTATTTAAGGAGACAAATGAAAAAACTGGTTTAAATCTAGAGGTATCCCCCAGTGTAGCATTATTATCAATTTATAACAAAGGTCAGGGGACGCAAAATGTTAAAGATTTAATTACAAATTTAATGACAGCAGCAAGATTAATGATAGCTAGGAAATGGAAAATACAAGGCAATTACCAAATGACAGAATGGTATAAAGAAGTATGGGATATCACGATTAATGATAAGTTAACTAGTAGTATTAAGGTTAAAAGGGGTTTATTGAAAAGAAGTGATTTTAAAGATGTTTGGGGAATATTTGTACATTTTGTGTTTAAAAAAAAGGCAAAGGGTGTACACCTTTACAGGACTCATTACAGTTTTGGAAGGATGTATAATTAAGTATTGGATGGACCCATGGGGGGGTGCACTTATTAGTTAAGTTGTATTTTATTGTTTGTATGTATGTAAAATTAATAAAAACTAATTAACAACAACAACAAAAAAAACCCTCGCCTATCACAAATCCTAAAATCTAAACTCAACTCGAAAAACATCTTCAAAGCCATCAACACCTACGCAATACCCATCCTCACATACTCATTCGGAATCATCCACTGGTCACACACTGAACTCGAAGAAATAAACAGACTCAATCACACCAAACTCACAAAACACCGTATGCTCCATCCCAACTCATGCATTGAAAGAATAACTATCAGCAGGAACGAAGGAGGAAGAGGTCTGCTGGACATTAACAGAATTCATGCTAAACAGATAAAATCACTCAAAGAATTCTTCCACACCAAAAACACCCCCATTCATAAAGCCATAGTAAAAGCAGATAAAAACTACACCCCACTCAACCTAGCAGTACAAAATGAAGATCAAACACGACCACTCACACACGCAGAGAAAAAAGAAAAATGGGCACAAAACACACTCCATGGGAAGCACTATAATGTAATACAGAACCCACAAATAAACAAACAACAATCGTACTAATGGCTCAAGAAGGGTGAGCTATTTCCAGAAACTGAAGGATTCCTAATAGCTATACAGGATCAAGTTATAGCAACCAAGAACTACCAAAAACGCATCATAAAAGGTAACAGTGTAAACAGACCTATGCAGGAAATGCCATCAATTCCAAGAAACAATAGACCATATAACATGAGGATGTAAAATTCTGGCAGGAACGGACTATACGGACAGGCACAATACAGCTGCAAAAATAATTCACCAACAACTGGCTATCAAATTCAACCTTATCAAACAACCTACACAATACTATACATATTCAACCAAAACAATCTTGGAAAATGCAGATCATAACATATACCGGGACAGACAATTAATATGGACAAAACAATACACTGCAACCGACCAGACATAACGGTCATAGACAAAAAATAAAAACACACATACTTCATTGACATAGCAATACCGACTGACAAAAATGTTGAAAAGGAAGTAGAAAAGAGAGACAAATATACACCACTGGCCATGGAAGTCAAAGAACTATGGCAACAGGAAAAGGTCACAATTATTCCATTAGTCACTTCAGTCACCAGCATCACATAAAGAAACTATACAGAAAACCTCCAGAAACTGGGCCTACCAGAATACATCCACACCAACATTCAGAAAGCAATCGCAATTAAAACATGCTCAGTCGTCAGGAAATTCCTGAATCAGTAAAAGACAGCATGACTTGGCAAAGCCCGTCATGTCCATCTAGAAAAACCACCACGAGTGAGAAAAAGATTAATAATAATAATAATAATAATAATATCACAACAAAATCAACAATATAAACCAATAAAAGTACCAACACAGCATAATAAACTGTTGATACTTTCTCACCTTTCTAGAGAGGACTGACATTGCCTTGGTTATCCATGCACTATTGACATCCAGACTGAACTACTTTAATATGTGGTATGTGGTAGGGATGTGTATTGTATCATTCCAATGTCCGATAACAATACGATAATGGCGTTATCGGACATCCAACTAACGATAGACGATACGATAGAAATCCCTTCAAAATTATTGGATCCGAAACTTTTTTGGTCCGATAATATCGGATTTTATCGGATTATCGGACTGCCATTTAAGTTACAGACTTCAAACTTGGTCACAGTGCTTATGGGGTATGCCTAAGTATGTGTATTACATTTCAGAACAATCCCTCCACCTCTGTATTTTATATGAATTTTTAAAACATCATTTAACTTCTGACAGTTCAGAATGACAGCTCACCACGTGCATTCAGAGAGCTGTCAAAAAAGTTGCACGATGTTTAAAAAATTCATATAAAATACAGGGGTGGGGGATTGTTCAGAAATTTGGCACATTTGTGTAGCAATATAATAATAACAATAATAACAATTCATTTCTTACCCGCCTCTCCGTCTGGATACCCATCATGTATTAAACATGTGTGCCAAATTTCAGTTCAAGGCCCGGTCAACCAGCTGTCAGAAGGAGCATGATCTTTAAAAAATTAATATAAAATCGAGGGTTTGAGTAATTGCTTTGAATTTTTTTCACACATGACTAGCCAGAACCCATCTTCAATGTCCCACAAGTTTCAAGTTTTTATCTTTAAAAATGAAGAAGTTACAGTGGGGGGGGGACCCCCTATAACTTTTTAATTTGAAAAGATAGAGACATGAAACTTTTTGGACATTACAGATTGGATCTTGCTAGTCCTGGCTCCCCATGTTTCATGTCATTATCATTAAAAATAAAAAAGTTATGCACGCGCTTTCCCCCAATGCAAGCCTATGGGGGGGGGGGGGAAACAGACAACAAGTATTTTTTTGACGGCACGGCGGCCCGGTCAACCAGCTGTCAAAAAAGTTGCACGATGTTTAAAAAATTCATATAAAATACAGGGTTGGAGGAATTGATATGAAATTTGGCACACATGTCTAGCACATGTTGCTACACATATATGCCAAATTTCAGAACAATCCCCCACCCCTGTATTTTATATGAATTTTTTAAACATCGTGCAGCTTTTCTGACAGCTCTCTGAATGCACGTGGCGAGCTGTCATTCTGAGCTGTCAGAAGTTAACGATGTTTTAAAAATTCATATAAAATACAGAGGTGGAGGGATTGTTTTGAAATTTAATGTGCATACTTAGGCATACCTCATAAGCACTGTGACCAAGTTTCAAGTCTGTAACTTTTAAAATACAGTACTTTTAGGCATTTCTGTCTCAAAAATCAACTTTATAGGGCAAAATAGGGATCCGAATTAAATATCGGATATCTGATAATTATCGGATATCCGATACAATTCGATACAATAAACCTCCAATATAATCGGATCTGAAATTTTTTAATAGGGATTTCCGATAATGATACGATACGATAATTTCAGGCGTGCACATCCCTAGTATGCCTTTGAAGACAGTATGGAAATGTCCACTGCAGAATGTAGCCACTGGAATGTTGGTGAGAGTAAGGTGTTAGATCATGTAATGCTAATACTATGCCATCTGCACTGGTCAATTAAATTGGAGCCCAATTTAAAGTGCTGTTTTTAATGTTTAAAGTCTTAAATGGTTTGGAGGCAAGTTACTTGGAGGACTGCCTTCACCCAGAACCTTATGTATAACAGCAACAGACCCTGAGGGCAGTTAGGTGGGCAAGTACATGAGAGGGCCTTTTCCGCAGTTGCACCCTATCTCTGGAATATGTTGCCATTTAAGGATCTTTTAATTTTGAACGATGTTCCATAATACGTGTTCTAATGCATCTTGATGTTTTGCCCATGTATAATACTCCACATGGGCAAATTATAAATTACCCATTTGGTTGCAATTCTGTTGTAGGTTTTTAGTACTGTCTAGGCTAGAGGTTTTACTGCTGGTTTGTTGTTTTTATGATTTTTGCTGCTTTATTACTGTATTGGTTTTTATTATATGGGATTTTATTGCTTAAAGCCACCTTGGGAAGGCTTCTGTCTTGAAAGATGCCCTAGAAATATTTTAAATAAATAAAAACAGGTCTAAGAAGTAAAAAATACATTGCAGGGACTAAAATAATAAAATGCAAAAGTAACGTATTTTAAAATGGTTTTAAACACTTTAAAATATTTTAAAAGCCTTGGAGAACAAGAAAGTCTTAGCTAGTGCCAAAAAAAATAGCAGTGTGGGTTGTTGTCAAATGTGGTGGCTTGCCATTCATAGAACAGATGTGCTTTTGTCGTTCCTTTCTACTGAAACCATCTGCCTTCCTATAAGCGATTTTATAATTCTCACAGCTTCGGCAGATTTTCTGTCATAATCAGATTTTTTTTTTTTAGAGAAGCTATATTTTGTGGCCATGGAATTAGATATAGTGCATGACAAACAAAAATGGAAAGGATCTAACATCACAAAATACATATAACCTTACAACTATGGATCTAAAGTTGAATGAAACTTCCTTATGTGATTATTGGGAAATGCATGTGCCTAGGTGCATTATGTAGAAATTTGCTATATTTTCAGAACATGCATATAAACATGGTGGAGTCTTTCTTTGAAAATAAGTCTCCAATTTTAATACTGTTAAGTCATCCAAAACAAACTAGGTAATCTATGGGTAATCACAGTAGGCTCATGCTCCAGAACTATAAGGGCAGGCCTACATGGGAAGTGAACATTTCAAAGAAATAAAGATACCTGGTTCACCATAGCAGGACTTCTCTGTTCACATTTGTTTTTTAGAATGTAACATCACAGTGTTAGTAGATTAGTACTCTGGCCCACGAGAGGATGTACAACCAGGTAAAGCTGCTTTTCCTTTTCTTTCACAGCTCCGCAAATCTGTTTTCAGCATTAGGGCAAGAAATCTTCTGGAAAAGGAGACTGCAATCAATAAAATTCTTAGGTAATAACTCTGAGTGGGTGCTTCATTTTAATTTGATTAACAAGTAGGTTTCTGCTGCTGCATAATGAATCATTTTGCCTGGTCCAGTCCATTCTCTCTCACTCTGCGTATAACAACTAAAAGCTTGATGTTTTCTAAAAGCTTTAAAGCACTTCAAAAGCTTCTAGTGATGGATACACACCCCACACACTATGTCTAATTTGAAATGGGTCAATTTACATTGGATGAATTTAATGGATGTTTGCTGGACACACAAATTAATCTATATTAAAAATGGGTCAATTTCATATTAGCAAGACCTCTTCAGTCCCATTGCATTACCAGCCATGTCACTGGAAGTGTGATGAGGCTTCCCAGTCACTATCACTCTGAACATGACTCCTCTCTGTCACTCGCCTTCCCCAACATAAGGCATAGGGTTATTGGGGAGGGCATGCTGGAATCATAAGCTTGGTCATTGCCAGGCATGTGCAGGCCAGGCATGCTGGGAAGCTGGAAAACTACATTTCCGGTGTTCCCTAAAAGACTTGGGAACTGCTGCCCATGCTTGCGTGGCAGCATTCATACCTTAACCTTTATGTTTTAGGAAGGGGTGGGTGTGGAAGGCCCATAGAAGGGTCAGCAAGGCAATCCGCTTTATGGGTTGATAGGGAGAATTTGACCCAACACCTTCACTCCAGTGCCCGTCTTAGAAAACTAGGTGATTAGAACCCTTCATTCAAATTATAACCTCACTTTTTCTGAGATATAAACTACAGTGGACTTCCTTCTCTAGACTCTGCTTGACTAGCATATCATGTGCACAAATTCTGTTTTTAGTTCGTATAACCAGCTAAATGCATTAGAAGCACATATCTGAAACAGTGTTTGGGAAAACACATTATTGCCTTGCCAGAATTATAAATTCAGTTTTGGCAATCTGTTGGAATTTTAAACAGCTTCTTTTAAAATTATTCCTTGAAATGGAATGACCTTTTCTACTTGTCAGAATATTGACAGGGAAGGCATAATGTAGCTTTGAAAATATCTAGCATATTGACTTACAAACAGTTTCATTATTCAAATATCTAGAGACTTTATCCAGGTAATCCAGTGCATTGTTAAATGTATCGCAATTCCATCCTATGCATGTCTACTTGAAATTAAGTCTCATTGGTTTAAATACTTCCAGGTAAGTGGGTATAGGACTACAACCTTAAGCTCTGTTTCATCACAATTCTCCTAACACTAGGTATGTATTAAATAACTTTCTACTTACAAAGTTATTTAGGGAGGAAAAAACTCAAGTAGAAGTATTTGCTGATAGAAAATAATTCTTAGAAAATTAAAGGCACATTCCTATGCATATTTAGACAGGAAAAAAGTCCTATAACTCTCAGCATTCCCCAGCCAGCATGCTTAGGTTTGCACCCTAAATATATGAGCAAAAGCTATCTTCAAAATATTTCATGTCTCCATGCACAAATTGAAATTGAAGAAAAAGAACTGATTTGTTTCCATAACATCCAACTTGTGCGAATGTGCAAACTTTAAACTTGCTAAAGTTCTCTGAATTCCATCTCAAAGCGCATTTCAATTCTAGTCTGTATCAGATTGCGAGCTTTGCTTTTTTTTTCTTTTTGCATGAAAATCCATGCGTATTTCCATGCATATTTTTTTCCCAAAATATGCATCAATTAGTCACAATTTTTGAAATGTATTCATACTGTTGTTGAAAGCATCGTTGTGGGGTCCACAACGCAGTGCAAGGTTGGAAATGTACAGAAGTTGACTGCAAATTGTGTCTGAGTCAGTGTTTGGTCTGGAAGGTCAAACTAGGTAAAATCCTGATCAAAAATGAGCTGAAATGAAGTTCTCATAAATCCCTACATCCAAGCCACCAATTTAAAAGATTAGGAAATGTGATTTACATGGGAGGTGATAAAGATCAGAATCCATAGAGAACATCTTCCCTCCCTATCCAACCATTACTTAAATTGGGATGCTGGTGTTCCCTCTCTCTCATTATCCTGACTGGAGCAAGAGAAACTTGTAGGCTGAAGTTGCAGGCTTGAGAGGAGAGGAGTGGATGGATGGCTATACACTGGCCTCTTGTTCTGAGTGCATACGTGGCCATGAAGAGCGCCGCGAGGCTAAGGATTGCGTCCTACATTTTTTTAAAGAATCTTGAGTTGTCTGTCTGTGCATTATATTTTCTTATTACTTACCATAACGCTACTCGTTTTCCTAGGGCGTGCACTCGTCAGCGCATGTTGAGTGGATCTTTCGAGGGGCAGCCTGCAAAAGAAAGATCAATTCTTAGTGTCCAGCATCACATACGCCAAGAACGCAGGTAAATACAGATATAACAAAAGCCTATAAGAAAATCTTGCTGGGTGGATCAAACATTTGTAGATGGCGTATCAAACATCTATAAGTTAGAACTAACTTGCATGAAAAACCCGTCTGTTCATTTTTATGGCAACAACAATGAAATGCACTGTGATGTACAAAGCGGAGAAAGGCTTTTATATTTCAAATGTAATTTATTTCCATGACATCCAAGACATCAGTTTAAAAGATAAAGAAAAAGTAGTTTATATAGTAGGTTAGGCTGGGCTGAAGACTATATAAGCTTTCGATGTAAACTAAGAAAAACTGATTATCAGGCTCTCTGTATTGCCACACTGAAATAGTCTTCATATAATGATCAACGCTTGATTTCAGTATCTATCACCCAAATTAATGTGATTGTTGCAGGTCACTAAGGCATGGCTCCAACAGTCAACGAATCAGCAGAGGAAAATCTCTTGAAACCTTAACTCAAGATGTAAGTCTACATAGATATTATGGTCTGAGTAATATCTGAATGAAATTAAGAATTGATGGGTTTTAAAATGTTATGATATCAAAGACAAATAGTAAATGTTGTAATAATCATTATAAAATTGGTTTCTGTTTCAGTACTTTCATTTGTGAACTGATACTTTTAAATGGAATCTCCAGTCAAGTACAAAAGGAGCATTAGTAGTAAATTTGGGGGGGGGGGGGGGGGTATGGAGACATACAGATGTGATCAGTTTAAATGAAAACAGTAAGATAGGGAGTGATAATAACTCAGATACAAGAAAGCAAAACCTCTCTTACAGTGCAGTCCTAGCTCCACTGAGTTCAAGGGGACTTACTCCCAGTAAAATGTGCAGAGGATTTCAAACTTGGTGAGATGTCCCCCATCTCCTGTCACATCTCCTGTTTTCTACTACAAGGAACAATGTGACAATATAAATACACAACTCTAGGCTTTATTAGTCCTTGTTTCAACACAGGCTCATTCAAGTTAGTAGTTGCAGGAGCAGACTTCCTTCTTAGGGTCCAAGTAAGTAGCTGCAGAATAAGGTGGAATGCCCACCGGAGTAATACTCGGAAATCAATGCAGAACCAGGATACATGCTTTTTTGGTGGTGATATGGTTAAATATCAGTAGAATTAGAAGGAATGCCCCAAAGTTGGGTAAGTAGCTGCAGGACCAGGATGGATTTACTGCAACCCAGGTAAATAGCTGTAAGGTTAGAATAAAGATGTAAGGAGTAGTTAGCAATAAAAGTTTCAGTTTTTTCCATGTTTATACCGCATAATAATTTTCCACTTAATTAAAACAAGTGATATTAATGAGTTGTAAAATCTAGCCAATGTTAAACACTTTAAAAGATCCACTGATATCACTAGTACAAATGTAACCATAACCCTAATATTCCAGCTGAAATCAGTGGGATATAAATGTGTTTAATTTTGGCTGGATCATATATATATATATATATATATATATATATAATGGTGGAGTAACCATGGCAATAACTAGATGTAATTATTAATCAAGTTATGCATTTTCTCAAAACCTGAATAAAATCCTTTTCTCATATTACTTGTTTTAAAAAAAGTTCCATGTAATTACATACATTGTCTTGCTTTGATCTTATACTGAAAAACATAAGCGATTTTCTAAAATGCTTGTCCTCTTTTGCAGCATTCTAACACAGTGAGGTATAGAAATGCACAGAGAGAAGACAGTGAGATAAAAATGATACAAGAGAAGAAAGAACAAGCAGAAATGAAAAGGTATTTAGAATTTACATTTTTATAAATTTAAATTCGAAACACGAATCAGGCTTTCAATAAAGCTCTGCATGTGTGAAATCTATACACCGCAGGCTTGGGGTGCCATCACATGCAGAACTTTATTGAAAGCCTAATATATGTTTTGGGTTAGTACATGGATGCTCCAGCTATAAATTATCTGTTATGAGATAGGAGGGGATGTTATAACTCCTTTCCTCCTTTGATATATCCAGAAACTGACCGAAACAAATAAAACAGATAAGCTATGCAAGAGTGACTTTCTGGTCTGAACTGGACAATTAACAAATACTTTAGTGTTTGGGGGCTATAGTTTTGATAAAACACTTTATCCCACCCTTGAGGCTGAAATACCTCTGGGACAGGTGGATGTGTATTAGTGTAGCCCTACTAGATGATTATTAGAAACAAATATGGTCACTATGTTTGTGGGCTGTCTATTTTCCATTTTGGTATAATTTTATATAGTTTGTTATATAATTAATTTTTTACAATTACTTTTTTTACTTTGTAGTATTGATTACTTATTTTATCAAATTTTATTAAAGTTTATTTAAGGCAGTTCCATCCTAATTTTGCACTTTACAACCTCTCTTAAACCCATTTTGCTTTATGTGTTTACTTTGGTTTGAGATAAGACCTTTATTAATCGTTGTTGTTTTTAATTTTTGTGAATTGCCCAGAGAGCTTTGTCTATTGGGCAGTATAGAAATGAAATAAATGAATAAAGTATTGATTAAAGTTGCATAAAATGTATATGGGCAAAAACAAAATTTCTAAAGCAAGAAGCATACTTCCTTTTTAGATCAGGGGTAGGCAACTTTCCAGACTCCAAAGAACAATTTCCTCCAAACCAGTGGTTTGCTGTTTAATTTCAAGAAAGCTAAGTTTGACCTTTTTAAGCCACTATCATTGTGCTGCTACAGCTGCTACCACAACAAAAGCAAAATCAGTGGTGGCACAAGCCACACTTACGGCCAGAGCACCACACGTAGCCCACTCCCATTTTAGATGATGCACACAGGTATCATAGGCAGCATCACCGAAGAGGCTTTCCTTTTATATGTGATAAAGGAGGAATGACTGTTTTAAAGCAGTGCTTGCCATATGCAAATTTTACAATCATTTTATTTATTTATTTATTTATTTTCACTATTAATAGAACATCTTTCGGGGTTAACCCTCCAAAGACACAACATAGTAAAAGATAAATTTCCATTATAAGAAATTATAGCCTATAAAACCAAAATCTAAAAATAAATTGGACAGCTTCCATGAAAGCTCAGGCCATAATAAATGTGTTAATCTTTAAGGTGCCGCAAGACACCTCGTTATTTAATCTATGTAAAAATATTATAACAATATTATGACAACAGCAATTCAACAATATCAGCAGAATAAAACTGTATAAATGTAAAAAACAAAACCAAGAATAAATAAAGGAGAGAAAAAAATAAAAAACAGCAGCAGCAGCTAAATACAGCTGCATATATTCAATGTACCATCAGGGGAAGAAATTGCCCTGCTGTCTTTTCCCATTGTGCAAGCAGTTGCGTAGTTACTGGTGGACCACTTTGTAAACCTAAGACATGTGAATGGTTGTGCAATGGGTTGCATAAGTGGGACTTTATTTCAATTCCCCCCCTTGTGCATACCTGGGAACTTGGTTTCTGCTAGCACAACATCATTTGGTTACCAAGAGCATTAAAATGTAAAGTAATAGTGGTTTGAGCCACGTACACAAAAGTATTTGAAGACAGTTTGAAAGTATTCAATGTAGAGTCCCTAGCCATCTGCCTAGGGAGGGACTTTCATACTCATGAGACCACCACTGAAAATATTATTAATAACTTTTTTTAAAAAAAAATCTACTGCTAAATTAATTAGGGGTTAGCTAAGTAAGTTAATCCAACTGATTAATTTACTTAGGGTAGTGTGAAGGACTACTCCAGTTGCATCTTTTTTTGTTTTTGAGAATGGATTCACCAATGCAAAACACAAGTATACCATGTCTGTTACAGAGAGAGCTCACATACATAAATTGTAGCTTTCCCTCCCCGAAACATTGGCAGATTCTGAATAGGAAAGGGATTCCACTTGCATGTTCATAAGTGACTCTGTACATGTGCATTTCTTATTCAAGAATACTCTTTGAATATAAAAATGTTTTCTCTGAAATGGCCCTAAACATTTATTTGTGTTTTGCCTTTCTCTTGAGGAGCTTGGAGACTGGGGCAGGTGGGCTTTATACTCTCAACAATCCTGTGAAGCATTCTACTACTTATCACTAGAAGGGTTGTGTCTGAGGGGGGTAATCAACAACAGTCCAACCCCAATAGTTTTCATAGTTCCTTTATTCCAAGGCAGTGTAACTTACATTTGAACCTGTTCAGATGAGACGCTAAGCCATGGTGGTCAAGCATTTTGAGCTAAACATTGTGGCTTAGCGCATCATGTGAACCATGACTTAGCGTGTTGCATGAACCATTCCTAATCATGGTGGCTACACAACCATAGTTGAAACATGCTTACTAACCATTTGCTGCAAAAGGGTTAGCAGCCTAACCATGGCTTAGCTTGTTGTCTGGACAAGCCAGCTATGTATCTGTGATCAAGGAAGTGTCCAAGATTTAACCACTTAGCTTCAAATGTCTTCACATAATGTGAGGTAGGAGTTTAAAGGGAAGCTCAGGAACATCACTAGACAAAGTTGCCTCTGAAAACACTGAGACTTCAGAGTTCTCCTGAAGGAATGAAAACTTGCTCTGAAGTTGGATGCAGAACTCACACTCTGGTTTTTTCAGGCAAGTCTGCCTTCCGCAACTCCCTGCTAGAAGATTTTGTCTCCACTTCCTAGCTTATTTCCCCCCTGAACCTAGGTCATCTAGCTCATACATATCTATGCCAATAGATGTGGAAAGCTTGTTAAGACTGACAGAGATGGTGACTTGCCAAAAGCCATCCAGCAATCATCATAGCAGAGCAGAGGGTTTCTAAGGTCTACACTCAACTCTCTCTCTTCCACCCCAGTGGTTCTATTACTGCAATCTAAAAACAAACTGAAGATGTATATCTTTGACTGACATTTTTTCTGTGATTGACTATCTTACAAGTCCTTATATCATTTTTAAAAGAAAAGTCCAAGAAGAGGAATTGCGAGAGAATCATCCCTATTTTGACAAGCCTCTTTTCATAGTTGGCCGCGAACACAGATTCAGAAATTTCTGCCGAGTGGTTGTGCGAGCTCGCTTTAATGCGTAAGTATCTGAATTCTTTGTAGTAGTGTGCTTGTTGTTTTGGCCCAGTATATACCTTCTCAGCCTCATATATCAAGTAATATGGTCGATCTGGTCATTACCTTATCCTCACCCCAGCTTCCTCCTGGGGGCGATGTATTTTACCCCATGCTGTAACACCTAAAATGGTCTCCACTCAGTGTAGTGGCGACACCAGTGTTGTGATGATTATGATAGCAAGCACTACTTTCCCATTGTGCTAATGATTGTTGCCACTAGCACAGTGGAAGGATAGGATTCTGCCCTAGGTGTGGATAAAATCATTATGTGAAAAGATTGGTGGTGTGAAGACAATTTAAGCATCTCTTGGAATTGGTGTATGGGCTCTGTAATTGAACATAAGACCATAAGTACTGCCGTGATGAATCAGAATAAGGTCCATCTGGTCCAGCATTCTGTTTCCATCAGAGGCTAGCCAACTGAATTTTCATGAGCAGGGCATTGTTTGTCCCTAGCACCTGATATTCAGAGACATACTGCTTCTGAACATAGAGGTTCCATTTAGATATATTATATCTTATAGCCATGGATGGACCTAACCACCATGAGTTGGATCCAGTCTTAGTAATATTTACAGTATGAGCCATTGAAATCAATGAAAATCCATTAGCTAATTTACTGTAAGTCCATGTAAATTAAACAAATTTCACTAACCCTTTTGCAAAGCCATCTGAGGAAGTGGACATCACCACATCTTGGGGTAGTCAATCCCATATGCATATTGATTAATTTTATTTATTACATATTGTATGAAGAAATAATCCCTTTTGTCAGCAAGGACCTGCTACCACTCAGCATCATTGGGTGATCCCAAATTCTAAGTGTTATGAAAGATGGATTCTGCTTTAGTCATAATTTTATAAAACAACTACCATATCTGTCACTCTCTTAGTCATCTTGGTTCGAAATAAAATCCCACTCTAAACTTCATTGATTTCTATTTGATTTCTCTGATTGGTTTAGGAATTTTTAGTGAATTTCTCTTAGTTCTGGCAAGCCATAAATCAGTCTTCCCCAACCTGGTGACCTTTGGCTGTGTTGGTCCGCAACTGCCATGGCTGGGAATGATGGGTGTTGCAGTCAAACACATCTGGAGGACACCAGGTTGGGAATGACTCCATAAATAAAAGAGCTTAGGTAGTAATTTGATTCAAAATGACCATAGTTGTGTTTTCAGTTTTAAAAAATGCATATCTAGGAATCTCTTATCTAATGTAGGTGTATTATCATAACATTGCATAATAGAGCTTGAAGTATAGGATTCCAAAGATGTCTTTCCTCTGTTACAGCTCTAAAACAGACCCTGTTACTGGAGCAGTGAAAAATACCAAGTATCATCAACTTTAGTAAGTGTAGCGGGGATGTTACGTTTATTTATTTATGAGCATGATTTCTTAAATTTACATTTCTCTAGAAAATGTTGATTTGCTAATATGTCACTGGAATAATGTCTTTATGTATATGTCAATGAAATAATTTTGTTATGCATTTCTAAAATGTTAAAACTGTGGAAGATTTTCTACTGCTGCCATTCTAATCCGTGATGTATGTTGGATAGGTATTTGTCGTCATTATTGGTGTCTCTAACTGGGTTTGTTTTGTTTTATTTTGCAGTGACTTGCTAGGATTGGTTACTTATCTGGACTGGGTAATGATCATTGTTACCATATGCTCCTGCATTTCAATGATGTTTGAATCTCCCTTTCGACGAGTGATGCATGCACCAACCCTTCAGGTAGATCTATGGAAGTAACTGTTTGTGCAAAAAAAAACCCACTTTTTTTGTTTCTCAGGTATAGTGCTAAATACTCATTGGTCTCTCCTTTCTTTTCAGATTGCTGAATACGTTTTTGTAATATTCATGAGCATTGAACTTAATTTGAAGATTATGGCTGATGGCTTGTTTTTTACTCCAACGGCAGTAATAAGAGACTTTGGGGGTGTCATGGATATATTTATATACCTTGTAAGCTTTCTTTCTTTATTATTTCCCTGCCCCCCAATGTGCTTAATCTCCTATGCCTCACACGGTTAATTTTTCAAAAAAAGATCAGGCTCAATATGAACTAATAAAAATCAGACCCCACGCTAGGAATTAAAAATAATATTCATACCATAGTTCCAGCTTTCATGTAAACATCAAATTACTTTCAGTAGTATATTCATCATACATAGGTATCCAAAGGCCTATTTACATGCAAATGTTTGACAAAAGCATATGCAAAAATATCATTAAGTTGCACTGTTGCTGTTAATATGTTTCTTACTAGCTCTCTGGCATGCTCTAATGGAGTGAAATGAGGGGTGCTTTACCTATGAGAGCACCCCACCCTAATTTTGCCCATTAGAGCAAAGAGTCAGGAAAAACAGCAGATCTCTATTTTTATAAACTGGAGATGTACAGCTGTGCATCTGCACAGTAAAGGATAGAAGCTCCCTCCACAAATGCGCAGTTTCGGATATAAACTGGGATGAATTAATGCAGAATCAGTTAATTAACACAACCCTGCTCTCTGCCCAACTTCCGGCAACCAATCAGTGGTTGCCAGCCATCCCCGGCTCGACACCAGAGCAAGGTCACATGGCGGAAGGGCCACGGTGACCTCATTTTGAAGAAAAAAGTCAGGGTACGTCCCCGACTTTTTTACCTCACAGCTTTGACAAAAAGCCCCACAGTAGCTACATTGTATAACTGACCCAGCACCACTGCGCAGCCACTGCAGGGCTTAGAAGCTGTATAGACAGCCCCCAGGTTTAGAACCGAATCAAAGAATAGACACAAATTGTGGGTCTGAGTCTTCAGGGGAGTGTAACCCCATCCAGCACCAGTTGACTCCCCATTCCATAGAACATTTTCTAAAAGAGAAAGTTTTAAAAATTCCTAGCAAGGTAACCCCACAAGATTTCTAAGTGAAAACATTATGAGCTAGATTAAATCTTGTAGATATTAGACTGTGTCACAGATATAATAAATATAATTTGTCATAATCAATTTGTATTCAAGCCTTGTGTGTCTATATGCAGAAAATGAGGTCATTTCTCAGAAATCCTTTTTCTTCTGTTCTTTCTTTGAACTACAATAACAAAAATCTTCATTGAACCTTCCGTTTCTTTGACATTCCAACAGCTTAGAGAAAACAGATGACAAAAGTTCATGCGGTAAAATTCAGCATAGTATGTATTTTACATTTTGCACTTTTATTTGCCAGTAGGGAGTGTTCCAGCATTCATTTTTAAATTGAATAATTAAAATAATCAAAGGATACATACTCCAGTTCCTAAACCCCCTTTGCTTTGAGCTATGTCCTATTGAAATCAATGGATTTCCAATGGGTTGGTAATTAAAGTCTTATTGAAATCAATGAGATCACTTCCTATATGACTTCAAACCCTTTCACATTCCCAAGTAATATTTTAATAAGGAAGCCACTTGTGAAAAAATGCTTTGTTGCTAACAATGAAAACATTTTGAAACATCACACTATATTCCCGATTGTTCTTTCTCCTTTTTCAAAAGGTAAGCTTGATATTTCTCTGCTGGATGCCGCACAATGTTCCTGCTAAATCGGGAGCTCAGCTCTTAATGGTGCTACGGTGTCTCCGACCCCTTCGAATCTTTAAACTGGTGCCTCAGATGCGAAAGGTTGTCCGAGAGCTATTCAGTGGTTTTAAGGAAATCTTTCTAGTAAGTATAATTTATGTTATTTCTGTTCCAGGACAGTTTTTAAAAGAAAATTGATTCAAGATGTATTGTATTCAACAGTATCTGTTGAATAGTGTTAAGGTTAACGCATCCTAAAGAGTATGGGTTAAAATCCCATTTGTTCTTACATCTAGTAATCCTCCCATCCTATCTAGTTAGAATTTCTCACAGTATCCAGAGAAGAGGGGAAGTCAAAAAATAATTGGACACAATGTTGCTTACACCACATTATTTATTTATTTGCGGCAGACAGTCTATACAACTTCTTTTAAGAGTTCTGGATACAAGTTGGGGAGAATCCATCCAATGTTAAAGTACCCATCGTACCATCCATATAGATATGAATATGCCCTGCTTGTGGGCTTCTCTGGTTGGCCACTGTGAGAAACAGGATGTTGGACTAGTGGGCCTTTGAACTGATCCAGCAGAACACTTCTTATTGGGTTGTGTGTTTGACTGTAACTGTGTGCATAAAATACAGGGCATGTGGCTGGAGGCCTGGATGGAATGGAGAGTGTGTTCAAATGAGGTGAGGGATGGCACGTCTCTGAGTGCACATTAATAGGATGAAGGGATGGGAGAATGCATAAACGAGTGGGAAAGAACAAGCACTTGGCTGCCATCCTCCTCAGAAAACACTGGTTGTGCAAACTATTCTGCCTCCCTGCAATCTTATAATGGGAAGTCACTTACATACTGCATATTATTTTAGAAGACATATTCTTATTGTCGACATCAATATGGTTGAAAAAGCCACTCTCTCTCTCTCTCTCCCCCTCCCTCCTATGCACATATGAATACAGTGCCGTATTGTTGCTTTGTGCAGGTGGGGCAGTGCCAATCTTGATTGGGCCCCATGTGCTTAAAGTAAGAAACAGTGTAAATTGAGTGTGTATATGTGTTTGTGTGTAAAAGAGAGATCCCACCCCACATGATTGACACAAAGAATCTCAACGTTACTTGTCTAATTTCTCTTCATTGTTGCTGAAACAGAACAATGTGGGTCGAAGGGAGTATTTCTCTGTTGCTGTCTGGATCTCCCCTGACCCAATCCTGTGCTTTGTAGGCATGATCTCAAAGCTAATTTGCCTCAGTTTTCCTTTTCTGTACTCAGATTGCTGCTGTGGATGATTTTTACTCCTTGGGTCTGTCTATTGCAACCCGTTGGCTGTGTCTACCATTAGTTGTCCCGTCCTCCGCCCCACCAGTCCCATTAGACACCAGTAACCACTGTATGAATAACAGAGGAGACCAAGGCAAGGCTCAACCAGCACCAAATCCCATGTGTCCTTTTTGAATGAACTAGTGGCTTAAGAGGAGGCATCCACAGAAGAGCAGTCAATAAACATACGTCTGTTTTGAAAAAAAATATGAGCACTTGTAACTTACTCTTACAGGTTTCCATTCTGTTACTGACATTAATGCTTGTCTTTGCAAGCTTTGGAGTTCAGTTATTTGCTGGGAAACTGGCTAAGTGCAACGATCCACATATTATTGCAAGGGTAAGAAGAAATTTTGCTTTCATCAACCTGCTTGTACACGTTGCTTAATTTGCACATGGGTAAAAATGCCATTGTCTACTGAGGCATCATTCCAGAGCCAAGGGGAAAAAGAGACATTTGAGGCTTGATGGAGGAAGACAGAAAATGCATAGAAAGTGCAAATATATATGAAGCTGCTTTATACTAAGGCAAACCGTTCCTTTCTTCCTCCTTTCCTTTATGTACTAGCATATGGATTTGTTTGAAATATTTATAGGCCACTTCTCATGTCAAATCCAGTCAAGGTGACTTCCAACGTATAATTTCATAAAATCAATACAAGTTTAAAAGCATAAACCATCATAAAATATAGTTTAATAAAAAAAAAAACTCAGGAAACACCAATGATACTAATTACAAACAGCATTCAGTCCAGCAGGATTAGTAAAATCAGATCAAATAAATATAAAGTACAGTAGTACCATATATACAGCAACCCAACAAGATTCTCATTCAAGAGAAGGGAGTTATAAACAAATAGTTCTTTCACGCCCACTTGAATTCTTGCAATGAGGGGGCGTTACATATTTCAACTGGACTAGAGTTCCAAAAAGGCCCGTCTGTCATGCTCCTCAGCCTGATAGTTCTCATAGGCAGGAACACAAGCAGGGTCTCTGAGGCTGGTCTCAAAAGGGTGGCCAGGCTGCCATGGGTGACAGAGGTCTAAGCCAGTATTATCGGGCAGCGGTTCTCTAGCATCTCATGGGTAGGCTGACCATATGAAAAGGAGGACAGGGCACATGTAACTTTAACAGTTGTAGAGAAAAGGGAATTTCAGCCAGTGTCATTTGTAAGCAATTAGTTCCTGGTGAAATTCCCTCTTCATCACCACAGTTAAAGTTGCAGGGGCCATGCCTTCCTTTGTATATGGTCACTCTAGTATAGTGCCTGCACCTTTAACTGTTGTGATGAAGAGGGAATTTCACCAGGCACTAATTGCATACAAACAACACTGGATGAAATTCCCTTTTCTCTACAACTGTTAAAGTTACATGAGCCCCGTCCTCCTTTTCATATGGTCAGCCTACTCATGGGGTCTTTCCAGGGCCTGGTACCTGAGATCCTTAAAGTGAAGACACCAGGAATTAAACTTGGGATCTTTTTGACATAGAGTGTACATGCACAACTGCTAAGCTATTTGGATCAAGCAAATATTTCATTAATAAATAACATGATTATATATCTCATGAGACATCATGGTTGGGTTCACACAACACGCTAACCCACCCAGTGTGAATTGGGTTATCCTGTTGCCTGAACGCAGCGCTTTTTCAGCAGGATGGGTTATCATGTTGTCTGAACACAGCACATTTTCTGTGGGATTGCCTGTTAACCACCCTGAACAACACAACAACAAGCCATGGGTTCTCAAGAGAAATAAACCACACTGCATGGTTAACAACCTGTCCTGCTGAAAAAGCGCTGCATTCAGAGAACACGCTAACCCACCGTGGGTTAGCATGTTATGGAAACCCAACTGATCTGTGTTACTGGAAAAACATGCATTTCAATTGTGAAACATAGCTGTATCTTCAGTCCTGTGGTCCTGATTTACAGACCATCATGCACAGCAATAGTGTATGTATGTATGTGCATGTATGTGGTTACAAAACAAATTGTTGATTCTGACAACTTGATCAGCAAAGCTGTTGGTGAGTGATGAGAGAAAGCGGGAGGCTGGAATCATTCCCTGCACCTCACTAAGCACATAATTGGTGCTGCTGGTCTGATGTTGCTGACTATGTACATGTGTGGTGATGTAAGAACACATCATCACACATGATGCAACTGAGATGGCTGACTGTGCGAGGGGAAGGTTCCTCATCATAAGTAATACCCTTTTTCATCCATGGTTCATCTTTCATACATGGATGATTGTTAATTAAAGGTTGATTCCTTAAATTAAATTAAGCACAATACTTACATGTCATTTATAATAAAGTTTTGTAGTGTTTGTCACATAGAATATTATTTCACAATAATTGTTTTGTGTTAACAATAGGAAGACTGTTATGGCATATTCCGAATAAATGTAAGTGTTTCGAAAAATCTGAATTTAAAACTAAGACCTGGTGAAAAAAAGCCTGGATTCTGGGTGCCTCGAGTCTGGTGAGTAACATATTTTCACTTGTGCCTTTTATTAAGAAGATTCAGTTACTAAACTAGGATATGCACTGGAGACTGTAAACTAGGCTACTGAATAGTTAACTTGTGCAGACCAGAAGACAGTGATAACTATATAGCTTTAAGTTTTGTGCATTACTTGCAGAATGAAAATGGCTGACAGGAGTAATTGTAATACAGGTAATCCTGCAGAATTTGTGCCCATCAAATCACATGAGGCCCACCAGCCAGGTCTTCTGCTCTGCTAAGAACCTGATAAACACTCTGCTCTCCCTGTCCAGTATTGTATAACATACAGGAAACACATATATACAATCTATGGAATGATTGATATACAAAGGATATGTGCATTACAGTGGATTACTTAAAATGACATCTTTACATTTTTTATGTACATTTAACATCTTTATATTTTTATCCCACCCTTCTGCCAAGACAATTTGTGCAGCTTATTTGGCTTCTCTCCAATGCACTCCAATTTTATCCTCACAACGAAACCCTTTGAGGTAGGCTAGGCTGAGGGAGAGAGAGTGACTGGTCCATGATCACCCACTGAGCTACATGGCTGAGAGGCAAGTTTTAGCTTGATCTGCCCTAAACTCATCAATCTCTCATCACTAGGCTACATTGGGATATCAAGATGAGCATGAGTCCTAAATAAGGTGCTTCTTTAAAATGGTAGCTACCATTAGAAACAGATTGGAGTGTGCCCCAGACAGATATTTTTTCAGGTTTCAAGAGATATTGGGTTGGATCCATATTTCATCATGCTTAGAATAAACCCTCTGAAAACAATGGGGCAGGGTAGTCATGAATATCTAAACTCCCAGGAATTTCAGTGGCTGCTCTAAGCATGACTAAATCTGGGACTAGCCCATTGGTTACTCTCACCCAACATTTGCTGGGTGAGCTTAAGCAGAATGGACTTGAGCCTGCTTTGTCAGATGGTAGCCCAGAGAAAGCAGCAATATAGCTGCGTACCACTGTCCATATGAAAGTTTGTCTAGAGATTGTTGAACAAACTATGACACCGGATTGGGCAACTTCTGAAATTCAGCCTGGTGGTAAAGCAACTTTGCAGCGAGGTGGTAAGAACCACTTCCCATCAAATGACATCATCATGTATGAGCTGTTTGTTTGCCCAGCTTCCCTGATACTTCCACCACCACCCCTTTGGGGAGGAGAAGGATCATAGAAGGCAGGGCAAATAGGACATACATCTGCCCATCCCTTTGCCTAGCTCACACATGATAATTCGTTTGCTAGCATTGGTGCAAGAACCTGAGGATAGGCCCAATATAATTTTCTATTCATTTCTAACACACCATTGTAAAGGGACATCCAGTACTTCTATGTGAAAAAATCTCTTTAATTCTATTCTATGTAGTTTGGAAATTAAGTTATATTCTTGTAATTTCAGCTAAGCTGTCAAATAATTTAAATGTGGAAAACTATAATATTTGAGTAGGGAAATGCGCCATGACATTCTAAGGAAATACAGCACTGTGATTTTAGCAGTTGGTAAGGCTGTGGTGTCTGCAGGATTATTTTATCCTCAGTTTGCTTTACACAAAAGCCAAAAGCCAATTTCATATGAATAAATGACGTAGGATACAAGCTTATGCATATTGAGACAGAAAAAAGTCCTACAGCTCTTAGCATTCCCAGCCAGGCATGGTGGCTGGGGAATGTTGGGAGATATAGGACTTTTTTCTGATTAAACATGCACCCTTAAGCATACGTCAGTAACGATCAACTTTGAAACATGAATCACTAACCGTACAATCCTATGTCTACCTACTCAAATATGTCTATAGGATTGCACCCTAAAATCCTTTAATCAGCAGCACTAACAATGGGTTGGATCCCTTAATCATACTTAGAGTAGACACATTGAAATGAATGAGACATAAGTAAGTCATGACTAACATAACTGTCATTGATTCCGATGGATCTTTTGTAAGTATGACTAAGTCTGGAACCATTGCAACATTAGGAGACCATTTTTGCTAGTGTGAGAAAATATATTTTTACTACGTGGGTAAGTGAAGAGATTGGGGCTTTGGCACAGAGAATGGTTGATAGAAAGTGTGATGAAGCATTTGAAAACCCCCTCACTGATTCCGACTGCACTCCATAGAGGCCCAAAAGCTGCCCAGCTGCATTAAGCAATTAATACATATATTATTGTAGTATGTTTTGAAAATCTGGTGCCCTTCAGTTTTATCTTGTGGCCTCTCTGCAACCCAGATTGCATCATGGACTACATATCGATGCACTTCGGAGCATGCTATGAGCTATAAAATACGAGACTGGAAGTCCACATCATTAAATCTTCTGTGATCTTTACATTACAATCCTATATATGTCTCCTCAGAAGTAAGCCCCATTGGGTCTTACTCCCAGGTAAATCTGTACAGGATTGAAGCCTTGTTCTACTTTTCTAGATGTTCAGGAATCAAATGGCACTCTTATCTGTGACTATCTTCTCTCTTCATTAGAACAAGAATATAAGAGAGGAAGAATCAAAGATATGAAAAATATTGCTAGCACTTTTTGATTGTCTCCATGCTTGAGAGAGAGAGAGATAGTTTGGTTCTCAACTATTCACTGATGTTACACAGAAACCTGCCAATGCTTTCAGGACATATAAGGACCTTGACAGCATTAATTTTACTCCTCATTCCTATGCTGGCTAATATACTCCCCATTCCTATTACAGGGCCAATCCTCGGAACTTTAACTTTGATAATGTTGGAAATGCAATGTTGGCATTATTTGAAGTCCTGTCATTAAAGGGATGGGTGGAAGTCAGAGATGTTATCATTCATCGTGTGGGGCCAGTGAGTATTTATCTTATTCAACATTTGTTAGATTTTCAGCTCCTTTAATTTTTAAAGACGAATAACCATTTTTAAAAATTCTTTATGCAGATCCATGGCATCTATATTCACGTTTTTGTATTCCTGGGCTGCATGATTGGGTTGACCCTTTTTGTCGGAGTTGTCATTGCTAATTTCAATGAAAATAAGGTAACAGTTCAGGCTTTCCAAATTTCATTCAATTATTTTATACTGTGTTGCATCTCCTAAGCGTTGTCATGTAGCATCAGAAAATGTTGTGGTTGTGAGAATGATTGCAAGGAACCAGCTTAGGCTGGTCTACCGGCTGCATCCCTTCCAGATAAGATTTGACTGTCCACTCTGAAGTCTGTTCACAAAAATGATTCTAACTGGAGTCAACCACAGGGTGTATATAACACTGTTACTGCATCAAATGCATTGGCTCCCTATTTACTCCCAGGGCCAATTCAAAGTTGTAGAGTTAATGTTTCTAACCCTAAATGGGATTGTGTTATCTTATGGTCCATCTTCTCCCATATGACCCTGTTCAGTCTCTTACATCATCATCTGACAACCTGCTCTGCTTCCTCCTACCTCCTGAGGTTAGGCAGGTGTGTACACAGGAATGATCTTTTCAGCTGTTTCATCTAAGCTCTGGGATTCCCTCCCAAGAAGTCTGTTTGTATTCTAATACATTATCAGTTTTCCAGCTCCCATGGAAGCCTTTATGTGTAGAGGGCTATATATGTAAGCTTTTCTTTCCCAAATGTCCATATTCAATGCATGGATGCCAGGAGGTGCTCAGCCTAAAACCAGGCACAGCAATGCAACTTCACTGCTCCTTTTCACACATGAAGATTTTTTTTTAAAAAAATATTAATTTAAAAACAGAGTGGTGTAGGAAGTTTTTATTCAAGCTAGTTTTGGCAGCCAGAGATAGGATAGAAACCTTAGTAAAGAGCCACTTACCTCAAGCTCTTAGATATGAAATATGCTATGCCTGTTCAATTTTTTTAAATCAGTTTTTTATAAATTCTTGCTCATTTAGGGAACAGCTTTGCTGACTGTTGATCAGAGGCGATGGGAAGATCTAAAGAGCAGACTGAAGATAGCACAACCTCTTCACCTTCCACCTCGCCCAGGTACCAAGGCCATTTCACCTTGATTCACCTTGACCACTAAGGTCCAGAATTCTGCAGAATCTAGGAATAAAAGTTCATGAAGCCACTAAGAGGTGGTGCATGTTAAAGTGAAAATGGGTTCCAGCTATAAATTGTTGCACAAGAGCATTACTATCAATCCAAAATGATGGGTTGATTTGAAACAACATGTTCAGAAACAATGTTTACAGTTTAAAATTATCACAGGATATTACCCAAGTCTACTTGAAAACTAAACAAGATTTAGATAAATAGAGAAGGAAACAAAAGGATTATATTCTTTATTAAACTGTGTGCATTTAACTTTTCCCCCCAGATAACGATGGATTTCGAGCTAAGATGTATGACATAACTCAGCACCCATTTTTCAAGAGAACCATCGCTGTGCTTGTTTTGGCCCAGTCTGTGTTGTTATCTGTTAAGGTATTTCAGTGTGATTGTGAACATCTTGCGAATTACATAGACGGGAAAAATGTGATGCAGCTTTTTGTAGAGACCATCATGTCCATAGAACCATTAGTAATTAGTGTAACACTTTAAACAGGGGGGGGATCAGAAATCTTTTATGAAGCTGAAGCTTTACAAAGCCCTGTTTCTTCTTTTATATAAGTGGGACGACCAAGACCCAGTGACTGGTCCTTTGGCTGCAATGTCTGTTGTCTTCACCTTCATTTTTGTTCTTGAGGTAAGGTTAATGCTTAATTATTTCTCCCCCCCCCCCCAAAACCCCAGATTATCCATTTCATAGATTTATAAATGTCACTATTGGTAGATGCTAACCACTTAGATCTCCTGTGATATTACAATGAATCCAGGAGAAAGAGATGCATACTTAAAGGAGTGAAGGCCTTTTCCGGCCTGGAATCAAGGATTATAACTATAGATGAGAGAGAGGCTGCCAGAAGGCAGCTTGCCTAATAGGAGGGCATTTTTTGAGTTCATAGCAAAGGCAAAATTTAAATAGGGAAACTTCTGGTTTGCAGCTCTCCCTTTTAGGATTAAACTAAACTAGACACAACATGAAAACACCATGCTTGGAGCCCCAACATCTTTTTTTCTGGAAATCAATCCATGGGGATTGTTTGTGTTAGGGCCGCAACGCAGAGGAAGATGGTTAAGCCCTTTGTCTCCATATTTCTTCTCCAATCTAAATCACACACATGCAAAGCTGCTATTAACCACAGAGAGAGAGAAAGAGAGGGGGGGCTAAACTCTTATCTCTTAGGCCCCCTCCACAAGGATTCGCTTTTGCGCCTGGTTAAGTGATTATGCGCTTCATCCCTGAAGCGCATTTACCCCTAATACCTCTGCACGAGAGGCAGGCAGGGAGAGGGGAGGGGGGAGGCAACACCCCCGGAGGCAGGAGCCGATCTTGGCCGGGGAGCAGCGGAGGGGGCAGCGAGAGTCCTCCGCTGGCCTTTCTCTCTGCAAAGGCAAGAAACCGGGGGTGGGGGGGCGCTCAGGGGAGCCGGGAGGAGTTGTCACTGCTGGACGGGGAGCGTCTCCTTCCCGGCGGCGGCGGCGGGGAGAGGGGGGGCGGCGGCAGGGCAACCCCTTCTTCGGCCACGCGAAGCTCTCCCGCACGCGCTGGCTGCAGCCTCAGCGCTCCGCTCCATTGTCTGCCTGCATGCCTGGCTGCTTCGCCCTCCCCCGCCGGAGGGATGGAAGTCTGTCGAGGGACGTGGGCGGGCGGAAGGCAAAAGACGGAGCCAGAGGAGCCGGCTAGGGAAGCCAGGAGCCGAGCGGGGGAGCGAGCAGCAGCAGCAGCAGCACATCCCGCCGCAAAATAAAACTCGCTATTTAACACGCATTCGATAATGCACACAATCGGAGGGATAGCGCGCCTCTACGCCCGATTTGCGCTCCCTCCTTGTAGAGGTAAATTTTTTAAAGCGCCTTGAAAGAGCTTTAAACCTTTCTTGTAGAAGCAGCCTTAGCTTATAGCAGTTTCAGGTAAGAAGATTTGGATTGGGGACAAGGCACGGGGGCAAAATACATCAGTTGTTCCAACTGGGTTCTGGTTCTGCCAGCTCCAAGTCATCAATCATTTGGTTGCCAAGATGAAACATGCCACTTGTGCAAAAGGATTACAGTTTATTGGTAGAAAATGGATGCAGAATATGTACATGCACAGAAAGTTCACACCTCCTTCCAGCTAATCAAGCTTTCATAGCTGGGTGTCTGTTGGGGTGGGGGCACGATAGATGGAAGCTGTCCCTTTGAACTACAGCCAGTTCTCTAGGCTGGTTGCAATTCCTCCTGAAGCGAGACCAAAGCGTGAAGCCTGTGAATTGGATCTTATAGGCTCTTCTGCTGGATGCCTGTCTACTTCCTTTTCAGGAGCTAACAGGCTTCATCCCTCCTCCATCTCAGATGTAGCAGGGTTTTTTCCTCTCACAGGCTCCCAAAGCATCTAATCTTGGGAAACTATTTGCCTTTCTAATGCCTGGTTAGGAGCGAAAACCTCCCAGCTCATCTTGAGATAAGACTCTATGAGAAAAGGGTGACATAACTATGAGAGGCCCATCCAGGGAATGAGACCTACTCTTGTCAGCTAAAGCCTGCTAAAATTCTGCTCACTGTGTTAAGCTACACAAGTCTCTTAGCAGCACTTTGAAACTCTGTGAAGTCCATATTTCTGCTCACTAGCAAACTCGCTACAATGGAGATCTCATGTCACATCCACTATGCCACACCAGATGCAATATTAATGGGTGGGGAATTTCCAGGATGTAAATAATTAATGTGGTGGTAAGCAGCAAAGGGGAAAATTCTGTCAATGTCTTTGGCATTCTCTATTATTAAATGAAAGTGGCATGCATTAGGAATATACCGCTTGCGTTTTATCCAAAGCATGTTGTTGATATAGGCTTTCACCCTTAAAGGCAGCCTCGAGTTTTTTTTAGAAAGATGGATGAAGCAAAACATCAAAATAGATGGAATTTCTCTCCTGGGTTAACAATTGCGACCCAAAAGGCAACCATGAGCACTGAAATGGCAAATTTTATATAATTCCCTCTTACATCAACTTTGGTGTTGGGTAGCAACCTAACTTTACTTTTTAATGTGATCAGATTCATATTTATTTTCCAATAATCCCCAGTTTGAATACTAATGAAGTGTCTCTGTGTATGTGTAGAATATTACCTTTGTGTAATGATGAATGGTGCCTCAAAGAGAAGTTACAATATGTACGTTTATTTCCTCTAGGTTACCATGAAAATTATTGCTATGTCACCTGCTGGATTTTGGCAGAGCAGAAGAAATCGCTATGATCTCTTGGTGACATCTTTAGGTGTCATATGGGTTATACTCCACTTTGCTATAACTGTACGTCCAAGCAAACTGCATTTTCAACTTTTATGTATGTCTTCAGAGCAGGCCAAATGGGAGCTCTGTCCTTCTTCTCCTATAAGTAGCCAGGAACCAGGTAGCTCTGGGCAGCTGGTGGAAGCTGGGGCCCTTTTTGCAAGGCTGCAAAAAAGGAGAAATTATGATCTTCAACTATGCTACATTCAAGCATGTTTTTGGCATCACAGAAAAGTCAGTCAATAGTACTTGCAACTGTCAGGTAGACCTTCAGGCACTGCGCACTGTAAGCACAGTCAACATGGTTGAACCTAAGAACATAAGAAGAGCCATGCTGGATCAGACCAAGGGTCCATCTAGTCCAGCATTCTGTACACACAGTGGCCAACCAACTGCCTATGGGAAACCCACAAGTCAGACACAAGTGCACAGCACCCTCCCACCCATGTTTCCCCAGCAGCTGGTGTACATAGGCATGCTGCCTCTGATACTGGAGGTAGCATACAATATAGCCATCAGGACTAGTAGCTCATGCACTTAAAGAACTCTTTACAGGGCTCAGTGCACAAAGGTCTGACAGCAGGCTGCATGGATATATTTGGGGGATGGCTTACATGTACACCCACATCCCCCTACACACTTTTGTCCTACATATGAGCAGGCGAACCTAGGGCTTAGGCCACTGGGTTTGAGGTATTCAGTAAAGCGGAAAACTGACCTCAGCTATGTGCGAGTTGCTACATGGTCACGTGAATCAGGCCCCAGTATGTCCCTCAGACTAGGTAGGTCCATGCTGTTTCTGCAAGTTCATAACTACCCATCCAGTTGAACTGAGTTTTAGGGGGAAATGCACAGTGCTTGCAGTTGTGAACATGTCTCAGGCTAGAACATCCCTGCACATTGTGGCATGATACCCACTTGAAAATACAACAGCATCATTTCTTTGGGATGCCCTCCGCACCCCTATTTTGTGTGTGTGTGTGTTTATGTGGCAACAAACTGCAAAAAAAGAAGTGAAAATTGCCAAAATCATATTAGGAGCCGCATGACAAACTTTTTGCCGCTGAAAATATGTCTCCACATAGCTGCATTTTCAAGGTTCAGGACAGATGAAACAAAGTCCTTCTTATCACTGAGCATAATTGTGGGATTTGCTGCCATGATGGCCACAGACTTAAATGGTTTTAACACATTCATGGGGGATAATCTATCAATGGCCGTTACCCATGAATCTCCATGTTCAGAAGCAGTATGCCTCTGAGTACCAGATGGTGGGGACAAACAGTGAAGTAGGGCTGTTGCGTTCATGCCTTGCTTATGGGCTTTCTCCTTTGCTGTGTTGCAGCAGGGATGGGGAACCTATGGCCCTCCAGATGCTCATCATATGTGCAAGGGTGCCATTCCAACACCCATAATCCCTGATCATTGGCCATACTTTTGTTCTCAAGCTGTTACTGCTCTGCAAGCTCCATGTAAGAATGAGACCTAAACAATGAAATGGCAACTTTACTTATATCTAGAAATTGATGTTGAACTGTGTAGTACTTTATATCCTGATTATCATATGTGTAATTCACAACCTGCTCTTTAAGAAGCAATACTGAGCAAAAACAACTCTTGTATTTTGGTTCCAGAATGCCTACACATATATGATGGGGGCATGTGTGATCGTTTTCAGGTTTTTCTCAATCTGTGGAAAGCATGTAAGTACAATCAGGTCTGTTTGTTTTTTAAAAAATAAAAGAATTGCTGGATAAATGTTGAATAAAAGTTGTTGTTTGTTGGAATACTTTGTTTTCACTGTCCAGGTAATTGTAGTGAGACAAGTAACTGCTTCTGTCTGACTAGTTTGTTTCCCAAACTTGAATTGATGTATTTGAGATTCACCAGATCAAGAAAAAATACAACAGCTTTAAAGGACAGTGTATTGCCCTGGGAGTGGGCTTTCAGGTTGTTTTTCAGGGTAACCAAGGAAACAAGAAGTCAGAGACCAAAGGTTTACTTATAAGGAGGTTTATTTCTATTGAGTAACTTAGGGTGCGTTTCAGGCATACCCAATAGAGGTGGACTCAAATGGCATTGCTCCTGCACAGAGCCATCAACACATCTGGATCCCCGCTTGGGTACGGAAGCAACAGTTATAGTGTTCTGAACTTGGCAAAGCGGCCAAGTTATGCGAGTGATATAATAACAAAGCACATGTTCTCACCATAGAATAATATGGTGAATCAGATACTTTGCTAGCATAAATCAGCGCATCTTCTTGGGAACTAGCAGATTGATGGGGAAGCTTTGGCCTTGCTTCTTGACACAACAGCCTTGGAATGTAAGCTCATTAACACACTTAGATAAGGTGCTCTAATTCACATGAGACGTTCTTTGATCCATTTTTCCAAGCCATTAGAAAGATGCTTACGCCGCAATACAACAAACTAGCAGGCTGTAGTGTGAGAAGCAGAGACAGCCACTACCCATAAGCCTTTGAGAGCAACCATGGCTCGCAGGCCTTCAGGCCGATACAGACAGACTCCACTCAGTGATAGATTTGCAAATCTTTACCCAGTATGTTGGGCTTAAAGAATTAAAGTATATGGGTAGTGGTCCCTGAAACTTCTCTCAAGCCAGACAACATGAATATGGTATCAAAGATTATATTTTTATTGCTCAAACAGTCTAAGGGAATAAAAGGTTTTAGCTAAGATGCAGCAGATCACAAACATTCCTAAATACACACAAGTTATAATCACTATAATCACGAAGATAGTAGCAAGCATATTGATAACATAATAAAACCTTGGTTCCTCTAAATCTATCAGTCAATAGCAAAGGTTCGTATTTACCTAATGGAAGCCATGGTGGCTTTCTCCCAAGATCTCCCCCCCCCCCCCCGCCAACTGATCAAACCCTGGCCTTTTATAACCTCATGTTGCCAATGATCTCATCTTTAGTATTGGACCTGGTCATACCACCATTCCCATTTCCCTCAGTGTAACCGGGCCTGCCACTGATCCCAGTAACACACAAATGAAGGTATCCCTGCTAAGTTAAGCTACATGCTGCTTCCAGCATTTGGCCAACCCGTTTGTGACAGCCTTCCTCCATTTCCAAAAATACGTTCCATCGCTCATAGTTATCTCAGAACGCATACATTCAGAACTAGTCACACCTACAAGACACAATAAATTCTTGTCAATTCTAACCACTACACTGCATATTCATTGGCTAAAGGCTTCTAGCGCTACTCATCTGCATTGCTGTTACGCTCCGCATGTGTTATACGAAACATTCTCCTCCCTTGCTTTCCTTGTATCTTTCCAGGTGACCCTGAAGATGCTGCTGCTGACAGTGGTTGTAAGCATGTACAAGAGCTTCTTCATAATAGTGGGGATGTTCTTACTGTTGCTTTGCTATGCTTTTGCCGGAGTGGTTTTATTTGGCACTGTGAAATATGGAGAGAACATCAATAGGTAATTACTCCATCAGAAAATAATTGGTATTACAATATTATTGCTGTAGATCTAGAATTTGATGTCTTGCTGAGATTCTCAGGAAACTGGACCCTGTGCTAAGTATCAGAATCATGATTGTGCAGTATAGGACCAAACGCACGCAGCAGTAACACTGTGCTACCCTCAGCCCTGTGTGTGTATGTGTGTGTAGCCCATGCTGTTTATGTATTAGAATTACTTTGCAGGCCAGGGAGAGGAACTATATAGGAGGCATAATCTGGCTGTTCGTTAGAAATAATGATCAGCACAGTCTGGTATATTCATCCTTGGGCTAGTCAGGGAGGTGAGAGTGGGGAGAGGATTCAGTGCCCTAAAGTTTTTAATGCCTAGTTTTCCTTGTGAAACACTAAACAAGATTTGTTTCTTTGTTTCTTTGTTTAATAACAGGCATGCCAACTTTTCCTCAGCTGGTAAGGCCATTACTGTACTCTTCAGAATAGTCACTGGGGAAGACTGGAACAAGATAATGCATGACTGCATGGTAAATCGAACACAATTTTTAAATGGACATAATGTTGAGGCCATGTCACATCTGACGTTGTAGCTTTGTGTCTTAACATTGTCATGCTTTTTAAAATAAATCCTATCCTTCACACAAACTCTCTTTCTTTGAATGCATTACAGGAATAAATACATAAACACTTTAGTCCAGGGGAGTCATCAAAGACGAACATATTTGCTAATCTGAACATTCCTATCTTTACATTAATTGCTAAAGGGAGTTGGAGAGAGAGAGAGAGTATAGTTTCCTGTTTTACAGAATGCACTGCTAGCTAATAAACATAAATAAACATTTTTTTCTCCTTTACATCCAGTACTGGATCTGTTGGAGCAATAGATGTTGAAACACTATTTAATTCTCTATATAATCATATCTTAACCTGCATCTCAGATATGTGTAATATTAGTTCACAGGACTAGTATTGCTTTTTTTTTCTCTGACCACCTACTCATAACTGAATTCTAAGCAGACTGTGTACAAATTATCTACACTTTAAGGTGACTCCCAAGAGTTTCTACCCTGTCTCGTTCTTCCCATTATCCAATATAGTGTTCATAAGGAAAGGCTAAAGTGTTTGAGCCTTCTTTGTTTGGAAAAAGAAAAGATCATGGAGGGAGTAACCGTATGGCCCCCTAGACAATGTCAGAGGGGCCATAGGAGACTTCAGATTCCGAGATCCAAGGTCAGAGACAGCACTCCGCTTCTGAGGGGGGAATCTGCGATCCATCCCCTCTCCCACTCCCAGCTGGTGAAGAAAGAACCATGTCTGCTGCCTCTCCAAGGTGGGGACAAAAGCACTGGCTCATTCACCCAATTCATAATTAACTTGGGGATCCGCTACCACAAGCATAGATAGCTTCTTAATGGAGCATATATAGTAGGGTAGGTTTATGAAGGATAGCTAAACAGAACTTCCATTTCAGAGGCAGCATAAATCTGGGTTCCTGATGTTGGGGACAGACAGGAGGAGGGCCACTGATGCTTTCATGTCCTGCTGGCTGAGCATTATTGGAAACAGGATGCTGGACTAGATCACGGATGCACAACTTTTTGGCTACATTGGGTGTCTGCTGGGGTGAGGGGGTACGTGTATACACACACAGATACCATTCATTCGGGCACCCACTCATTCTCACTGATGCACACAGGGGTTACTGTGTGGGGGTGCTGGGGGGAGGGAAGAGGTCGCAGCCTGCTCCCCCCCATCCACCCTAACCTGATTGATAAAGCAGCAATCATTTCCTGGGATCTCTTAGGTAGGAAAACAATGATCTAGGAACAGGCTCTATGGTTCCTCCCTGGAAGCCCTGTTTTCCTAGAGTGTCCTAGGAAGCAGTGGGAGCCTTCAAGCACTGCTTCCTTGGAAGCTCCGTGATACTCTAAAACAGACTATTGTGGCAGGAACCATAGAACCTCTTCCCAGAGCATTCCCCCTAATTTGTTTTTGTTTTGTGTTTTGGGTGCTGCTGGTGGTGTGTGTGTTTTTTTTGGAAGCAGCAAGAGATGCTGAGGAGCTACTGGACAGGGTTCAGGGGCAGGCGTGCCTACAGCCTGGATGCCATACCTTTTGCCCCCCTGCACTAAATGGACATTTGGTCTGACTTGGCGTGGCTTTTCTTATGTGCCCCTGACAGTCGAGCCCTTGCCAATTCACATAGCCTCCATCTAGCAGTACAGGCTCACTTTGAATCTTGAAGTCCTTCGCTGTGGTGACAAGAGAAGGAAGTGAGTTGCATGGGCATCACACCAGTGAGCAGCTATCTTCCACTCCCGCACTCTGTATGTGCCTCTGTCTCCTTAGTGGAGTTCTGCTTCAGACACGGAATGTGTGTTTGGGTGGGAGGAAAACTTTTAAAGGGGAGGCAGGGAGGGAGGGATCGCTACTCCATCCCAGTGTACCCCCATTTGCTGTTAAAAGTGGGCATCCACAGCACTGTTTCCAAATTATTTGGGGCAGATATGCATTTTGAAACACAGATGCCACCAGGGCCCCTAGTTTAGCCCTCACTCTTGCCCTGGCATCCGCATACGAGAGTTATTAACTGTTGCTGCTCTTGCTGTCTTGTTAATGCCACCGCTGTTCTCTCATTAAGATACACTTTTAAGTGTATGTATATGCAGATGTTGGGTTAATTGCAAGAAAAAGCAATCATATGCCTTTTAATTAATTAATTATTTTCCTTCGAAGGTTCAGCCGCCTTTTTGTACTCCTGATAACAGCACATACTGGAAGACAGATTGTGGCAACTATGCTGGGGCTCTTATGTACTTCTGTTCCTTTTATGTGATCATTGCGTACATAATGCTAAATTTGCTTGTGGGTAAGTCTCAGTCAGAAAATATGGCAATAGAAATATGCATTACATATTTTAACTGTATTGTGCATTGGATCCAGGCTTATTTATAGTTATGGACTGTCTATATGCCTTATTGTCCCCGCGGTGCCTGCGTAATGGTGCTGCGTCAGTTATACGACACAGCTGCCAACTCGCAACCACCGCAGGGCTTTTCCCTGAAGCTACAATTTTAAAAAGTAATTAACTTACCCCGGCTTTTGCCTTTGAAGCAAGGTCACCATGGTCCTTCTACCATGTGACCTCGCCTTAGCGTCGAGCTGGGGGCATTTCAGGGTGGACGGCGACCACTGATAGGTCTCTGCAAGCATGGGGAGGCAAGGGGCAGGGGGCCAGATGGCCGCCGGAAAGCCCAGACTCTCTGCTGCTGTAGGCATTTCCCACCCCCACCCTGTAGCAGCGATACTGTGGGGTTTCAAGAGGAAGGAGTGGCAAAACAGCACCGTGAAGACACCCCCTTAGTGTAGACCCATTGAAATCAATGGAACTTAACTTAATCTAAGGGTTTTTTTCTTAATCTAATTTAACTTAATCTAATGAAGCTACTCTAAGTGACTGGACATTCCTTAAACACAGTGGTCATATGACAGTTTTAGGGAGCACCTTTCCCCATATGAATTCCCCACTCTATACACTAAGTTTTTGAACTGAGGCCTTGCTCACTCACGTTTTCCTGATAAGGGCCAGGTTGATAATTACAAGGTGTGAGGCTTTCTAAGGTGGCATCTTCCCTACAGAATTTATTTCCAGGAGAGGGCCACAAGACCAGTTGTTTAGAAAGCTTTCAGAACACCTGCTTGGACTTTTGGAGTTGTTTTGGTGGTTTTGTTACGGATCCTGAAAATGACTGTATTTTACTCTTTTTTTATTTTTCAGTTTTATTATGCATTTATGTTATTATTTGTTGTTATTTCAATAACTGTATTTTAGGCCTGTGCAAGTCTCAGGCCTCAGATTCAGAAACCCGAATCACGACGACCATTTCATGACGGAACCGCAATTTATGACGGAACCGCCATTTTAATGCAAAGCCCTAGGCCTCCGTAAAGAAGAAACAGCCTACAACTCCGAGCACGCACTGCCTGGGAGGGTTTAACTTACCTGAACCCAGGAATAATGGGCACTCGTCTCCTCTCCACTGCTGCCGTCTCAACCGACCGCTGGTGTGATCATCTGCTTGCCAGCTTGATCAGCCACCCGCCAGCACGATCGCCCACTCCCCGCTGTGATCCAGGATACTCCAGTCCCTGCAGGGGTTGTCACGTGTTCCGCAGGCACCCCGCAGTCACCTACTTCCGCCTAGGGCCACCCACTTCCTCGGCAGGCGGACAATCCCTAATGTATATTAAACTATATTAATATGAGTTTGGCAGACTGGATATTTGTACATTTTTGCCAGCCTCATAAATCCAAGTGAACATTCATTCCTCAATGAACTATATGATTATTAATGCAACTGTCATTAGAAAACTCTTATATTTTGTTTACTGTTTCTGTTTCCTGTAGCTATAATTGTGGAAAATTTCTCACTGTTCTATTCCACGGAGGAAGACCAACTCTTAAGCTATAATGATCTTAGACATTTTCAAATTATATGGAACATGGTTGATGACAAAAGGGAGGTAAGAGATTCCACTGTAATTCCACCAGTTTCATTTCGCTGTAGTTTTCCTGATTCCTTAAGGAAACTGAATGTCAGCTCCCATTTCATATTAAAAGGAATAGCAAAGGAGCCTTCCAACATCAGTTCCTTTTGGTCTGTATGCTCGAGCATGTTTGCGCTTCAAAAGCGTGAATGGACTCACAGTGACCTACAGTAGTGAAAGGACTGGATGCACCTCCATGTCTCTATATTATGTCTTTTTAAGAATGGCATGTAATCACCTGATGGTCTTCACAAGTGGCAGTGACTTACACGTTGTTGTGCCTTTTTCCCCAGGGAGTGATTCCGACTTTCCGAGTCAAGTTTTTGCTGAGATTGCTGCGTGGGAGGTTGGAAGTGGATTTGGATAAGGACAAGCTTTTGTTCAAGCACATGTGCTATGAAATGGAGAGGCTGCATAATGGTGGAGATGTAACATTCCATGATGTACTGAGGTATGTTGAATGGCGTATGAAGGCTGCAAGCCTATCCCCACTTACCTGGGAGGAAGCCTTACATAACTCAGTGGAGCTTACATATGACTAGACACGTAAAGGATTGCACTCTAGACCAGTTTTGGTTTCATTGCAAATAATGCATACAAAACAAAGTTTATAAGGATTATAGAGCATTTTCACTGAGGGACATACCGGAATTCATTCAAAGCCACTTTTCCTAATACACATAACTCTAGAGGGCCAATTCTCACTACTATATTCAACAAAAGAGTTTTATTATCAGTGAAGGTGAACTTATCACATAATAACGGCCACTTCAACAGAAGAAAGAACTTTAAAAAGAAAAACACTCCGTCCAGGGAATAGCATGTTTGCTGCTGTATTCGTGACAAGAGCTGTAACCAGTGGTGTAGTGAAGCCGAGGTTCACAGGGTCAAAGCACTGTGATTTTTTAATTAGCAAGCACAGTGACATCATCAACCCACCCCTTCAGACATTTGGACTCTCCTTGGGGGCACTGCTATTGAGAATGTCATGAGGAGCACCTGTACCTCAAAATTTACTGCTACACCATTGCGGGTAACTAGATCCATTTCTTCCTCCCATTCCCCTCCTAAATGCCAACTGGCACTGTAAGAGCAGTCAGTGCTGATTTCATATTAACAATGCCTCTTAATACCAGTTGCTGAGGAACTACAGTGGGAGAGGGCTATGGCACTCATGTCCTGCTTGTGGACTTTCCATAGCCCCTGGTTGGCCACTGTGGGGAACAGGGTGGTGGACTAGGCAGGGCTTTGGCCTGATACAGCATTGCTGTTCTTCTTAAAAAACCTGATACAGAATGTGGGTGGGTTTTTCCTCATTTGCGCTAAGAGCTGAACATATTTGTGTACAGAAATTTGATTTCATCATACACTTCTCTATAATGGGGTGGCTATATAATTCATGTTTTTGGTTATAACTACAAATGGATTGTTAGTAGTAGTAGTAGTAGTAGTCATAGTAGTAGTCATAGTAGTAGCAGTATTGATATAAGCATTGTATTAGAATTAATTATTATTACACATTTCTTCTAGCATGCTCTCCTATAGATCTGTTGACATCAGAAAAAGTCTGCAGCTGGAAGAGCTGCTTGCTAGGGAGCAACTGGAGTACACCATAGAAGAAGAAGTAGCCAAACAGACCATACGCATGTGGTTGAAGAAGTGTTTGAAGCGCATTAGAGCAGTGAGTTTAACCAGGGAAAAATAAAAATGCATTTATTTTATTTTATTTTATTACATTTCAATACTGCCCAATAGCAGAAGCTGATGTAACATCCCTCTTAACCTTGTCAAATGCATGCTACGTTTGATTTTCAAACTAACGAGTTCAAACATTCAGTACTTAAAAGACAGGGATGATTATGATTCATATTCATTTCTTTACCTAACACTATCACATGGTGCTTTACATGACCATATAAACAAAAAAGAAAGGTCTCTGCCTCAAGGAGCTCACAATCTAGATTTTGACAATGGGGGAGACAACAAAGAAAAGGAAGGAGAGCTTCGGCTATGGGGCGGTATATAAATGTAAATAATAATAATAATAATAATAAGAGGGCAACAAATCCTGAAATGGGGCTGCGGTTCAGAAGTCTGAAAATCCCCAAGCCATTATGAGCCAAGCCAAATCCCACTCCCAAGCATTAGATTTACTCGTAATGGCTTGGTACAAACCCTCACCGTGCCACCATGCCCCCTCTCCAAACTGACGAAGTTGCAAGAGAAGTGAGGAGCGAAGTTGGCAGCGGCGGCTGCTGCTGCTTCTGTCCTCCAAGGAGTTCAGAGAGGCATGCGTGGTCTCTCCTACGCACCCACCCCCCACTCTTTAACCCTCACAAAAACTCTGGGAAGTAGGTTGGGCTGAGAGATGGTGACTGATCCAAGGTTATCCAGAGAATTAAAAGGCTGACAGCCCCCCCCCCCTCCCCACACACCTCTGCCTTGTACTTAAGCTCTTGGGCCAGTTACTTTTCTATTAGTTTCACCAGTTTGCCTTATGGGGAACAAGGGTTTTGTGATTGGCCATCTGCACCATGGCAGCCATTTGATGAATGGGCAAGCCCCTCCACGGCGACCACAAGGAAAGGTAGAGAAAACTGGTTATTTTATATGGTTTTTCTTCTCACGTGCCTCTCCAAGTCTTCTTGCCCATCTCTTATTCCGTTTCCTCTTCTTCTTTCACACCCCATTCCAGCTGCCAGCTTCTTTCATCCCTCCCTTGTGCTGCTTTTACATTCACTTCCTTTAATGGCTTCCCTCTCATATCTCCTTCCTCTTTAAGTCCCGTTTTTTTAAAAAAATATATTATTATTGAAAATATTACCCCTGCTCTCTACCCAACTCCCGCTGACACACCTGCCTAAGCGATGTGTACAGTGCAGTCGTGGCACAGGGTGGTGAAGGAAAGAGGCGCTGGGCAGTCTGCAGCACGGAGATCCACCTGAAAGTGATCTGAGACCGACTGGGGTGGGTGTGTCCCAACTCACAGTTTGAGAAACGCTAGAGAGCCTGCAGTTCCAAAACTCCAGTTTGAAATAGAAGCTGCAAGCCTTTCAGGAACGGCGAACGTGTATTTTTAGTAGTGCTGTGCTGAAACCCCCACCGGTCATTTTGCAATCCCTTTGTTGCCTTACGAAAAAGGGAGTCGTTCTTTCGCATGGATTTTAGGAATGCCATAGAAATCTCTCAGTGTGCAAGACTTCAGGAGGTGGCTGGGGAAGGTGTGTGTGTGTGTGTGTGTGTGCTCTTTATTTCACAACCTTTATCCCATGCTGTGTTTTGCAGCTTCTCCGGCTGCCTGTACTTCCTGGAAAGCCCACTAGAGGACATAACCAGGACTTCCAGTGCTGGTGCCTGCTGAGTGCCTAAAAAATTGCCTAAAAGTCAAATCAGGCATTTTTTGTTTGGTGTTATTGTTGCTGTTGTTGTTAAAAGGAATTTTAACAAGAACAATTCCTCGCTCAGCTTTCAGGTACCAGTACTGGAAAGCCCCAAGGGAGGATAGCTGCCTTCAGATATCTGCGGTCCTGATATTTATTTATTATATTTATATACTGCCCCAGAGCCAAAGCTCTCTGGGCAGTTTACAAAGATTAAAACATTGAACATTTAAGAAAACAGATATACAAAATTTTAAATCTGTAAAAACATAAAACAGATAGTATACAAAATTTAAAAACCATAAAACCATAAAACAGATAATATACAAAGACAATATCCGTTTAAATGGATATTGATCTGGGGTCAGATTAGAAAGCTCAACATATGCTGTTAAATGCCTGGGAGAAGAGAAAAGTCTTGACCTGGTGCTGAAAAGATAACAACGTTGGTGCCAGGCGAGCCTCATCGGGGAGATCGTTCCATAATTGGGGGGTCCTCTCCCTTGTTGCCATCCTCCTCGGAGTAGGCACCTGGAGGAGGACCTTAATTGTTGAGCATAATATACGGGTAGGTTCACGTTGGAAGAGGCGTTCCATCAGGTATTGTGGTCTCAACTAGCATCTTGAATCAGGCTCAGAAACGTACAGGCAGCCAATGCAAATGGGCCAGAGTCAGCTGTATATGTTCAAATCTTCAGGTCTCTGTTATCAATCTGGCCACTGCATTTTGCACAAACTGCAGCTTGTAATTGCAGTAATCTAACTTGGAGGTTACCAGAGCACAGGCAACTGAAGCCAGGTTATCCCTGTCCAGATAAGGGTGTGCTGAGCCACCAACCAAAGTTGGTCGAAGGCACTCTGTGTCACCGAGGCCACCTGAGCCTCAAGTGACAGAGATGGTTCTAAAAGGACCCCCAAGCTATGAACCTGCTCCTTCAGGGGGAGTGGGACCCCATCCAGAACAAGTTGAACATCATCCAGTCAGCAGAACCACCCACTAACAGCATCTCAGTCTTAAATGGATTGAGTTTCAGTTTATTAGCCCTCATCCAGTCCATTGTTACCGCCAGGCACCGGTTCAGCACATCCACAGCCTCACCTGATGAAGATTAGAAGGAGAAATAGAGCTGCATGTCATCAGTGTACTGATGGCAACGCACTCCAAAACTCCGGTTGACTGCACGCAATGGTGTCATGTAGATGTTGAACAGCATGGGGGACAAGACTGACCCCTGTGGAACCCCATACTGGAGAATCCATGGGATGGATCAATGTCCCCCGAGCACCAGGAGTGGAACCACTGCAATGCAATACCTCCTCCCAATTCAAGACAGTAATCCCAGACAGATACCATGGTCGATGGTATCGAAAGCCACTGAGAGATCAAGGAGAATCAACAGAGTCAACTCCCGGTGTCTTTTTCCCGACATAGGTCCGCATACAGTGCAACCAAGGCTGTTTCTGTGTGAAAACCAGGCCTGAAACCCAACTGAAATGGATCCAGATAATCAGTCTCATCCAAGAGTGTCTGGAGCTGGCCCACAACTACTCGCTTAAGGACCTTGCCCAGGAATGGAACATTTGCCACCGGCCTATAGTTATTAAGATTTTCTGGGTCCAGGGAAGATTTCTTCAGGAGTGGTCTCAGAACCGCCTCTTTCAGGCGGCCTGGGACCACTCCCTCTTGCAGAGAGGCATTAATCACTTCCCTGGCCCAGCCGGCTGATCCATCCCTGCTATCTTTTATTAGCCAAGAGAGGCAAGGATCCAATACAGAGGTGGTTGCCCAAACCTGACCCTAACCCTTCTCAATGTCCACGAGCTGCAGCAACTGAAACTCACCCAAGAAAACTGGACAAGGCTGTGCTCTGGATACCTCACCTGATTCACCTACTATAACATTGGAGTCTAAGTCCTGGTGGATGCAGGAGAACTTATTCTGGAAGTGCCTAGCAAATATATTACAGCGGGCCTCGGATGGTTCTACCATGTCCTTGGGGCCAGCATATAATAGTGCCTGGACAACTCAGAAGATGGAGTAGACTTGTACTCTTTTGATTCAGAGAGCAACTAATGGGATTGGGAGGGGGGAATGGCAAGCAGGCAGATTATGGCTAAACATTAGGAGAAACGTCCTAACACTGAGAGCTGTCTGGTAATAAACAAGTCTCCCTCAGGAGGTGGTAGGCAGAAATATTTGCTGGAAATATCTAAGCCGAGGCTGGATGGCCATCTCTTGGGGATGCTGCAGTTGCATCCTACATTGCAGATTCTGCATTAGCTGGGGTTGGAGATGGCGACCTCCAAAGTCCTTCCCAACTCTATGATTTTATGAAACATTCCATGGGCATTTAGGATGAGCATTACCATCTCCTTTGCTAGTAGCTACCCTTCCTCATGCACACCCTTACAAATGGAGACATTTTGAAATTATGGGAAAGCTGAAGAAGGAAAGCAGGCAGTAGAGGGCTGATGATGGCACAGACACTCCCTGGGTTGGGTCTTTTTGAGCTTAGGAGAACCCTCAAGGAAGCCTGGAATGTCTGAGCCAATTAAGAATCGAGATTGAGGGGATTTCACCCATCACTAGTAACAAGGGATGAATGTGAACAAATGCAGTTACATTGACTCAGGCTTCATTTCTATTCGAGATGAAGACTAAATGCTGGTAAAAAGCTTTGTGGAAAAAAAAGTGGGTTTTGAGCAGGGCTTTGAAGAAAGCCAGATGGCACGAGGTAGGTGTTCTGGGAGCTAGATCTAGACAGAGGTCCCCTATAGAAGGATTCGGTTTGACACCTGGTTGCCCGATTATGCGCATCTTCTCACAATCGCGTTTACGCCTAAATCCTGTAAATGACATGCGGTGAAGCGCATAACCGGCAGTATGAAACGCACTTTAAAGTGGCTAAAATGCGGAGAATTGCTTGTTTACATGGTCAAAATGCGCTTTAACAGCTGCGAAGAATTAAAACTCGCTATTTAACGCACATTTGATAATGCGCATAATTGGAGAGAAAACGCTCCTCAACCCCCGATTTGCAGTCCTCTCTTGTAGAGGTCAAATTTTTAATGCGCCTTGAAAGAGCTTTAAATGCCTCTTGTAGAAGCACCCATAGGGAGCAGCAAAGGGAAATGGGTCTATTTGTTAACTTTTGGAGACGTTTGAGCAGCTGGAAGAGAAAAGGATAACCAGGAATAGCAAACATGGGGGTAGAGAGGGCTTTCAGGGACAGAGGAAGAGAGATTTCAAAGACACTGCAAGACAAGGCACACCATCTCCTTGCTTTATCTGATTTGTTTTGTTTCCATTGATGTAACTGTGTTTTCACAAGGCTGAAGCCAGAAACTCAGGAATGTCTATAATCTTCATGAGCAAGAGGTGATTGGATTCAAACTATTAGTTGCATCGCTAGTCTTTTCAGATGCATAAGGCACTGTTGGGTTGAAAAGCTCATTAAAAATAATAAGTGATTAACCATCAAGGGAGCAATATGTTTATTATTTGAAAAGCCTTCCTCTGAAGTTCAGTTGTTGGATTGGATGTGTGTCAACTGTTTTTACTACAATATTTGTTTCCTCTCTTCAGAGAAAAGGGAGTTTTTTGTTTTTTGTTGTTTTGGTTTGTTGTTGTTTCTATAATGTTTATGAGGAAATCATACCAGTGTTTCAAAATTTGAAAATCAGCTTCTAGATCGGTATTTTGCAGTACTAATACTCCCCATAAATACTGGTGAAAAGAACATCCTCCCATGTGAGGGTGGAGATCCATTAAAATACATTTAGTGGAGAGCCATTAAAATACATTTTCTCCAGTTTGTGGAGGGACATACTCCCAATTTGGGTGGATTAGAGTAATCTTCCAGATTTTTATTCATTGAAGCTGAAAATGCTGTACTTTTATGTTGGAGGGAAAGGGGAAGAATTCCTTTCTTCAAAAAATTCTCTGGTTTGGGGTTTTATTCCAGTACTTATCTCTACATGTGAACCTCTAAAGGATTTTAAATATATATTAAGATGTATTATAAATGCGTAAATAATTAATAATTAGATGACATATAACTGTAGAAAACATCTTATTTCCAGCTATGTAAGATGTTTAGAATGTTGGTCTTATCCATAATGCAACCCTTTTGGATAAATGTCATTGTTACATAAAAACGGCACAACATGAAAGTCACACTTGATAGTTTTCTAAGGGAGTTTCCATTTTGTTAAACTTATCTCGTGTCTAATTTAACTACCACTGAAAGCAATTTACTTCAATAGCTTCCAGATGAGCTCTATTAAAGTTTCTTCTAACTGACCATTTTCTTTTAAATGTCTCTTTGGGTAGTATCATAAGGTAGAGTGAAATAAAATTAAATGGTATATGTAGCTTTTATGAAAATGACTACCCAGGAAGACTCCACTATGACTGTTACAAAATAAAGGGGATGTGGAACAAAGTAAACAGGAGCAAAACCCTCGCATTTTGAAGAATACTTTAAAATAAAGTGGAATAGTTATTATATTTATTATATTTTATAGAAACAGCAGCAGTCATGCAGCATTATCCATAGTCTCCGAGAGAGCCAACAACAAGAGCTTAGCCGTTTCCTAAATCCACCAAGCATTGAGACAACACAACCAAGTGAAGATATGAATGCTAATAACCAGGATAACAGTACACAGCCTGAGGTATTGTTTGGTTCAAATACTTATTCTCAAAGTGTTGGTGTAAGTCAGTGGTCTGGAAGGGTTAAGATAAATTGGTCTTCATCAAGGTCTTTCTGCACACTTAAATATGGAAAAAAAACTGCCTGTGTGGAGCATCTCAGACCATTCCAGAGCTAGAGCTAGACATTTTTAGCCCCAGGTGCAGAGTTCAACCCTACATCTTTCCTCTTAATTCTTCTTCAGCTGCCATGGCACTAACATTGTGAAGACTGTTGTCTTGGTTTCCTGAGCCAAGCAATCTAGGCTTATAGGGGGTTTTCCTTCTTCTTTTCCTTACGTTTTCTCCTACATTTTGATTCATCTTTTCTTACTATTTTTGCATTGTTTCCGTGGTCTAGAAGATAAAACATTTCTGTAGTCTACACATGAGAACATTAGGAAGCTGCCTTATACTGAGTTAAACCATCGGTCTATCTAGCCCAGTATTGTTGGCACTGACTGGCAGCAGCTCTCCAGGGTTTCAGGCAGGAATTTTTCCTGCCCTACCTGGACATACCAGGGATTGAACCTGAGACCTTGGGAATGTCTATATGCTTTCAAAGCCCCGCAGTGACTGCGAATCAGCGCTGTGTCAGTTATATGATGCAGGCGCAGATTCGCAGCCACCATGGGACTTTCCTGACTTTTTCAGTGGGAGTGAGGTCACCCCGGCTCTTCCACCATCTGACCTTGTGCTGTGGTCAATTTGCGGGGCGTTCTGGAAGGATGGGGTCTGGTGATTTGTCGCCAGGAAGAGGGCAGGGTATGTGACTCCAGTACCTGGACGACCGCCAGAAACCCTGCGCTCCCTCCATTGGCATTGGGATTACCCAACACCACACCAGAGGAGTGCAACCATGGGGTTTAGGGGGAACACAGCTCCAACTCGGCACCGTGAAGACAGCCCCCTTCTCTGCATTGAAAGCATGTGTGGCAGTGGTATGGCTAGCATCATGTCCAACCAACCTTTACTTCATCAGCCAGATGTGACCAGTGTGAGAATGACTAAGCCTTCAACCTCTTGTGTTCCAGAATAAATGATCCAAAAAGCTTTCCAGCAACAATTAATATAATCTTTCTAGTGAATCATGACTAGCAAAATAAGCTTTAACAACAAAAGCCATTATTTGGTGTGGTCTTTTTTTTTTTTGCAACTTTCAACTTAAAGCTGTATTACTGTTTCTCTCTTGTTCTTTCTCTCTCTTGTTCTATTCAGACAAGTAGTCAACAGCAGCTTCTTAGTCCAACACTTTCTGACAGAGGTGGATATCGGCAAGACTCTACTGAAGCTGGCAAACCCCAGCGAAAGTTTGGACAATGGCGCTTGCCATCAGGTAGGTGACGATTATCATAAAGGATACATAATGAGCACCAAAATGGACTTGGCAAAGGAAAAATTCAGGGAATCAACAAAAAACGTTCGGGAGCATGCACCCCCAAAGGAAAGGAGATGAACAGATGCTCTTCTCCTGTTCTGTTCCTTCTCCACTGGAGTGCTCCACAGCAGAGGTGGTCAGCAAGCGGATCTCCAGTTAATTTTGGAGCATCCCTGACCATTGGCCATGCTGGCAAGGGCTTCTGGGAGTTGAAGTCCAAAACATAGACCTTCTCTGTACCTCTATTCTACAGCATTAGCTTTCAAAATTTGTGCCCTCAGGGGACACTTTCCACATCCATTTGTGTGCTGTGGAAGCCATGTTCATCATCAACAGGATCACTGACCATTGGAGAGGATTCTGGATCATCCTTTTGGTCCAGTTGTGGTTCTACAATTTTGTTAGGCATATCAGGTGCTCCATGCAAACTGGGCGAGTGTCCCCCTGTGACTGCACTGCCTCAGAAGATCAATAGTCTGTCAACTATTACTGATCTTCTTGTTGAGGAACCCCAAGAGACATCCCTATGTTCCTAGGAACACAGTTTGAAAAGAGCTCATCTATAGGAAACAACTTCCCAAATAAGTCTATAGAATTCGTGTAGAATCACAGAATTGAAAGGGAGCAAACGGCTACTTTAACCCCTCGCCCCGCCTCAGGACAGATCATTGATCTACCCCTAAAAGTCTACACAATACAGTCCCTGCTGTGCCATAACTTAGAAAAGAAAGAGAGTGGTCATTCCAGATTTCTCAAGAAAGCATGCCAAATCACATGATTTAAGAATTCACAAGGTCTTTCAGACTAAAAGGGGGGTGGGGGGAGTTAAGAGAAAAAGATGTAACTCTTTCCCAGTGATCAGTGAGACCACAGGTGTGAGCCAGGGTCATCCACCAAGGCTTCCTAGGATCCTGATGCCAGGGAAGAAAGGGGGAAATCCCAAGTCCATATAGCAATTTAAAAAAAAAACAAATCCTTCCACAGGTTAGCAGACTCTGGCTGAAATGCCCAGGTAGACACCCACCAGAATAAATCAATCAACAAAATGTATTTTTAAAAAAGTAGCTAGGGAGTGCCCTATTCAAATGGAATCCAAGGAACATAGAGTTCCTGGTATTCTAAGTGTTTAATTATCAAACTAGATGGTCACAGACAAAAATAACTCTAAAGTTATTTTTATACAAACAAATAGGAAACCATAAACTAAACAATGGAAGTCAATATTGAAAGTAATAGGATTTTAGATCTTGGTTCTGCAGAGATCAGCATTATGGAGTTGCATAGACTTAAATACATATGTGGCTCATGCCTTTGAAACCAACAGTAACTTAGGCTGAACTTGGGCTTCAGTGGCATGCTAGATACATAGAGAAGTATTTAACAGAACCCCTCTTAAAGGTGCCAAAATTACACGTTTGGGCTGTTTCAACTAGACCAGTTCAATTTTGGGGCATTTTCTCACACGTGACACTAGAGTATTTTGTTGTTCTTGTTGTTTCCACATTTGTAATGCATATGTAAAACCTATATAGGCTTGAAGATACATTTAAGGTTTGAAAGTTGCTCTCTTCCTTCTTCGTTTATATATTAACAATATAGGATACAATGTAATGCACAGGACACTGCAGAATGTAGTGTTTCCCCCCTCCCTGACTTGTGTCAATGGGAGATAACAAATTTAAAAAACAGAACAAGGGGGAAGGGAACCACCACCACCACCTTCCACCCTGGCTAGGGCTACCCAGGACTTGTCTCTGTGCTTAATCTACCCCACCATAGCTGCGCAGTTGCGGCCCGTTGTTTATATGATGCAGCCACCAACTCGCAGCCACATCGTGCTATTCCCTGCAAAACTATGCTTTTCGACGTGCCATTTTACCACGACTTTTTGCATTCCTCCAATGGCACCACAGTTGTTTGTTGTCTGTCAGTGGTGACTTCAGTTCGGATCAAGAGAGTGGGCATAGTTAGGGGCATATCCTAGTGCAGGGTAGGCACGGGAATGCAGGGCAAGGAGACAGGAGATGGGCTCGACAAGCCTGGTAATGGCCGCCATGGTAATACTACATACAGCTATAATGAATATTGCATAAATTCAGTGAACTGCAGCAGCGCATCTTCGCTCCTACAGGCTTTCAAAGTTGTGCAAAGTTGCCAAAAAACAACGGAAAAAAGGTTTTAGCGGTTTTCAATCCCCCAATATTTGCTGCCCGTTACCGCCCTCTGACACCTGCAGTGCGGTTTTTCCTACTTGGATAGCCCACGCTCACTCCTGCCATATAAACTTATCACTGCCGCTTTGCAGCAGCGATGCTGTGGGATTTGGGGGTGGGGAATAAGTAGGTAAAGTGGCATTGTCTACACACCCCACCCCCAGCAAGGCTTAGGAAGTGGAAGTTCCTCCCCCATGGAATCTTCTCACCACACTGCATAGGTTTGTTTTGCTTTAAATGAGACATGTTTGCAGTAGTAAGTAGTCTTCTATTTAATTTCCCAGCCCCAAAGCCAATAAGCCATTCAGTGTCTTCAGTCAATTTACGGCTGGGTGGCCGTACAACTATGAAGTCTGTTGTGTGCAAGATGAATCCCATGTCAGACGTGACGTCTTGTGGATCAGAAGTCAAGAAGTGGTGGACGCGGCAACTCACTGTGGAGAGCGATGAGAGCGGAGAGGACCTGCTTGATATCTGATGGGGAAAAGATGCCATCTGATTCCACCCTTATGCAACGTACCTGTGGAATGAAATCAGTTTTTCTTGGTTTTTAAATTGTGCTCTAATTGACTGGCCATTTATATCAAGATAAGCCTTTGAACTCACTGTCCTTCAACATGACTGGATATGTCACATTATTATTATTATTATTATTATTATTATTATTATTATTATTATTGGCCCCTTCCAACTCTACTATTATATGATTTGATTCTGAACTGGCCAATATGATGATATTGCTGTAATGAAAAACAACAACAAATAATTACAATCTTCATAAAAAGCAGAGGTCTGTTGGCCCAGTCCCAAGCACAAGGAGATTCTAACATTAGGCTTTTAGTGGGGCTTTCCATCTTACCACAGCCTCTCTACATCACATCACAAGCTGCTTTTTAAATTTGGGGGAGCTTTGAAAGTAGTTGGATGTTTACTGGGGCGGGGGGGGGGGAACCCTAGAAATCCAAAGCCACTGATGATTGATGTAGAAAAAATTGGCACGTGCTGTTATTATGCCAAAATTCTCTGCATTTCTAAAAGTATAGTCACGCCCTGAGAACACCATGACTTTATTTAGGGGGCATGAAAGAAAAGACTTGTATGGAACTATTGCCAGTGTTAGGGTTTGAGCACTATCAGGTTTTTATATTGATGGATTGTTAAGAGAGACAAACAGATTTACACATGGTTTATGTTTATTTTATATGTGTTCTTGTTTGTGGGTGTAAATTGATTAATTTTCTATGTTAATTCTGTGTCATGCACCCCTTCCCATTAAAGAAGAGAGGCATTTGCAATGCAATAGAGTAGTTGCTAGAGGGGAAAAATGTAAGTCCCATTGAATATATGCAAGCCCCCTTCTGCACACTTAAGACACATATTTGAGAAGTTTTACATCATTGATTTGTAGCAAAGTATGCATGCAGAGGTATTGCACCTGTTTCTACCCCAATCAACACTTACTTTGCCTGGAAACAACCACCACATAGGTTACATACTCTTTTTTCCAGTCCTCTGCCTATACAGTATTGGTATGGATGGATGACCTATAGATTAGCAGGGGACTTGTTCGAAGTGAAAGTATTTTTTACAAGTATTTCAGCGTTTTAATTGCAAATATCCCCCTTTTCTTTTTAATATGTGCAATATAGGATACTTTGTTTTTTAAAACAGCAACAAGAGAAAATTAATTGATTTTTATCATTCATTTTAACTATTAATGTAAAGGACGTAACTACACTGCACAGATTTCCTGAGGAATAGGCTCGAGCTCTGTCATCTCTGCCAATATTAGTCACTTGTTAGTTTTGGGACTGGGAAATCAGAAGCCTGAATTTTATTCATCTCCCCACCCCCCTTCCCTGTAGTTCCTTCTAAACAAATGTTCAGAGCTCACAGAATTGAGCACACTGGCTATTTTAAGGGATATTGGTGGCCTAATCCTAGCAAGGATCCTCATGTGCACCTTGCTGGGTGTTTGATGTGCAATAAAACACCAGTTTGCCACATGGAGCACATCTAGAAAGGCAATCTGCTCACAGCGTAGTGGTTGATCACTTTTGCTGACAAAGAAAAACTTTTATTAAAGAGACTAAAAATCTTATAGTTTGGATAATTCACTGTGTAAAAGTCATCACTGTGTTATATTTCTGATGTATATTAATCATGTGATGTTAGCATTTAAATTATGCCGTTATCAGGTTCCCTGCCCTCACTGGAAATGTCTTTTTAAAATTTTTAGAATTGTGTGATTCAAATTGTTTGGGGGTTCTAAACTTCAGTTCACCCTGATAAATGTGGAGTCTGTTGAGTTCCAGACCTTTTGTGCAGGGGGTGGCAGCAAAGGAACATGTCGGAGCACACTTCAATATGCATCAAAGTACCACAGAGAGAAGCATTGGATACAGGGGAGAGTTAAAGATATCAAAAGCCTTAAAGGGAGACATGTCTCTAACCACTGACCTAGTACAACAGCTAAACTAGAGGTGAGCAATCCTTGCAACAAGGACCCAGCTACCAACAGGGACCACTTTGACCTGTCAGAAATGACAAATCAACCACCTTCCTGGCTCTATTTTTGCATTTGCAAGTTCACTTACAAACAAGGTTAAGAAGACCCTCTCTTTGCTACCTCTGAAATCCCTACACACACATATATACACAGGGCTCCTTCACAAGAAGCTTATGTAGGCAATCAAGATCGGTTACTCACTAACATTTGCGGGTCCTTTTCATGATGTCATCCTCCAGTACCTCTCCCTCCATTTTTTAAGCTTTATTCCGCCATGATTTAACTCTCTGAAAATGCAGTAACAAACACACTGCCGTCGAAGAGAGGGTGTATTCCTGGGATAGTGCAATATTGCTGCAATATTGCAGCACCATCTGCCGGCTTCCCACAAAGGAAATGGCAAAAAAAAAAAAAAAAACCAGGAGGCGGCACGTGTATTGTGCCCATCATAATCCCGGAAGGGCTCCGCAAGAAGAAAGCCCCATAAGGGTTCATGATTTTAGCTTTAATGTAGTCACACCTGCACATATAAAACTAAAACAGACTGGTTTATAAATACAAAATAGGACAATAAGGATTCTCTTGAGTTTGCACTGAGATAAGTGTAATCTCCCACTCTAAGATTAAAGTTCACAGGGTGATGAACAGGACAAGACAACAAATTGGTTTATTGATCCCACAAAGAAATGGAACACTTTCTTTCATGTCTTGGCAGCGCTGTATTTTAATTTTGCTGCTGAAGAAATATCAAAACCATAGCACGAGTGAATAGCATAAGATTTGGTTTCATTTATGTTACGGTATCAAATTTCAGTCACTTTATTTTGCATGATGTCAAAATTAAGAAAAGGAATAAATGTCACTTCCTGGAAAGACTACTAGACAGTGGCTGCAATCCTATACATACTTAAACATACGCCTGAGTAAACGTGCATATTATTGCACTGTAAAAGTAATCTTTGAACAACTAGCTGTTTCCTATGTAGCTGGATGTCATACATAGCATGATCAAACTAAAGAATAACAGCCATCTTATTACTTCTACAATACAATTAAATGTATTGGGGTGGTGGGTGGGAGGGACAGGATTTTGATGCCTTCATACAAACAACAGTGCTTTTAGGGTTTTGTAACTGCTTCCCAACCTTAGCACCTTTCGGATGGGACCTTTGCCACTACCATTATTTCCTATGGAAATTATGTTGCACTACTATGGTCTGGTCTGGATCTTCTAAAAAAACTCACCAGAAACGTAAGACTTCACTAATAAAAATATTAATTTTAAAAACCTGGAAATGTCCATGTTCTATGACAGCTTTATGGACAAAAACACTCCCCCAGCAACACTGAATGGCTGCATTCAGACAACACAATAATCAATGGGGGGGGGGGGGGGAGAGAATCGTCAGTTGTATTGACTATCATGTCGTCCAAATGCTGCCATAGTCAACTCAGTGCTGATCCTAATCCACACCACAGTTGATTATTTATTACCATGTTGTGTGGGGAGTACCCCCAAGACGAACAACTGTGAAGTTGATTATTACCCCACCACTGACTATCGTGTTGTCTGAATGCAGCCAATGAGTTGTTTTGGGGTTTACTCATACTTTTGCTCTAAATGCAAAATTTGTTGGAACCAAAAGATGTGTTTCCATACACTCTGAAAGCATTTGATTCTCGATCTACTTTTTGGTCACGTTATTTTAAATGCTGTTGTCTTTAAAACACTATGATATACTTGTCTGTGTGTACATTTTACTGTTTAGGTTTAACATTTAGATTGAAAAGAAGTCAACGTTGTTAAAATGTGTATACTAAATATGTGCATTCTTTTGTTTAAATTAGATTGCAGCACTCCTACTATTGTCAAGGACTTTTATTTTGTCTTTTCTTTTATGTCCATTTGAACTTCAAATTTTGTACCAAAAAGAAGCAGGCTGGATTTATTAAAGACGTTTTCTCAAATTTTCAATAATGTGCTGAATTGCAGAACCTTTCCTAGTTGTTACTATGGCAAATGTTCTTTTTAAACCTCTGGCAAACATTACCCTTTTGCCATACTGTGTCAATAAAAGTCAGTTGCTTTCAGCAATGCCTTTCTTCAAAGTGTCATTTTCAGTGTGGTTGCTACTTGTGATTCTCATGTTGGATGCAATGTGAATATTTCAGCAATTCATTTACTGCTTTAAAACATTTCATACCACCTTTCTATCAAATATCACCCTCTGAGGCAGCTCACAATATAAGTCAATTATGGTTAAAACAGAAAATAGAACCAACAGCAACTGACAAAACCAATGGAACAAAAACAGGTTATCAGTCAGGTACCACCAAAAACTTGGTCAAATAGGGAAGTAACTGGTGCCTAAATGTTAATGATGTTGGTAGTTCACAAATAAATCAAGACTGCCAGTACAGAAAAGTTCCTATTCCACATACCCACGCACCTCGCCTTTGAAGTGAAGGCACACACAATAGGTCCTCAGGAGATGGCCTTCTGGGAGCAGGTTCATATAAGAACACTTTTGTCCTTAAAATACCAAGGTTTCAAGCCATCTAGACTGTGATGTCACATTTACCTATATGTGTAGATATGTGTACATCAGTGTTATGACTCTGTAATTCACTGGCAAGTAGATCTAGAGCGTGAGTGGTATGTTGTATTTGCATATGTGATATAATTGGCTGAGTGGCTGGGGGGCTGTGAAATGGCGTGTGATATGTAAGCAGGGAGCAAGTGCCTGTGGAGTTTAGATAGGGAATGGACAGGGAAGAGATAGTGGCTGAACTCAGACAACACATTAGTCAATGGTGGGTTGAATAGCCAACTCACAGTTGGTTATTTTGTGGGTACTCCCCACACAACATATTCCTACACAACTGTGGGTAGTTGGGGCTGGTGTTGAGTGGACTATAGTCAACCCAGCATTTGACTGACACAGCCCCCGCCCCTCTCCCCACCCTCCTCCCTCAGTCCTCCCAGTTCTATCCCAGCAGTCTCTGCAAGTTGCACCAGTTGTAGCAGAGTGGCAGCCGCCGCTTTGGTCGCTCTTGCTGCCTGTCTCTATGGGCTTGTGTTTTAACCCACTCACCACACACTATTAACCCACTCACTCCTCCACACAACATTTTAAACAACTGGCTTCGAGCTAAACAACTTGCAAGCCAGTTTCTCTCAATTGCTTATTTGGGCGGAATAGCATACCATCAGTAGTTTGTGAGCGGCGTGTTACCCTCCACACAACACTGTAAGCAACACAACTGACAATTGTTCCCCCACCCCTCAGTTGCTTAATGTGTTGTCTGAATTCAGCCAGTGTGTGGTGGAAGCTGTCGCCTGCTGTGGGAAAGGCCTTCTAGAAAAGATACTCTACCGTATTTCATCGAATCTAAGACACCATCGAATCTAAGTCGCACCTTAATTTCAGGGCCATCAATAAGTAAAAAGCTTTGCGTCGATTCTAAGACGCACCCCATTTTCAGACATGTTTATATTTTTTAAAAGTGCATCTTAGAATCGAACAAACATGGTAGGTGGTAGCAGGGCCCAGGTGAGGGAGGAGTGGCGGCGGCAGTGAGGAGGAAGAAGCGGGAAGGTGAGGGAAGGGAAGGGTGCGGAGAACCGGGCGGAGGCAGCAGTCGTGGCAGCGAGGACGTGCATTCGCCCCCCCCCAGTGACTCAGCCTCCCTGCTCACCTCCCTCGCGCCCCAGTCCTCTCTGCCAGTGCACGGGATCGTGGCCTACTTCGTAGAAATGCTGCGTTTCCTGACCTTCTCTACCGCCGCCACCGCTGCATCCCAGGAAGGGGTGAGAGAGAAAGAGCGGGTCGAGCAGGGGCAGGCAGAGGCGGTAGCGGGGCCCAGGTGAGGGAGGAGGAAGAAGCGACAAGCAGGAAGGGAAGGGCTGGGCGAAGGCAGCGGCCGCGGCAGCAAGGGCCCACATGCGCCCCCCCCCACCAGCAACTTGGCCTCCCCACTCACCTCCATTGCTGCCCTGGTCCTCGCTGCCAGCGCTGCTTGCAGCGGCCTCCCAGGAACAGGTAGTCCTCGACGCGCCCTCCCTGCTCCCCAAGCCGCTTAGGAATGCTGCACCCCACCCAGTGTTTATCAAGCCTCGGAGACTCTGCTTGTGCCTTCACTGCAGCCCCCACCCTTTCATCCCTGCCGGTCCTGGGGAGGGAGGAGGGAAAGTTGTAAACAAAAGCCAGCGATTGGGAGATGGATTTGTGAAGGCTGTATGGGTGGGTGGGTGTAGTTTCAAACCCATTCCAGCGCTGGAGAAAACCGGCGAATCTAAGACGCCATCGATTCTAAGATGCACTCCATTTTTACAGAGGTAAATATGGGGGGAAAAGTGCATCTTAGAATCGAGGAAATACGGTAACTGAAAATAGGCAGGAATGCCACATAGAGCTTTAAAGGTCAAAATGAGCACTGACAAACAGGAACTGGAAAAATTGTGTCAATTAATTGAAGGTATAGGAAATGCCTTATACCCCAGTCAGACGGTCTAGCTAGCCCTGTCTCCTTTGGTTGGCAGTGTAATGCCTGTCTTTGAGTGCCTTGGAACGTTGGCTGAGAAAAGTGGGCATGGAATGGAATGAGGGGAGAGCAAAACATAGGTTGAAGAGAGGAGGGGAGAGGAAGAGAGGCCGTTTCTACACCAGGCTTTTTGCCTGGAATCACCCCCGGCTGGTCCCTGTGCATTCACATGATGCGCAGGGACTCCCAGGGGTGGGGGGCAGGCATGAGTATTCCCCGAGATAACAGATCCCTGGGGAAACCCGATTTTTCCGCAGTCCCAGGAAATGGGCACGGAGCCACACCGCGCGGCTCAGTGCCCATCGGGAGGAGGTGGCACTAGTTTCACCACTCCCGGGAGGGCAGGGAGTGGGGTGGAGGGACCATCGTGCTCGGGTTTTTTTTAGAAAAATTACCTTTTGCGTACGAGCGCCCAGGAGTTGTGTGATGGCCCAGAAAGAAGCCGGGTCGTCGCACTTTCATTTGGATTAGAGGTACTTCCAGGCTCGTCCCCCCCCCCCACTCTACACCTGTATGGTGTAGAAAGGCCCAGAGACAACTGGAAGGAGAGGAGTAAAAAGAGGGAGTTGAAGGAGAAAAGGGAAGAAAAGGAGAAATCACCAATGTTGTGAGAAAGAGAAGGCGACAGGCTGCAGTTTACTGAAGAGTGCACCTCCGCAAGAGAGACAAGCGACCAAGGACTAAAGAATAGGGATACACATCTATTACTGGTCCAGTAAACCTGACAGTAACTTCTCAAAGAGAACTGTAGGTTAAAAAAAAGGAGTCGAATATAGTTGAGTTGATTGTTTTGTTCATAATAGTATTTCTTAAACCTTCTTAAAGTAAATTATGTTCAGAGATCAACAAAATACATATTTTGTTGATCTCTGAAGTGATTGTAATCTGCCTCTCTTCATCCTGGTTAGAGAAACCTGAAATGTTTCATTTGGCATCATAAACAGGAAAGAGGAATCTAAAGCAGAAAACAATCAGCTCAGAGGCACCATGAACCCAACTGGTTACAGTGGTGGTGAGGATGCAGCCAGGGTGCAGATTCAGCCATCTGGGGTGCAAACCCCATTAACTCTACCATATTTCTTTGGAGCACCCTGGTTACCTAAGTTTTCAGGGGAAAATATGCAGCAAAATGGTATACCATTTGGGGAATTTAAAGTTACTCTACAGTCTGTTTCGATTGCATGAGTTGCCTGAAAGACAGGCATTACAGCAGCAGCTCGCCAGACAAGTCTTTTCCATCGCCACTCTTCCCAAGAGCTTTAACTAAAGATGCTGTAAATTGAACCTGGAGCCTTCTATATGCAAAGCATATGTTCCACCACTGAGCTGCAAAGCACTTGATCATTGGGAGCTACAGCCCTTTAGACAGTATGCTGTTTGGAGGCTCGGAATGTGACTTACTGCCTGATCCTTTCAGCAGCTGTGCAGAGCCAGCAGCTAAGCGTTGGAAAGAATTATAATTACCTCAACTACTTAATGCATTGACAGTCCCCAGAATTATAATGATCAGAAAGAGAACTATGAATGCTGTTGCTGGACCATCACTTCTGGACCACCACCACCCTTGGTTTGGACGTGGGTTCCTATGAGATGGTTGTTCCCTTCTTCCTTCTCCTCTCCCATCTCTCCTTTTTGAGCCACTCACATCTTTATTCAACACGAACAGGTTTCCAGCCCCTCACCCCAGTTCTACCACGGCACCAAACAGCTGTCATGGCGTCATAGACGCAGTACAATTACCAAAAAGCTCCAAAGTGTTACAGACTAAGCCAGGAATCGAAGGATTCCTGAATCCAGCAAACAATTCGAAAGCAGCTCTCTGGCCTGCGCTTCTGCTGCTAGGCCTGCCAATCCCTGGCTGCAAGGGAGGGATGGGCTGTGGTTTCCACTGATGGCTTGCAAGGGAGACAGCTGTTATGGCCTCTCCTATAATCTGCACTGGAACCATCTGGCCCCATCTGCTATAGGGCAGATTCTAAGCTACAGCAAGGAGAGAGGAGGGGAGATTGCAGCAGCACCTTTGTGGACAGAGCTGCACCTGCCATCTGCCACACATCTCTTCAAAGCACTGGGGGCCCCCACCTGACTGGCTCATGAACTGGCAGCCCGATGTGCTGTGCCTTTTAATTCTTCCCCAAGCAGCGTTCAAGCTCCGAGGTCAGAAAACCACGCTGACCTGCCATTTACACTCAGCCAGATGTCTATATCTGCTGGATTCACAGGAAATAATAAGCTGTTGTGTAATTCTTTTCTGAGTATGATTCCATGGTTTAAAGTCCCATATGTACATACATGGACCAGTGTCTTGCATTGCACTCCTGCGCAGCAAAAGGAAGCTGGCTGGAAGGATATCATTAACCTTCCTTTTCATCAGAAGCATTCAGGGGCTAGTAATGTCTGCATTATAATTGAGCCTTTCAAATCACAACATTTTTTTTAATTATTTGGAGCATCTCTACTTCTGATTGTCTACAATGTCATTACTTGAATGTGTGTCATTACACAGACCAAACACCACAGTTAAAGCATTCATGGCATGCCGCCTGGATTTATAGGTGCTGCTGTTTGCATGTTCAGCTTTGAGCTGTTCACTGAATGGTATACATGTATGTGTAAATCTGCCTGAAGCTATATCCACATGCTTCCAGATTGGTGAAAAATTTTATTTCTGCCTTTGAACACTAGAGGGCCAACATTACCTTACAATGGATATCTTTAGACAAGGTTAGTCAGACATGGGAGGGGATCAACTTTCTTCATGATAGCAAAAACATTTCTAAAGCTTTGTTCGAAGTCCAGAGCTTCATATTTACTGTGATTTGTATGTCTTCATTGGAAATTTCTAAGCTGTTGTCCCCCTTATTGTTCTTTCAGAATTTACGAAGAAATAAGTTCAATATATTTTGTTTAGAACAGTGGTGGTTTTCCAAGTGTAAGGCAAAACCAGTTGTCAGTGGAGACCAAATTGGCAAATTTGGTGGCTTTGTGAGAGATAGCCTTCTCAGTGGCTGTGCCTGTGCTTAAAAACTCTCTTTCCAGGAAGATCCATCTAGGCCCATCTATTATTGTCCTTCTACCATATGGCAAAATGCTTCTATTCCAGCAGGTTTCGACATGGTGTGTTGATTTCTCTTCTGCCTCAAGAAATTTATTTATTCCTGTATGGTTCAGCTGTTTCATGGGCTGCTATGTTTACTATCTCTTTTATTTTATATCTGTCTCTATCTATCTATCTATCTATCTATCTATCTATCTATCTATTATTGCTTTTGTAATGTTCTCGTTGTTAGCACTTCGGGTATCTTTTTGAAAGTAAAGCAGGCTATACATTTTAAAAAATAAATAGACCAATAAACAAATAGGATTAGTTGCTACCCAGAGTGCATCATGATTAGGATGACCAGATCCTAATCATAAAAGACAACACAACTCCTTTTGAAGGAAATTTCAGAAGGCATAACGTTTCTCATCTCTGTGTGACAAGCTACCCCCAAATCCCAGTTCTGCATAATGCTTAAGCAGGTAAAGCTTTTCCATTTCATATCCACCCATGCTGGGAAAAGGGTCACTTGTTAGACTTCTGCCTTATATGCAGTTGTTAAAAGACCCAGGAGCCCTGACATGAAAAAAGTTGCCAAGGAAGACTGGTCTCAAAATGTATTCCATTTTGGATGTGAATGGCTCACAATCTTGCACCGGTGAAAACCTCCCAACTGTGGGTGAAATCACAGCATGAAAAGCCAGTCTTTGCTTGACACACACCACTCAAAGAATTTACTCACCATGAGCAAGTTTTCCGCCTGGATTGAAAGCAAGTAGCACCCAGGAAGCATTCTGAGTCTTGACCATTGGGCATCAACTACATGTCTAAACTGAAAATGGAGATTGAGAAGGCAGGCCATGTATAGGCCAACTTTGTTGATTTTAAGGGTGTATTATTTATTTATTTATTTAAAGTCCACTCCTACATTATTCCAGCAGGAAAATACTTCATTCCTATACTGTCTGCCCATCACAGGCTTTCCTGAAATGGCAAGATGCAGCATGGGCAAAGCCATGCCCCAATCCAAGATCCGAGTCCCACATATTCCTTCTGTTATATCTGATCTGAAATTCCTCCAGGGGGTTTCGTAAAGGGATGACAGTTAGAGACCAAATCCTCCCCCTAGGAATCCAAGGCAGCTCCATACTAAAAGCCAAATGGGGAAGGATAAATAGTGGCTTTAAAAAAGGCTTGTCACCCAGGTCTGCAAGTTGGGTGGATGGAAGCAGTTACTGAGTTGAATCCATGCTTAGAGTAGACCCACTGAATTCAATAGAACTTCTGACTAACAAGACCCATTCATTTCAGTTGGTCTATTTTAAGCATGACTAAGTCTAGATCCAACCCATATCTGCTCCAGCACTATTCATACCATTTCTTTACTCTTGTTTGCCTTGGAATACTTGAAACTAATGTTGGATGAAATACATTAAATTATTGCTGGTGACATCTAAATGCTACACAACAACAGTATTCTGTATAGTGGACGTTCCAACATAGAACTGTTTATTCGAAAATGCTAACTAACCAGAAAATACTGGCCAGGGCCTTTATTTTGTTAATGTATTATTTAAAATTAGTGGGATTTGCAGAAGTCAGCAGGAAAACTTTTCATGTTGTGGGAAAATAATATCACTGCCATCCAATGTCTGCTCATCAAGTGGCTATTAAAAGTAGAAAAAGTAGAAAACTACCTCTAATTTCAGGCAGTTTACTAGTATACATTCACATCTGTTAACTATTATGCAATTATAGGGCTGAGAGAGGAGTGCCAATGTTAGGAACATGCCCACTTTCTGGCATTTCAAAATATAGTAACCCTAATTTTGGTGTATGTACACTTTCAGTTCAGTTGATAAGGCATTTTGACTTCCATCACACCTAATCCTCCCCACCTGGGTTGCTTCCTCCTCCTTTTAAAAAAAACACAACTCTGAGGCAAATGGGTGTCAAGCTTATGATCCCTTTCACCTGAATAGCTGCTCTTTCACTCCTAAGGTCCTTCGCTCTGTTGTTCTTCCACTTCACTCCACATTTCCACTTCTCATTCTCCTTCCAGTCAGGTCCTGGCAGATGAATACTTCAACCAGACTGCCTTTCTTCCAGGGAAAAATGGAACAAACATTTAGTCTGGCTCTTTGGGGGCATTGAGGGAGTACAATCCTGCCTCTGCAGAGATTCAGGCATTGCATTATTTTAAAAAATGCTGTCGAGCCTGGGATGCAAGGTTTGGGTTTTATATTGAGGTTTGGAGCCGGCTGCTAGGAAAGATTGCTTTTCCCTGTCAGGACCAGATGCAATCCATTCAAGCCCCCCTTCCTTTAAAACTACACAGAGGTTTAACACGGATTTAATGTATTTAGGGAAAATAATCCAGACTTTTAGCATTCCAGGAAAAGCTGCAGAAGAGGTGGGGTGTCAGCAGGACAGGAACAGCGTCATGTGAGTACCGTGCTGCAAATCCACATGCCAGACATGGCGAGAGTGCAATAAATCGTTGGTGTGATGGATAGGCTGACCATATGAAAAGGAGGACAGAGCTCATGTAACTTTAACAGTTGTAGAGAAAAGGGAATTTCAGCCAGTGTCATTTGTATGCAATTAGTTCCTGTTGAAATTCCCTCTTCATCACAACAGTTAAAGTTGCAGGCACTATATTAGAGTAACCATATACAAAAGAAGGCAGGGCCCCTGCACCTTTAACAGTTGTGATGAAGAGGGAATTTCACCAGGAACTAATTGCATACAAATGACACTGGCTGAAATTCCCTTTTCTCTACAACTGTTAAAGTTACATGAGCCCTGTCCTCCTTTTCATATGGTCAGCCTAGTGATGGAGGCCTTTCTCAAAGTTCTTCTTACTATTATTAATGATGCTGATATGAGAAGAAGATGGGCCTTGAAAAGTAAAACTGCCACAAGAAACAAATAACAAATCAGTGCTTTCTGGGGGTGGAGGGGAGAGAATGCCCAGCAGTGGAAAATGTTCAGTTGTGGGAGAAGTTGGGTGAAATGTTATTGATTACAAGTGACTCAACACTGGGGGAAAGTGGGGGAAGACCCTATGATGCTAATTTATTTACAGGAATTCTGTTGTACTTGTTGCAACTCCCAGAGATGCTTCCCTATTTATTTATTTTTAAGTTGAATAATTGTGCTGTTACCTATTGTGTGTGTCTGTAAAGTGTGAAGTGGTTTATCTAGAAAGGTACCACGGAGAAAACTGTATGACAGCAACAGTGCACTTTCCGCACTTTAGACTGGCGGCTAGAAACTTTGTCTTGTCTTATCTTTCTTTGCTTTTTCTTTGCACATCAAAGAAATGTGAATGGGCCCATTCGTTCTTATTCAGGACTGTACACTAGAAAAGGTTATTGATTTATCTTCTGCTTGTAGATAAAACCTAGACTAAGTAGGAAAGTGTTTTCACACTTGACCTCCAGCATGTACAAAAGTGATTTGTTTTCTAGCATAGTCTCTTATGGACTTTCTTAACCTTTACATGCTGGTACCTTCTTGCCCTCAGCATGAGCTTATCACATATCTTCCCAACTCAGGAGATTCCAAAACACAGTACATTCAGCCAGAAATTATAAAAATCAATGAGCCGTTTTTAAAAAAAGAAAAAAATCTCTCAGCCTTTCTGCTGTATTTTTGCACGCCTACAGGAAGCTGACATTTTACTTGAGAGAATGTTCAAGGCAAGATTATTTAAACTTTTGCAGTGGCCATCTCTGAACTTGGTAGGGAAAGATGAGAAGAAAATGGTGAATTAAAACTCATCTCCCTAATTCTTTTGATGAGGAGGAATTTGGAACTTTTTACATGTTCTGAAAACCAAACACTGAGCTAGACCATGTATCCATTGCCTCTATTGATAGCCTGGTGCTGATAATTTGGCCAGAAAAATCTTAGTCAAGTTTCTTTTTTGGTTTCACATGTAAAAGCAAAACAAGGTACTAAGGTGCATGTGGCATTCGCGAAACTGCAGATTTTCTGGAAAGACTTCCTGCAACCAAAACGAGACCAGTATTACCAGGACGGAAAACTGCCAAGGACAATGACACTAGGAACCAACAGTGTATTGGGAAAGAGCCTTATTTGAGAGATTCAGATGTGTTGAGGAGAAACTGACAAAAGAGGCATGTTTTAATCAGATGTAGCTCAGCCCTGCTGGTCTAGGGGCATGGTGGTTCTTGGGTTTAATGTGTGACAACAGCATACTTTTTATTGTGGTGTTTTTAAATTAGTTTTTATGTTACGTTTTAATTAAAATTTTGTTTTTAATCTGCCCCCCCCCCCATCATTCTAAATGTTGGAAAACTTCATTTCAATTTGAGTGAAAAGAAAGTGTTTAAATTCTGTTTGTTGGCACAGTAAACTTTGGACATATGAAGACCCACTATCCACTTTTTCCCTCTCTCCCAGCAACCGAGACATGGACATCGAAGTGGGGGAGGGGCGATCTATATAAAGAAGGGATAGGGATAGTTACCATGCAAACCAAGCTTGGAACCCATCCTAAACAGAATCACTCTCAGATCCTTTAGAGCTATAACCAACCAGTTGGCATAGATTTTGCTAAGAATCATAGAATAGTAGAGTTGGAAGGGGCCTATAAGGCCCCCAAATCCAAACTCCTGCTCAATGCAGGAATCCACCTTAAAGCATACCTGACAGTTGGCCGTCCAGCGGCCTCTTGAATGCCTCTACTGTGGGAGAGCCCACGACCTCCCTAGGTAATTGGTTCCATTGTCATACTGCTCTAACAGTCAGGAAGTTTTTCCTGATGTCCAGCTGGAATCTGGTTTCCTATCACTTGAGCACATTATTCCATGTCCTGCACTCTGGGATGATCAAGAAGAGATCCTAGATGGACTAATGGTCTGACTAGAATACAGATATGTAAACATACTTGTGCTGAAAGATTTGCTAGTTTTGTATTTTCTGTCCTGCAAAAACACAGATTAGAAAAGGTTTAATAACAATGTAGTTGAGGAAAGCAGGTCTAGAGGATACAGAAGAAAACAGGACATACAATGAGTGCATCAAAGAACTTTGCCGAGAGCTGGAAGTATTGTGTTGGCTCCACAGCAACTTGAGCCCAGGCAGAAAATGCTATGTTGAAAATCAGGATCCACAGCACTGAAGACCTGTGCTGTTAGCTGCACTAGCTTTCCATTACCTGTGGAACATGATTCAAGAAGCCGGATCCCAGGTACCCAAGGAAGCTGCTTCAGCCATTTATTGCTCTCCTCATCCCCACTGCCATTAGGATCCTTAGAAGAAGCATGTTCCAGACACCTGCTAGGGTGCAGAATGACTTCCTGACACTTGTGCATCCTCAGTTATGGCTTGCATGGGAACTGAAATTCTGCAGAAGCACAGAAAGAAATAGGCACAGAAACTAGTGCTGGGCATAGAATTCACCTTTCTTTTTCTGTTTTAAAGACTCTAGTCCTTATGGCAACAGACTTTGCTTGGAAGTACATCAGCAACTCCTGGTGAAATCTCAGAAACCAGAACATGGCTGAATAATGTTCGGTGGTCTGGAAAAGGGTTTCACCTTCATGCCCCTCCGTATGCCTCGCTGAAGCAGAATAATTTATGCAAAATAGGAGGGGGACCTGTTATGCACAACAAGATTGATTCATAGATATTACTGGTTCATAGATATTACTGATTCATAGATATTACTTTTCCTGGAGGAGAATGTGGGTTGGCCAGATTTTAACAGAAAGCACACTTTGACCATGAACTCCTTGTAAGTCTCAAAAAGCTTCTCTGTCTCAGCTTCAGCTTTTCCATCTGAAACATAGATAATAATACTCGCCTATCTTTACAGGGTGTTGTAAGGACGGCTGACTGTCCATGAAGTGCTCGCAAGTGTAACTTCGGTGCTAAACAAAGTGAATTTTAACAAGAACCAGCGGCCTTGGGTATTTGACAGTACTGTGCTGCTTCAGAGACTCTCCCAGAGTACTCACATTTCTCAACTTTGTCGACCAGCTGGATAGTGGCTGCTGCCCACTTGCTCTGTAGTCCAAATGTGTATTGCCTAAATGAGCCTATTTAACTAACTGTCTGCTGAAGGTGCTGAGACCCTGGCCTTGCCCAAGACTCTTGGTTCCTCCCATTTCAAGATGTGAGCCCCCAGATTCAAACACACCTTTTGCCTCCACATCAGCACCACAGCAACCCTGCAATGAAACAGGGCATGGGGGTGGGGTGGGGTGATGGTGCTCTTTCCGGCCAACACAGCTCTTCAGAGAGCCCTCCCTCCCCTGGCTCCCTCTGAGATGATCCTCAGATCAAGCCAGAGGGCAGCTGGCTGCTCCAGGGATCCTCACTAGATGCTCTCCCACTGTGGCTGCTCAGGTAAGACCTGGTATGTGCTGCTGGGTGGGTGACAGCTTCACTTTCCTGCTGCAGCAAATGCCACAGTGGGAAAGTGTCTGGGTCCCTTCCTGACTGTTAGAGCAGTATGACAATGGAACCAATTACCTAGGGAGGTCGTGGGCTCTCCTACACTAGAGGCATACAAGAGGCAGGTATGCTTTAAGGTAGATTAAACAGGTTATCTGTCAGGGATGCTTTAAGGTAGATTCCTGCATTGAGCAGGGGATTGGACTTGATGGCCTTATAGGCCCCTTCCAACTCTACCATTCTATGATTCTATGATGGAGAGGGGGGGAGCATGCAATTTACCTCTCCTTCTGCTTCACCAGCTGCAGCAGGGGATTCCCCCCCGGCCCTGTTTAAGTGATACTGTTTGAACTAATGTAAGTAAGTTCATTCGCAAAAGCTTTAAAAGTAAAAACAGCAAAACAGAGCTACTTTAAATCTTAAACCTTGAAGCCTACCAGCACTCTTAAGTTCTTTAGCTGTAGGAAGGCATTGTAAAGTAATCTGAAAACGACACCTTTCTTTTAGGGAAAGATGGTAATTCCCACCATATCGGAAAATCACACTACTATCTTTTCCTAAGAACTGTCCTTATATGCTAATGTTGTGATTGTTAAGTTTAAATGTATGTTCTAAAGTACATAAGCAGAGAATGCTATTCTGATAGATACATAAAGATACTAATTTTGTGCATATTTGCACACTCACTGCAGAAGCATAACGATGTCATCAGATAAATCAAGATTAAGTATAATATTCTTCAGTGAAGAGGCTTAGGCATGGTCATTAAAAGATCCTGGATTGCAAGAAGGGAGACTCCAAATATTATCTTCTTGCAAAGAACTCATCAAATAATCCTCAGGCAGTAATCATTTGCAAGCCCAGTGGCTAGGTGAACAGTTTTTTTTCAACTGGATCCTCTAAATCCAGGAGGGTTGCAGTAATCAAAGCAAAATAATACCCCTTTGTGCCCATGGAAAATGAGAAATTAAACAATCAGATTCACAGGGCTGATTTGAATCTGTTAAGGCTAGCATAGGAAGGGAACTATTCACATTGGGCTCCATCTACTGTCTGAACGTGAGACAGCAGATATTTCTCAATGTAACTCTTAGCAAATTGGAAGCTTTCAAACAAGGTGAATTAATAATAGGCGGTGAGCTAATGACATAGCAAACATTTAATACTGAGTGATCATACTCACTGATCATCAAGGTGTATTCCAGAATAGACTACTTCTTGATTTTGAAAGAGCTGTGGCCAAGGGTCATGGAGGCAAAACTAGGGTGATCTCTGTCTGAGGCCATGCCCTTACTGTCGCTAGACTTTGTATGACAAAAACAGCAACCCCATACATTCCCTTAGGGTTTTAACTCAAATCATCTTTCAAATAAGTTGTTCTGAGAGATAAGATTAAAGAGGAGCTCACTTTTTATTTTTGTGAAAATGTAACTCCAGGTCTATTTGGGACGCAATGCAGGGATGTGGTACTTTGGATACCAGAGGCCACTATATCAGCATAGTCAGTGGAGTAAAAAATAAATAAAGACTGCAAACGCACATGAAGGACCCTTCAGATTTGCCACTGCAGCTTTAGGTACTTGGGAGTTGTTATTCCTAAAGACCTGAAGCAACTCAGAAAGCAAAAGATGCAAAAATTCAATGCAAGAATTAAAGCAAGAAATGATGTCCTGGAAATATCTACGTCTCTCCTTGTTAGGCAGGATTGCAGCATTTAAAAATTTAACTTCTACCAAAATGTCTCTTCCCCCCCCCCCCAAGTACTTATATTGGCAATTTAAGGAATGTGATTCAAATGATTTAATAATAGCAAGCAATAATGAAAAACCTGAAGGGACTGGAAAGAGATCCAGATTGGACAAGTCAACATTATATGGACATAGACTAAAAATAAATTTAGGATTCCTCAATTTGCAAATCCTGTTTTGAAATATTCCATCTGAAACACTTGATACGTATCATTTGAGACACTAAGGGTACAATCCTTCCGGTTTAGACAAAAAAAAAGTCCAACAACTCCCAGCATTCACCAGCCAGCTATATTTGTTAGTATAGAGTGGGTCAGTGCAGAACTTGCTTCAGTTCCCCATTTTGTGAAGGTGATCCTATTACTAAAGATTAAGGCCATTAACATTCTATATATATATATATATATATATATATACCATTTTTGTGCACCATATTGGTGGTAGGGTAAGGACGGAGAAAAGTCATGGTACCCCAATTTCTCCCCCCACTCCTTTTCTGGGTCACACTATAGGCAATTCAAGAGTTGAGAAGCCTACAGGTCTATATAGTGTCATGGTTCTAAGCCCTCCCACTGGAGTGCGAGACAATAAAGAGGTCTGCTAAGTAAACTTCAAAGCTTTATTCAGTAAATAAACATTTCTTTGCACCTCAAGAGAGTTTAAACATAGGAACTTTACTCTAGGCTAACACTTGGCTAAACTAAACAAGACAATTGTTCTTTCAACAAAGATGGTGGTCTTCCTCTAAGACCCTTTCACTTCAAGGAGGATTTTGTTGAAGAAGCCTTTGGCAAGAGGCTAGTCGAGCTGACATCCTCTCACCTACCTTTAGTTCTGCCCGTTTGAACCTATGGCGTACTCTGGGGTTGGTTAGCTCTGAAATACCCTCCCCCTCAGGAGATTCTTGAGTTCCCACAGACTGTGTGTTGTTCATTTCTCACTGATAAGGTCTTGTGAAGATTCATCCCTGGTGGGTGAAGAGCCTAGGAGAATCACCTCCTCCACTTCTTGTGTAATGTGAGATGTTTCTAGTTTTGTTTCTTCAGCTTCAGAATCTGATTCTGATTGATGGCCTAAAACTCCTTCCCCTACACCAAAGGGAACAAGCCTGGTTATGACATATAAAATAACAGATCTCTGTGACAACGGCCATACAATCTCAGAGACTAAATAAAAAGATTGCATGGGTGAGAATTAGCCAAATTGATTTGAAATCCTTTAGGTCAAAACATTCACTGTGAAACTGGTAGGGCTTAGTGACGCAGTGTGCTGATTAACTCTATACAAGCATATACTTATGTATTGAATCAGCATTGGAATTAAAAGGGATAGTATCAACTATAAGTGGTTCATTAATGAACACACCACCCAAGGTTTAAACATAGTATGGGAAAGAGATCTGAGAGCTAAAATAGATGAATCAGGATGGGAAACCATATCAGATAAAATTCAGAAATCAATGATTAAAATTACTCATTGATGGCACTTCATGCTAGTATGATTATACCATATGAATACAGTTATCCCCATATTCCTGGAAAGCTTGTAAAGAAGTGGGCTCGTTTTACCACATGTGGTGGAATTACAATCATGCTGGTGTAAAATATTTTATGGAAATATCAAAAATAGTGGTCCAACCAGTGCATCCAGATCTATTAAAGCTGTCACTATAAATTATGCCACCGACAGGAGGAGGAGGAGGAGGATTGTGTATGCTGCCTTGGGTTCCTTGGAAGAAAAAAGGCAGGATATAAAAGTAATAAATAAATAACCTCAGAGGTCACTAACACAAAACTGACTGCTTGCAACAAAAGCATCACAAGATATTTGCAGTGTATCGTCATGCATGTGTTCCGTGAGCCTGTGGCTGAGGGTGCTGAAAAAACTAAAGTTAGCATCAAGAATCCCTGCAATAACTGGTGTCTTACTTCATGTGCACATTTTATTCATTTATTTTAAGTTTTTTAATATTTAAAATATGCAATCAGTCTGCATGCAAATCAATTGAGCATGAGGCTTGACCTAGGAGGAGGTTCTTCTAAAGTTTTTTTAAAAAAAACATCTTTGAACCTTAGGGTTACCCTGAGTCTGTCAATATTTCTCACTGGACTTGGCCTAGGAGGGGGTCTGAGGGTGCAATTTAAGTATCCCCACCCTTGGCCAGCAGTGTGGTGTACATTGCACAGCCGCTGTAAGGTGCTTTCTCACAGGACAGCCCTCCCAACTCCAATAGGGGTAAAGCAGTGAATTGAACTGTGGGATTATTTCATCCTACTCTCTCTGCCCATGCGCTGCAATGTGGGGATAAAAGCAATAAATGATACAGCAGGGTTGTGGTAAACTACTCTTTCAGCGTCAGCCCAGCACTAACCTTCAGTATGGGTCTAATACCTCTGCAGGGTTGTTATAAGCCAATTAGAGCCTGACCTGAGGTAATTCAATAGGAATACACAAACCACTCTCTTCTAGAAACAGCCCTTCCAACCTGCAATTTGGGGACAATGAACTACATTTGCCTTGGAATTTGTTTTAGCAGGGTTATTTTTAAATTGTTCTGCGCTAAATAAAAACTGAGTTAGAAAGATCAGGAATTCTTCTCTTTGCTACCTCCTTTAGTGGCAGGGAACGGGAGAGGACATAGTTGCCCCCAGTCCCACTTGTACTGAAGTATTTCTTGATGTTTATGTGCAGCTCTCTCTTTGGTCCTTGGAAACTTTTAAAAATAGCTGTGGAGTGACCTATCCAGACAATGAGATGGTTCTTTCTAGGAAAATATACTTGTTCTGTCCTCTCCAGTCTGCTCTCTTCTTCCACACACTTATCAGTGTTTCCTCTGACTCATTTAATAGCTTATGCCACCGAGTTATTATGGGAGTCATTCTTTGGGATTTTTCACTTCCTTAGTATTTTTAAAAAATTATTCTGAAATTTATTTGTATATCTCTCACGTGCATGGGTGGTGTGGTTTTGGCTCCATAAGCACCAGAGTGGGAAGGCTTGATGAGTATTAGTACAGATGATGATGATGTAACAAGTTGGACCTGTAACAAGCTGCTACAGGATGAGCAAATTCTACACTCACATACACCCTTTCACAAGACCGCACTCATTCCCCCCAAAGATGTGGGGGAAATATTGGGGACTTTGGGATGGGGTAAGGCACAAGTTGCTACTTACAAATAGATAGGTTCCCCCCTCTCTTTCCCCCTTTTTTAGACTTTAAAGTGAGTCAAGTGTACCAAAGTATGGTGTGTTGTGAACAGATTGGTGTACAATCAAACCCCACTAAAATTTGCAATTGGCACCTGTGTTTTCTTTGAAATTCTGCTGCTCTAGGGCAGGAAACCGAGCTGAAAAAAGTGATTCCTCCTGCAGGTTTCTCATAGGTCCAATATAAGAAATATTGCACCAGGAACAGGAAGCAACTGTTGTCACTAGCACCCCAGAACTGTCATAATCCCATGCATGTTTAGACAGAAAAAGAGTCCAACAACTCCCAGCATTCCCTAAGAGTGTTTTTAGTGACATTGCAGATAAGTTAAAACATAGGCTGAATTCCGACGACACGATAGTCAATGGTGGGGTAATAATCAACTTTACAGTTGTTCAACTAGCGGTAATAGCGGTAACATGGTAATAAATAATCAACTGTGGTGTGGATTAGGATCAGCGCTGAGTTGACTATGGCAGCATTCGGACAACACAATAGCCAATATAACTGACGATTGTTTCCCCACCCCCAGTTGCTTATTGTATTGTCCGAATTGAGCCATACACACACACACACCACCAAATAATGCAATTGTTGGCTTTTCTGTTAGCCTTTTATTTTCTTCTGTCCACAGGCCCATGTATAATAGGAAATACGCCTACATTTTCCCAGGTCTCATTACTGCTGTAACCTATAAATGGGATGGCATTTTGGAAATGCCATCTCATCTTGATGGTCAAACCAATTACTGATGAAAAAGATTACCCACAAAATAGGACAAGGAGGTAAAATAACCCAGCCATTAACCATACGTTAACTGTAATGGCACCCGGCTATTAGACCTCTATTTATTTTGTCATGATGTCAATTCAATTTTTTTTGTAGTGCAGGATAGAAAGATAAAATTATCTTCTTTTATGTAGTGCCAAAGACAAATTGTCATTCACATGATGATTGGAGGACAGAGACTCTACTTTTCCCATTTAATATCTTAAATGGAAAATATGTCAACTAAACCTATAACTAGCTACCACTGGGCTTCGACAGTGTAGCCAGGGCATATTTTGGAATTCATTGAAAGTCGGCTGATGGTGGCTGAAACTGTGTGTGTGACTTTTTAATAGGGAAACTTAATTTTTGCTGGTGTGCATTTGTTTGTTTGTTTTGTTTATTTATTATTTCCCATCTACTTCCTCCAAGGAGCCTCACAACAATTGCATGAGGCATGTTAGTCTGAGAGACTGATTCGTCCAGGTTATCCAATGATATTCATAACTGAGCAGGGATCTGCTTATGGGCTTCCCACATACAGCTGTCTATATACTACTTCTCACTGTTTCACAGACACATTTGCCCAGGTATTGCACAAACCCAGAAATCAGCCATGATTCACTAGGAAGTTTATCTTCAAGCAATTAATGTAATGTGAACCCATCAACAGTGTTTCTCAGAGAGAGATCACAAGAGGCAAGGCTTTAAAAAGCCAAGCAGGAGACCTGATGCCAATATGTGCTTTCCATTTTTCATGCCTAGTGATGGTTGAGATAGATAACTATACGTCCGCCTACTAACAGGCTTATTACATGGCAAATCAAGAGGACAGGCAGACAGACAACAAACAAGTATTTTCTAGGAGGCAGGCCTGGTCAGGGAAACATTGTAACAACAGACACTGTGTGGCACTGTCTCTGGCAGACTGGATTTAGAAAAAAAGTGTGACACACAGAGAACTAGCTGCTTTGCCGTCTGTACTAGCTTTCTCTTGGCCGTAGCAAGAGGCAGATGAACAAGCAGGTTACAGTGGTGAAGAGGAGGAGTGTAGGCCCTTGGCAGGTGCCCAGCCATGCCTACTCTTGACACCATTGCTATGGACTCCCAGCTGCTCCATGGACATAGCCCCAAACACACATGCTGTGCAGTCTCCTTCCCCCCCCCCCCCAATCTAACTGACCTGCTTAGGGTAGCCGGCAGCAATGCCTTTTCTGTCTAATTCCTTTCTCTTTGGTATGGTCTATGCGGAGCAGGAAGGGAAGGGAAGCATTAAAAAAACACCATGATTTCCTATCTGCACAAGCACCTGGCCTCAGCCAACTCTAGTGGAAGTCCTCCCGAAAACCCCTACACCAGATCTTTTAAATCTCAGAGTTGTTCCAATGCATAGGAGCCACCTCCTCTTAAATAACGGGCTCCTGACATTCACTAGTGTTCGTCTAATGATCCATCCACCCATGAGTCTGTGGTGGATTCCAACCTATGGCTTGAAAATCTTTGCTGTTTCCTATCAGAAGCTATTTCTTTTTAAAACTTTTGTGTGCAGCAGCTGCGAATGAGGTGTTGAGTCCTCCAGCCTCAAACTTTTCGAGCTGCATGTCCATCACCATTTGCCACTCAGTCATTCATACATGCTCCCCACTCGCTGCGGGAAGCAGCTTTTGGCTATGGCAGCAGCCCCTGGCACAGAGGTAAACCACTCTTGGGGTATGCTTCTGAGTGCAATCCCAACCATGGCATCTCACTTGTAACCATTAGATGTTCTGTCACATTACGTTTGTTCAATATCGTGTGCCCCGTCCTTCACTCTTGGCAGGCCATGGCACGGATTCAAATGCCTCCTACCTCTGTTCCTAAACAAACACTCAGGCAAGGATGCCATGCAACGTGTCAGGATGACAGTTCTTTGGGAATCGAACTCTCCAAATGAATCCCGCTGAGGGGGAAAGATGGCATCACGCCCTGCCTGCTTTGCACATTTTAAATGCACCAGGTCCCCAAGGGCTTCTTTCTTCAGTATTCTCAACAAATGAGCAGCTTTCTAAACCAGAAAAATATAAGTGGTAAGTGAAAAGAAAAAAGTCAACACTTTTCGCCCACTCCAACCCTGACCAGCTTCTTCTAATAAGGACACCCAAGCCAGAACTAGACAAAGCACGTCCCCAAAGACGTCCTCTCTTCGAATCTCTTATTTCCTCAGTTGTTTCTTATGTCCAGGACCTCTTGGGTCATTAGCTGGACCTGTCTAGTCTAGCAGTTTTTAAGGACACGTTACAATAAGCCGTGTAGCTCTACACTCGAGTACCCAGGGCTACTCAAGCAGATAGATAGTTATCAGTAGCAATCTATATCCCTGGACAAAACATTCCTCCCTGTGCCCAATTCTGCATTACAAAGGAACACTTGCCCTTATTTGTTTTTTATTGCCGCTAGCAAAAAAAAAAAATCCTGAAACAAGCTATTATGAATCAGTGAGCCATTTAACTGCCAATAGAATTGGCTTGGGATCTTTGCTATATCACAACAGCATGAAACAAATATCAAGAATATCTTATTGCTGTAGAAGATATACAAGTTTTCTCTAGGCATGTGCACAGCAGTTTATACAGTTTCAATTGCACGGCAGCAATGGAAGAGGATATGTGGTACAGGCAGGAATAAAGAAAATTCCAAATAAGGGCTAATTATATGTACAGAGCAGCTGTAAGAATTGAAATAACAACATAAGAAGAGACCTGTGGGATCAGCCCAAATTTCCATCTAATCCAGAATCCTATTTGCATCAGTGGCCAGAAAGAGTTATTTATTTTATTTTTACTGTATGTGCACATGCACATACTGTGTGTGTTTGTGTGTGTATGTGTGCATATATGGATGGATGTGTGTTTCTGTATGTGTGTGTATTACAAAGTAGACCATTATTCAGTGACAAGCCTAGCATAGAACCTGGCACAGCTGCTGCAACCTCAGACCCTGGCAGAGTCCATTTCTGGGGTGGGGATGGGGGGCTTTAAACAAAAATTCTGGCCCAATACTTTGAGCAGCACCAGGCAGTACCAGGCAGCTGAGTCAGCCTAGATGCTGTTCTATGTTCTCACAATGCCCCTGTTGTAGTGTCACTGTGGGGCATTATGGGAAATGTAGATGGTGGTGCCAGAGGTCACCAACAAAAGAGGGTCCCTAATGGACTGTGGTTTTGCCCAGGGCCCTCTCAAACTGGAAGCCAGCCGTGTTCAGCAAGATGCTTTAAAAGCAGCAGTCAATCAATAAAATCAGTTAAAACTATAAAGCAGCATATAATTAAAACACATAATTAGAAAAGTAGAGAGCACTGGAGCGAAATAAAACTAAATCCAACTGATGTTGAAAACTAGGAAGGTCTTTATTTGGAGTCGAAAACATATTAAAGTAGGTACCAAGCATACCTAACTGGTGAGAGCTTTCCAAAGATAGGATGCTACAGCCACAGTTATCATTCTCCTAACCTCAGAGAGAAGGACCTCCAGTTACAATCTTAAAACATGGGCCGACACATATGGGATATGACAGTCTTTCAGTTATCTAGATCCCAAGCCATATGGGGCTATGAATGCAAGCACTCAGAAATGGACTGGCAACCAGTGGGAGTTATTTCAAGATTGGACTGTCCCAGGCCATGTCTGCAACTGCCTTTTTTCCCAGGGTCATCCCTGTGCATCCAAATGACACACAGGGTATCCTGGAGGCAGGCAGGGATGATCTCTCCATTGTCCTGGGATAACTGGTTATCCCACTTTTCGCCATAGTCCTGCGGACTGAAACGGGCACGGAGCAGCGCGGCGTGGCTCCATGTCCATGGGGTGGGGGGGAGCAATGTTGGCATCCCCAGGATGGTGAGAGGGGGTTTGGGGCACATTTTTTAAACCTTTCGTTGGCAGATCGGGGCCGCGCAGCTCCTCTTCTGTTAAAAAAAAATGGTGGCCGCGACGTCCCTCTTCTCTCCTGGGATGTTGTGCTGCCATCTGGACCCTGGGTGAGGATCGCGGAAGTGGGTAGGTCCGCGATCCTCCCCCCTCCCTCCTTCTACACCCTTAGGTGTAGAAAGGACCCCAGTTTGCAGCCTCTATCCTGAACTAACTGGTGTTTCCAAGAAGTCTTCAAAGACAACCCCAAAACACAGAGTAGTCATTTAGTCTGGAGGTTACCAGGGTATGGATAACTGTGACCAGGTTTTCTCTACCCATGAAGGGTCACAGTTGAAGTGTCAACAGCCCTAGTTGTGAAGGGTGCTATGCTTCATTTCTCCAGAGAGCCTCTAGGCAGAGCCCCATGTGGTCCCAGAGGCACTCGGGGGAAATCAAGATGCCGGGTGCTTCCTCTGCAGCATATGCCCGACCTTTTCTAACAGTTCAAAGACAGAGAAATAAAAGGTGCCACAATCTGGGAAGGTGGAGGGAGAGGGGTGGGAGGTGGGGGAAGAAGAGTGAAGAAAGAGGGTGAGTGTCCTGGGAGGTGGGGATAGAAAATGAGAGAGAAAGAGCACGGGTAGGGTGAGGAAGCAGAGGAAAAGGAGAGAGAGGAGTGAGAAAGATCAGTCAGGAGAAGAGAAAGAACAGAAAGGGGGAGGAGAGAAAAAGGGCACCAGCAGGAGAAATAGAGGGGAGAGAAATTGGGGAGGGGGGAGGGGGGAGGGGGGAGGGGGAGGGGGAACACCTAGGAGTTTGCATGGCCCTCGGAGGGCATCATGCCGAGGGCCCCATCAACCCTGGCTGCGCCACTGTTTATTCTGGAACATTTGTACTCCACTTTTCTCACAAAGACTCAAAGTACTTGACCAGATAAAATGTTTCTGCTGTAAATGAACATTCTGAAACTATTCTTTGCTGATGCTCAATGTATCTTCTTTCCTAACCTCTTCATGTGTTTCGTCCTTCAGTGTTTCTACACCCAGTTTCGACTGTGAATAGAACTACCTGTTGGTTAAGATGGATGTTCTGCTGGCTAGTTAGAGTCAGAACAGTTGCTAAGCCTCTGACCATGGACAGGATCATGGGCAGTGACAGTAAAGTTGATAGTGGTGCTGAGGGTGTGTGTGTGTGTGTGTGTGATAAAAGTAATACATGATCATTCTCCCAAGGAGAGGATAAACAGTTTTTGCCAAAACCATTGAAGAAATAATGTATTATAAGCTTCCAGGCTTTTCATCCTGCAATTTACCAGAGCTTTTGCTACCAGATTCTTTGTGGGATTAAGACCGTCTCCTTTACAAGAGAGGACACATGCTTTGATTCCAAGACTTAATTTGTCTGCAACCTCTATATATTATAAAACCACTAGATAGCGCTGTCATATAGCACTACTCCGTCATTACACACTACCAATATATCAGATTAACGTTCCTTACCATGTTATCTGTGATCTTTTTAAAAGTGGTATAAAGGTCAAAATGCATGGGGAACGCCCTGGAGGTTGACAACCTTGTGTAAAGGACCCACGAACTTTCGTGAGTGACCAATCACATTCATGCAATAAAAGCCTCGTGTAGAAATGCTCATAATGTATACTGTCTGTAATAATGTTTCAGGACTTGTGATAGTAAAGGATCTACCTTGTTAGCTGTTTTTTTTTTTAAGTTATCATTCCGTGTTGCTCAAGTTCAACCGTTGTAAAAGTGAAAGAATCCAAACATTTATTTTCATCAAGGACACTGCTACTGATTTCATTCCATAGTCCATCATGCTCAAGTGTTCCCTGCAGCATTCTCTATCCAGGCTTTCAGAACAACCAAATCCTCTGTTCTGGATAGAAAGAGGCAGTGGCAATGATAAATGGGCCGCCAGAGCTGACAGCAGGTTTAACAAATTTTCTCAGATTCCCCCAGATTTTTCAGCTGTTTACTGGCTGAAAAATAAATATGGGATTTACTGCTTCCTTTGCAACTTTGTTTTATTTTTAAAAAAAGATAACCCTCAAAATTAATCAACAAACAATATATATAGCTAATTAAACATAGTAGGGAGAATGTGCATATCCATGTATTTCAGAGGTCCCTATAGTAAAATTAAGAAAACTTTCTCAAACAGCTGCTCTCATTTGTACCTATATGTGAGTTCTTCATGGCCCCCCTCTTTCTGAAACGCCAGCTGTCTATACACAATGAAAGCCCCGGGGTGGGTGCACAATGGTGCATCGTTGATTATATGACGCAGAAGGCCGGGGCTTCCCCCCGAACCAAAAACATTGGGGATTTACCCCGACTTTTTTGTCCGAAGTGCAGCAGCAAGGACTGCGCATCGAGGCACGTCAGAGGCATGGCTAGGCGGATGGTGACCCCTGATTGGTTGCCGTCAGACAGGGCAGGGGGGAGGGGACGGGCTGGCGAGCCAGTGAGTTGAATGGCTTCTGGAATGCCCCTGCGCTGCCTCTGGGTGGGGAGAAGAGTCTCCCATTTGCTAGGGGAAAAGTTCCCCCTTCCCTTGGCTTCAATCCCCATGAGGGAAGGGAAGGGAAGCCAGTGAGAGATGGGCAGAGGCGACGGTGGCAGCTCCCCCACCCCCCATGATCCATATAAACTCGACGGTCACTCCTCAGTGTGGGGATAATGTGTCGCAACCCTGCAGGAGCGAAACCGCTTGATATGGGGGCTTGTGGCACTAATGCACAGTCGTCAAGACAGCCCTCAGAAGGCGGCAGCAAGAGAAAGGGCTATTTCAGCAGCGCTGCCTCACCCCCGGGATTTGGAATGCTGTACCTAGAGAAGCTCATGATTTTTCATTTCAGGCATTTTAGTATTTTAGTATTTTCAGTGTTTAAGATCTACTATTTTAATCCCTTCATCAGGGGGAGGGTTATCTATTGTGCCTGATGCTTGCTTGCTTTACGGGGTTTAATGCTGGGTTAGTGAATGTCTGTGCTGGATTTTCATATATATATTTTTTTCCATGATGATTTTATTGTATTACTATTTTATTTCATTATTTAAATCAACCTCTACTGTGCCTAGAGCAATTTGTTTTATGAGATGTTTAATAAATATAATAAATAAATAAATGTGCCAAATGTGAAATAGAATGCCAGCAGTGGTTTTCTGCCATCAATAATAAGAACATAAGAAGAGCCCTGCTGGATCTGACCAAGGGTCCATCTAATCTCTTCACACAGTGGCCAACCAGCTGTCGACCAGGGACCAACAAAGCAGGACACAATGCAACAGAACCTTCCCACCCCTGTTGTTCACCCCAGATGTATACAGACTTACTGCCTCGGATACTGGAGGTGGCAGTATCTTTCCAAAAGTAACACATTGACACAGCCAAACAGATTACGGGGGGGGGGGGGGGGGGGGATGCTCTTGTTGTTAAATGTTCACATGGTTGTGTTGACATTTGGCATCCTTTTATTCTTCTGGCTGTATTTTATAATAATTCTATGGACTTCAAACAGAACTACTCTAGAGAAAGCAATTTGAGGATGCCAAACTCGGTTTGGAAAGGTTTGGCCAGGAAACACAACTTTTTAAATCTGAGCACTTCTTTATAACATGAGAGACCTCGCCTTGTGCTTTATTATTTCTTGTTTGGAGAGTGAACTTGCAGCCATCCATGCACAATTTCGGACAGATTTCAGAAAATTGTATCGACCATACATGAGTGATTTAAAGACACTTATCGTAAACACATGATTATTATATTCTGCACCATTCATAGTAAATTACCTCAGAATCACAAACAAACAAACAAAAAGCGAGGTACTTGTGACCTTAACTTTCATCAGATAATATATATTGGTAAAGCAAGAATGCTTGTCGCCAAAACACTCAGTGTCAAAGAGGATATATGTCACTTATCCAACGGAGTAGAAAATACAGGGAAAATACATACTAAATTTCTATCTGTGACAAAAATACTGCACAATTCAGGCAGTGTAACACAGCTGATACATCATCATCAGTGGTTTTATTTCTTATCTGGTTGTATTTCTTATCTCAGTTCGTTGTCCTCCCATTTTTAATGTTTCTCATTTTGAATATATCATGGTATATTTGAATTCCATATTCATCTATTTGTAGGCTCTATAGTGCCTCATCTTTCCACAGAAGAATTGACGGAATGAATTGGAGACCAAAACGTACTACCTTATGATCTAGTACAGACTTAACATTTCATGATTTCTTAGCCATGGTTAAGAGATTGGGAGTACTCTTAAAATCATGTGATTTTCCCCTCACTTTTCCCGCTCCTTCCTCATGACAAATGTCCCCTATTTTTTCAGCACTAAGTAAGCATGGTTAGCATGACATCTGTTTTATATCAGAGTTTGGAACCGTATCTGTAACTTGATTCCATACACTGGATTAAAACTGGGGTTGCCAGGTGTCCTACTTTACAGAGTACTGTCCTCTATTTTGGAGAGTTGGGGAGGACCATTCTCTGTTTGAAGATGTCCTCTATTTGAAAAAGTGTTCAGACTTACGAATAACCATAAGGAGGGAGAACAAGGGCCTTGTAGTTGCTCATCAACAGGATCTGGACAGCAGACCGATCAGGCATATAGGTCACCCCAGTCTTCTTCACTATGGTGAGAAATATTGTATTTCAATTTAAATTATGGTTATTTCTAAATTTGCATCTCTCCTTGTAAATTTGCATATGCACATATTATGCAAATGGCATTTTTGGCGATACATTTCCTCTTCTTTGGTGACACATAATTGGCCACCTTAGTTAGAAGTAATGATGGTTAGTGTTAAACTCAGTAAAATAAGATTGGCTGGTAATGAAAAGGGAAAGGATGGAGTATTTAAGCAGGATACAGAAAGGAGGAACATGCAAACATGGGGGGGGGGAACAAACAGAAGAGAAGGGGAAGCACAAAGATTGCACTTGTGATCTCTTAACCACGGAAATGTTACACTGGCAAGCACCAGGCCTATATGAGCACTACATAAATTAACAATTAAGCCAGTAATAATGGTGAGATGATAAGATGTACACAATTCCAATAAGTTAAATGGATTTTGGACATACATAACAGTTCAGGATTGCAGCTAAAATGATATAAGTGCTCCACGGATCCTTTGTCTCTTGAATTTTATCAGAAAGATTACTGTGGTCACTAAGTTCAAGTGTAGGAGCTTGGCAGTGACGGGTCCTATTATATTAATTTAATTATTGCATTTATATCCCACCTTTTTTCTTCCAAGGAACCCAAGACGGTGTACATAATCCTCCCCCCTCCATTTTATCCTCACAACAACCCTGCGAGGTAGGTTGGGGTGAGAGTCTGTGACTGGCCCAAAGTCGCTGAGTGAACTTTTGTGGCCAAGTGGGGACTAGAACCTGGTTCTCCTGACTCCCTGTCCAACTCTCTAACCACTACACCGCATTCTAAAACACTCTTATGGCGCCTTATGTGTTAGATCCACACACAGATCAGATTGACTGTTTGAGGGGATGCAGCTATGAAAATGATTTGAACGCTGATAAAAATCTACTAAAAGAATTTTACCAGATCAAATGACAGAACAGAAACAATGACCATGTGCACCATGGGCTACAATATGGGGGTGGGGTTTGTTGTTGTTTAGACAACCACTCCTTTGTTCAGACAACCATTCCCTTCAATGGCACAGGACTTCACAAACTAACCACACTCCCGGACAGCTGGCAGCCACCACCACCCTCCGCCCCTGCCTCATCCAAGTGTTTGGTGCATGTTAGAAGGGGTTCTATGCCCATACTAAAGTTTGTGTGTAGAGCTTGTCCTTCCAAGAGGAGATCCGGATTGACCCAGATTTTCTACACAAATACATAAACCCTTTCTCCTGCGCACTGAACTGTCGGGAATTTTGTCGCCTCCTCTGCAAGTTACAGGAAAGGGGCAGTGTTGCATTTAGCTAGTTAATGTATGAGAACGTTAGGCATAATAAGGGAGCCTTAGGCTGAATTCGGATGACACATTAAGCAACTGGGGGAGGGAGGAACAATCATCAGTTGTATTGACTATCATGTCATCCGAATGCTGCCATAGTCAACTCAGCGCTGATCCTAATCCACACCACGGTTGATTATTTATTACCATGTTGTGTGGGGAGTACCCACTAGATGAACAACTGTAAAATTGAGTATTACCCCACCATTGACTATCGTGTTGTCCGAATTCAGCCACAGATTCTCCACAATCCACAGTGTGGTTTCCTGCTCCTCCCCTTCCTCCCTCTCCAACCCTCCTCCATTGCTGGGAGCACATGGTTTCCTGCCTTGTGTAAAGGAACACAACATTGACTGAAGAAACTCCTGAAACTCTATGTTGTGCCTGCATTTGTATCTTTAAGAATACTTGTGAGTAAAGCTGTTTTCTTTCCTTCACTAAAGGAATAGTGTGGATTCTTTTCTCTCCCCCCTTTTTCCCAGCCTTTATGTGGACTGGTAAACACTCATTCTGTATTGCCCTTTTTGTTTTTCTCTGCTGCCTTTTTAACACACAGCAATACCAATAATCCCACCATGAACATATAGACAGGTATGGTTACTGGGAGTGTTGGCAGCCAGGGCCAGCCTGAATAGCCTTGCAGCTCCCCTCATCCATATATGCGTGTGTGCATGTGTATTTTGACAGTCAGTTTTCTTTGAACTCAGTCCCCACTACCACACTTATATTGCCTCAACATATCTGAAAAGCTATTATCTGTGCTCAGCCCTAGGTGGAAGCATTCCTGTTGCCAGTGAATAGTCTAAACTGTTCTCATGCTCTGGCTTGGCTACTTATGAATTTATGAATAAATACGGGTGCAGGATTTATTTATTTATTTATTTATTGCATTTTTATACCGCCCCATAGCCGAAGCTCTCTGTGCGGTTCACAAAAATTAAAACCATGAAATCATTTTAAAAATATAAAACAAGCCACAATCTAAAAACACAAAATAACATACAATATAAAAACACAACCAGAATAGAACCCAAGCAGCAGGAATTAATACAGATTAAAATACAAATTTAAAACAGCAAGGATTAAAATTGAGTTAATTTAACTGTTAAAATACTGGGAGAATAAAAAGGTCTTCACCTGGCGACGAAAAGAGTACAAAGTAGGCGCCAGGCGAACCTCTCTGGGGAGCTCATTCCACAGCCGGGGTGCCACAGCAGAGAAAGCCCTCCTCCTAGTGGCCACCTGCCTCACTTCCTTTGGCAGGGGCTCACAGAGAAGGACCCCTGTAGATGATCTTAGGGTCCGGGCAGGTACATATGGGAGGAGGCGTTCCTTTAGATAACCTGGCCCCAAGCTGTTTAGGGCTTTAAATGTTAGTACCAGCACTTTGAATTGGGCCTGGACCTGGATCGGCAGCCAGTGAAGTTGGACAAGGACTGGCGTAATATGGTCTCGTTGGCCAGTCCCCGTTAACAGTCTGGCTGCCCTGTTTTGTACCAGCTGAAGTTTCCGGACCATTTTCAAAGGCAGCCCCACATATAACACATTGCAGTAATCCAAATGAGAGGTTATGAGAGCATGGATAACTGTAGCTAGGCTATCTCTGCCCAGATAAGGTCGCAGTTGGTATATCAGCCTAAGCTGGTAAAAGGTGCTCTTTGCCACCGAGTTCACCTGTGCCTCAAGTGACAGTTCTGGATCCAAGAGCACCCCCAAACTACGGACCCGATCCTTTAGGGGGAGTGCAACCCCCTCCAGAACAGGGTGAACATCACCTCGCCGGACAGACGAACCACCCGCTAACAGTACCTCCGTCTTGTCTCGATTGAGTCTCAGTTTGTTAGCCCTCATCCAGTCCATTACCGTGCTCAGGCACTGATTCAGAACAGCCACTGCCTCACGTGGGTTTGTTGAAAAGGAGAGGTAGAACTGGGTGTCATCCGCATATTGGTGACATCTCAGCCCACATCTCCGGATAACCTCTCCCGGCGGCTTCATGTATATGTTAAACAGCATAGGGGATAAAATAGAGCCCTGTGGAACCCCATGGCTTAGATGCCACGGCACAGAGCAATAGTCCCCCAGCACCACCTTCTGAAAACGGCCATCTAAGTAGGAATGGAACCACTGCAGCACAGTGCCTCCAACTCCCAGCCCAGACAACCTATCCAGAAGGATACCACGGTCAATGGTATCGAAAGCCTCTGAGAGGTCCAAGAGAACCAACAGGGTCGTACTCCCCCTGTCCCTCTCCCGGCAAAGCTCATCCCACAGGGCGACCAAGGCAGTTTCTGTTCCAAAACCAGGCCTGAAACCCGATTGAAATGGATCTAGATAATCAGTTTCATTCAAGAGTGTCTGGAGTTGTCCTGCAACCACCCGCTCAAGCACCTTGCCCAGGAAAGGAATGTTCGCCACCGGCCTATAGTTGTTAATATCTTTCAGGTCCAGGTTAGGCTTTTTCAGGAGTGGTCTGATTACCGCCTCTTTTAACGAGGCCGGCACCACTCCCTCTCTCAAGGAGGCATTTACAACCTCCTGGACCCAGCCGGCGGTCCCATCCTTATTTGATGTAATTAGCCACGACGGGCAAGGGTCAAGCACACAAGTGGTAGACCGGACTTGGCCAAGCACCTTGTCCACATCCTCAGGCCTCAGTAACTGAAACTCATCCAATAAAACTGGACCAGACGGTGCTCTGAACGCCTCTACTAGCGGAGCTGCATTAAGCGTAATGTCCAATTCAAGACGAATCTGAGCGACTTTATCTTCAAAGTGCCGTGCAAACTCGTCACAGCATGCTACCGAGGGTTCCACCATCTCTCGCCCTGGCCCAGAGTGTAGCAGGCCACGAACCACCCGGAAAAGCTCCGCCAGACGACACTGTGAAGATGCAATGCTGGTGGAGAAGAACTGTCTCTTCGCCACCCTCACCGCTACAGAGTAGGCTCGATAATGAGCTCTAGCCCATGTCTGATCAGACTCAGCATGAGTTTTCCTCCACCTGCGTTCTAGCCGTCTCCCCTTTTGCTTCATTGCCCTCAGCTTAGGTGTAAACCAAGGAGCTGGCCGAGCTCTGCTCATAGGGAGAGGGCGCTTGGGTGCGATTGTGTCAACTGCCTGGGTCATCTCTGCATTCCACAGAGTGACCTGGGCTTCGACAGGAGCACCAGCCATATCAGCAGGAAAATCCCCCAGAGCCTTCTTGAATCCATTGGAGTCCATTAGCCTCCGGGGGCGGACCATTTTAATAGGCCCCCCACCCTTGCAGAGGGGAAAAGATGCCGAAAGTCTAAACCTCAATAGAAAGTGATCCAACCATGACAAGGGGGTAGATGTTAGTTCCCCCACTTTCAGATCACCATCCTCCTGTCCACCCGAGAAAACCAGGTCAAGAGTATGTCCTTTTACATGCGTTGGACCGATGACATGTTGAGACAGCCCCATGGTTGTCATGGCACCCATGAAGTCCTGAGCCGCTCCGGATGCAGGAGCCTCTGCATGGAAGTTGAGATCCCCCAGGACCACCATCCTGGGGGTCCTCAGCACCAGGTCCGAGACAACCTCTGTCAGCTCAGGCAGGGAGACTGTTGGGCAGCGGGGTGGGTGGTACACCAGCAGAATCCCTAATCTGTCTCGGGTACCCAACACAAAGTACAGACACTCAAGACCAGTACTCGAACGAACAGGAAGCCTAGAGAGGGAGATCGTATTTCTATAGACCACAGCAACCCCCCCTCCCCGGCCCTGAAGTTGGTGCTGGTGCTGCACCGAGTACCCAGGGGGGCAAAGCTGAGTGAGAGTAACCCCTCCCAGTTCACCCACCCAGGTCTCAGTGATACATACCAGGTCAGCCCCCTCATCCACAATCAATTCATGGATGAGGGAGATTTTATTTTGGACCGACCTGGCATTCAGCAGCAGCAGCACCAACCCTGAGGGCAAGCTGGTAAGGCCGCCAGGAACTACCCGGTTGGGGGAAGAACCAGAAAAGGGGATAGTTATAAGGCAACTACCCCCTCTTCTCCTCATCTGGCCTGTTTCTCCCCCAACACCATACCTCCCCCTACCCATGACCACAGTTATGTGGGCACCCCCTTGCCCCCTTGAGCTCCCCAGGCACATAGTCAAAATATACAAATAAAACAATAGTATAAAATTTCAATTTGCTGCTGGTTGCTGGCTTCAACAGGCACAGGCAGTAGGGTGACTCCTCTGTGCGACGCTAAGTGCACACTCAGCGCCACACTCAGCGCATCACCGAGGCGCTGCCTCTGGCACGCTTCCCTTAAATAGGTACTAATGGGGAGGAGCAGTTGGTTAGCCGATTGTAATGGCCATCAGGTGAGGGGGTAGCAGCAGAAAGCAAGCCTCTGCAGTGATGGATTCCTCCCCCCCCCCACTCCACTTTAGAGTCTTTAGTGATCACAATTCAACATCCCAATTTTTCTGGTGAATTGGGAAGTCACATATACCAATTCTGATCATAACATCATGGAACATCTGGGAATTCACAGCCCCTGGCAATCTGCATAATATTTTTGAAATATATGTATATCAATTTGGGTTTAATTTAAATTGATATCTGAAGGAGAACAGTACCACTGCTTTATTTTGTCTATTAGGAATTCATTTCTGGTTTCCAGATAGCAGAGTTGCCGGTTGTATAGTCTGCTTGCTACCAACCCAGTCAGAAAACTGCAAACTAGAAAATTAGATTCCCATTTCCTCCTCTCCCCTCCCATACATTGTGGCATGAATTTCAGCTCAGTGCACAGACCCAAAACTACCTTTCCTATTGTCTCAGGGCACAAAAGAAGGCTCCCCTTCCCCAAAAGGTAAGCAAACATTTACAGTTGCTTACTAGTAAAAAACAAAACAAAAAACCACCCCCAAACCCTCTCATCAGACTAGCAATTATGCTACCTCTTTGTTCCCTAATATGCATTTACTATCAGCAGGTGAGACTAGCAGATGCCTTAATATGTTTTGACACCAAACTGAAAGTGCAGAAGTGTGAGAAGAACATTACACAGTTGCCAACTTACTCCACCTGCTAAGAATTACTTGTAGAGCTTCATCACACCTAATCCCCCCACCTGGTTTGCCTCTGTGTGTTTTTTTAACTCTGAGGCAAATGGGCGTCAAGTTTATAATCCCTTTCTCCTGAATAGTTGCTCTTTTGCTCCTAAGGTTCTTCGCTCCATTTTTCCCCTTCTCATTCTCCTTCCAGTCAGGTCCTGGCAGATGAGTATTTCAACCAGACTGGCCCCCCTGGGGCAAAAATGGAATGAATATTTAGTCTGGCTCTTTGGGGGCATTGAGGGAGTAGAATCCTGTATCCGCAGAGATTCTGGCATTGTACGATTTTAAAAAACACTTTCGAGCCTGGGATGCAAGGTTTGGGTTGTATATTGAGGCTTGGAGCCGGCTGCTGGGAGAGATTGCTTTTCCCTGCCAGGACCTGATGCAATCCATTCAAGCCCCCAGTTCCTTTAAAACTACACGGAGGTTTACCGCGGATTTAATGCATTTAGGGAAAATCAGACTTTTAGCATTCCAGGAAAGGCTGGGGAAGATGAGGGGTATCAGCAGGACAGGCATGGCATCATGTGAGTGCTATGCTGTAAATCCACATACCAGGCATGGCGAGAGTGCAGTAAATCGCACGTGTGATGGAGGCCGTACTAGCTTCCTATTTAGCATTCCTACTGCTGTTTGACTGAAGAGGAGTCAGAATGCTAAGGGTCAACCATACCACTAGGCAGAATGAGGCAAAATGTGTCATAAAATGAAAGTGAATTGCTAGATATTTAATATATTATTTTGTATTTTTATTGACGGGGCGGGAAAGATGTGCTTTAGGGATTTTCTGCCTGAGGTATCAAAATAAGTTGGCTTGCTTTGGATGCTAGCACCTTGACTTGGGTGGCTGGTGGACACCATTTGGTCTTCTGTCTCAGGCAGCAAAATGTCTTGGCTCTTTCATTGATTTCTCAAATAAAAATGGATCAGTGAAAACAACTGCCTTCCTATGTATTCTGTCTTTACATAGGCAAACATCATTCTTATTTCCACTCCATTTGGCATAATCTCCCCCAGGGTCACAGTGGAGAAGTTCTCCCCTATCCCTTGCTACCAGAACTTTTTAAACAGGATATCCCCTGGATTTAAACTGCAACTTTCTCCATGTAAAGTGGCTGCTTTACCACTGAGCTATGGTCCCTCCCCCTATATACTGATAGAATCTACAACCAGAGGAAGATGGTTTTCTATTGCCTGCAGAAAAGATGAAGATGATTTTCTATCATTGGGCATTTTGAGGGTTTCATTCCTTCCAACCATTAGATGATACTATACAATGTACTTTCAGTTGACTTTTTAAACATACTATACCACCTCAAACTAATATTTGGCTTTGCTTATATAGTCATATTTCTCTTTACTTTTGCCTCTGCCTAGCCAGGAACCTGGGTGTTTTGTTTAAGACCAGAGACAGGTCTAGGTAACAGTGAAGCATTATGGTTTCAAAAATGGGGCTCAGCTATTGTTTATTTGTTACAGAACCATAGATTAGGGTGACCAGATTTTGGAACCCAAAATCCCGGTCCCCCCCGCCACCCAAAACAACCCCCCCATCAAGCCACCCCCCCCAAAACAAACCCCCAAGCCACCCACCCACCCAAAACAACCCCCCCACCAAGCCACCCACCCCCAAAAAACATCAGCCCGGACCTACCAGGTTCACTGCTGCTGCCGCTGCTGCCCCCGCCGGGTCCGCCGCCCTCCCCAGGTCCGCCGCCGCCGCTGGGTCCCCCGCCGCTGGGCTCGTAAGGCCAGCAGCCGCGTGGAAGAGGCAGGGGAGGGCCGGATCCGGAAGTGACATAATCGGCCCTCTCCCGTCCCTTCTGCGCGGCCTCTGGCCTCACGAGCAGCGGCGGTGGAGGACCCAGCGGCGGCGGACCCGGCCGCCCCAGCAGGTAAGTGCCCCGCGCCCCGCGCCTCGCGCTCCTTACCCTCAGGGGCGTCCGCTTCTCTCTGGTGCTCGAATCTACTGAGAAACAGGCTTCGCGGCCTGTCTCGCTACTGAGGGACAGGCCGCGAAGCCTGTTTCTCAGTAGATTCGAGCACCGGAGGGAAGCGGATGCCCTTGCAGATAAGGAGCGCGAGGCGCGAGGGAGGGCACTTACCTTCTGGAGCGGCCGCTTCCCGGGCTCCTCCGCCGCCACCGCCGCCGGGTCTACCGCCGCTCCTCGCTTGCTGCCACCGCCGCGTGACCCCCCGCCACCCCGGTTTGCCCCCACCGCCCCCAGTTGGGCCGGTTGGGCCCAGGTTTCCCGGTTAGGACCGGGAAACCCCGAGCCATCTGGACACCCTACCATAGATATAATATATCTGCAATGCCTAGTTATGGCTCAATCAACCTGCAATCTCCATCTTGAAACTGGGTCTAAATCCAGGGTTCGGAGGTATAACCTGTAGCATAATTTGTGTGTGTGTGTTGTTTGTTTTCCCTCTTTTTCCACCCAACTGCTTTGTGGACCAGCCAGCCTGATGAAGACTTCTGGAGAACTTGAAAATGTGCTCACTATTCTGTGAAATTTTGGTTTTGTCTAATGAAGGTATTTTTTCCAGCTATGGATTTTGGAGCACCTTCTTCTTCTTCTTCTTCTTCTTCTTGACCACCTTTTCCCCTTCTTCTTCTGGACCAACCCCTTCTTATGGACCAAACCGAAATCAATGCACTTAAAATGCTGATTTTGACTGCATCATGACAAATCACCGCCTTTCTAGATTAAAATAAAAACACATGTACTCCATTTATTTGTTTTTTTTAATGACAGGGTTGAAATGCTTACTATCTCATTTCTTTTGTAGTCCCAGAGATGCCTGTTGATGAGAAGCAAGTTAATAACTTTTGTCCCATAATGTTACCACAGCCACACAGAAGCAACTCTTCTCAAATTAAACCCTATGGCCAAATTATGAATCATTGATACTACACTTTGTTAATTGTTGCTGTAGCCCAGGGGCTTCTACACATTAGCCTCTTAAGAAGAATTTGCAAATGGTCTCTAAACTGCATCTTAAAATATAGAACAAGTTGCCTGCTGTTTGATGGCAGCATTACAGCTTGATGGGCTCTGATGAGCTGTTAATACTCACCGGAAAGCATGTATTGCATCTTTAAGGATACTTTATTTTAATTACATCGTTTACATTAGTTTACACTGTTTCAAATACAATGTGTAAAATAATAACTAAATCTGCTTTGGTTTTCTTGTCTACATAAAACATTCAACAAGTAGTTATGGTGTAAGTGCAAAAGTTTTAAAAATCCAAAACAAAACAAAAACCATTTTAGATCCCAGGAAATCTTAGATCCAATAAGAGACTGCTTGAGCCTAACTCATTTTTTTAAACTAAGGCCATATAACAGAGAGACACAAAGAAGCAACCAAGTGACTATGTTTGCTTCGTGTGATGTACATTGTCCCTATTCAGGCGCCACATGAAGCCACTCATCTGGCACTGGAAAGAGCAGTTAATCTCCCAGCACTAGTTGAGTTCCACACAGCATTTGTCATTTCCATGGGTGTGACACATGTGCCGCACAAAGGGCTCCTCTAAGCGAACGATTTATTGCACACTCGTGATTGGCCATTCATGGAAGTTTTTGTGTTGATTTCATGACATCGTCAGCAACCAGAACGTCTCCTATGGAATCCTCTAGAAATCTGGGATAAAAAGAACCACTTTTTAAATGGTAATAGCTGGGAAACAGCAGGATCTTCTACCTGCCACTAGATGGTGCTGCCTCAATTGAAATGGTGCTGTCTCAATGGAACTGAAGGGAGGGAAAGTATTCAGCTCAAACCCCTTGTCGCCCCTCTCCTCCCAAGTAACGCAGCCCATAACAATCGCACCAAAGAACCAGGAAGCGCAAAAGCACCAGGTAAACAATGCAATTTCCCTCAAAAGACACTGGCACTGAGAGCAGCCCTCCTCCCAGCATTGGCCCAGTCCCCATTTGCCTGCATCACCACTATTATCGCCACTCTCAGATAACAACAGGAATCCCCTTGCATGCTACTCACTCTTGCAGTGGGGAGAAGAAGCGGATGCACATGGGAATCCCCATTCTCACCAGTTGGAGGAAACAGTAGGGATTCCTTCACAGAGGGCCTTGCTCTCCAAGCTCCACCCCCTGGAAGATCCTAAGGAGGCTCCACAGGCCAGAGGTTCCACATCCCTATTCTGAGCAGACAGTATACAATTTGAATTTGAATGGGTATTCCAAAATAGCATGTACAGGCCAACCCAATGTATCTTTACTTGGAAATGTCCAAGTAATTTCCATGGTCCTCAGGCTGCAATCCTAATCATATTTTCCTGGGAGTAAACCCCAATGGACACAATGGGACTTCCTTCCAAGTAGACTTACACAGGATCTGGATGTTTCTGCCAAGTAAGTGTGTGTGAGGTGTCAGCCTAATTAGATTTGTTAACAGTTGATGTCCTTTCAACAGTCATTCTGTTTACAAAGGCAGGATGGATCAGGATTACACTCTCTCATAGTCTCACCTTTAAAGAGCGAGATGATGATCCAAAGAGCCAGTTGATGCTAGTAAATTGTCTGCTCATTGCAGGTGGTCTACTCACATAAGTAGTGTAACATAGTTCTGTAGCTCCTCTTCAGTGGACAGGAAAAAAGCAAAAAGCGATGTAGATTCAAAAGGAGGTGACATTTTCTTGCTCCTAACTGCCATAAAAATATAGTTCCAGCCCAGTACAGGGCTTGTTAATTTTTTTGTTATTATTATTCAAGTGCAGACATATCAAAGGCCAACAGTGTAAGCAAAATGTCTGCATAAGTAAACCTGCCTGTGACTGAAATGCTCTGCTTTAACTAGGGTGGCCATATGTACTACTTTACAAAGGACAGTCCTCCATTTCAAGGAGTCCTTTATTTGATGGGCTGTCCAGACCAAACTCGGTTTAAAGATATAGAAACATAAGAATGAAGAACAGGGGCCCCATCATTCCAAATAGCACTTGGAGAACAGAGTGAGCAGACACGCAGCTCACAGTGAGCAGACATATTTGTCACAGTCTTCTCCCCATGGTGATATATGTAGGGGTTCTTTACGCGAGCAAAATAAGGCATGTTCGAGAGTGGCCACTGACAGACGTTTATTGGTCCTCTTGACGACCACGTCAACCTCCTGCAAGTCTCCTGTGCCTTCCCCGGGTTATTACATTCTAAAAAACAAAACAAAACCTGGATATCCCAATTTTTCTGAAATATCACAGGATTTTCTACCGTGTGCAGCCGAAATTGCTCTACAAAGCACCCACAAGAGGGCACTGTCCCATTCAAGGCTATGAGTACCGAGAGGAGGGGACGTTTTCCATTACAGACCATGTGCTCACCTCTCTCCGCCCATGTAACGCAGCCCATTACAACTGCGCAAGAAAAGCAGGACAGTCTTTACGTTGCTCCTGCAGGCAAGTGGTGGGCTTCATGGGGTGGGGTGCAGATGGGCAGGCTGCTTCAACAGGCATTCAGACAGGTGCAGGTGGCTTCAGCAAGCACGCGGGCAAAGGGCTTCAGGGGCAGGGGCCATAGTGGCAGTGAGGGCCAATTGGCAGCACTATGCTGATGTTCTACTAGAGTCTGGTACTGGCCCTAAGTCTATTTCTAATTAAATTCTAGTAATTATTTCTAAATGTGCCTCTCTCTATATAAATTAGCATATGCAATTTTTCTGCAAATGTGCCTCCTAGTTTGTCTTCTTTTTTGGAAATGCGTCAGTGACCACTCTATTTTCATGTAAATCCTTCAAAAAACAGGGCCTGCTCCATTGCTTGGCAAAATTGGGTGTTTTCTGCAGAATCTAGAACTGGAAACAGATCCCCTGACCCAGAGAGTTATCCTACTCAGTTCACACACAACACCCAGTATAGTTAGAGGCAGCTTGGGAGAATTCTGTGTTTGTATGCCCCCTTCTTCAAGATTAGGGTTACAATCCTGTATACACTCACCTGGGAGTAAGACCCATTGAACACACTGGGACTTGCTTTGGAGTAAACGTGCATAGTTGCACTCTAACAGGCCTAATGATAAGGGGGCCTGCCAAATCCTGGCACCAGCACTGTCCAAAAGGTCATAAATACGCCTTTAAGGGAATTAGAAAGCAAGGTTCTGAACTGAAGCTCATAACACAGCCCACAGCCCTTTTTACCTTCCTCTTTCAATTATTTCTATCTACCATCTGCTCTCAATTTCTTTGAGGTTAGGGAGACGCACACTTTCCTGTAATGAAACAGCAATAATTCCACAGTTATCAGTAGGAACCCAACGGTACGTGTGCCAGAATAAATCACTCATGTTTTTGCACTGTGGATGATTTGCAGTGTGATAGTCAATCTGATATCATTTCTGAGGTCAGAGTACAACAAAATAGCAGCTTATTCCACTTTCCTACCTAATACCCATGTCTAGTATTGACTCATTTCCTGCAAATGGGTTCATAAAATGCCTTCAGAAAATGTTCAGGCAAAGATGTCATAAATGCGGCAAGTGCTTTTCTGTTGCTAAGATGTTCTTTAATAGAGTATCTGGTCTCCTTGGCAATATAAGAATATACCTCAGTAAACAACATTAGTAGTCTATCAAGAGACCTTCACCTTTGTGGAAACCACCAACACAACAACAACTCCTTAATCTATAATAAGCAATCTCCAGAAAAGAAATTTCAGGAGATTTCAGGAGATTTCAAGTTGTTTGTTTTTAACATTATATTATTTTCAGAAATGTGCCTTTCCTCCCAATTTGTTTCACAGAAGCAAAATTTGCTCTTGAAACCTAATTTACTCCCATCACTCCTGAGGTTTTTCTCTCAGATTGCTTGGGATAATTTACTGCCATGAACACAGTCTGGGACAATTAGGACCTTGGAGTTTATGAGTTTTCTCATCAAGCACAACACAGCCACCTGCATTGCGAACTTTTTAACATTACCATTTGACTTAAAAACAAGCACAATAAACTAAGGCTAAGGCATCTTTGAAAAATGCTCAGATAGCCCGTTCTAACTGGTTGTTATTTGAGTGGTCCCATTTTTGTTCTTTTGCGAGCATCAAGCACCTCCTGTTGTCAGCAATTTTCTACATTTCCTGCAAATTTATTGTTCCAGTGCTCTTGTTCTTCTTTGCCGTCACAGTCCTCAGATTCATTTGCTTGTGTGGCCGTTTGAATCCTAATAATTTACAATATTTTATTTATTTATTTACAATATTTATATACTGCTGCTCCCCATTCAAAATTTCAGAGTGGTGTACAAGAAAAAATAAAATAAAAACAATAAAAACCCATTAAAATAGATTTTTAAAAGAAGCAAAATGCAAAGTGAACCGTGGCTGGTCATCAAGGGAAGGCTTCCCAGAACAATGTTTTCAGGAGGCGCCGAAAGGAATACAAAGTTGGTGCCTGCCTGACCTCCAGAGGCAGGGAATTCCATAAGAGGGGGGCCACCACACTGAAGGCTTTTCCCCTGGTGGACTCCAATTGGATGATAAGTCTGTGTGGAACCACCAGGAGCATGCCCTCGGATGACCTCAGTGACCGGGTAGGTTGATAGGGGAGAAGGTCCTCTTTCCGGTATCCTGTTCCCAAGTTGTTTACGGTTTTGTATGCTAGTACAAGAACCTTAAACCTGGCTCTAATTGATGTAGTGTCTCATATCATTCTATCAATGATGCCATAATCCTACATCTGATGCAACGTTGCCATATGACATTTGTTTTTTTAAAAAATCTCATGTATCCCCATCACTGTTGCCAATCACATTCAATGGTAATGTGGGCAAATGAAGTTCAGAATGCTTAGAACCCCTCTGTCACTGCTCATTCCATTCAAAGAATTAAATGGACACATCCCAGGGGATCCTAGTGACAATGCAGGGTTTCTGGGCATGTGTGGAAGTCTCCATTCTGTTGCTTGGGGCACAGTGGGCACTTTAAACTGAGCCCTCTCTTATGAGGCTTCCAATTATTTTTTGTTCCTCTCTCCTCACCCACAAGGTAAGCTGAATAAAGGGAGGAGAGAAATGGTGGCAAGGAATTTCCCCAAGAATTCTCTTTAAAAGCTCAGAAAGACTTGGTCCCTGCCAAATCAGGATGGTCAGTGTCAACCGTCTTCCCTCAATGCAAGTAATATAGAACACACAGTTTTCAGTGTATGTTGGCTACTACAAATTGGCCTAGCTCCTAAGGAATTTTGGAACAGCAGATCACCCAGATTCTTCTGGGATTCTGCCTTGTTTGTTTATTGGACCATTTGTTTTGGCCTGATTTAATTTTTTTTAAAAAAGAAGAACCTGTTAAAAACTGAGCTCCAGGCTGGGATGACTTGTGCCGAATCCCATAAATGCCAAACACAAACAGCCTGGCTGTTTTGCGAACATACCCGTTTGTAGGGGAAATAGCAGATGTTGAGTGTGTTCTGCCATGGCATGAGTCTCACTCCACAACATGCTTTTTTCCTGTGAATGAGAGATCTAGAAAATCTGTACACTACAACTCCAGTACAATTTGTAGAGCCTTTCTATCCACACATAATTTGCTAATTTAATGAAGTGGCACCATATGTTACCTGTACTGACACAGAATTTCTCCAGAATTCTGAATTAGTGTTTTGAGCAAATGCAGCCAACGTGTGGGTGGTGTTAGATTCAGGGATGGTGAGATTTCAGAATACCACCCTTACTCTGAATACAGTTTCCTGCCAAAAAAGAAGTTCCGGTAGATGTCTGACAATACAATCAAACAACACAACTGGGACTAAGCCCTGCTGAACAGACATTGCAAATTACTGTTGATTTCTGAGGAGGCATGCATAGGATTGCATGCAAATAACTTCCATTCTTTTCTGTGTTCTTAGAAGGCAAGCGCAGCCAGTACTGTTTTCTTTTCAAGTTTGTCATTTTGTTGTTGCTATGGAGCAAAACTATTTACTTTCTCGCCTTTTTGTACCGTACTGTTGTTGTGTTTAATAAAACGCCAGGAAATATACATGTATTGTGTTTAAGTGATGATGATAATAAACACTGTTTAAAAAACAAGCTTACTTTGTTGCACATTGAATTTACATGATGGTGTGAATAATGTACTTTATGTAATTTTTTTAAAAGGTTCATTAAGTTCATTTATTAGTAAGCATCTTCTTTGAAAGAAGGCTCTTAGAAGAAGCTGTAATTATTTGAAGAAGGTGGGGAGGCTGAGTTTTAGCAAGGGGATGGTGATTGCTGGCTTATTCTTTCTGCAGAGGAGGACCTGGGTGGGTGCAGAACTTGAAGAGGCTGTTGTTCCACCTCTGCCTCCCCTTTCATGAGTCATGATTTTGGAGATGCCTTGAGAAAATGGAAATCGGGCCAATAAATCCAGATCCTAAACATAGGAAATCCAAGCCCCAAATGATGTACATGCAGCCTCCTTTACAACACATCCATGGCACAAGTTCAACGGCACTTATATAAGTCACTCCACGTTTTTAAAAAAATGCCTTGCCATACCTAGCTGTTCTTCTGATCCTCCACCACTCTCACCCTCATGGAATTAACTGTTAGCCCACACACACACCTAGACAATAAACTAAGGTCGTCTTTTGTAAACCGCCCAGAGAGCTTTGGCTATGGGGGCAGTATAGAAATGTTGTTATTATTATTATTATTATTATTATTATTATTATTATTATTAAGAACATAAAAAGAGCCCTATTGGATCAGACCAAAGGGCTATCTAGCCTAGTGGTCTTCCAACTGGTTGGTTGTGATCTGAAAGTGGGTTGCACAATCCATTCAGATGGGTCAAGGCAAAGCTGTTGCCGCCATGTTGGGTAATTGTGAAAGTGGGTCCCATGTTGCAGGCTGGGAGTCTGAGGTGGGTCTTGGGTCTGGACTAGTTGAAGAGCACTGATCTAGCCCAATATTCTGATTTCACGATAGCCAACTAAATGCCTCTGGGAAGCCCACAAGCAGGACAGGAGTACAATAGCACCCTCCCGCTTTTGTTCCCTAGCATCTGGTAGCCAGAGACATCCTGCTTCTGATACTGGAGTTAACAGATAGCCATCATAACTAACTAGTATACCCACTGATGGACTTACCTTCCATGAATTTGTCTAATCCCTTTTTAAAATAGCTCAAGTTGGCAGCCGTCACTGCATCTTGTAACAAATTCCATAGTTCAACTATAGTCCTGTTCAGGCATTTGCCTGCATGTCTGAGGGCTTAAACTGGGTAAAGCAATGGGGCCACGCACACTGGCCCTCCCCACCTTCTCCAGTTTAGACCTTGACATGTTGAATCAGGAAGGTCTGAAAGGAGCTCTACTAACATTTGCTTGAGCATGAGGAAAATTCTGCATGTGATCGGGAACCCTGATAAAGTAGACCTCCCTTTCAGACTTTGCTGATTCAACATAGCAAGGCCTGAACTGAGGGGTGTGGGACCAGAATGCACAGAGATGCAGGGGGCAGGGCCAGCGCTAGCATGCATGGCCCTGAGTCTCTACACACTTAAAACCCTCATACGTTCACCTGAATGTCTGAATAGGACTTATGTTCTCTGTGAATAAATACGTCCTTTTGTCTGTCCTGAATCTTCCACCTCCAGCTTCACTGGATTATCCTCAAGTTCTAGCATTATGAAAGAGGCCTGTCTACTTTTTTAACACCAAGCATAATTTATATACCTTTATCATGTCTCCCCTTAACTTTTTTCTAAGCTTAAAAGTCCTAACGTTGTAACCTTTCCTTGTACAGGAGTTGATCCAGCCCATAGATCATTTTGCTTGACCTTTTCTGCAATTTCTTCAGCTCTACGAGAGAGGGGGGGGAGAGAGAGAGAGAGAGAGAGAGAGAGAGATGCGATGACCAGCGTTGTTCTGAGCATTCCAAGTGTGGTTGCATCATACATTTGTATAAAGGCATTATAATACTGGCAATTTTATTTAAAATTCTTTTCCTAATGATCCCCAATATGGAATTTGAGCTGCCACCACAACCAGCTCCAACCCAATCAGTGTATGGGCTTTTCTGCAAGAGGCATTTATTGTGCACTCATCATTCCCTACTCATGGTTGTTTATGGGCTCTTTAGATGATGTCTTGCTTTTGTGTCTAAAGATCACTTTCAGTGAGGTTTTTTTTTTAGAGGTGGTTGTTGTCGTTGCTTACATTGAACCACATTTTTCATTTAGATGCACATTCTCCCAGTTCAGAGAGATCTTTTTAGAACATCTCACAATCCTTTTTTGTTTTAGCCACCCTAAATAATTTGGTGTGGTTAGGAAACGTGGCCACTTCACTGCTCACGCCTGATTCCAGATCATTTATGAACAGGTTGAAAAGAATTGGTCCTAATACAGGTCCCTGTGAGACCCCATTATTTGCTTCCCTCCATTGGGAGAATTTGCCATTTATTCTTACACTTTGCTTTCTGTTCTTTAAACAATTACTGAGCCATAAAAGGACTTTGGGGCCTGGTATTGTCAGCCACAGCAATTCTGTGGTGGAGTTTGCCCATTTTCAAGTTTCTACTTTAACAGTATGCCCTCTTTGGCATACAGAGCAACACCACCCCCAGTACACACTTCCATTTCATTCCTATAGGCTCTGCATCCAGAGATTACTATATCCCACTGTTTCTTTCCACTCCATCAGGTTTCCATTATGCCTGGTGTATCTATGTTCACTTTAAAATCAGGATTCCAACTCTGCCATCTTGGCTGAGAAACAGTTTAGAAATTACCTTGATCCAGTTTATTAGACTAGAAATATCAGAAGAGTGAATAATAGTGTTCCCTCTAGCTAAATTACAAGTGGAATGTTGGAATCAATGCTTGCCTTCCAGGGAATAGAGTGCATGTTTTGAAGCACTGCCCACTTTTAGGGGTAGAGCTGAAGGGTTTAATTTCCATTGGATAAGAGACCACTGATTATATCTTTGTAAAAATGTTTATTTGCAGATATCCAAGCAGAGCTCTTTGGGAGTAAATATATTTTCTAAACAGGAAGCATAACTATTAACTCTGACTCAGGACTCCAAAAACACAACACAAGTGGATGCCAAAGAGGGTTTGGTTTCAAAGAATTCTCAGCTCTCCCAGTTGTCTCCAGATTCAAATTGCCAACTCCTTTCTTGCACCCACCTGGCCCTACCCTGCTGAGCTGTCCTCAGACCTCAGCCTGCAGATCAGTTGCCCATTCAGGAAAATCATCTGCTATCCATTGAGAAAAATTCAGCTAAGGGACAAATTCTATGCACATTCAGACAGAATAAAAGGCCTACAACTCCCAGCATTCCCCAACCAGCCATGCTGGGAATTGTAGGATTGCATCTGAAGTGACTATTAGCAAGCAAGCACCTAGACAAAGAATGGTAATCTGAAAGCCATAGATTAAAAAAGCAAACTACAAACTGGAGCAATTATGGCACAACTACCTGGCATCTGAATCTTTTCACTCTGGAAGGCTGTGGTTTACCTATCAAAGCACAGAGATTTGGATAAATTTGGATTTGCCTATCAAAGCACACAGATTCCTTGAAAGTTTTTTAAAAAATTGAACAGTTATCTCTGAGCTGTACAACCAAAGAACCGACAGCATGAAAGAAAATGCTCTAGAAGTAGAAGAAAATCCTATTGCTATATATTATTGCTTTTGTTTCATTTTAGGGGTGGAAGTGAATTCAGATGGATTTTTTGTGCCATCCACGGCTCGCTGTTTTCTTTTAGTTTTGGTTGAATGTTTCCCCCTCCATGAGTAATAACATCTTGAGGGGTGGAGATGGGATTTGCATTTAGGAATGAGAAGGGGGATTTAAAAAACCCTTTCCTCCCCTATACTGTGGCATCAATCCAAAGAAGGTCCTTTTTGCACAAGAACAAGATGTTGGAAAGTCCAATCCTAGATGGTAATAAATTCAAGCTGTGCTGCTTAGCTTGTAGACATGTGACTGCATATTTCTGCCGCCAGGACTAAGATCTCGCATTGGCCCATTCTGATTTCTTTGCATGCACAGAGGATCAGAGTGCATTATTGTACAAGCAACCATCCAGTTTGTCATTGATATAGGGCGTCATGAGATTAGCTCTTTATCGCACTCTTGTTACTGTCTACTCATGATTTTTCACCATTCACCTCCCATGCGTCTGCCACTCCTTCTAGTCTTTTTTCCTCATCAAAATAGACCCTGGTAAATTCGACTTATTTTTTTAAAGTGAAACTTGCCATCATTTGTACTTCAACTGGTACAAAACAGGGCAGCCAGACTGTTAACGGGGACTGGCCAACGAGACCATATTATGGCAATCCTTTTCCAGCTCCACTGGCTGCCGGCCCAGGTCCGGGCCCAATTCAAAGTGCTAGTATTAACATTCAAAGCTCTAAACAACCTGAGGCCAGTTTATCTGAAGGAATGCCTCCTCCCATATGTACCTGCCCAGACACTAAAATCATCCTCGGGGGTCCTTCTCCGTGAGCCCCTGCCAAAGGAAGTGAGACAGGTGGCTACCAGGAGGAGCGCCTTCTCTGTTATGGTATCCCGGCTGTGGAATGAGCTCCCTAGAGAGGCTTGCCTAGCATCTACATTATACTCTTTTAGACACCAGGTGAAGACCTTTTTGTTTTCTCAGTATTTTAACAGTTTATCAGTTTAATTTTTAACTTTGCTGTTTTAAATCTGTATTTTAAATTGGTACTAATTTTGCATTGCTGCTTGGTTTTATCCTGCTTGTGTTCTGATATTGTATTTTTATACTGTTGTTTATATTTTGAATGGTTTTTATGGTTTTAATTTTTGCAAACCACCCAGAGATCTTTGGCTATTGGCCAATATAAAAATGCAATAAATAAATAAATAGTGCAATAAAAACGCCCACTGAATGGGCCACGTGGTCGTTGCTGCTTCCTCTTTCTTTCCCCATGTAAAGAAATCGTCTCTGTTGTGGGATAGCGGCAGGAGGCCACAGTGACAGTAGGGAAACACAATACCCCCCCCCCCCAGTCTAATGAAGCCCATAGCGGGAGGAGAATAATACTGGGCTCCATTACACCAGCAATTTATCACACTCTCGTCATGCCTGGTATGTGTTTTTGCAGTGCAGTACTCACATGACGTCCCTGTCCTGCGCTCATCTCGCCTCTTCCCCTACATTTTCCATCTTATTTTGGAGCAGGGAAAGTTTGTCCCCTCGTTTGGAATAGAGCCACTCCTCCCTCCCGTGTATTGCTGTCCTTGCACGATATTGGACCATCCCATTTTTTGTTGTGAGTCGAAGGGTGGTCTCGCTGACAAACGAAGAGGGTGGGACAGTTCTTTGTTCAACTGCTCAACTCTGAAGGGGGAGGGAGAGAGGGCACCCAAACACCTGCAGAGAAGGTGAGCAAGGCCGCCGCTGCCGCCCATGCTCAGGACTCAGTCCCATTCAACTCTATGGTTCATACTCCTGAGTAGGCATGTCTAGGTTTCCTGACCAGAACAACATCAGCTTCCCTTTGCCATGCTAACATTGACCACAAACTTCTCCCAAAACCAATTGTAATACTTTCTCTTCACTTATATTGTGTAATATGATCTTAGGGGAAGGCATAGTGTGTTGTTTTACCATAATTGCACAGTTTCAGGCTGCTGTACTATTGTCTTTGTGCAGAAATAATAATAAAAAATTAAATATAAACAACTGCAGGGGGAAGATGAACGTAGGGTGCAGGGCGGGAGATTTCACCAGCATAGTAGCGATACAGGTGAAAAGATAAATGAGCTGAAATAGCTCAACAATGCACAGACCTGAAAGTGCCCAGCACTTGACTTACTAAGGCAATGGAGGGGGAAACTGCGGACGCAAACCGGGGGGAAAAGTAGGTGTGATGGAGCCCACTGTAGTAGTTGCCTCTTTTAAGAGCAATCAAGAGAATACAACTACAAAATATCCAAAACAGGCACCTTTCAAAAAGGTGAATGTTTCATAGTGCTTCCAAACAATTTGCATTGTCTCTCGCTGGCCATATCTTAGGATCCTCCTGAACAAGTCAGAAATGTTCTCTTTTAAATAGATTGCAGTCAGTCAACCTGAGAGTGGGAAAGCTTTCAGCAAGAATGTTAAGGGAAAGAAAACATCTAGAGACTTCCTGAATGGTGCATGGGTCCCAGCTAACTGTAAATGACCATGAAGGAAAAATATCTCAGTAGCCAATATTTTTCTCTGCTGGTATCAAATGAAATTCATTTGGTATCAGCTGGAGTTTCTGTAGTGCTAATGGAAGTTATTTTCAGTTATCACATCAGTCCATAAGTATACAAAGGCAGCAATTTTGCTAGTAATCTGGAGATCAGGCGGAATGCAGGGGGTAGGCGTTAGACTGTTTCTGCAGTGACAAGCCTTTATTTTAATGCAGTACATCATAAATAAATAAATAAATAAATAAAGGAATGGCATGACGAACATTGAGCTAGAGTGAATATTAGGGTTGGGAACATTTCACGGTGTGAACATTTGAACTCCTAAACACCAGGAATGTGCAGAAAACCCAGTGCTTAATGGAGAAGAACTATGCCTGGAAACTAAATCCATGCCACAGATGTTTCATTAAAGCTTTAGATATGATGAATGACAGAGCTGAAATGAATTGGGGGAGAGTGGTGAAATACTCAAGCAAATTCTCCCAGTTCAGATCTGATTACAAATTTTTTTTAAAAAAAAATTGATCCCCCATCCCTACCCCTTAACAGTCTCAATGACAACTCTGTTGGCTTTAGGGATTTTAGAGAAAAGGGGTTATTTGATTGAAACAGATAACTTAACACTGTTGCCTTGAAATTCATCAACAAGACTTAAAATAGTTCTATCAACAGCTACTAACATTGATAGCGAAATGGTCAGAGGAAAATACCTGTGAAAAGAGATGCAGGGAGGCAAATAATAAGGGTTGTTTATTTATTATGTGTTTACTTTTGGGCTTCCCAGAGTTACCCAATCGACCACTGTTAAAGATAGTGAGCTCCACCACACCAGGATTTTATTGCACTTTCATCCTGCCTTGTTTACCATATTGCCCCGTGACCCACACATGACATTGTCCCTGTCTTGCAGTCATCTCACCTCTTCATCTCCATTTTCTGTGTTTTTCTAGGATGGGGAAAATGCGGTATTTTTTTCTCCACATGGGATGAAACAGCACTTCCGTCCCTGTGCATTGCTGTCCTCGCGCTATGCCAGAATGGCCCGAAGGGCGGTCTTCCTGATGAAAGAGGAGGGACGGGCAGTTCTCCTCCAGCGCGTCCTTTGAATTCCTTTTCTCATTCTGCCTGGGGACGTGCTGAGTTGGTCAAACAAACAGACTTGTGGTGAGTCGGTTGAATGGACTTTCCCACTCTCATTGCTCTCTCATCCACCCGTTTCAACTTCCCTCTTTTATTTTCCTGCTGTACGAGGGGCTCCAGCAGTCTTGCATTACTACACCTTCACTCCTATCCGCCCTCACTTTGATCCACTCTCATCCATCCATTTCAGCCAACTGGGAAGAGGGAGGGAGAGCAGGCACACCCCGCACAGAAGGGACCATTATCGCACTATCGCATTATTGTCTGTCAGAAATGGCGCCTAATTTATCAAATGCTAAATCGCTAAAACAGTAGACCATAAAACCAGAGTGAGAGGGGGAAGGCGCTCACATCCATCACAATGTCCATCAACCACAAGACCAATGAACTGGAGGGGGAAGGAGAAGGGGTGGGGTGGGGTGAGCTCAATAGCAGGAGAGGATAAGCACAAGCCTGCACAGGTGAAAAGGTAAACAAGGCAAAACAGCGCAACAACGCACGAACATGAAAGTGATCAGTGCTTGATGCATTAATAAAATGGAGGTGGAAATCGCGGATGCATACCAGGAAAAAAAGTAGGTGTGATGGAGCCCAGTATGCTAGACAAGATTAGGCTGACCAGATAAAAAGGAAGACAGGGCTCATGTAACTTTAACAGTTGTAGAGAAAAGGGAATTTCAGCCAGTGTCATTTGTATGCAATTAGTTCCTGGTGAAATTCCCTCTTCATCACAACAGTTAAAGTTGCAGGCACTATACTAGAATGACCATATACAAAAGAAGGCAGGGCCCCTGCAACTTTAATTGTTGTGATGAAGAGGGAATTTCACCAAGAACTAATTGCATACAAATGACACTGTCTGAAATTCCCTTTTCTCTACAACTGTTAAAGTTACATGAACCTTGTCCTCCTTTTCATATGGTCAGCCTAGACAAGATGGATGCTCATTCACATGGCTCTCCCTTTGACCTAACTTCTAAGGTTCTCAAAAGTATCCTTCAAAGCTGAAATTAATGTGCAACATTTGAAATGATGAAACTGGGGCAAGCAACTTGCAAACATGGTGATGGCAGCACAATGTGGAAATCTTTTATTGAGATTTGTTTGACTGAATCATAATCCACATGTGAATACATGTGTGTGTGTGGAATCAGCAATACCTAGTCTTCACACATAGTACCCAATGTTTGTTCACTTTTCTCATTGCAAATAAAGCTTCCAAACTTCCAACTAACTTTAAAAATGTAGGGTGTAACTCTGTACCATTGTGATGACCATGAGAACATTCAAAGTTAATTGATCTAAATAAAATAAAGGAGCTGAAGCTGAGAGTATACTCCCACATAAAACAAAGGGGCAGAAAACCTTTCTACATCTTATTCTTGCTTGACTCAATCTGATTGTGTGAACATAAGAAAATAAATTTTGTTAAATTGTAACTTGTTCGAGTTAAGAAATGAACATGAGAACATGCACTAAAGTGGGGATTGGGAACGTGTCGCCTTCCAGTTGTTGCTGGACTACAACTCCCATTATCACTCACCATTGGCTTTGCTGGTTAGGGCTGATGGGAATTGTAGTCCAACAACATCTGGAAGGTGACACATTCCTCACCACTGCACTAAAGAATGAAGCAATGATTATAAACATAATTGGTGGTGTTTTGTAAGAAGCCGGAATTAAGATACATAATGACCCAATTCCACATAATGCTGCTAGATTGTGGATGAATTAACCCATAATGTCTGGGTTCAGATGTGATGGAGCAACCTCCAATTGTCCCAATCAGAGGTGGCATATTCAAAATGGTGACAGCAAGCACTGTGGTAAATTGTGGGTTAATTAACCCACAATTTGCCACTGTTATGTGTGAACAAGGCCAATATCCCCCCCAAGGGGTTTCCTTGTTCTCTGTTGAGAAGCAATTTCAGGTAGTGGAATTTTCTCTTAATTATTTAATTAATTAAATTTCTTTATCACCCAATAGCAAAAACTCCCTGGGCAGTCTACAAATGGAGGTTTTTATACTAGGATTACCTCCAGTAATTCTCATTCAGTGTCCTTAATGGAAAACCAATGTCAATATATTTATTTATGACATTTTGATATCACCCAATAGCCCAAGGTTCCCCAACCTTTTTGGATATGTAGGTGCATTTGGGAATTTGAGATATTGCTGCAGCAGCAGCACAAAATGCCTAATCAATGGGTCACATGTTGGCTTCTACCTTTTGCAACCTTGGATCTTAGGCTGTGTCTTGTTCAGCAAAAGCTTTTGCTTCATGTCTATTGGACACCACAGTGTCTCTTTAATAAGGGATTGTCTAATTCAATTTTGTACTGGAACAGTCTTTAATATTCACTGATGTACATGCTCTTTTAAATTATTTACCTGCTTCTTGGAAATTAACAAATGGTCAGTGTTTCAGCTCTGCATATTTTTGACAGCTAAAAGGCTAATATTACAATATTGGAAGGATAAATATTCACCTCCTATAATACAATGGATTGAGACCTAAAAACACATGAAGGTCTCAATCCAATATTTGAAAGGGTGGCATATAGATGTCACCTTCGGATGGATACTTATTTGGATATTCGGTCCACTTTTGTTTCAGCCCATGTATAATTGCTAGAAAGTTGTATGCATTTGATACAAATCCATATATACATTTTTTAAAAGGGGGGGAACCATTATGGGTTCCCACAGGCACCCTATTGGAGACCTCTGCAATAGCAGAAGCTCTCTGGCAGTTCACAACAATTAAAACCATAAAACACAAGGCAATAAAACACAGTAAAACGTTTAAAAGTTTAAAACTACAGTATAAAATAATAATAATAATAATAATAATAATAACCACATAGAACCTAGCAGCGGTGCAAAGATTAAAAATATAATAATAGATTTAAAACAGAACCCGAAAATCTAAAATGCCTGGGAAAATAAAAAGGTCTTCATTTTGTGCCAAAAAAGCACAGTGTAGGCACCAGGTGGAAAATTCACCCCACAACCAGGATTCCACTGCAGAAAAGGTCCTCTTTTTGTTGCCATTAACCTCATTCCTTTGGTGGGTGTTGCCGAAGAAGGACTGCTGAAGTTGCCACAGCAGTCTGTACTGTTCTGGTCCTTAAACTGAGGTTTCAAGTCACAGTGTGCTGAATTATAATACAATAAGTCAATATTTTCTCTATGGTTACTTCAGTATCAGTCATCACAAAAAGACAGAGAGCCTATCTACACTACTGTTTTAAAACGTTTTAAAATGGTTTAAAACAGTTTATAACAGTTTTGAGAACTGTTGGGGCCCAGGACACACTCCATATACAGTTTTCAAAACCTTTTCAAAGTGTTTTATCCTGAGTGTGTAGATAGGCTCAGACACAACTGAACAAAAAGGCACATCTTTAGGGCAGAGCTATTCAGGATTTCCCTTAACATTGTTTATTCACCATGTTCCATGACAGAACTATTAATGAATGTGTTGATATCTGAGGTCAACTCCAATTCCGAGACAGCTCTGGCGGTTTCGCTGGTGATGGGAGAGCTACTGGAGGGGAAACCAAGCCAGAATCTTGAGTACTTGGATGGTGAAAAGACATTTGCCTTTGTTTCAGAGTAAGATGGGTTCTCAAAAGTGAAAATTGTGGTTTTGCATGCATTGAACCCCACGCAGGGCTGTCCTTCCCATAAGGTAGGGTGACCATATGGAAAGGAGGACAGGGCTCCTGTATCTTTAATAGTTGTATAGAAAAGGGAATTTCAGCAAGTGTCATTTGTATGCATGCAGCACCTGGTGAAATTCCCTCTTCATCCCAACAGTTAAAGCTGCAGGAGCCCTGCTTTCTTTTGTATCTGGTCACTCGAGCTATACAAGTCCCAGTCTAACACTCTAACCACTACACCACACTACATTAATTTCAGTGTCTGTTAAGAGAATGTTTTGGCTCTAATCCAGACATTGGCATTGATGTTTGTCTTAATTTTGTACTCACATGAGTCCAAAATCTACTAAGGAGGTAACATCATAAATGCTCCTTCTAGTAATAAAAACAAAACCAGAGAGCGTTACTCATACCAGAGGATAATCTTTCTGCTCAACACGTGTAAGCTCAGCCTATAGAAATGATTTGCAGTATCTGTGTGATGATGCAAACTAAAAGAAGATAATATTCGTATTCTATAAGCTGCGTTCAAATCTCTGATTATTGGAATGTACAAAGAATGCACTGAGAGACATTACACAGACCCAGGGGTCTCTGTGACATACTGCCCCCGCCCCCTTCAAGCAAGCCTTGCCTATTATAATGACAGAAATTTTGCTAGTTTGAAATCATTCCCTCCTAAGAATTCTCTGCACTGCTGCTCTGTCTTGGTTTTTTTATGCTGAAATGAGTCAAAGGATACCGGGGAGGGGGGGGGGGAAATAATATTTCCTGTGTTTTCTTTCCCTGGAGATTATAGCTCCAGCACAAATTATTAATAATACTGCTGCAGTAGGGTTAGGGTAACAATGGCAGGGGGCAACCCAGGAATTCAAATGCCCTGCCCACCATGGCATGGGAAATGGGAAGGAGCAGCATTTTAGCTTTTTCTCTCTTTCCTCAGGACTGTCCCCGCCTTTTTTGTAATGAATTCACTCCCATTGAAATCAGTGGGAGGGAACTGATCTACAGCAACCCTAGGGCTACTAGTTTGAGGATGTGCCTGGGGAGCAAAAGAGCTGTGGGTCTGGCAGACCCACAGCCTTTCCTGGCATGCCCCTGGCCACCCCGTCCATGCCTGCTTTTACCCCTTCCTAATGTTAGCATTCTGATGTCAGAAAAGAACCACTATGGATGTTTTCACAGTAGTTGAGGAGAGGAATTTGAGGCCAAACGTCACAGGTGGAGATCCAACAATTCCTATGGCCCCTTGGGCACCCTCCCAGGTGTTATAGAGCATCATCGGGGGGGGGGGGGAATCACGTTTCCCTGCCGTCACTTTTCTGTCCCACAATAGGGATGAGCAGCAATGACCACGTGGCCCATTCAAAGAGGAAGCAGCAATGACCACGTGGCCCATTCAGTGGGCATTTTTATTGCACTGCTTTTCCTGCACACAGCAGGAAATGGCAGCAAGTTTTGCATCAATTAAAAAAAAGGATTTTCCGGGTCTTATTTTGTTGTGGAAAATAGAGCAGAAGGAGCGGGAGATGCACAGGAGGTGGATGGCGTTGTCAAAAGGACCCGTGAACATCTGTAAGTGGCTAGTAATGAGCATGCTAGAAAATGCTCGTCTGATGATGCTCATAGGGTTGCAGCTTTAGTTATGTATTACATGTAAACACCCTTTTGTTCCATGTCATCATTATATATTGTTATACACTGCTACTCATTCTTATGTATTCTTCTATACCATTGTTATATATATATGAAAAATTCTTAAGACTGCAATCCTAGACGCACGTGCTGGGGGTAAGCCCCACTGAACACAGTGAGACTTTTTTCAAGCAAGCATGCATAGGATTGCACTATTAAATAAAGAATATAGTTTTTTTTAATGAAATAAAGGCAAGCCTGGGATCCACAGAAAGAGCTATTTCAGCATGCACAAGCGTTCGGGAGTACCTAGTGGAGTTTCTGATTATTATTTTTCTTTGAACACCCAGACCTCTCCTTGACATATCATAAAGTGTTTTGGGAAGTCTTTGTTTGAAAACTGCTTTGCCATGTGTGTGTATGTGTGTGTTGAGAAACAGAAGCCCAGTGCTCTTTTGGGAATATGGAACCAGTTGCAAAGCTCTTTGGATCCTGGCCTACATTTCTAAATTGTATTTTTAGTTTTATTTTTGTCTCAGGAAAATTATAATTTGGCTCTACCAACAGCCTCATTTTTAATGGATTTCCAACATGCTTATAAAAGGGAATGTGTTGTTGTTGTTGTTGCTGCTGTTTTAAAAAAGGAGGGTCTCTCCAGCTAACACCAATTTTCCGAATGTTTAGTTTTATTGCAGTTTCAGTATTAAATTGCTTCTCTTACTGCTGTCAATGTGATTTACATATTTACCATAACATCATTGAATCTATTTCATTTCCCTTTGCAATTAAGCTTCTTCTTTTTTAGCTGCTACAACTGCAAAAAAAATGATGCTAGCAAAAAGGAGAATTGAATCCACTTACACATAGGTGATAAAAATTCACAGCGAAGCCATGGATATAGCAGAGTGAGAATTACCGTAGCAGCGGGAACCGAAGATAAAAGAGGATTAGAGATGATGAAATGTTGTAATTGACTAGAAATCGCGGAAAACTACCAGATGGATGCCAGTGTTGCCCACAGTTCTAATATGCCTGCGTGGTTTTATTGAGCTTCACTTTTCAAATTTCCTAAGTGTAATTGAGGTTTATTGATATAGTATATGGCCCTGTTAATAGGTGACCGTAAAAAGAGACGCAGCTAAACCGTTCTGTATCCAAGAATACTACCCTGCACTGCCTAGCTGAAGAGACTGGGGTTAATGACTATCATAAGATACATTTGTTTCCTTGTCCTGCTCTTTTCATAGTGCATGAACAGTAACTGCTCCACGACTAATTTAAATTGCAGAAGATGTTGCTGCAGCACAAATCAGATATGCAGTTATGACAACTGCCGAAAGAGACTTAGGTGGGATTTTATATTGGAGAGGAGGAGGAGGAAAAGCTTGTTATGACAAGCCTGGAATTCTCACTCAGTGCTAAGGTTTTCCCCCCATACACACTTATTTAATTGTGAGGGGAGGAGGTACACACAAGTTTGGAACTTGCCAAATAATACTATTCATTTTGCCCTGACTGCGCACTTTGGAGGGATTGAGTTGAGGAGGGGAGGAGACAGGCCATCTTTCTTGAAAATCCACAAGACAGTCCAGTGTAAAACATTCATGAAGTTTGATTTTTCAACATGAAAACTGTGGTTCTAGTGGGTGCAAAAAAAAGCCCAGTGAGAAAAAATACTTCTTTTGTTTGTTTCCCATTCACACCCATTGTTTTCCTCATGCTTTTTTAAAAAGTTGTGGGTTTTTTTTCTTTTAAAGTTGGAAAAACATTACTCTTACCTTCATTTTTGCTTTCGTTCTTTTCCAGCCCTGTTGCTCTGAGTTGATGTGCATGCCCGAGGGAACATAACCTCCTGCCCGAACCTACTACTTAAACATTGAAATAATTAAGAGAGGCCTTTCCACTTGTCCCTCCACTCCATGGGGTGTGAAAGACGGGGAAGCAAGGCTGGGCCTTTTTGGTGTCAGTTCCCAGACTGTGGAATTCATTGCCTTGGTAGGTTCATCACTTTGATCATGATCACACAGCAGGTTAAAATGGTTCTGCTTTTATGATAATGGCTGTTATAATGACTGTTACCTTCTTGCCATTACTCTGTTTTTGGTGCTGCTGCATTGTTGTTTAATTTTGATTGTTTTATTATTTTAGTATTGTTTTATTGTGCTATTTAGATGGTAAGCTGCTCTGAAGCCTTTGTTTGGGTGCAATATATAAGACATTAATTAAAATACTCTTTTAAAAAAAAAATCCTGCGGTGCACTGATGCAAATGAATGCCTTTAAAAGCAGTTGTGAAACTGAAAGAATCCTTTTTTTAAAAAAGCCAACTGAGGAGTGGTAATGACCAGATACAAACGAGGGCAGGGCTCCTGCAGCTTTAACTGTTGTGATGAAGGGGGAATTTCATCAGGTGCTGCGTGTGTACAAATGACACCTGCTGAAATTCCCTTTTCAATGCAATTGTTAAAGACACAGGAGCCTTGTCCTCCTTTCCATATGGTCACCCTATATGCTTGGGGCAGATCTAAGGGACATTTAGGTCAGCATCCCCCCCCCAACCCGGCTACTGCATACAACTGTAAAGCTTAGGCCTGAGTAAATCGGCATAGGACTGCAATGCATGCGTTTTTCAGAAATGAAAGGAACAAAGTTCAAACCATGCCATACATTGTTGGTTTGTGGGGTGGTAGCTGGGAGAGTTCTTCACTTTCAGGAGAATGATAAACAGATTTCTGTCTAAAGTCTCAAATCCAAAACACATCAGATGTAGTGTAAGTTTGCTGTTAGTAGTAATAACCTCAGGTTCACCAAGGATGAGCTCATTTGTATTACGAACAATCTATGCAGAATGACTAAAAAAGACAAAACAATCGGAAACATGAGAAGAGATAAAAGACCAATGTACGGCAAAAAGAAAAAAAGAAAAAAAATCTTTTAAACTCTGCCTCTCCCTGTCCAAAGAATCTTCCTCAAAAAACACCTATAGTCATGTAGCTGACGTGCAACTTCTAACATGGATGGAAAAACATATTTCTCCAGAGGAAACATTAATGTTTGATGTTCAGGTATTCTTCTTGTTACTTGTCAGGTATGACAGCTGACTATTTCAGAGGTATCCAGAGTTATGGCAGATGGCAGAAATAATGGTACTCTAGACACAACATAATCCGCTCGTGTAACAAAATTGTGTAAGATTTAGGAATACTGCTGGTGGTTTTGGAAGATTTGGTGGGTGGAGTTGATTGATTGATTGATTCGATTTATATCCTGCCTTTTTACCAGTAAAATGGCACTCAAGATGGCATATAATCATAGCAACTAAAGAAATTATTTTTTACTAGAAACTTGATTAAAACCATATTAAAACAAATAAAAGCATGGTAAAAAAAAAAAGAGCGGAATAAAAACATCACCCAACCCAACGGACGAGCTCACAAGCAAAAGTCAACCTAGCCTCCTTCAGCAGGGACATTCATAGCCTGGGAGCAGCCACTGAGAAGGACCTCTCTCATGTCGCCACCAAACATGCTTCTGAAGGTGGCAGTACCGAGGGAAGGGAGTTTTGCCACACACCCACAGAAGCACTAACTGCATTTGTGTCTGCTTAGTTCCAGTTGTCTTATCTGTCTAGCCCCACTATTTGCCATATTTCAATAGGCCAATGTAGCTTTGGGGAGGTGCAACAGATGAAAACCATGCATCTCCTTTGAGTCCTTAAAGGTCTAGGGATCCAGTTGTGATGAATAGGAAATAAATCAAGGGTGGTCACATGTTGTCCATTGTTCTGTGTATACTCTGTGCCTCTGCTTTAACTAATATAATTGCTTCAAGCAATCTTGCCTACAGCAAGAGCTTCCAACCCACCAGAGGTTTGAATTACGATGGATTCCAAAAGCCTTGTTCCCTTGATCCTTCAGCCTCTGTCTCCTGCCCACCAACCTGGAACTTCTAACTGGCCCACTGTCTGCAGATCACAGATGATAGAGGCATGGTGAAAAGGCACACACAGACCAGAATGCTTTGCAAGAAAACTTCCTGTCCTTTGGCTTGACCCCCATAATCACTAAGGCTGATCCTGAATGCTTGTATTATTAAATTAATTCACCATCGCTTTGAAGGGCACAATTAACTATGAACTACTTGTCTTGATTATCCATGTCCAGGCTGACCTATTGTAATGCACTCTAGGTGCAGCTCCCTTTAAAGCTAGTTCAGAGATTTCAGCTGGTGCAGAATGCAGCCGCTCAAGTACTGGTGGGGGTTAGGCAGTTGGCCCGTGTGACATATATATTATGCTAGTTGCACTGGTTGCCAGTGCATTTCCGAGCTCAATTTAAAGTTCTGTTTTTAACCTTTAAAGCTTTATATGGTGTGGGGCCAAGCTAATTGAAGGACCTCCTTCAGCCATGCCAACCTTTCTACACTTTGAGATCATCAACAGAGGCCCTTCTCACTTGCCTGCCTCTGAGCACAGTGAGGTTGGAGGGAGAGCGTCTTTTCTACAGTGCCCCCACATCTTTGAAATATATTACCAATATCTTCAACATGCTCAAAACACAACTGTTTTCCACAACCTTTTCTTGAATTGTGTTTCTTATGGGACTGCTGATGGTTTTCATTGCAGTTTTTTTTTGGGGGGGGGGGTTGTATTTTCGGATGGAATGTCAGTTTATTACTATTAGTACCTTTTATTAATTATATTTATTGCTTTTATCTTGTGAGCTGCCTTGAAGAGTTTTTGTACTCTAAAAGGTACCTAAAATATTTTAAATGAAATAAGATAGGCAGATGAGAAGTCCAATCTCTCTACTTTACCCATTCATCAGAATGTGACTCGGAGCCATTGCGGGTAGTGGAGGGTGTGAAATAACGAGACGAGACATGTAAATGGATTTAAAACAGGGCCACTTTATTATAGATCTGCAGTATGAGAAAACCTAAGCAGGCATCCATCTCTCTTTTATGGACGAGCCATTCACCACCAAAACGTATTAATGGCCAGATCGACCTAATTAATACTCCTTACCTGTCTTGCAGTATGAAGTAGGTGAAAAATTCATAACATAAAGCTGATTATGAGCAGAAAATTCCTGCTTGGCCCCCCTAATGAGCAACCAGCAGACCCACACTGCCAACAGGGAGGGAGGGAGCCACAGAAAGAAGAGGCCGCAGGGAGGGGTGAGTTTGACAAAATACTCACAAAGCCCCCTCCCAACCACGGCCCATCACCCCACCCCACCCGCAATAGCCTCCACACACCCAGGTGGGCTGGGCACAGTGAAAAGGCATTTGTGCACATTATGTAGAGGGAAACCCAAGGTTTGCCCCCAGTTCACACACAACAGGGTATTGCAGCTTATCACAACTTCCTAATATGAAAGACATTCTTGTCACATTTACACTTCACTTTTTTGGCTGTACACACACCATAGGTATGCACCTGAAAAATGTAAAAGATGAAGTGGCTTACAGCAGAGGCTATGGGAACATTCAAAGATGCTTAGAGTGAACAGGGATACCATGTATATGTTTATATATGAGTGAGTAATGGAATTGCAGGTGATAATAACTTGTGACCTATCACTGAGTCATACTGTATCTGAATCACCAACACCATCACCATCATCTCCAGAACTGTGCTGAATGGGTAAATTGTCCTGGAACTAATTACAGTGAGGGCGGTATATACATATTTTAACAACAACAACCACAACAGCCATTGCTCTTATGGAGGCAAATGGTGTCTCTTCTTCTCATTCCAAAGCCCCAGCACCAATTAAGAAGATAACAACACTATAAATGATGAAACAGTGTATTTTTTAGTATCTAATACAATGCTATGTAAGGCTGGGGAAATCATATGCAAAGGCTTCTATCACAATGGACATGTAAATAATTTGTTGCTGCCTCGTCTGTGGTTAGGAAATCAAGCTGGAGTGTCAGATCCAGCATTTATGAAGCCTGACAGGAAAGCACTGCTCAGAAGATTTTGATCTGTGTTGGCAACAATGTGCAACTTTGCTTGTTTTGTTTTGCTGATAGGATTTGACAGAAATCCAAGACTGCGGTTAGTTAGCAAGACTACCTCGTGCATTAATAATCACATACATTAAAAGAAAGGGCACCACAAAGGTCAGGTGCCAGCTGGATCCCAGCCATTTCTCAGCAATGGAAACCACCAGCAAAACTTTGGCCTACAGATCAAAGATTGGCCTCCCTGTGGAGGAGATGCATATATTTCTTCAGTAGTCTTTCTGCTCAGTGACCAAGGAGGAGATGGGATGCTGTGGGAGAGAAGATAGGAACCCAGCCAGCTGGAGCAAGGGGAAGAACACGGAGGATTTGAAGTCCATCCCAAGGCTAGCTGTAGCTGAGTCTAGACTGTGTCTGTGTCTTGGGCTTTTGGTGGACCAGGGCTACATTCCCATGTGGGAAAACAATTGGGGCCTGCATACTGCCAGCAGTGGGTGGGACCAAAGCCAAGAGTGGGCAGGAGGTGGTCCCAAAGGAGGGTGTGTGATAGAGCACATGCTTTGCATGCAGAAGATACTAGGTTTAATCTTCAGCATCTCCAAAAAGGGCTGGAAAAAAATCCTGCCTGAACTCCTGGAGAGCCGCTGCCAGTCAGTGTCAACAATACTGTGTTCCAGTATTCCCTTTTTAATCCAGTCTCCACAATATTCCCCCATAAAATTTTTGTGGTCCAGTGATTTTCTCTGCTGATATGTGATCTTGAAGTATTGGATTAACATAATAATTTGGGTAGACAGTCTGATTCTTGTGAGAAAATCTTTTAGTCTCTATTTTCAAAATGTCGGACAGTTTCTTTAGGTCGCTAGTTTTCGTCAACCACAGAAGTTACTGTCTTGTGTTTGGTATCAAATTATAGGTTTTCATGGTCAAGGAGTTCAAAGAATATGTTATTTTAATTGTTGGAGTACTCCTCCCACCATTTTCCAAGATGGCGCTGAAATGTCTCATTTTCTCATTTACTTGACGAATCAACTTACAAAAGTGATTTTGGCTTCAATCTATAGGGGTTTTTGGGACAAGGAGGTCAACATGGCATTGATTTTGATGGAAAGGCTGTCCTTCCACCATTTTTAAAAATGGCGTCCAAACATTTATTGATATACGCAATCATATTTAATGGGTTCTTCTCTTTTCAGGTTTGGTGAAATGAAAAATATGAAACTATGACTGAAAAGGCTGGAACTAGTGTTCTCTTGATAATTTTGATTTCCAGGATAACTCTTCATTATCAGGGACACATAGCACTCATTATACAGCTCTTGTGTTCTTTCAGAATTGCTGTGATGGAATAGGGCCTGACAACAATGGTCCTGTTCAGACAACACGTTAAGCCATGATGGTTAAGCATTTTGAGCTAATGGGCCTGTTCAGATGACACTTCAGGCTCTATGGTTAGCGAAACTGTGGTTCTCTGGGGTTCACACTAACCACAAGCCGTGCTGTTACACACAACACTTTAAGCCATGGTTAGAGCCACTAACCCTGCTGCAGATGGTCTGACTGTGGTTAGTGTTGGTTATTACCTTTAAAGCCCTACATGGTTTGGGCCCAGGCTACCTGCGGGATCGCCTTCTCCTGTACAATCCACCCCGCACACTTAGGTCCTCCGGGAAGAACTTACTCAAGCCAGCCAGAACTAGGCTGGCGAGTGTTACCCAGAGGACCTTCTCTTCCATCGCTCCCAGACTATGGAATGGTCTGCCGGAGGAGATTAGACAAATTAGCAGTCTTCATGAATTTAAGAGAGTCATGAAGACTGCTTTCTTCCAGCAGGCCTATCCAGATGAATTTTAAGATGTTTTAATGATGTATTTTCTCTTGTTTTTTTAAATTTTAATTGTTTGTGATTCTTGTACTTTACATTGTGTTCCCTGCCTCGATCCGAAGGGAGAGGCGGGTTATAAATTATTATTATTATATTATTATTATTATTATTATTATTATAGTGAGTGAGCAGGGTTTAGCAAAACACATTGCACAAGGCACCTTAAACCCTGCTGCTTAACCAAAATCCTTAACCAGCAGAGTTTAAGGTGTCTTCTGAACAGGCCCATAGTATCTAAAGGCTTACTAAAACATTAAAAAAAATATGCAGAAGTATTAAAGCAGTTTAACATAAGCGTTTTTGCAGTTATTTTCCAAACATTTACAAAAATTTGTGCATTTGACCACTGTGTTTCGACACAGACATCTCATTGTACCACAAACCTTACAGTTACATACACATAGAAGTTCACTTGGCAGGAAGATCAAGAACTTTTTTGGTCGTAGGACATCATTATCATTTTCCCAACCACAATCACATGTGTCTACTTTTGGATGAACACTCTCTAAGAGGCAAATACAATTTCTTACCAAATAAAATGCTTTTCTGATGTACCCTCTTATAGAGCATGATGTGGGAGGAAGCTTACTGATTGGTACAGATCTTTTATACTCACTGAAACGCAGACTGTCAAAAGTGTCAAATTTTGATTGAAGTTTCCAGATGTGTACAAGGTACTTCTCCACTTCCTCAAAATGACAGTTATCAGGTGTTTCCCCAAATTTGGTAAGGTATTTTGTTGGTTTGGCACTTAGAGCTCTAACTTCATCCCAATTTTACTCATTTCATTATCTCCTTTTAGAATATGAGCCTTTATGACCGCTCTTGATATCTGTGGACCTAACTTTTTGAAGAGTTCATGAACTGGAATGGAGCAACGATTCTACCCTGTTTCAAAACATACCCATAACTGAGATATACCTCTGGAAACTCAACTGGACATAAATCAAAGAAGCAAGTCGACATCAGTATCATTCGAAAGCATAACAGCTCTCTCTGTACCATTGTGAATTGCCCAGTTTACATGTGGAACAATTCTAAGGTCAGCCTCTTCCAATGTATTCTTTAGTTGTTCAAGAACATGAGTCCCGCCTCTTGTGAATTGAACTGCAGGTTCTAACTCATCATCAGTGACTGAACTGCTAGATACCAGTGGACATATAGCGTTTCCTGCTTCCTCTTGCACTCTTGTTCATGCTAATTTCTGCAGATTTGTCTCGTTTAAGGTGGATGACCAGAATTTTTCAAGCTGACAGATATTGGTGTATTGCTTTCAATTACAGCCAGATCTATTGTACAACTGGTAGCTTCTATTGCAAATAGCTGTCAAAAACAAAATGAAATTCTTGAAGAGAACATACGGATGTTGATCCCTTGACTACATTGTTAACAACTTCTCCAAAATTTTTCATTGCTGACATCTTAACCATTCATATTTGGGAAATAAAGTCACCTACAACAGTGGTTTTCAATGGTGAATTCAAAATCCTCAGGGGAGAGATGCTTCTCGAGCTAGGCTATGAGAATGTGTTTTGCTGGTTTTGTAGGTGCATTACCATCAAACGTATTTGTTGACAGTACATCATGCTCCATAATTTTCTCTACTGAGTCTCCCGTTTCTTTCGTCATCTCAATATCTCTATGTGCTTGATCAATTACTTTCTTAGTTATAAGTTTGGGTGTGGTAGGCTCTGGGATGCTTTGTCTAGCAAAAGATGGTAGCTTTAAATTAGAGATTGTGTCTGACAGCTTTTTCTTTTTTGATATAAATCTCTCCGGTCTGAGGTGCTGATACAGGTCTGAACCATGCCTTAAGACATCAAGAATTCAGTCCTTTATAATATCATTCACATATTGTTTTGCTACAAAGCTGTGAAGCTGCACTGACTCAGTTACTTCATATGGATTTCCATGCTGTTGAATGAAATCTAGGAGTCGTGCAACATTTTCATCAAGTTTTTCACTAGGGAAACTATCTTGAGGATAGTTGAAACAGCTGTCTTGGTGGTATCCTGTTCATTTTTTAAAATCAGGATTTACCCAGTTTGCACCTTCTAGACCCAAGACTTATTCAGATACAATCTGCGGTCAAAGACTGTACGTTTCTGAGCTTGCAATGTGATTCCCAGACCAAAGAAATTGCATTTGATGGCATGCATACATTTAAAAAATACAAGTAAAAAAATGTGTACTTTTGAAAAATATGCACAAATACACCTTAATCACTAGGAAAAGAATGTGTACATTTCAAAGATGCGCAGAACCGATGCATACCTTTAGAAAGATATGTGCAAAAATATGCATGGATTTTCATGCAAAAAGTAAAAAAAACAAAGCTCGCAATTTGACATGGGCTTGAGTCAGAATGAAGTTTGAGATGGAATTCGGAAAGCATTTTGCATTTTCACGCAACCTTTGGTGTGGGTGTCTATGTACATGAGTATATGTGTCTGGGAATGTGGATGTGGGGTGTGACCCCTCTCCCACTGCCTTTCACTACATGCATCCCTTCGGGCAAAATGTTTATTGACCTTTGCATTGGCAGGAACATCCACTGGACCAAATGCCTTTCTGTCCATGGAAGGGCACCTTCAGAACCCACTGTGTTAATTGTTTCACTTTGGATGTGACATGTTGATGCTGAATATTAAATAGACACTATTGTGAAAATAGAAGCTTAGCAGTATAATATTAGACATCCTTCCCATCATAACTCCTGACATTTTGTTAGTATGGGGGTGTGGAACTTCTTTCAGCCCGAGGGCCAAATTCCATTTCAGAGACACTCTCGGGAGCCACGTTCCAATGATGGGCAGGGTCAAAGGCAAAAGAGGTGAGTTCAAAACTTCCAGCATATTTTAGCTTAAAATTCTAAGTGAAACTAAAGTTTAGGAGAGGCATTTCAACCTTTATGCATGAGAAAATCTGTTCAAAAGCCAGGAAACCACCAAATGATCAGCACTCAGGGAAAGGGGTGGGGCTAGGAAAAGGGGGCGTGGCCATCTGGAGAATCCCAAAGAGCCAGCATGGGATTCCAGGGAGGCCAGATTTGGCCCTGGGCCTGATGTTCCCCACCCCTGGACTTGTAGCACCACTAACAAGAATTAAAAGGAGCATATTATCAGACAAAGATTTAGTTTGCACAAATCCTGTGAGTAAAATAAAGAAAAATAATTTTCCGGTGTGGTCTGAAGTAACTGGGGGAGAGGGGACAGTTGTTTGGGTACCCAGATTCGAAGCTGGAAAATATGCATGTGTCTTTAGTGGCAGGAGATCTCCTGCCCATTCTCTCCATGGCCTGACCTCAATCCCTTTCACATCCTGCTGTAATTAATTAGGGCTCCACACAGCAAGCAGGTAAACGTGCTGGATGACATGGCTCAGGGCTAGCTCAAGACATTTTGCTGCCTTAGGTGGAATAGGGAATTCCACCCCACACTTTGTACCCAGTTCAATGTGTATAGTACTCAAGTCTGGTCAAGTTATGTTGGCCCCTGAGACAGAAAATCCCACACACGCCTCTCCCTGGGAGTAGAAATTTAACAGTGAAGATAGCCATTTGCTTCCCTTTCATGACACCTGAAATCAACTGCCTGAGGCAGTTCCCTCATTCTGCCAGCTGGTAGGACTGGCCCTGACATGGCTGGGGAGGAAACAGGCAGAATTAGCTGAAGCTGCCTTCTCTCCTGACATATTGGGAGATTTAAAGTTGTGCAATCTTCCTCTCTGGCTTTGAGCCTGGCAACCCTAGCAGCTATTGCATAGCACCAAGACTGAGAAAGCACATGACATAACCACAGAAAGAGATGTTAGGGAGAGAAAAGAAGCGCTCCCCGTTCGCTTAGCAGAGTAAGCGTGTGTTTTGTCCAATAAGTCCAAGCAGTGAAGAAAATACTCACACTCCAGCAGTATAGTGTATAATACAAGTCCTTTACTGTGTTCCAATAATATCTATATACAGGCAACTGGTTCCTCCAGATAATACAGGTTTTTCAGATAGCTATTCCATAGCACAATCCTCCATACTTCAATCTCTCATTCCACCAGCCTCCGGCACAAAATCTCCAGCCTAACCACCATCCATTTCTATCTCCCTACATATATACACATTTACTGAACCCTGACTCAGCATACAGCCAATTACCTAACCTTCTAGAAAGATTCTCCCTATCTATCTGACCTTTTCAACAGCATAGGGAAAAACTACTTTATCAGATTATTGAGTGCAGCTGGCTGTTCAGTCTTCCCTGGACACTCAAAACTTGTCCAGTTCTTTTATTCAACTTAAAACAGAAATTTTCCCTGACAAGAGACAGTTCTCAATGCAAAGAATCTTCCGTTCGTCTCACAGCACAGGAGTGGGGGTTATACGTGTCAGAAGCTACTTTTTAACCATCCCACAAGCCATATATATTGGCTTGTGGGAAATACAAGTAATGAGATAAATAACAGAAAATCACAGTGAACTGGGGCTTGGCAGCATCATGTAAGCACTGATATTGTTGATGTTGCTTTTTTTTGGTTCTCTGCTGTCAAAGATCCTTTCATCTTCACATCCCCTGCTTGCTGAAGCCTGCACCTGTGCTCCAAGTATTAATCAGCTCAGTCCAGATGGATTTTAATGACAAGGAGTGTGTGCAAAGCATTATTATAAACTGTCATCCAAATCATCGTGTGTGCATTTTTCTCTTTCCTTTCTATTTATAGAGTTGGTGCTGACAAGTTCGATTCAAAGCCCTATAATGATCAAGCATGCAAATCTCGAGTTGCTGCTTCAATTTGTTGTGGCCTTAGTTTATTTATAACTAGCAAATGGACCCAGCTTTGCATGAGTGGGGGTAGCCTTTGCGTTGATAAAGTCTGCTGCAAACAGACTTATGCAGCTGTCCGAATGAAGCCATGCCTGTAGACCCGAGTGAGAGGTCTGGAGATGTTACCACAGGCTTCAACCATATGGCCACATTAGAAATAATTAAAATTAATGTTATTTTAAAAAAAACAAAATGACCCCAAGGCTCTTGTAGAGGTAAAAAAATTTAAGCGCCTTGAAAGCGCTTTAAACCTCTCTTGTAGAGGCAGCCATAGACACATTGTTTCTATCTAAATTTGCATAGGATTCCGCTCTTGGACACTTACAGTGCAATTCTGTGCATGGCTATTCTGAAGTAAGCCCCATTGTTTTCAGTGGGGCTTACTTTCAGGTAAGGGTGTATAGAACTGTAGCCTAAATGCTGTATCACTAAAGCGCAGGACCCTTCATGTGCATCTTTAAAAATAGTAGGTATGCCTTGCCATTATATGGACCTCTTAAAAAACCTAGTCTAATTCAGCATTCCTCAACCTGGTGCAATCCAAATGTTAGGGACTACAACTCCCAACGTTTCTGACCATTGGCCATAATGGCTAGGGCTGATGAGAGCTGAAGTCCAAAACATCTGGAGGGCACCAGGTAGGAGAAGGTTGGTTGAGTTGTTTAAAAGTGAAGTAAAGGAGGCAATTTATGTTTAGTAATTTTACAGAAAAGTCTGAAAATGTCATGACTGTACTAGGTTTTGATGATCCTTCCCTAAAGTATTTTACCTTGGTCATTTGCAGGAATTGTTTCAGAACATGAATTCCTTTCAATTACTGTTTGATGTTCCAGGTTAAATAAGCAGGCCTTGGACTTCAGTCGTTGCTAGGCAAACATCCCAAGCATCCTTTTCCCCCTCATAAAACATCAGTGTCTGTGTCAGTGTAGGCTGGTGACTTGTATTTCAGTGGGGCAGTGAATCCACTCTGAGTTTCAGTCAGAACTCTAAAGGAGCAATCCAAAGTGCTGAACCCTATCCCCAAAAGGCTCTAGCACCTTAGATAGCTCCGTTAGAGTTCTGACTGGTTCAGAGTGAAACCCAGAAGAGATCCACTGTCCCACTGCAATAGGAGACACCAGCCTCTACTGGTCTGTGTTTCTGGTATGTATGTGTTTAAGCATGGTGTTACAGCTGCCAGACTTCTTGAGCTTTCATTCATTGCACTCTTCCCCCCTGTTATTAATGTCATCCCTGACCAAGATCTGGCTGGCTTTTATATTATTCTTATAATATTAGAACATGGAGTCATCTCATGAAGCTGGATAGTGGGAGATTTAGGACTGATCAAAGGATGTCCTTTTTTACACAGTGCCCCTCTTGCCTCCTTTTCTAATCTTTCTTGACCACAAATTTCCCATTTTCTGTTTAGTCTAGCACTGGTGGACCCCCTCCTAACCACAGCGTCCTTTAGCTATTTTCTTTTTCCTAATCCAGGATCTGTTTTCTTTAGAAAAATGGAAAATAATAGATTTCTTTTCTATTGATCTTGTATGAGGACAGCAAAAAGAAATTTGTACAGCAACTAAAAATACATGTTAATGTCATATACATTGAATGTCTCACTTGTTCTTTATTTCAGTGATTTTATCATTGTTACGTAGAACAGTTTGTCTTAATTGTGTCTGTGAAATCAGACATGTGACCAAGTTCAGGTGGGCACACACCCCTTGGGGGCTGGGCATGTCGGTGGGCACACACCCTTGGGGCGGCCATATTTCCTCCTTTTTAGTTTCCAAAATATGGTCACCTTAACTAGGAACTATACTGGGAAAGTGTTGTCATATCCATAAGAATGTAATAACTATGAGTCTGTACCTATCTTTCTGTACTATTCAGATAACTCCTTGTAAATTGTTTGGAGGAAACAAGAATAGCTGTCATAAACAGTTCCAGCTCTGTCATAAATCCAGTTCAGTTCTTTGTTGTCATTGCAAAATAACAATTCTTGAGAATCCATTCTAGAATTACATACCTCTAATGCAGGGGCGGGCAACTTTTGGGCCTGCAGCTCCCATCATTCCTCACCATTAGCTAGGGCTGATGTGGGGTGTAGGCAGAAACATCTGATGGGCCACCAATTGCCCAACTCTAATCTAATGGTTGAAAACTGTCTTCTGATTTCAAACCTACTCTTTTTAAATTAATCAATGGGTAGCCATTAGTGCTTGAACCCATGGTCGTATTGAACCTAAATTAATTCTTCTTCATTTAAAATCCCTGTAGCACCCACCTTCACCCTGATGAATTTGTAGACTGCCATCTTATTCTCTCTCATATCCTTGTTTTCAAAGTCAAAACAGGCCAGGTTTCTTTTGTCCTTTGCGTAAGGGAGATTCTCCATTCCTGAAGCTGTTCTAGTTAAGTGTTCTTCACAATAAGAATTTTTTTAAAATCTCTTGAGGTCTGAGTTCCTGCCGCTGAAAATAATACTGCCTCAGCTTGGTAGCCCCAGTGATACTCATGACAACCACTGGTGCACTGGGCAACCTTGGTAATATTGTTTCCATGGTAGCCACATAAGCTGTGACGTGATAAAATCCATTGTGACCTGTGCCCTGATGAGCAGTGATCCTTTCATTACCACATTCCAGTGAGGCAGAAACTGCTGTACTACAAAGGGAAATCTATATCATTGGATCCAACCATGCAGATTTGTAAGTTGATAGCGCCATGTAGACAATTGCTTCCATACTCCTCCATTACCTCATCAGGGTTTTGCTTATCAACTGATCTGTTCTATTTATTATTATTATTATTATTATTATTATTATTACTACTACTACTACGATTAATTATTTTGAACTTTCTTTAGTTCAAACTCTTTTGTGTTGAAACTTTCCAGAAATTTTGAATTTTGCCATTCTTTGTGTATTTTCATTCCTTTTAATTTGATGGCCAAGTAATTACAGCACTTATATATTGGCTGTGTTAAAGTTTGTTTCATTTTACCCTAGATGTCTGATGCTAATCTCTCCAGATTTATTTTGTAGCTGTTTGAAAATCCAAGGCATTTGGAAGTGGCCTTTCTTTTATGTCCTGGTGGGAAATGATTCCTAAAATCCTAACTGGGTATGGTTTAGAATGGACTTCCACTTCTCTCTGTATGAGACTTGTAATGCACTATGATAACTGTTAAATTAAAATCCAGGATGGAGCAATATCTGGCTTGCTTCAGACAATTTAATTGTCACTCTCGCATCAGGTAGAGCTAGACTCTGCAGAAAAATTGGACGTCTGGTAAAAGTTCTAAGTTCCCTCTTCTCTACTGGAGACATGCTGTTATGGAATAATATGATGAGATACATTAGTCCCCTTCATGTTAGGATCCTTTCAAACTGAGGGCTCCTTGAGCTACCTATCAGAAGTTATTGTGCAGCAATATTGTCTTTTTTCCCTTAACACATTTTCCACGGTAAGAAAAAATGATGGAAAAGGTGGTGGAAAAAAGCAGGAGAGTTATGAGTGGAAGACAACATGATCTGCCCACCCCCTGCCTAAAATATTATGACTATAAACTAAACTACAGGATAAGTAGCTCATCATGTAGATTGTAGCTGAAGGATAGCCTTTCATTTATTCTAGTGTAAATGTGCATGGCCCCAATTGAGATTGGGAGCACTCTGAACCTGGAGGGGAGAATTAAACGCCCCCCATTTTTTCCTGAAATTCCCCACAGAGGTCCCCTCCACAAGGATTCGCTTTTGTGCCCGGTTAGGCGATTATGCGCATCATCGCTGAAGCGCATTTACACCTAATACCTCTGCACGAGAGGCGGCGAGAGGCGGCGAAGCGCATTAATGAATGTCCAAAATGCACTTTCCAAGTAGTTAATGCGCATAAGCGCTTGTTCACATAGGCAAAATGCGCTTTAACGGCCGGAGCAAAATAAAACTCACGATTTAACGCGCATTCGATAATGCGCATAATCGGAGAGATAACGCGCCTCAATGCCCGATTTGCGCTCCGTTCTTGTAGAGGTAAATTTTTTAAAGCGCCTTGAAAGAGCTTTAAACCTCTCTTGTAGAGGCAGCCAGACACACACCATGGGGGAGGGGTATTAACAAAAGACAACAAAAAGTCTCTATTGGCATCAACGGAAGCTTTTTTTCTTTTGGTGTGGAGAAATTTAAACTTTCATTCCCAATGCATGGTGGTCCTGATCTGAATCAGGGCCATGTGTGCTTACACTAATGTAAACTGAAAGAGAGCCTTCAGCTACATACCATGCGTTTTGCATCATGTGTAGTTTGACTCTGAGTCAAGCCTTGTCCAGAGAGCACCCTGAGTCTCATGAAGGGGGAATCGTGAGTAAATGGGAGTGAGGCTGTAGTCTTGTGGAGCATGCCCCCAATGCTGGGTGCACTGCCTAGCCAGTTATAGATGTCCACATGTTAGAATGGTCATCTGTAGTATCTATTCCATGTCCACTCCACATTATTGACTGCTACTGGAAGGTGATGTGAGGAAACACAAGAAGTAATGATGTTCCACCACATTATTCCTTAACTATACATTACTGATATAATAGTAGGGACAGAATACTGAGGATTTTGTCATGGGCTTTCCTTCAGCAACTCCATATTTGCTTAACTAGAGTTGCATCCATAAGTTATGTCATAGCAAGAGATAAATCAGGATTATTATTATTTTTCTTGAAGAACAACAATGGTCGTAAAAGAGAAGATAAGAAAGACCTATAGCACACATCACATTGGGCTGAACATGGCATTTGCCAGCGAACCAGACTTTATCTGCATAGATAAGGCTACGCAAACTTCCTTTGAGGACAAAATAGATGAACTGATCCAGGAGAAGAAGGCAAATTCATATACAGCTCATAGGTTTCTGCCTGGTAAAGAAAGATATTATCTGTTGAAAACTAAAACCAGGATACAAGAGAGAGCCTCCACTGTCCAGCCAGAACTTGGGAACGTCCTCCCAAAGGAGAAAGAGGAACAAGAGGATGCAGACAAGTATTTGGATCATCAGGATATTTCCTTGCAGCCAGCTAAGGAAGAATTTAATAAGGTACAACTATTTGGTATAAATAGTAGGACTTCTGTTTCCTGGCAGCCTTCTCCTTCTCCTCCACTTCTTCATACATTGTGGCCACAATACAGTGCAATACAACACATGTGGCACAATCCTATTCTGAAGTAAATCCCATATAGTTCATTATGACTTAGTCCCCGGAAAATGGTTATAGGATTGCAGCTCTTAAGCCATAATTTTCAATGAGTTTTAGTGCACTTTCCTCTGTCTCAGGCCTCTAGGCCTTCTTTCTGCCTGTACACACAGGGCTTTTCTACATGAGGCTTTTAACACACTTTACCAAGGCTTTTGCTTCCAGATCCTTTGTGGGATTAAGGTACACACATTTTTATACATATATTTTTTTCTCCCTCTATATGTTCCATTACACTAGGTGATGCTATGGTATAGTGGAATTGCACAACTATACTAGGGTTTCATGGAAATACCAGACTTTCCTCGTTAGAAAAAAACAAAACACAAATTATTTCAAAGAATGGGAGAGGTTCTGGAAATGACAGCATCATGTAAAGCATCCACAAACTACCATGAGTGAGGAATCACAAGTACACAATAAATGCCTCTTGTAGAAAGGCATATAATCTAGGGATGTTTTCAGGGCATTTCTGATACTGCTTCACAGAGGAATATATGTGAACCTGCATTAAATGTTATGATATAAATTTCACCCAGTGCCAATATTTTTCAATCTATCAATGCTTTAGCTAGTCTGCTGTGGATATTATTCTTTCAGAAGATGGATACACTTCAGGGCCAGCTCCAGGTTTGAGAGGTCCCTGAGCAAGGTGCCCTCTGGGGAGTCCTCCAAGCACCTCTCTGGTAACACACACACACCCCGCTGCCAGTGCCTCCCTGATAAGCCCTTGCAAAGATTACTAAGGGGCAGATGGGGACAGACAGTGGGTAGCAGAGGAAATGAGTGGTAGTGCTAAAAGCAGCAGTTCCAGATATTTGGTATTCCCTCAGACTATTCTTGTAAAGTAGGGATGGGGGAACAAGCGGCCCTTCAGATGTTGTTTGGACTGCAACACCCTAGGTACCATAGCCAATAGTGAGAATTAATGGGAGTTGTAGTTCAGCAACATCCGGATGGCCACATGTTCCCCCATTCCTGTTGTAAAAAGAAGTACTAATCAAGACAGCTAAAGCTGCTGCCACTGCCATCGTCTTCCTTGTCTCCAATGTCTCTGGACCCTGCCCCTTGATGACTCCTTGGGGCTGGCTTTTGTGTCTACCCCTTCCTCCATAAGAAAGGAATTTCAATATTTCTAAAGCGTACGGGAGGCTGGAGGCCCCAATGTAGTGGGGCTCTGAATCCACTCTGGGTTTTAGTCATAACCAGTGAGAACTCTAGAGGAGCTATCCAAAGTGCTGAACCTATTTGGGGGGGGGGGAAGGTTTGGCACCTTGGATAGCTCCTTTAGAGTTCTGACTGGTTCTGACTGAAACCCAGAGTGGATTTACAGTTCCACTAACATCAGGGCCACTTTATGGGTTATCTCCAGCTCCATTCCCAGCCATCACTGGAGTTCTTTTCTTCTTCCACCATGCTTCCTTTCTTTCTGATATGTAGTTTGTTTTAGGGTTTTATGGTTGAAAATTTTGTATATTGGTTTTTAAATGTTCAATGTTTTTAATTTTTGTAAACCACCCAGAGAGCTTCAGCTATGGGGCGGTAGAGAAATGTAAATAATAATAATAATTTCCTCTCCCTACCGAGTCCCACCCAGGACAAACTTCCCCAAACTCAAACTAATAGTTAACAGTGGAGGCTAAAGGCATTGAAGATAATAAAGATTCTCCTGGCATATTTCTTTATAATTCTGGGGAATTTTTGCAAAATTTTTAAGTTGTTTAAAAAAAGAAATGGAGTCGCCCACCAAATAGCACATTTGCAGATGTATCACCCAAAATGTCCTGTTCTTGATTTATTTCAGTTACCTCAAAAAGCAGATGAAACTGCCACAATTACTGGTCAGATACTTTTAGCTGTGGCTAGCCTGAGGGATGCAGACAGAACCAGTATCCAGGCAGCTGCAGCTATGTTGAATTCAGTCCTGAAGAAAGAGAGGAATAAACTGAGGGGAAAGGTACAAAGATGAGAAAGTTGCAGGCTTTCTTTTTCCTTTTCTTTTACTGTGGCTTTCAGAAATTTGGGTTGTATATGTTATGTCTGTGGGTCTTAGTGATGAATTCAGGAGACAGAGTACTGAAATAACTTTACCTTTGTTACCCAGGAATTGTATTTACTGCCTTGCATTGTTTTGAACTAAAGACAACTGAAGCCCTCTAGAGGAGGCCTCCAGATGTTTCATCTCCCAGACATCCTGTTCATTGGCTATGTTGTCAGGGGCTTTGGGGAGCTGACATCCAAAACATCTGGAGATTTACCGTCAGCCCACCCCTGCTTTAAGAGGACCAAATTCCAATTTGGGAAGGGTCTCAGAGCCTGTGATCCAGCAATGGGTGGGGTCAAAGACAGAATGGGTGGAGTCATATGCCATTTGTACTAATTTGCACATTTTCCCACCAAGCATACAACTTGCAGCTCAAATCTATGCATGTCTATTCAGGGGTAAGCTCTAGTGTAACAGCTTCCATGTCTGCAAAGCACAGCTCAGTTCTATGCAGAGTATTTAAAGTGCTCTTATCTCCAATCACTGATCAGAGATAACAGCAGAAAAAGCTTTTGGGCTGGGGTGGGGAATCCCCAGGGGCCACATCTGGCTCATGGGCAAGAGTTTCCCCATTCCTGCTCCAGATGCTTGATCTGGAACATATTCAACAACAACCCCCTTATTTAAGAAAACCCTAATATCACATTTGACAAGATAATATTTTTCTTTTATAAATTAGGAAAACTACTTGGCTCGCTCTTATTTACCAGCTGATCTGCTAGCCCAGTTACGGGTTTAGCCAGTCGTGGTTTCTTCACATGAGCAGGGTATTGCCTTTAAGGTCCTGGAGTACCTTCAGCAGATATTTCAAATGATAACCTCAGGGGTACATAGGATGGTACTTTCAAGTTCTGCCCACTTCTAAAGCTGTTTTAATTATTATTATTTTTACCATTTGGGGGGGCAGCAGGGGCCAAACTTGGCCCACTAGCTGCACATAGACCTCCTCTGATCTTCCCCTTATACATTATAGTCCCTAGTCCATCTCCCTCTGCCAAGTTGCAAGTGCAAATGCCGCTCCAAATACCAATCAATTACACTAGGATTCCACTGAAAGGGAAGGTAAGAATCAGTGATGGGCAACACCCCCTTGGCTCGCCTCCAACTCCATTGTTTTTTCAAGCTTTCCTGGGAAATGCTCTCTACTTCTACTCCCCAAAAGAAGCCTCAACACCCAACCCATCCCATGCAGTTCCCCCACCCACTTTCAAGGCAAAAAGTTTCCCTTGAGAAACTAGGACCCCCTCTAGATGGATTCTGTTTGACGCCTGGTTAGCCGATTATGTGCATAATCGCTGAAGCGCTTTATCGTAAATGCTTGTACGCAAGAGGTAATTGAGCGCACAACTGGTGGCCTTACCGGTTGTTTGAAATGCGCTTTACAAGTAGTTAATGCGGAGAATCGCTTGTTCACATAGTCAAAATGCGCTTTAACAGCCGGAGGAAAATAAAACTTGCTATTTAACATGCATTCGATAATGCGCATAATCAGCGAGATAAAGCGCCTCAACTCCCAATTTACACTCTGCTCTTGTAGAGGTAAAATTTTTAATGAGACTTCAAAGAGCTTTAAATGTCTCATGTAGAGGCAGCCTAGAAGGATGCACAGCAGTGGGGCGGGGAGAACTCATCAGAAGCAGAAGCTGCATTGTGGCTGCTCTTTACTGGAAATGACAAAGTTAAGGATGAGGCTTGCAAGCAGGCTTCCCCTCTTTCTGGATAGCAAGCCCTCTCTGCTGCTGCTGGTTACCCCCTCCTCTTTCTCAAGGGCATTTTCTGCTTGGGACGGACATGTAGTACTGGCATGGAGGGATGCCAAGCAGCAAGAACGGGGCCAATTATGAGAAGGACCCAAATTCAGAGGGAGGTTGAGCATGACTATAATGGTGAGAAGCTATCCAAACTTGGGGAGTTTCGTATTCCAACATCCCCCAATTTTGCATTCACCTCACCTGCAATGCTTGTTTTAAAAACCACGGTTTTAAAAACCACTGCGAATCACCCTAGTTGCAACCATTTCTAGAAATGTCTTCCAGATTCTTCAGGTCATAACATACAGAACAGAACCAAAGCGGTAAGAAAATAGCACAGCACCGCCTACTGTGCGCAAGATGCATGCATGACCTTCTAACCTCTTTATGGCAAGAGCACAACCATTTTTCAAAACAAATATCTTATCTGCTGCAAACCAGTCTCATTCAGATGCTAAGTGATGCTATATTCATAACTGTACACCAAAAATATAAATGAGAACAAGCATCAGAAATTATGAAAGAATCATCAGCCCCTTATACATTTTGTTTGTTTTTTCCCAGGTGCCAGAAATCATTGAGATTATTTATTTCCACCTGCGTGCTATCCAGGAACCTACTGCAAGAGAAGTAGCCATAGGGGCTGTGTGCCTTCTGGCTGAAAAACACACGGATGAAGCCATTTCAAGCCTTCTGAGGCTCTCACTGCTTTGTGACAGGTGAGGTGTCCATATTTCCCCAAAGAGAGGTTATAAGGAAGTTTCTTCACCTGCTGTCTCTGCTGCAGAAAAGGGTGCACCAAGCCAGCAACAACATAGTTGACTCCACTTTTCCAAATACCCTGTCACTGATAGCTTTTACGAGAATATGGTGCACACTTCGTCACTTATTTAACCAATGTATGGATTACTGGCAATTCAGTTCCATGGAATTTGACAGGGAAGTTCAGCAGCTATCTTGGTGTAGTACCTGAAGTGAGACAGTTGTCACCTTGTGAAGGTTTCAGGCCTACTGAGGCAAGGTATTAAAGTCAGGCCTTAGATGCCTGGAGTTTTTTTTCTGTTGGAAGGAGGTATCCCTGATAGGAGTGTTTTCATTTCTCCAGTTAAGATTCATCTCCCAGTTAAATTTCATTTCTCCTCTGAGTTTAATTTCGTTGAGATTGAAACAGTACTTTCAGTTCTGGGGGAAGAGGGGATAAAAGGAGAGACCCAGGAAAGACCAGAGAAAGACCAGACCATGAGGAAAGAGCAGAAAGATGCCGTTTGAAAGGTCTAGGTGCAGCTTAGGGTAAAAGAACTTGTATTCTTGCAACTTTTATTTTCTGTTAATGCCTTTGTATCAATCAATTCTATTAACTAAATACCTTTACTTGTAACTTGCTTGTTTTACCTTACTAGTAAACTGTTGTGTTTAACCTAAAGTGTCTAGAGTGTCTCGTAGGGTGACCATATGTCAGGAAAAACCAGGACATGTCAGAATTGTTGGTAATAAACCCAGGAGGGGGGGGGGATTATGATATTTGAAGAAAAATCTGGATTTTTCCCATTTTCCTGCCACCCAAAGGGCAGCTCTACTTTACAGTCAATGGGAATTAACAAAAATGCTTACACCTCCATCAATTTTAAATATAAAGTGATAAAACTTGGCAATATGATAGCCCTTAGGTAGGGCATTAGCCTTGCCAAATTTGAAGCAGATCTGTTCATCTGTTGAATTTTAGAAAGTTTTAAAATTAATTTTGTTTTAAAAAACATTATTTTTAAAGATAAGGAGATGAAACTTGACATCATGATAGATCTTGAGTAGGGTTTAGCCATGCCAAGTTTCAAGCAGATCTGTTTCTCTGTTGAGTTTTAGCAAGTTTCAAAACAAAATTGAACTTTAAAACTAAAAAAAATAAAAAAGCCGGCAGCAAACCCTGTTAAGCAGTAACTTGCAGCAGAGTGACGGTACAATCAGAAAATATATTTGAGGGAAGGGGAGAATGTATCACACAGAGTATAGCAACAAAGTACAGCAAAAGCTACAAAAGTAGGAGTGAGTTAAGTTAATTTCAGATACATTGGATGTCTCACTTATTATTTCGGTGATTTTAATAGCAAGAAGTTATGTAGAACGGATTTGTCTTAATTGTGTGCTGTAAAATCAGACATGTGACCAAGGCTATGTTCAGGTGGGCACCCCCCTTGATACTGGACATGCCCCCTGGGGGTGGACATATTGGTGGGGACGCCCCCTTGGAGGCCAACCATGTTGTCCTCCTTTTTAGTTTCCAAAATATGGTCACCCTAGTCACTCACCACATGTCTACAGCCTAAACCCCATGTTACTGGGAAGGGGAAGGTAAAAAGAAGGAAGGTGGGACTGTTAAGGAAGCAGAGATCCTTAAGGAGTTGCTCAGGGGGTCCAGGTCAGAGAAGGAACCCTGATACATCCCAAGCTGACAGTTTTACTTCACTCTTTATGTTATTTCTGTGAACATTTAGACAAAAGTCAAGAGTACACCAGCTTGGGGTACATGCTTACGAATCACCTTCACTCCCATGAGAAGCTAGCCATACAGTCTGCAGAACCCTCAAGTCTGGAGGGGCAACTTGTGGCCCTCCAGATGTTTTGGCCTACAACTCCCATCATCCTATGCTGGTTAGAGCTGATGGGAGTTCTAGGCCAAAACACCCAGAGGGCCACAACTTGCCTCAAGTGGTCTTACCATCAGTTACATCAACCATGTGAAAAACAGGAAGGTGTCTTATACCGAGTCCTAGCATCAGTCCATCTAGCTCAGTATTGTCCACCCTGACCAGCATAGTTCTACAGGGTTTCAGATAGCTCTTTCCCATCCTTACTTGGAAAAGCCAAGGATTGAATGTAGGACCTTCTGTGTGCAAAAACATATGCTCTGCTACTAAGCTATGCCCCTTTCTCCTCTCTAATTGACTGAGTTGATAGCACTGAATAAAGCATCTTAGGTCTGATGAGCTGAAGCAGCATATTCAGTCTCCTAACTTAGAACTATGAGGATCATGCTCCAAGGATTTGTCCGCACCAGACTTCCTCAGCCTCTAGACGTTTGGACTTTAAATCACATCAGCTCCAGCTAGCATTGTTGATGATCAGGTATTCTGGGAGTTGTAGTCCAAAACTTCTGGGGGGCACCAGGTTTGGGAAGGCTGGACTACACAAACAAAATGTGGGAGGAGCAATTTCCTGCACAATATGGGAGGAGCAACATGCTGAAGTCTGAAATTCTAAATGCACTTACTAAGAAGTAAGCCCCTCTGAACACAATACAACTTAGCCAGGATCTACACTACTGGTTTAAAATGGTTTATAACAGTAGTGACAACTGTTGGGGCCCAGGACTCACTCCATATACACTTTTCAAACCGTTTTCAAAGTGTCATATCCTGCTTGGTGTAGATCTGGCCTTACTTCTGAGTAAACATGCATAAGATTGCATAGCATGAAGCTCAGTTATATGTAAGCTACACTGGTATGACATTCTTAGAGAAGAGGGTATTACATTATAAGATTACCTCGCAGGGGCTCACTCAGACTGTTCATGGAAGACTATAGACGAACCAGTTTACAGGGCATTTTTTCCCCATGATCCATGGTATGTTATTTGTATTCTGCCACATTGCCCATCTGAGCCCTCAGGATGGTGATCTATGCTGCCGCAGTATCTGAGTGAACCACCTTCTGCTCGAAATACTAGTAAAAATACAAGGAAGTATTACACAAACAATTATGAGTACTACATACCGGAGAACCAGGATGAGCGAAAGGCTCTGCCTCTAGGGTGTCTTGTGCAGTCTGGTGGGGAGGGGGGGGTGTTGCTAGACCAAAGCAAATACTAAAAGAAAAGTTTCTACCTTCATAGTTGAAAAGGTGAGCGGGAAAATCTGTCAGCAAACCAGTTGCAGTCCTTCGCAGTAAACAAGCTTTGAGATCTGTTGGGCACAACCAATGCTGGATCCAGATTTTGGAGGGCCCATGGGCAAGGCACTCTCAATGGGGCCCCTCCCTCAGTGACTCTACCTTCTCACCGCCATTGTCACCCTAGCTATTGCTCCTCATCCTCTTTCTCACCATTGCTGTTGTTTCCTTGTATGACAGCCAGTGAGCAAGCAGGCAGTGGTTCCTCTTTCTCACCACCAATATTATGTGGGTCAAAGCAAGAAGCAGGTGAACAGGCAGGTTGCAATGGTGAAGAGGAGGAGCAACTCCAGGGGCCTCCTGCCAGTGGGCCCTTGCTGAGGTGTGGGCAGGTGTCTGACCGGGCCTATCTTTGTCGCTGGCCATGGGTACAACGTGCTGTTTGTTTACTGAGCTCCATGTATGTGTCTGAGTGTATATATATATATATATATATATATATATATATCACGTACCATTTTTCCCCTGGATTACTTCTCCAGGTCCCCCCTCCATTTCCTATGCGAATCTGGCGTTTTGAATCACACGTGGTCGGTTTTGCTCCGATACGTCAGTTCAGCTTGTTGAACTTGCCTGAACTTGCCTAAAACAGACTTTGCCCGTTGAGAGATAAATCGAAACAGAAACTAAAACCTGCAACCTCAGGGCGAGAGAACAGCAGGAGGGCAACAACGTCACATGAACCCAGCACTGCAGAAATGGAGCAAAGCCGAGGTGGGTGGGTGCTTAAAACCGCCCGTGTGATAGCGACCTAAAACTACACTTTAGACTGCACTAGTCATGTGGCAAGGGAAATAAATTAGCACTGATTGTATCTATATCAGTTAGTATTTGTTTTGTTTATTTGTTGTTTTAATTTCAGGCATGTCACTCAAATTTGGGAAGCTCTGGGCCAAGCTAAACAGCCTGTTAGACTCCAGGTTCTTGCAAAACTTCTTGAAGTGCTGAAAAGAAAACCTTGCCTCAGCAGTGAATGCACCGGCTCAGACACAACGTTCCTGGATAATTCCTCCCTTCTACCTTTAGCAGTGAGCAACAAAAGATGTGTTATTTCCTTATCTCCAAGTGTGATAAGCTGCACTGTGATAGAGCATACACTGGGATCTAGGAAAATGCATAACTGTGACTGCATCGTACAACTCAAGAGGCCACTATCCGACAAAGAGCTAAAGTGCACTTTGGGGCCGGCTCTACCATTAGGCAGAGTGAAGTGGCTGCCTCAGGCGGTGGATGCTTCTGGTAGGGGTGGGGGGAGTAGTTGCTGCTGCAGCAGCAGCTTCCTGTTCCTCCTGAGATGCCCCACCCCCAGCAAGCTATTCCCAGCCTCCTAAGCTGGTGCCTTGGTGGCAACAGTACTTACTTGTTGCTGACTTGGGCTGTCTAACTTGTCTGTCTCACCTAGTCACCTATTCTCAAAGCATCACCGTACTACTAGGAGATGCCCCTGACTAGGGATGTCTGGATTTTGTGAAATCCGTTTTGCATGAGTTTTGTGGATTGTGCAGTGTCATTCATTCCGGCATCTGTTGACAGACGGATTTGATCCCACCCCCGTTATGCAGAAAAATCCATAAATAATTCCATAAGAAAGTTTGCAACAATTTAAATAATTTACATTAGTACTTAAAGTTTAGCATATTGTCCCCATTCCATTCAACTTTTCCCAAGGTATATTTTCCAGCATGGCATAAGTCTCAGCAGAAACTTGCATATTTTCCTGCGAATGAATTTACATAAATTTCAGGAAAGTTAAAAAAAAAATTAAAAAATCTCCAGACTCCACACAGCCTGGGGGGGAAGATCCACAGCAGATTCCACAGGTCAGATTCTTAGGCCTTTATCACACGTACCACTTTCCCCCCAAGTTGCTTCTGCGGGTTCCCCCTCCATTTCTTATGCGAATCACACGTGGTCGGTTTTGCTCCGATATCTCAGCTGAGCCTATTGAACTTGCCTAAACTTGCCTGAAACGGACTTTGCCCGTTCAGGGTTAAATCGAAACAGAAACTAGAAATGGAGCACTTAGGGCACGAGAACAGCGCAAGGGGGACAACGTCATGCGAGTCCCGCGTTGAAGAAGTGGATCAAAGTTGCGGTGAGCATGCTTAAAACCGCACATCTGATTAAAGCCACAGAAATCCAAACTCATTTTAATCCATCTCAAATTTCTCCAGCATCCCTACCCCTGACTTTGCAAGAGATATCTGGCCCAAGCTATGCACTCTGGCAGGCATCGCTTGGGTGCATGTGTTGTTCTGCTCATCTAGCATTGTTCTGATCATCTGGAGCTGCTGCATTGGATGTAAGCTGAGAACGAGCAGTGGCAAGTTGTGTGAGTACAGAGTTGCCCTGTGCCACATGCCCCCTAAGCTAGCCTGCCACCCTCAAGAGCTCTGGAGTATACTGTCCCACCCCCAGCGTTTAAGTAACATTCAGTTGCCAGTCTGTTTGGCTTCATAGGAACATAGGAAGTTGCTTTGTACAGAGTCAGACCATTGGTCCAGCTAGTCCATAATTGTTAAAACTGACTGGCTCTCCAGGGTTTCAGGCAGGATCTTTTCCTAGCCCTACCTGGAGCAGACGGGATTCAACCTGGGATCTTCTGCATGCGAAGCAGGTGGACTACCAACTATAATGCGGGAGGGTGCCATCTTATCCTTTGCATCAAGCAACCAAATGCATTGGGTCAACCCTGCACTTCGGCCTATTGAAATGGGAAAGATTGTGGTCAGATTTGCACTTTGTACTGTGATATTCCGATATGCCAGCGCTGAAGCATCTGTGTGGTCCATTATGCAATCCAGTGTGCCGTTACTCACAATATTGGTTGTTTAGTTTGCAGATGGCCTCATCTGCAAACTAAAATCAGGCCTCCAAGAAAGAAGAAAAGCAAGGACATGAAAACGTCCAGGATGTTTGGCTGCAGCTTTGGCTGGAATAGCATTCCTTGTAGCCATACAGCAACCTTAATCCCCAGTTTCAGAGATAGACAGCACTGATCTGAGAACCAAACTAAAGAGTGACACGCGTTTGTGGGATAGCAGTCAAACTGTCCAGAAGTAATGTTTTTGTCTTAAAATTCTATTTCAGGCAACAAAGGCCCTGTGTATAATATTTAAAAACAGAAAGAGCAAAATCCCTATGAACAGCTTTTATGTATCTGTGATCATCTTTCTGGTGATTCAGCTGCATTACTTGATGAACTATTCAGATACTGAATGTGGACAGGAGGATATACTCAAAGCATCAAGCTATATAAGGTAACAGCTAATGGGATACTGAGCAGGTAAATATCAGTGTTAGATAAAACGCAATATTCTTTTCTCTAGCGCTTAAGGAAAGATGCTGAGGGATTTATACCTGTACTTCAGCATGAGAATAATTGTCATCAAAATGTCCTCGTACAATAGCCCCTAATCTTGAGAGATTGTCCATTCCATTGTGACATTAGCAAGAAACATCTGTTCAGGAAGATCTAAATACCTTTAGTGAGAAATCAGTCCCATTGGCCTCAGGAAAATTTAATTCCAGTGGTTGGATCCAGACTTAATCATGCTTAGGGTAGGGACTTCAATTAGTCATGACTAAGTGATCCAATCCCATGTGTGTGTACTCAGGATGGTAGCCTTAATATGCTGCTTTCAATGGAACTGGGATCCATTTGTGAAGAGACCATTCAAAGCATCTACCTAACTTTGTCGCACTTTGATCATTAAAGCTCAGACTTGCAGGAAAATACCAATGTCACAACTGGCAGCCACTTCCAATAAATCCCCCCCCCCCCCGCATCTCCCATTCCAGCTGCTACATTTCTATAGAATGTGGAAATCATGGGCATGAACTAGGACATGGCTTCCTTAATTTTGAGTGTGGATTAATTTGGGCTGGGGAACATGGACAGAAGGCTGCTGTTGCACTCGTGCCCTGCTTGTGGGTTTCCCATAGGCAGCTGGTTGGCAACTTTATGGACAGAATGTTGAACTAGATGGACCCTTGGTCTGACCCAGTGTGGCTCTTCTTATGTTCTTACATTCTTACTACAAATGCACATCCATTCTCCAATGTCCAACTACCGTTTTCCAGCTTAAAGCCTTTCACCCTCTACAGTAGGGATGGGGAACCTCCAGCCTGCAGGCTGAATTTGGGCTGCCACACCGGCCCACCCTGCCCAGAGAGGCTCAAGTGAGGCCCCTCCCTGGAGAGGTGGAGCAAAGCAGGCTCAGGACTCAGCTGGCACATGGAGGAGCCATTCTTCCAGACACCCACCAAGTCCCTTCGCCTACTGCTTGCCGCCCAAATCAGGACGGTGAGCAGCAGGTAAAGTGCCTGTTAGGGATGTACAGATTTTGTTAAATCTGTTCCCATGCATGTTTTGCGGAATGTCAGAAGACTTTCATTCCATCGTCTGTTCATTGAAGGAAACAGATCTTTTTGTATGAGAATTTCATCTGTTGGCAAATGTGCATCAGGGCTAATGCGTATCACTGCAAGTATACAGTTGCAAATGAATGAAATTGAGCAAATCAACCCCAAAAGCAAAAAAGAAAAAGAAAAAATGGTCCACAGGACTGCAGAATTCACACAATATGGAACACGCTGCTCCACTGCAAAATCCTCAGGTCAGATTCATAGGAATTCAAACTCATTTGAACTCCCCATTGCGGAGTTCTCCAACATCCCTAGTGCCTGCACCCTCAGCTGACACTTGGAGGAGCGGCTGCTGCAAGCACAGACTGAGTCTCTGCTGCCACTCCTCATCCTGATGAATATGTTGAGCAGTAGGTGAAGGGACTCAGCTGGGGAGCTGCCCTTCCGGTCACTGGTTGAGTGCCTTTCTCTGGGCAGAGAGGGGCACATCTCCATGCCTCTCTCTGCATGGAGAAAGAAAACCCTGCCACAGCAATCCCTCCTTAGGGCTCTTTATCTTGCACTGTCCTGCCCTTTAAATAGAGGATGCCTTCAATCAGACGATTGTCCTCTGACAGCCCTTCAAAGGGAGGACTGTCCTCCGTAAAGTAGGACGCATCGCCAGCAGGTGGGGTGTCTGTCTGGGGGAGGGAGAGAGTCAAAAATGCAGAGGCTGCCATAAGAGAGCAGCAAATCAACTGAAAGGATCTGTGGGAGGAAGAGAGAGCTGCAGGAAAGCCTCCTTTGCAGAAGACAGTCAGGAGCGCCCCCTATGGCCGTGGCATAGCAGTTTAGGAAGCTTGCTGCACTCCAGTTATTTCTCATGTCAGGTGGGAAGGAACCACTTGTGAGTCGCTGCTGCTACTGCTCCAGAGCAAATGGGGGAGACGCAGAAAGTTCAGCTGGTTGCTTCCAGACTCCCTGGCCACTTTCCTTGGTCAGTGTTGGCGCCTCATCACTTCCAATGTGTTTGTTAAAGAGACAGAGCCTATCTACACTACTGCTTTAAAATGGTTTATAACAGTTTTGAACCAGTCAATAACGGTTATTAACCGGTTTAAAACTGTTATAAACTGTTTTAAAACAGTAGTGTAGATAGGCTAGACAGACAGACAGAAGGCATGTGCACTACCAACCTTCTAAATAGAACAGATTGTGTCTTGGTAGTCAACAGGTTTGCAGGGTTGGTGGGCAGTGAATAAGGGCTAATTTCTCATGGAGCCAGGACTTTAAAAATTGTTGATTTTATTAACATCCACTAGTCAGCTGAGCAGGGAAGAGGGCGTCCAATTTAAATGGAGAAGACTAAAACTGCAGCATCTTCCTGATTCAAACTGTCCTCCCGGCTACCTGCCAAACAGCTATTTGGCAGGCTGGCAAGAGCCCGCTTATGCTGAGGCAGAAGGCATGTGAGGAGAGTCATCCCTGTGGTCCCTCACTCCCAACGCAATCATGGTGGGAGTACTGGTGGTACAAGGGGAAATGGAGGGGGGATTTGGGAGGCAGCAGCAGTAATGGGCACCTGCATGGGGCTGCACAGGAGGCCTCCGAGGGCTGCAGGTTGCCCATATGTGCTAGAAACAAAAAAGTACAGAAGTGGGAGAGCATCCAAAATAAATCCACGAATGGAAGAGAAATATCTCAAGATGCTGGAACAAATATTTTATTTGTAAAAGATAAAATAAAAAAGCTCCTTTTTACAAATAAAATGTTTGTTCCAGCATCTTGAGACGTTTCTCTTCCAGGTGTGCTTTAACCCACTGCACATGCTTAGGTGAGGAATTACTTTGAACAATGAAGTGTTCTATGACAGACTAATGCTGCAGTTCTGTTTTTGACAAGTGTTGGAAATGTTCCCAAGAAGCACAGAGTACTCTGGGCTGAGCCTTCATTGGAATTTGTTTGCCGTTTTTAATCAGTTAGATAATTGCAGCGTGGGTGGGAAGGATCTCTACCTACGCTTACTATTCCGTCGGCCATTGAAATGACAATTTTTCTCCATCATTTATATGTGATTTTCATCAGGGAAGTGAGCTATGAGTGCACTACAGTGAAAGAAAGGTGCAATAGGAAAGCTGGCCTGTACATGGAACTATATTATACAAAGCATCTGGGGCTATCAAAGTGGCCTTTTGTGGACATTGGTAACTACATTGTTGCCCTAAAATGGTTGCAGAAGAAGTTTCAGGGCCCTTCCCAGGCCGGATAATGTCAGTGGGTGTGATCATGGCCACTGACGTTAGCACCCTACCCCCTCGGCCATTCTGCTTTTCTCCATGCTTGGAGCGCCATAGAGAAAGGGACTTGGATGGCATTGGGAGGAGCAGTCACTCCTCCCGGCACTGGCCAAGACCCTGGCTTTGTGCAGTACATCCACATCACACAAAAGGACTCAGCCGGCACTGGGAAGAACACCCACTTCTCCCACTGCACACACACGCCATGCAAATCCACACAGCCAGCCCTAGAAAGAGCAGCTCCTCCTAGCACCAGCTGAGTCCCCTGCTGCCCACATCCCTGCTGTTATCTCTGATCTCAAGTTGGAGATAACAATGGATTTCTCTGGGTGAAGAGGAAGGCTGGACGAACTCAAGGATGCTCCCTTGTCCCGACGCAGAAACTCTGTGGGCTGGATTACGTCTGCAGGCTGGAGGCCCCACACCCCTTTCCTTTAAAAAAAATGTTTTTCTTTTTTCCAATCAGCAAGACCCAAGATAGTAAGCTTATTTCCAAGAAACATAATTTCTAAAATATACAGACTATTTGAGTCAAAAGCATTTGTAAAGGATTTAATCATTTTATCTAACAAAACCCATGAATTAGGGGCTTCAGAACCATACAATGTGAAGGAAGGTTATCCCCACCAGTCAAATGCTTTTCTTATCCTGAATTTAGCTGTACCTTGGAAGCTTTAAAAGCCTTAGTCAAAAGGGAGAAGACTCCTCAGACGTGTTTTACAAGTCTAACGGGAAGCTGGGACCTTCTGTCTTCGCCAGAGAATTACCTTGAAGGGGTTCTCCTCCTGGCCAGGTAAATAAGGGATGATCTGAGTTTGTGTGCAGGATGATTTCTGTATATAAAACTAAAGCACTATCAATGTCCTTCCAGAGCCTTTGTCAAACACCACCGTGGGCTTGATTATGCTGTATTTACCAAGGTGATACCACTTCTGCATCATGGTGATGAAAAACAGAAGCTAACAGCAATTGCCTTTTTCACTGCAGTAGGTCTATTTTCTCATTTGAGTAGCACCTAGAGTTATATGTACTACTAGTTCTTTTAAGCAGAAGTGTGGTCCTAGCAGAGTATGATAGGAAATGACACACAAAACAATGAGTGTATCTGTGTCCAGACCTTGCTTCAAACAAGGGCCTTCTCGGTGGTGGCCCCCCAGTTATGGAATGATTTTCCTGACATGGCCTGCCTGACACCGACATTGATATCTTTTCAGCACTAGGTTAAAACTACCCTCTTCTCTCAGCATTTGTCAGAATGTGATGAGTTTTAATCAGGTCCTGGATTTTCTGCATGTGTACTATCTGTTTATATGTTTTACATAAATGTTTTTTGGAATTTGCCTAATGCATTTTAATGGTTTTTCATTTTTGTGAACTGCCCAGAGAGCTTCAGGTATGGAGCAGTATAAAAATATAGTAAATAACAATGAAATGAAATGAAACATAATTAGGAGGAAGCAAGACCAGCCCATGTGAGGGAGGCTGAGGCTAAGGGACTAGCAATTAGAACAAAGCCAGCCATAGCAGAGACTTTCTATTTTACTTGCTGTTGTAAAACTATTGGATTCAGAAATCATTGTGAACTACTGCAAATTACCAAGAGATCTATCAGTAGATTCTGATGTACCTTCTGTCCACTCCTGATCATATCTATGCTCAACAATTGGAGCAAGCCAGGATTCCACCTTAAAAAAAAGGTTGGGGAAATGGAGGGTGGAGATTGACCCTCTCTTTCCATCTACAAACTGAGTTCCAATATTTCTAAAGCTGTTTTTATGAGGCATTTATTGTGTATTTGTGATTGTTCATTCATGGAACTTTGTGGGTGCTTTTGATATCAACAACCTCCAATTCCTCTCCTGTCATTTTCAAGCAGGAATCTGCCATTTGGTGTACCACAAGGTGCCATCCTATCCCCAATGCTGTTTAACATCTATGTGAAAACGCTGGGAGAGATCATCCGGAGGCATGGGGCGGGGTGCTATCAATACGCTGATGACACCCAAATATATTTCTCTATGCCTTTGACAGCAGCGTCAGCTAAGGATAGTGTGTCTCCTCTAAATGAATGCTTGGAGGCGGTAATGGGCTGGATGAGGAAAAACAAACTGAAGCTGAATCCAGACAAGATGGAGGTGCTTACTGTCAAGGGCCACAACCTGGAGTTGGAGGTGTGTCAACCAGTTCTGGATGGGGTTACACTCCCCCTGAAAGGCTGTGTTCGCAGCTTGGGTGTGCTCCTGGATCCGTCGCTCCAAATGACAGCTCAGATAGATGCAACTGCCAGGAGTGCCTACTATCAGCTTCAGCTGATACGCCAGCTGCGTCCCTTCCTAGAGTTGGAAGAGCTAAAGACGGTAGTGCACGCACTGGTGACTTTGAGGCTCGACTTCTGCAATGCGCTGTACGTAGGGCTACCTTTGTGCCTAGTCCGGAAACTTCAACTAGTTCAAAATATGCCAGCCAGGTTGGTCACCGGTACATCTAGGGGTGACCACATTACACCAGTTTTAAAATCTCTTCACTGGCTGCCAATCAGTTTCCGGGCGAAGTACAAAGTGCTGGTTATTACCTTTAAAGCCCTACATGGTTTGGGTCCAGGTTACCTACGGGATCACCTTCTCCCATTCAATCCGCCCCACACGCTCAGGTCCTCTGGGAAGAATTTACTACAGTCAACAAGAACTAGACTGACAACCGTTACCCAGAGGACCTTCTCTTCTGCCGCTCCCAGATTGTGGAATGACCTGCCGGGAGAGATTCACCAACTCACCAGTCTTCAGGAATTTAAAAGATCTATAAAGACTGATCTCTTCCGGCAGGCCTACCCAGATGAATTTTAAAGTGTTTTATTGGTGTTTTTCGGTATTTTAATGATGTGTTGGTTTTATGTGATTTTAATCAGTTTTGTATTTTATGTTTAATGCTGTTCCCCACCTCGATCCGTTGAGAGAGGCGGGTAATAAATAAATTTATTATTATTATTATTATTATTATTATTATTATTTTATAAATCACCGAAAATGCGGAAATAAATATAAATTGGGCAATATAGCAGCGCCATCTACTGGCAGTATAAATGAAACATATTGATTTATTTATTAAAACTTTTGTATCCCGCCCTATTATCACTGGGGCCTCAGGGCGGCGTACAGATAAAATTGGAACAATATAAACATAAATAATTTACACAGCTAAAAATGTATTAAATCATTGACAAATTAAAACCAGTAGAAAACAATTAAAACTATGTATAACCATGGAGAATTTAGCCTTCAAAGGCTTTGATAAAAAGCCTTGACTTAACTTGGCGCCGAAATGAAGCCAGTGCTGGTGCCAGTCGGGCCTCCAAGGGGAGGGCATTCCACAGCCGTAGTGCCACAACAGAGAAAGCCCTCTCCCATGTCCCACCATAATGTATGTCACATGTTGGTGGTACGCAGAGGTAGGCTCCTCCAACAGATCTCAAATCTTGAACAGGCATATATAGGGAGAGGTCCCAAGTGTTTAGGTCCCAAGCCGTTTAGGTCCCAACACCTTCAATATGGAAAGGAATGGGCAAAACCAAAGACAAGGGGAAGCATGTGTATTATGCCAATTATGAACCCACAAGGACTATGGGAGAAGAACCCTTGGAAAGGCAGAGGGATTTTTGCTTAATGTAGGGAATCTCCAATTCTACTAGTTTGAACTGTAAGGAACTAAATATAAGAATAAAGAAATACAAATAAAACAGAGAAGGATGCAATGAATAAAGCAGAAGACTATGTCTTTCTTTTCTTTGATATTCCGACTTCAGAGTAGGATCGGATGAAGTTGTATCTGATGAAGTAGACTCTAGCTTACAAAGCTTATGCTATAATTAAATTTGTTAGTCTTTAAGGTGCCACAAAACGCTTTGGCTGCAATTGTATCCCTACTTACCAGGCAGTAAGCTCCATTGAACTCAATGGGACTTACTTTTGATTAGACATATATAGGATAACACTAGTTGTTGTTTTAGCTGCAACAGACTTAAGGTTTTTACCCTCTCTGGAAATTGTGAGTTTAAATTGTAAGTTTCTTTTTGTGAGATTGTTTGCATTTCTAATTAAAATAAATGCTAATGATTGCATTTCTGCTGGCTATAGAAGAGAGCTTGACCAAGCAGGATATGACACTTCTAAAGCTGTATAGGGAGTGTGTCCTGGGCCCCAACAGTTGTCACTACTGTTATAAACTGTTTTAAAGCAGTAGTGTAGATCCTGCCACAGTTAAACAAATGCTCAATGTGTTTAGCAAGTTCAATCCATGCACGTTTACTCTGAAGCATGTGCTACTGTGTTCAGTAGAGCTTACTCCAAAGTAAATTTACATAGATAGCTGTCTTAGGGTGCTTCCAGATGGAGAGCTCCTGGTGCTTCCAACCAGAACCACTGTGCAGCTATCCCGTTTTTCCTTGGTTAACAGATTTTTTTGTGGTAAGAAAGAAGAGATGAAGAGGTGGGAAATACTGGAGGGTTACAAATGGAAGATGATGACATCTGGACACACAACGCACACATAGGCTGGGTTCACACAATAAACTAACCCACCATGGGCTATCGTGTTGTCTGAATGAAGTGCGTTTTCTGCTGAGTGGGTTAATGTGTTATCTGAATACAGTGCATTTTCCGCAAGGTGGGTTATCGTGTTGTCTGAACGCAGCATATTTTCAACAGAGTGGCTTGTTAATTGTGCAGTGTCATTTATTTTTCTCGAACAAACCACCTTGAGAACCCATGGCTTGTTGTTGGGTTGTTCAGGGTGGTTAACAAGTCAAACTATATGGTTAATGAGCCACCCCATGGAAAAAGTGCTGCGTTCAGACAACACAATCACCCACAGTTCAACAATAACCCACACTGGATGGATTAGTATGTTGTATGAAGCAGCCATACATTCACACATAAAATTCCATGAATGAAGTAGGGTGGTTCCTTCTACTGGCAGCACCTTAGAATCAGAGTATGCAGTTGAAAAGTCAATCATTATTGGAATAAAATAGCTATCACCCCATTTGAACATAAATGGAAATGAGTTTTGAATCTTGTCAAATTTTGGGTTTTCTCACTAGAAATAAGCATTAAGAGCAAAGTTGTCTATGCTTGTGAGAGCATGATGGGATTAGATTATTGGTCATGCAAGCTGTTGGAGGAAGAAACACATCACCATTCTCAATGCCCCATATGAAGGAGCTGTCGTACCAAAACAATGGTTTCATCGTGTGCTACAATTTTAGAAATTAACAAAAAGTTTCCCAATTCCAAGGGCAGGGAATTTCAGCAATCCAATTTGGAAGAAACTGCATCTGAGAAGACGACCCTAGCCACAAAAGAACATATTTTTAAAAAATTATATAGAACTCCTCCTTGAAAAACTGGCCATTTTTTTCTGTGCAGTCAAGGGCGCAATCCTATGGATGGCACTCTTGATGCTCATAAGCCCCTAAACAGGTAAGCTTATGAGCATTCTATGCAGGTAGGAAGGAGCAACAGAGGTGATCTTCACCTCCCTGTCCCCCCACCCTGCATTTTTCACTAGTTGGGATTCTTTGCCCATCTAGCTGGGACATGTCAGAGGGGAAGGGCAGTTAGCTGGAGAGGCCTCAAGATAACTCATATCCTGGCCTCTCCAATCCCCTCCCCACCCACTGAAATGCCCCCTTTGGTCAAGTCCCTCAGAGAAGTCCCCTTTTACACCAGCTGCAAGGGATGGTGGAGCTCTGATTCCTTGCTACAAGGTCAGAGCACCATCTCTGACCTTGGATTGGGAAATCTAAAATATCTGTCTAGGGCCCATAGGATTGCTCCCTCCATGCCTTAGTCAGAAAACCAAAATAAACATCTTACTGCCCAAATTCCACATCCTGCCCACATTTTTGTAATTGTGTCTGAAAACAGCAATTTAAAAGTTGTTTAATATTTGACATATTTGTGTGGGAGCAAAAGCATGTCAAAACAATTTGAAATATAGGGGGGGCTGTCAAAAGCTGTGGAATATATCTGAGGTTAAAAGAAAAGTAATTAACTTACATAAAGACTGAGTTATGTAACTTCATCAGATAGTGACTATGTTGATAAATTTGTATAATAATATTGTGCTCCCATGCTGGAACTGGACTTCACAGCCAACTAATACAAATGAATGCGTGGCAATCAAGCCCAGCCATAACCTTCAAATCCATGTATATATCTGCATAATTTTATCTGAGCTAATCAGTTACGAGGAATATTTAGGTATTATTTGAGAAGGGTCTACAAGAACCCCTCCAACCATTCAGTAAAACTATGGAGGGGCTTTTAGGACAACACAGGTTAGTACTGCCTACTGCCAGAACTGTATCGTGCATCCCTCCACCCCTAACAAATATCTCTCCGTATGTACATCTCTACACGTGGAGAGCTGCTATGCACAAGGGAACACCCGGATTGGACAGTGTGCTTTCTTCAGTGTAGGAGCTCCCATGTGAAGTTCTCCTTCTCACGAACATCCACTGGATATTCCTCAGGAGAAGGGCGAAGGCAGTGGGCAGGGCTAACCACTATGGCTCCTTCCACACATTCTTTCAGCAGGGAATAATATATAGTTACTGGGAAAATTCATTCTTCCCTGTCGCCATCCAGCTACTATAAGGATTTCAGCTAAACGCAGTGGAAATAGGGAATTCTGGGGTGGGGGTGGGGGTGGGGTGGGTGGCAGATGGCATCATCATCCCTGATAAGAAATAAGTACCATTGCTCCATCTCTGCGTGCCCTCGTTTTGCTGCACCACTGCTTCTATAGATGGCTCTATTCAGTCCAAATGTTTATGCTTCGTTTATATGTTTTCTTCTTCTTCCTCCTCCTTCCACTTCCTCTTCTTCTTCTACTTCCTCTTCTAAGTTCTTTTCCTTCTTCCACTTCCTCCTCCTTCTTCTTCCTTCTCCTTCTCCTTCTCCTTCCTCTTCTTCTTCTTCTTCTTCTTCTTCTTCTTCTTCTTCTTCTTCCACTTCCTCATCGTATTCCACTTCCTCTTCTAAGTTCTTTTCCTTCTTCCACTGCCTCCTCCTTCTCCTTCCTTCTCCTTCCTCTTCTCCTTCCTCTTCCTCTTCTTCTTATTCCACTTCCTCTTCTAAGTTCTTTTCCTTCTTCCACTTCCTCCTCCTCCTATTCTTTTTTCTGTGCCCTCCCTTTTTAGTAATGTTTTATTGCCTATTTTATGATTGATCAAACAAATCAACAAACAATGCTATAGGAAACCCACAAGTATAAAATAAGATACAAAAAGGGGTGGGGTGGTTAGGTAAAAAATAAAAGAAGAAGAAAATGGAAGAGAAAGAAAAAGAAGGAGTGATGAACAGAAAGACAGACTTTTCCAGTGTATTTTGTTTTGTCCCCTTCCTTTCTCAACATTCTGCTTCAAAGTTATTTCCTTACATAGCTGCCACAGCGGAATGACAATCAAGGGAGTAGGAAGGAACCCTTGATTGATGGAGGGCATTGTTTGGTACCAGCAGAATGGAAGGGCAGAGGCTGTAGTGGGACACGGTTGTACAGTGCCAGTTGTGGACACAGAGGATGGTTGGTCTTTTCAAGCCTTCCCCAACCTGGTGCCTTCCAGATGTTTAGGGCTTCAACTTCCAGTATCAGAGGCAGTAAGACTATATACATCAGTTGCTGGTAAACATGAGTGGGAGGGTGCTGTTGCACCATGTCCTGCTTGTGGATTCCTGGTCGATAGCAGATTGGCCACTGTGTGAACAGAGTGCTGGACTAGATGGACCCTTGGTCTCGTCCAGCATGGCTCTTCTTATGTTCTTATGTTCCATCAGCCCCAGCCAGAATGCCCAATGACCAGGAATGCTGGGAGAAGTCATCCAAAACATCTGGAGCGCGCCAGGTTGAGGTACGCTGAGCTAGCCCATCATGGGCAGGTAAAGGGAAGAGCTCTGTGTTTCCACCCCACCTTGATCACTTAGGAATGGAAAAGAAATGATGGGGCTCACCCTCATCCATTTCAATCAGCTTCAACCCATCTTAATGTGTGTCGAGGAAGTACAACTATGTTGTGCAAAACGACTCAAAAAGTCTGCATAACACTTCGGCCAAACGTATTGTAGCCAGTTCCCTAGCAGAAAAATTAGAGGTGACTGAATTTGATCATGATTGCAATGCAAAAAAACAAAGTAATACTATTCCTAACAACCCTGCCATGTGCTGTTGTTGTTGCAATGGTAATAGCTTGGGAAAAGGGGGGAGATCCATATCCATTCACCAAAATCAGCAATAGGTGAGAATAATTATAATATTCTAACTATGTTTCTATAGCAAGCAATGAATAGGAAAAGTTCTTTTGCGTTTCCTACCATATATTTGCTATTTTGTGTTGTTCAGCTTCTTTCTTCTGAGTCCACGTACACAGTGCTACAAAAACATTACATCCTGGGCCTATTAAAGAACTGGCAGACTGATTTGAGTTCAACCTACCGCTGGCTCAGTCTCCATGGGATGGGTAATGTAGTTCGTCATCTGCAGAATGTGAGTGATATTGATTTTCCCCCCCTCTATAGCCGTTGAACCTACCATTTTTCTTTAAAAAAAAAACTCTTGGTAAAAATGAGGTGGACATGGTGAACCAAAATGAACAGATTCCCTCTGCAGAAATAAAGCATGCCATAGTGGAATCAAAATTTGGGAACAGTATGTTTAAGAAATTTGAGAGCTCCAAAGCCAATGTTAGATGCCAGGGCTCATACTTCGAAAGATGTGAAATAAGAAGAGTTCCCTTGCACACGTGCAAAGTACCTTCCTCATCACTGAACAATCACAATTAGATGTAACCATTCTGAGACTATGGCAGGGATGTGAAACTCAAATGGATTACATTTTCAATAGTGGTGTGCATTGCCTCGGTCCCGAACCCTGAATCCGAGTAGAGACCAGATTCGGCCATCTCGGCTTGAAGAAGCCAAACCTCTTTGGCCTTATGGCCAGCCATTACCCCCTGTTCACCTGCAGGTCTTACCTGAAGCCTCCACTTGTAGGGTGACCATATGAAAAGGAGGACAGGGCTCACGTATCTTTAACAATTGTATTGAAAAGGGGATTTCAGCAGGTGTTATCTGAAAGATAAGACTTAAAATCGCTTAAAATTAATTGATTACTGATGTGGTAATAATAATCATGAAATTACAGAGAAGTGCCTTTTTTCCTCTCAGGTCAGTGCATTTGTTGAATTTCTAAATGAATGTGCAAATGTTTAGTATTCATGTCTTTTTGTTGTTAGCAAAGGAATGCAAAAAAGGTGTGTTTTATCTGATATGGGTGTTGTTTTGTACTTAATTTTAAGCGATTTTACATCTTATCTTTCAGTTGTCTAAACTGTAGCTATACTTATTTTCCATGTAGCTCCTGACGAAGGATTTATCCAAAACGCATTAAGCATTTTGAGGATGAGATTAAAGAATAAAGAACAATATTTTCATATAGCATCAGAGCTTGGCTCTCTTTTTCTTCGGTTCAGTGGTGCTCTTTTCCCTCTTCGTTCCATCAGCAATCCATTCAAGCCAACAGCAAGACTCCCATCACAGCACACACTCCCAATTCCTTTAAAACTACACAGAGGTTTAAAGGCACATTAAATGCACTTAAGGAAAATAATCCAGACTTTTAGTGTTCTAGGAAAAAACAGAAAAGGCTGAGGTGGGGTGTCAGCAGGACAGGCACGGTGTCATGTGAGTACCATGTTGCAAATCTGCACACCAGGCATGGCAAGAGTGCACTAAATCGCTGGTGTGATGGAGCTCTCTGAAAATAGTTCAATAATTTGTCACACCTAATAATGCACCCAGGTCTCACATTAGGGGAAAAGTTTCCAGGCTATTAGGTGCGGCAAAGCTTAAACCCAGTATCTCTCACTTTAGATATGAAGAACTGTCTAGGACAGCATTCCCCAATCTGGTGCCCTCCAGATGTGTCAGACTGTAACTCCTATCATCCCCATTGCTGGCTGGGAGATGGTAGTTGTAATCCATCACATTTGGTGAGCACCAGGTTGTGGGAGACTAGTCTAGGCAGCATATCTGTTTCTAGTCATATCTCCAAACTATCTGGTTCAGAATACAACTTTGGCTAACTCACAATGCTTGGATGTATTACAAATCAAGTGCCATTTGATTGAGTCCTTCTCCAACTCAGAATGTTACTTCAGACTGTGCACACACATCTGCAGAGCAGCATTCAGGCTAACCAAACTCTTTTATGGGTGTTTCACGTGCAAAAAGTATGTTAATTGAGGAAGAGCCTTTAACTCAGCAGTTAAACATATCAAATGTATTTCACTGCTTTTAGTCGAATCCTGACTCTAATTAGAGTTAAACAGATGTGCTCTACATGAGACTGCCTTTGGATACAGCTTGGAAACTTAAATTGGTTCAGCCAGGCTTCTTATGGGATGGGATGTAGGATTCATGTTACACCTCTTGTCCCCCCTGCCTCCCCCCACCTCTGGCCTTTGTACAAACTGCATTCGCTGCCTATTTTTTCCATGCACAATTCAAAGTACTGATTTTGATTTATAAAGACCTAAATGGCCTGGGATTAGGTTACCTGAAGGACTGTTTTCCTCCATATAACCTGCACGAGAACTGAGATTTTCCAGAGACCCTTTTTGTTGTTTTTTCAAGTGCTATAATGTGAAAAGGGGCGAAAGGGCCTTTTCTGTGGCAGCCCCCTGCCTCTGGAACTCTTGCCCCTGAGAGATTTGTATGGCTCTTTCATTGCTAGCATTTAGGAGGGCAGTTACAACTTTCATTTTTCATCAGTGTTTTGGACCGTCCTAGATATTTTGACTACCGGGGATTTACTGTTTAGAAATACTTGTTATAGTGTCTCACTATTTTTAATGTACACCATTCTAATTTCCTTACGTAGGAAAAGTGGGATATACATTATTTTAAATCAAACAAAAGAAATTCTTGTGTCCTTCCAGAAGAAAGAAATCACAGCCCTAATTCAGAGTATCCTTCACAGTTTCAATGACCCTGATGAGAAGGTGACCTTGACAGCTATTGAGGTTATAACCAAGATTGTGGCACAACACAAGAACAATGTCGACGTATTTGTGAAGATTACCAAGCAGCTTCAACCATTCTTGGCCGACGTAAGGCTTGGAAGAATTGTTCATCCATGTGGGATAAACTTTTCAAGATGGCAGGGAAGATTAAAGGATGAATTTGGAAAGTTCTTTCAAAAATTATATTGTCGTCTAGTATTGGGCAAATCGTCATAAACCTCTGGTGTAATGCATTCCACCCTGTTATGAAAAGTGACATTTTTTATTTGATTGGGATTATGCAAGCTTTTGATGTAAAATAGATTTCCTTGTGATGGTCATTGCCTAGTAATATTTGCTCTTTATTCTATTGTCCAAGTGTTTTTGCAGTTCAGAATATCCATACTCCACCACCAAAATAAGCTATGAAACCTCCAGTATCAGAGGAAGCAAGCCTATATACACCAGTTGTTGGGGAACATGGGCGGGAGGGTGCTGTTGCACCCATGTCCTGCTTATAAATCTCTGGTCAACAGCTTGTTAGCCACTGTGTGAACAGAGTGCTGGACTAGATGGATACTTGGTCTAATCCAACATGGCTGTCCTTACGTTCTTATTTTATTTTTTAAATTGCTATGATAGATAAATAGACTGTTTTTACATAGACTTTGCTATAGTCGTCAGGATTGCAAATATGCATTGGTCTGGATGACTGAGACAAAAGCAAATTGTTTCCAGGTGACCAGTTGAAATTTTACTCTGTCTTGCAGCCTTCAAGAGCTGCTTAAAGAATACTAGCAATTCAATACTAGAAGGTTACATGTTTGCTCCTCTTGGAAAAGACACTCAGCATCTCTAATGGAGAATTCTGAGCACCCTTCACCAAAATACGGTTCCCAAGATTCTTGTGCAGGAGGCTCAAGACAATTTAAGTGTTAAAATCAAATTCCATATGTCGTGAAGAGATGGCCTCTGTGTACCCTTTTCAGATCAGTAGCTTCTTCATTTTCAAGGGAATGGAGAGTAGATAGTGCTGCTGTTATTGCTGTGGCCACAGGAAATGTCACGAGCTTAAATTGGTGAAACAAAACAACAGACTTGCATTCCAACTATGTCAGGTGGACTTTGCCTGCCCATGATTACGCGTGAGTCACAGCACTCATTCTCAAAAGCCAGAAGCCAAGTTGCAGGAAGGCAACAGACATGCAATGCAATCTGATGCATCTTTACTCAGAAGTAAGTCCCATTGAGTTCAGCAGGGCTTACTCCCTACTAAGTGTGTTTACGGTTGCAACCTTAAACATATGTTTGAATCACTGTGCATTTTAGATTTATTTTATACAGAAAGGCAAGAAAATATATCTCAGAAAATGATCTGCAGTTTTTCTTCCAGACGTGAGCTTCAACTTGAGTTACCTGCAAGTCTCACAGGAAGATCATGCAGTAAAGTCTTTCCTTTTCTCTTTCATTCCCAGGAAAGGAGCAAAGTCTGCTATGCTGCAAATAGGTTGTTTCAAGATGTGCTTAAGAGCATAGATGTGAAAGACAAATCCCCTTTGCAGGACCAGGTTCTCGCCAGTATTGTGACATTGATGCTAAATCTGCAAGATTCACATCTGGATGTGGCTAAGGTAAATGTTTTTGTACCTGTTTGCAAACCCTGACCACTTCCAAGGATGCAAGGACACAAGCAGTGGAGACGGTTGGTCCGATGTCAGTGGGGCGGTGAATCCGTTCTGGGTTTCGTCAGAAACATTCAGAACTCCAAAGGAGATAGCCAAAGTGCTCCGCACCCTAAATAGCTCTTTTAGAGTTCTGACCTGTTCTGACTGAAACCCGGAGCCGATCACTGCCCCGCTGACATCAGAGCCACCAGCTTCTACTGGACACAGCCAATCCCCATGCACTGCACAGAAAGATGAATTCCTTCCCTGAGCAATTTAACTGCACCTTTCAAGGGACTATCACATTTCCAACAGGGTGAGTCCCAAGTTTGATGGGGCTCTCAGCAAAATGCTCTCTAATAGGGCCCTTCCTATACTGATGGGCCCTTTCAGTGGTGGCAACAACAGCAGGCGGTTACAGCCGAGCTCTGAATTAGTGTGGGCATCTTGGAGCCACCGTTTTATTTTTCCACAATGTCCTGCAGAGACTACGCTAGGGACAGTGTGGGAAATTAAATGGCAACTCTGTATTATATTTCTCTATGGTCCTCTCTACAAGGATTCGCTTTTGTGCCTGGTTAGGTGATTATGCGCATAATCGCAGAAGCGCATTTGCGCCTAATGCCTCTGCACGAGAGACGGCAAGAGGCGGCGAAGCGCATTAACGGATGACCAAAATGCGCATTACAAGTAGTTAATGCGCATAAGCGCTTGTTCACATAGCCAAAATGCTCTTTAACGGCCGGAGCAAAATAAAACTCGCTGTTTAACGCGCATTCGATAATGCGCATAATCGGAGGGATAGCGCGCCTCTACGCCCGATTTGTGCTCCGTTCTTGTAGAGGTAATTTTTTTAATGCGCCTTGAAAGAGCTTTAAATGCCTCTTATAGAGGCAGCCTATATTGCTATGGCAAATAGATACAGAGTGTCATCAGATGAGCATTTTACCTCAAGCTCACGACTGGCCACTTATGGATCTTCACGGGTCATTTCAACGAACCGGTGATCCTGCTGTGCATCTCCCACTCCATTCCCCTGTTTTTGCGTCTTAAAATAAACCACACAAAATCCAACTTTTTTGAAATAAGTCAGGATTTTCAGGGATTTCTTGTCGTGTGCAGGAAAGTTCTGCTATAAAGGGCACTGTTCCCATTGTTCCGAAGGGGCCACGTAGTCTCTGCACATTGCCTTGTGTAATCCCCAATGTGGAAGTGAAGCGGGGAGCACAGCAATGGTATGGGACGGTAGGGAAATGCGATTCCCCCCCATTCTGATGATCCTTACAGTCTGTCATTCCTCGTTCTATAATTGATGGATGTTTATTCATACATTTTTAAAATCATTTGTTCTCACTGATTCTGGGGAAAGCTTCTTGTCTCCTCTTGTTTCACAGAGTCGTAGAGACAGCTTAAAAGAGTGCAAAATCTTCTTGGGGTGGACTTCAAATGACAACCAGGACTCTTGGAACACAACTTGCAAGCACCTTGTAAGGCTATTCAAATAGACTTGTCTTCTTTCAGTATTATCTGCTGATTTCAAATGAGTCAGCAAACACAGGGAGAGGGGAAGAGAGACTTCTTTCAGGTACAATGAAGAATGTGTATGCCCCTCACAATGTATACCTCATTTGCTGCAAAAGAGTTAGTGGCCTGACCATGGTTTAGTGTGTCGTCTGAGCAAGAGAGAAAGAAAGAGAGAGGGCTCCATCACACCTATTTTTTTTTCCTGGTTTGCGCCCATGGTTTCCTCCTCCATTTCCTTAGTGAGTCAAGCGCTGGGCACTTTCACATCTGTGCGTTGTTGTGCTATTTCAGCTCATGTATCTTTCCATCTGTATCGCTACTATTCCAGCAAAATCTCCCACCCCACCCCCTACGTTCCCCTTCCCCCTGCAGTAATTTTTAAATATTTTTTAAATATTTTTCATCTCTGCACAAATACAATAGCATGGCAGCCTGAAACTGCACAATTACAGTAAAACAACATACTATGCTTTCCCCTAAGATCACATTAAACAATATAAGTGAAGAGAAAGTATTACAATTAGTTTTGGGAGAAGTTTGTAGTTAATGTTGGCATGGCAAGGGGAAGCTGACATTGTTCTGGTCAAGAAACCTAGACATGCGTACTCAGGACTAAGAACCATAGAGTTTAATGGGACTGAGTCCCGAGCAGAGGCAGGGGCGGCCTCGCTCACCTTCTCCACAGGGTGTTCTGGCACCCTCTCTCCCTCCCCTTTCATAGTTGATCAGTTGAGCAGAGAATTGCCCCGCCCTCCTCTTTTGTCAGCAAGACCGCCCTTCGACACACATGCCCCCAACAAAAAAATGGGATGATCCGATATAGCGCAAGGACAGCAATATACGGGGGAGGGAAGAGTGGCTTTATTACACATGGAGGGAAAAAACTGGACTTTCCCTGCTCCAAAATAAGATGGAAAAGGGAGGGGAAGAGGCGAGATGAATGCAGGACAGGGATGACGTCAGGTGAGGACCACGCTGCAAAAACACATACCAGGCATGGCAAGAGTGCGATAAATCATTGATGAGATGGAGCTCAGAGGGGGGGGGGAGAGAACTGACCAATCACTGCAAAAATTGTTTCAAATTTGGATTTACTGAAATTTATAGTGAAGCTGAAAGGATCCGGTCATAACCTGACCCACAAAATTTGGTGTTGGAGCTCTACTCAGCTGGATGGCATTATTGTTGTTACATTATCAAATGCCATTGCCATTTAAAAAATGTATTTCATACATAAATCAGTTAATCCATAGTCACATTTTTCCCTTTACCCGTTATTAGGAAGAAAGTTATTCTCCAGGTTTATGGTCTATTGACTTTAATAAATTTGATGATGATGAAGTTATTCTCCATGAGCTGGTTACATCCCACGCTAATCCAACCCATTGCATGAATTTTAATTCAAGCACATTATCCCTTTCCCACTCACCAAGTACACCAACCTCCAACACCCCTGGCCAATTATGTGAGGATTGCCACAGGGTACACATGTAAAATCCAACACATATAATCCAAAAATCACATGGGCAATTACTGGATATATACTTTATGATGATATTGACCACAACTTTGGACTACATGCATTGGATTATAGGTGCATAAAGATGCATTTGAATGTGACATCCCCACATGGATAATCAAGGATGCCAGAGGCATGGTCAAGAGTGCACCAAGTGCAGGGGGTTGGAGGAAATGATCAGATCCAATCCTGCCCAATAATTTTAGACGTTACACTTTCATTTCAGAAAGTTCCCTTGTCAACAGGCATTAGACAAAAACACCCATTGTGGGTGGTCATGCTAACATGTATCAAAATATTCACTTTCTAGGTTAAGGAGCACCCAGGAAAAGTGCGGAGCTTTCTGGACCAGGCACAGGACCATAGCCAAAGCCCACAAAAGTCTTCAAGAATTGCAGCCACCATGTTCATAGGTTCATCCATATAATTGTTTAATCCTTATTTGCCACCCATTTCTACCACAACTCCCAAGGAAACTTTGGTTGGCAGGGTGAGAAGCTTTGCCCTGTTCATAAGTCACGTAGGGTGCAATCCTATGCATGTTTAGGCAGGAAAAAAGCCTATACCTCCCAGCATGCCCCAGCCAACATGTGAGCTGGGTGGCAGGGTTTCAATTGGTTTGCTTATTTGTTTGTTTTTATAGAAAAACAATAAATACATTTTAGGCACAAGCTCCAATCTGGGTTATTGGAGACGCTGGGGTCAAATGTCACCAGAGAGCATGAGAAAATGTAATTCTAAGTAATGTAAATGGCCCTTTTATTTACATTTAGTATGGCATATCTCTAGATTCCATCTTGCAGCTCATGGAATCCAGTTCTGTACCAAAACCAGAAGCGGACCTCTTGAGGAAAGGTAAATATAATAATATACTCCAATGGTGATCTACATCAATGGATTTTCTTGTGTACTTACTGGATTTGGTTGCCTATTGCAGTCTATGTAGACAAGAACAGAAATGAAATGTGCATATGATTAGGATACCTATGAAGAAATCTGTCCCCCAAAGAATGTTTAAGATCATCCTTTGTAAGAGCTCCATCAAGCGAATGTTTTATTGCATGCTCATTACTGGGCACTCATAGATTTTCGCGGGTCCCTCGTTTGCCTCCTGCGTGCTTCCTGCCCCTTCTAGCCTTCTTCATGCAACAAAACAACACCCCAGTAAGTCTGACTTATTTTTTGAGATGAAACTTGCCACTATCCCCTGCTGTGTGCAGGAGAATCAGCATGATCAAAACGGCCCACTGAATGGACCACATGCATATTGTTTACTTCCTCTTTCAAAAGAGGAAGTAATGAGGGACAAACGCGCAGGAGGAGAAGTGACGGTAAGGAAACGTGATTTCCCCTGTGTGATGACACTCTAAGAAAGTGTCAAGAGGGCTTCTGTTCAAGGTTAGAGAATTTATGGACCTTGTGTGTTTTCACTCATTGCAAAATTAATTTTGTTGCTTCATTCCTACTTTTGTCATAAAAGCATTCACACATACAGAAAAAGCAGCACTTTCTCTGTCTCTCTCTAGTTGTAGTTCCCACCACTACATCATAGAATGCATCTTAGTTAATCCAGGCCTGTCAAAAGTAGGTGGCATAGCTGAAAGAGAGCAGAAGTAGGTCATTCCAGCATTAAGTTACTGATCTGCCCTTTGCTCTTTGGTTCAGCTTTCAGCTCTTTTCCACCAGAAAAACAGCATCCTGTCCCTGTGGTTCTGGAACCAGAGAAAGTACACAGGTATTGCCCAGATCTATTCAGATGTTCCCGCTATTTCCCAAGGTACGTTTCTTTTCAACTTGTAGTGTGGAAATGGAACATTAATACATGATAACTATTGTGATTGCTTTCAAGGACAAAATGAGAAAATATGCGGATGAAAAGCAAGGTTGCACTGCAGAACATTTTTATTGCTCAGGGCCAGACTACACAAAGATTCACGGAGATGGACACAGCTTTCATTTCTCTTGTCCATCCTGTTTGCATATTGGGCATATAAAGTCCCAGGTTGAACGATGTGAAAAGAGGTCTTACTTTAATAGCAAAAGGAGCATGCAGAAGAAGTCTGCTGACCCCATCACCCCCATGACTTATAGCTCCATTGCTGAGAGCCAGGGGGCTGTCTTCGCAGTGCTGGGGTGGCATCGTCTCCCTCCTCAACCCCACACTTTCCCTCTCCCAAGGTGGCATCCCAGAGCCGCCCCCACCCTCTTCCTGGTGAAAGGCAACCACCAGGCTCCACTCCCAGGTTGGCCCCAGATTGGCTGTGGAGCGACATTACAATTTTTCAAATTGGAGCTTCATGGGGAAGCCCTGCGGTGGCTGTGAAGCTGCACCTGCGTTGTCTAACCAACAGGGTGCAGCTCCACAGCCACCATGAAACTTTCCCCACATGTAGACAGCCCCCAGGAAGGCAGTAAAGTGCCTGAAGCATCCAACTACCGAGTATTCATGTTTTGGAGGGGGAGAGCTCAGAACCCTTCTTCTACACACTCCAATTACTATGAAAGTAAGCAGAGCTGTACCAAGAGATTCTGCTATCTAAGACATATCAGCTAGTGATATCTCCACCCCAGCCCCGGCAAAGTTAAAGTACATAGTACCCAAGGCCAGCCAAGTTATTCTGGCACCTGAGGAACAAAATCATCCAAGCACCATCCTACAATAATAATATATTAAATAACTAGCAATTTGCTATTCTTTAGGACACACAAAATCAGCTTCCTGCGGCAGCCACCTCACCCACCCCTGCTTTATATGTGAGTGGGGAAGACAGGTGGATTATGATGGTCCCTCAATATCTGGTTTGGCCCCAAAAATGTACAGACTGGTCTTTTTGTTGTTATGCAGAGCATAAATCTCTCTGTTCTTAGAGAATCCCACCTGAACAACTCGTTCATTGCGTTAAAGGATATGTGCGTTATCACTACTAAAACTCTAACTAGGTTTCCTTTCCTTGCTGACTTTCTACCTTACAGATCCTGTATTTGATGCCTGTATCTGAAGCTAATATCCATCTGAATAAAGAACACTGTATGAAATTTCATGGTTAAGGGTTATTCCGGAGTCCTTCTGCAGTATTAGGAAGCTTTTGCCACGAGAATTATATCAGAGTTCAATTAGGAGAGTAGAACAGAACCCTTGGGCAGAGGTCAACCCTCCACTGTTCTTCTTTGGCATTATCTCGGTCAAACCTGTCTTCTAAATAGCGGTCAAAACTTCTCGGGGAAAGGCTGTTGCTCCATGATAGAGCATATGCTTTGCATGTAAAAGGCCCCTGGTTCAATTCTGGCTTCTCTGGGTAGGGCTGGATAAGAACCTTCTTTGAAATCCTGGAGAACTGCTACCAGTTAGTGCAGGCAGTACTGACCTAGATGGACCAATGGTCTGACTTGTAGAAGGTAGTTTCCTATATTCCTGGGTGTGGCAGTGAAGCCCTTTAGATTAAAGGGAAATCATGTTTGCTTACCATCACTTTGCTTCCTGCTTCTCTTCCACATTTGAAACGAACTGAATTACATGGGAGGAGAGCTGAGCCCATGTGGTCTATAATTTAAAGCTTCCCAGCTCATATACTTGACTGGGACAGCGCCCTCTAATGGGTATTTTGCAACACAACTTTAACACAACAGAAAATCCCTCAATATTTCATAAGAATTGGATTTTCCAGGGTTTATTTTTAAGCGAACTAATCATGGGAAGGAGCAAGAGATATGCAGGAGGCTTGTGATGTCATCAGAATGACCCGCAAAGTTCCGTGAGTAGCCAGTTACGAGCATGCTATAAATTACTCATTTAAGGAAGCCCAGTGGCTCTCCAGGGTCTCAGACAGACATTTTCAGGGAAGGACTGTAGCTCAGTGGTAGAGCACCTGCTCTGCATGCAGAAGGTCGCAGGTTCAATCCCTGGCATCTCCAGATGGGGCTGGAAAAGAATCCTGCCTGAAACCTTGAAGAGCTGCTGCCAGTCAGTGTTGACAGTCCTGGGCTAAATGGATGACTCAGTATAAGGCAGCTTCCTACGTTCCTAAAACTTTCCTCCAGACAGACATGTTCAGCGTTTCCCTTTCAGTAGCTTGCCTGCTTGCTGCCCACAGCTGTCAGCACTTCATTCATTCATTCATTTTATTTGAAATTATGAAACAGCTAATACCAGGGATTTTTAAGAAGGTGGAAAAATTCCAGAATACGGGTAAAAACGCAGACAGGAGAGCTTGCAACTGAGTTGTACATGTTCATGACATTTGGAAAGGTCTAGTATTCAGGGGCAAACTATGTATTACATGCAAAATGACTGTAATGAAATCTTGACATTTTAAAATGAAAAGTAGAGTCAGGATGCCGTATATTTGAGTGGAAGAGGAGTGGCGCAGCGTAGCGGAGATGTGTGTGCGTGTAGCAGCCTTAAGCATTTTCCTGGTGACCCTTTTTTCCTGATCAAAATTACATCCCAACTCTTTCTCCCCCCACCTTGCAGGGTTTCAAATTAATATTTACAAGGGTAAGTATGCATCTAGAACTGTGAAGGTGTTGGTGGTGGGAAACCATTTGGGAGGTTTCTCCGTTGGCAAGGCAAAAGGTTAAACACACCTTCCCTGCCACAGGTCCACTCAAAATCACAGTGTCTCAAGGGTGCTTTCATTTATTTATTTATTTATTTATTTAAAATTGGGTTTTCATTACATGCTTTTGAGTATCATGTGTAGTTTGCTGGTTGATTCTCTCTTTGGAGGTGCTAGCTCTCAGGAAGAAAAAGTAATCATTAACTGTTCATCATTTAGCCATAAAGATGTCTAGGTTGTCCTAGCCACCATGTTAAATATGCAGAATGAGCTGGGTGAAATCCCAGTTTGGGAATACACAAGAAAACAAAGCGGGATTTGGGGATCACATCCATCCATCACCAAGGACAATGTGTCAAGTGGTATATTTATCTGCAAAGTGGAAGGGAAATTAACAATTGCCAGAGCAATTCACCTGGCATGTGTTCTCTGGAGCAATACAAATGACTGATGTCTTGCAGTAATTACTGAGCCCGATCTTTCCAGATAGGAAGTTACTAACATATGCACTTCGCTTGTTAACTGATTTGTTAGCTGTCCAGAGTGCACAAGGCAGAACAGAAAGTTTGCACTGCTGCTTCTAACACTTCCTAACAAGCATTCCATTTGCCTCATAAATGCAAAGTTGTCAGGCTGTTGTGTGTCACTTCGCAGGCAATATTATTCCCAGTTCTTTAATCATAGAATGGAAAAAAGTAATATTTCATTATGCTTCAGTGATAAACAATTTTCAGTGATTTCAAAACCTACCAGTTCAAGACCAGAGTTAAGGCTATCTCATATTGGCTCAAGCTCCACAAAGCTAGGAAATTGAAAGCTAAGGCTGATGCCTTAACAGATGTGTCCCGTGATCAGTCATGATGTTGTGCAATGTCACCAATTGTGCTTGCTTTCAACTTACCCTCCGTGTGCCCAAACATTTCCTGGGTCTTTAAGTCCCAAATTCAGATGGGAAGAATACAGTGCCTGGGATCCAAGCCTTTGTGTGCAAATTGTGTTCTCTACCAGTGACCCCTGGCCCCATTTGTTTTAATCAAATACCTGCTGGGGTAAATACGTCTTGACTACCTTGTAACAGGCAAAAATGATGGAGAGACAGGGCTCCCCTGAGAGAGCATTCCGTAACCTTGGCACCACCACAGTAAAGCCCCTGTCTTATGCATCCACCAAGCATACATCTGATAGTTATGGCACTCAGAACAGGGCCCCTCTGATGTTGAGCTTAAAGCTTGAATAGGATCATATGTAAGGAAGTGGTTCTTATCATTATCCTAGCCACTGACTTTATAATGCTTTAAAAGTCAAAAGAGCCCCTTTGTCTTGCCCTGGTTAAAATACTAGCAGTGGCAGCCAGAATTTGAACCAACTGAAGTTTCTAACATAGCTCCATGTAAGTCCCAATACATTAATATCTGGAGGTAACTAAGGGCTAAACTACATGCTACGCTAAATACATAACGTGCGACTAATCTTGTTTTTTTCACTTCCATGTAAGTGTGTGGGCCGGAATATGGATCAGGACCACCACACATGGGTCAGAGAGGTTTAAACCCTTCTATCCAGCTGCTTTCCCCCCCTAAATTTGCTTCCACTCACCACCTGCCCAGGGACTTAAAAAGAGAGAGAAAACCTCTTCATTGAAGTCAATGGAGGGTTTTTTCACACACCCCTTGCCCTTGTTTGCTTGTGTGTGGGGTCAAATTAAGGGGGAAACATGACTGGATGGAAAGGTTTAAACCTGGGGGGAGTGGCCAGGCGGGCATGGAATGAAGTCGTAACTCACTCGCTCTCCTAAAGAAGCAATGATTTAACTACAAATTCCTTATCTTGGAGTGGTGGATTGTTATTTAAAGACTAGAAATGGTGATCGGAAGATTTATTGCATCTGTCTGAGAAGCTGGCTGCGGTTTCGTTGCTCGCTCAGCAAGAAGAAAACAAAACTAAAAATCGGAGCCTTCGAAAGCAACTAATGAAGCTAAATAATGGATTTATAATTGCTGTATTAAGGCGGGCTGACTGACAGATACGCTGGAGGGAGAGACTGAACTGGAAATATATGGGAAAAGAAATTTTTAAACTCCAGCGAAAGTGTTAGAAGCCGCCTGTTTGCCAGATTAGAACGGAGAGAGATCGGAGGGGCAAGGCAGAAGGTGAGGGAGGATTTATGAGCAAAAAGAAGCAAAAAGGGGAGAAATTAACTACTGCTGCCTGGAGCCGGCCCTCTAAAGATCATCCATCTGATAAGAACTGACAAAGATTAGTTCGGTCTGAAAAAATGGCGGACAAACAGCCCGAGAAAGACAAGAAGGCTTATCCGAGCAAAGCTGGAAGCATGCCAGCTGCAGTTCCTAAGTTGGCCAAAGAGAGACAGACAGACCCAACAGATGAATTAATGAAGAAAATTGAAAAGATGTTTGAGTCGGCTATGGTGAAGCAAGATGAAAGACTGGAGAAGGCCTTGGCAAAGCAGGAAGATAGACTGGCAAAAAGAATTACAGAGTCACAAACTGAGTTTATGGCAGGCCTTCAAGAGGTGGTGAAAGATGTTGTGGCTTTGCAGGAAGAGACTGGAGAGCTGAAGGAACAATGCATGAAGCAGGGAGAGCAGATGTTGCAGCTGGATTTACGTCTAATAGCCATGGAAGACAGGGACAGAAGGGCAAATATTCGGATAAGATCTTTTGGGGAACAAGAGGGGGAGAGCCCTAAGGATTTAAGAGATTTAATTTTGGCGTGGATTAAACAGCAGGAGCCCCAGGAAACTTGGGAAATGGCAGATATTGAGAGGGCCCATAGAGTGGGCTACAAGAAGAAGGGGCTTCTCCCAAGGGATATAATTGTCAAATTTGCTAATTATTATAAAAAAGAAAAGCTTATGCAAGCAATTAGACGTCAAGGCCAGCCGATACTACAAACGACACCAGTGGAGGTGTATCAGGATCTTTGCCCTCAGACGATCCAGTGGAGGAAGAGTGTCAGAATTGAGGAAGAGATCAATAACATACAGCTGGGGGTATCCAGTCTTTCTGAGATTTATGTGGAAAGGGAAACAACAAAGAATAACATCGTATGAGCAAGGAATGGAACTTTTGGAGAAGTTGGGCATAGTTGATGCCACAGAAGGTGGAGAAACAAATCAAGATGAAGGTGCTGCAGGATGGAGCAATCAATAAAGACATTTTATTGTAATAGGGATAAGGGATAAGAAGAGTTAAAAGGAGGGGAGGGTTGGACTTTGTTCCGGATGGCTGGGTTACTTTCCCCCCCCCCCAAAGAGTTCTAAAATATATTGGGACCAGTGCCCAGAAGGTTGGTGAGGAGGGGGGTGAAATTGTGGGTGAATGTGGGGGAGAGGGTAAGGGAGGGGGGGTAAGTGTTTCTAAGGCCTCCTCCACACGGGGCGTTTAATGAGCCTTGAAGGCTCATTATAAATTTTACCTACACACGAGCGGAGCGCAAAACGGGCGTACAGGCGCGTTATCTCCCCGATAATGCGCATTTTCGAACGCGCGTTAAATAGCGACTTTTATTTTGCTCCGGCCGTTAAAGCGCATTTTCGCTGTGTGAACAAGCGATTATGCGCATTAACTACCTGGAAAGCGCTTTTTGGGCATCTTTTAATGCGCTTCGCCGCTTCTCGCCGCCTCCCGTGCAGAGGGATTGTGAGTAAATGCGCCTCCGCGATAATGCGCATAATCGCGGAACCAGGCGCAAAGGCGCATTCTTGTGGAGGGGGCCAAAGAGGGAGACCAACTTAAAGATGTGTGTGAAAGGGAGAGATGGAAAATAAATTAAAAGTTGCAACTTTAAATGTTAAAGGGCTAGGAATGATTATCAAAAGGAAAAGAATTGAAATGTTGTTAAAAAAAGAAATTTAGATATAATTTTTTTGCAGGAAACTCATCAAATAAAGGAGGGTGTTAATGAGCTGCGAATGAGGGATATGGGTGTTTATGAAAAGTCATTTGGTACTTCCAAAGCAAGAGGGGTGGCAATAATAATTTCAAAGAAATGTGGTATTAATATTCAAAGTGTAAAGAAAGATAAAAATGGAAGGTTTCTCATAGTGGACTGCAGGTTGGGAGAGGAGGAATATGTATTGATTAATGTCTATGCTCCAAATGGGAAACAAATGGAATTCTTTGATGAAGTATTTAATGCGGTGGGAGAGGTGGGTAAAAAGAATATTGTGATGGCAGGAGACTTTAATATGGTACTTGATAAAGGGAAAGATAGGGACAATAGTTCAAGAGATGTTAAGAGGGAGGGGAAGACCGAGTTAAGCAAATTAATGGAAGGTAAAGAGTTAATGGATGTTTGGAGAGTATTAAAAGGGGAAGAAAGGAAATATACCTTCTACTCACCTAGATTTAAGAGTTATTCAAGGATCGACTTTATTTTTGTATCAAAGAATATGTTACCTAAACTCACATTGTGACATTGGGGTAATTAAGGTCACCGACCACACATTGATGACGATGGATATTAAAATGAAGAAGGATTATAGATCAGCGAAGAGATGGAGATTGGACATAAGGCTATTAAATAATAAAAATATAGTGGAGAAAATAAAAAAAGAAATGCAGGAAATTTGGGAGATTAATGAAAGAGAGACTAACTTGCAGGGTTTACTGTGGGACACTATGAAAGCAGTGGTAAGAGGGATATGTATTAGGGAAATGTGCACCCTAAAAAAACAACAGGAAGTACAATATAAAAAAACTGAAGAGGAGGTAAGGAGTCTAGAGGAGAGGTTAAAAGAGACAAAAGATAAACGTCTATTTGCCCAAATTCAAGCTAAGAAAAGGAATTAGAGAAAGAAGAATTAGTCCAAAGGAATTTGTTATATTTAAAGAGAGACTTTTTTGAATATAGTAATAGAAATTCAAAGATGTTGGCTAGGTTCACTCAGTCAGAAAAGGCTAAGAATATGATAGGGACAATTAGGGATAAGTCAGGGAATAGCTGTAACTCAATGAAAGATAAATTAAATATATTTCAGGAATTTTATAGAGAATTATACACATCAGATTTGGGTCCACAAGTTAATGTACTGGAATATGTAGAGAGAAATTGGAAAATAAGATTGCAGAAGCAAGATAGGGATTGTATGGAAGGATTAGTTACTGAAAAAGAAATTGAGGGAATTATTGACAAACTACAAGGAGGGAAATCTCCGGGGATGGATGGTTTGGGGCCGGAATACTATAAGATCTTTAAAGAAATGTTAATACCAAGACTAAAAAAAATATTTAACAATATAATAGAAGGAGGAAAGACCCCGCCATCGTGGGATCATTCCCTGATTATATTAATCCAGAAACCAGGTAAGGATTTGACGGATCCAGCATCTTATAGACCAATATCCTTAATAAATCAGGACTCAAAATTTTTTACAGCAATAATGGCAAAAAGAATGGGTACATTTATATCTAAATATATTAAAAAAGACCAATGTGGATTTATCTCTGATAGGCAAATGCCCAATTTAATTGGAAGAGTTTTAAATATAATTAGTATTATTAAAAATGGAATTTAAAAGCAGGTTTATTAGCATTGGATATATTCAAAGCCTTTGATTGTGTGGAATGGCCAGCGCTTAAAATAATTTTAAAAACATTTGGGTTTGGAGATAAATTTATGGGAGTTATTGATCAGTTGTATAAAAATAATAAAGCTGAAATAATGGTTAATGATGGGTTAACGCAACAGATTACACTAGCTCGAGGAACTAGGCAAGGATGTCCACTTTCACCGATCTTATTTGCAATAGTGATAGAAATTTTGGCAAATGTGATAAGGGAGGATGAAAGATTAAAGGGGATAGGAAGAAAGGAGAAGATTAAAATGAATATGTTTGCAGATGACACATTACTGACATTAGAAGATCCCCTGGAGAGTGGGGGGGGTGATTAAGAAGCATTTGAGAAAATTTGGGGAAATCACGGGCTTACAAGTTAATTGGGGGAAGTCAGAAATGATGTTATTTAATTATAACAAGGAAGAGTTGGAGGAGTGTAAAGATAAGTTAGGTCTTAGGCTTAAAAATATAGTACGTTATTTAGGAATTAACATTGATAAAGATTTAGATAGGCTAGAGGAACTTAATTTTGTAACATTGAAAAAACAGGTAGGGGAAAAATTAGAGGTATATAGAAAATTAAAACATTCTTGGTTTGGTAGAATAGCGGTTATTAAAATGAAGATACTACCTAAGATTAATTTTTTATTTAGAATGTTACCGATTAAAATATCAGAAGCTGAGTTAAAAAGTTGGCAAAATATGATTAACGCTTATTGCAATGGAGACAAAAGAGCTAGGATTAATAAAGGGTTTTGGTATAAGGTTCAAAAGAAAGGAGGTTTGGGACTTCCAAATATTAAGTATTACTATATTGCTAATCAGTTAAGATATGTTATAAATAGTATTTTAGGGGAGGAAGATCTTGAATGGTTGGAATTGCAAACAGGGGAAATAGATTTTAAATTGCGAAATATTTTTTTTATTAAATTGCAAAAGAAAGATAGGAAGGGACTGGTCAACCCGTTGTTGGAAAATGTATTAGAGATCTGGGAGAAATTTAAAGGAAAGTGGATACCAGGAGATTCCCCACTTGCCCCAGTGATAGTAGTGGGAAACTTCCCAAGGGTCTTAAAAGCAGAGATAGAAGAGAGACTGAAAGATCAGAAAACAATTAAGTTAAGGAATTGGATGGAAAGAATGAAGGATAATGAGCAGATTAAAGAGGTATTAAAAGGACAAAAGATAGCCTGGTTCAAATGTTTACAATTGGGAAAATGGACTCAGGAATGGAAAATGAAAAATAAGAATTGTAGAAACAATACAAGATTTGAAGATATAATTGAACTAAAAGGAAGAAAAGAAGAAATTAGAAATAAGAAAGGACTGACTAGTGAGATATATAAAATATTGATAGATGATGATCTTCAGGACTCTATTAAATCTATAAAAATGATCTGGGAAGAAGATGTAAAGGAAAAAATTAATGATAAAAACTGGGAGAGGTTGTGGAATGTAAGAATGTTAAAGCTGCTGTCGATTAGAATTAAGGAGAATTTTTATAAGACAGTGTGGAGATGGTATCTAACACCTGTAAGATTTCACCAGATAGATAAAAAAGTGACTAAGAATTGTTGGAGAGGATGTCAGGAGGTTGGAACTTATTTTCATATGTGGTGGAGCTGTGAACATGTACAAAAATTTTGGGAAAGGGTGTTCAAAGAAATAAGTGAAATAATTGGAATTAAGCCCAAAGATAGCTCTGCTAGCAGTATGGGATAGAGAGAATGAGAATAGAACCAAGAGAGAATTGATAAACAACCTCCTGACACCCGTTAGAATAATGATTGCTAAAAACTGGAAAGGACAAAGAAGCTATACAATAGAAGAATGGTATAAAGAAATATGGGATATGGCATTGAATGACAAGTTGACGTGTAGAATGAAAATAAGGAGGGGAATGTCCAGTAAGAATGATTTTGGAGAAATATGGAGTCCCTTTTTGGAATATGTATTAAGTTCGGGGAAGGGACAAAAACCTTCAAAAGAGGTGTTGAAATTTTGGAAAGATGAAGAATGATTAAGAGAAGGTCTCATGGGGGTGGGGTGCACGGGGGGAATGTTGAGGGTTAGGTATTGTATTTTATGTTGTTTATGTTATATTATGTTGAAATAAATAAAAATTATTTTAAAAAAAGGAAAGGTTTAAACCTCACCTGTGCACAGTGGTCCAGATTTAGGTCGAGGAGTGAGCTTACCTGAAAGTAAAAAATAAAGGGTGTGGTTAATGAGCTCTAACTGGTGTATCACATGAAGCTTTAGCTTTTCCTAGAGAAGCCTAGAGGTTGAAATTTGCAAGAGAGGAGCCCTTTGCAGTACTAATGCTAAAAAAAATAAGGCTGAATATTTATCAAACACTTTCCCTAAGTACTCAAAATTATGTGCATAATAGTCAACTCTCCGCATGTATTTGTCACACTAGTGTAACGGGCAAACTAGATATGACATCAAATATGTATGAATCCATCTCTCACCATCATTATCATCATTATCATCTTTTTGTTTTCCTAAAAAGCAGCTGTGGGGGCAGCAGTTTAGACTAGCACCATAGCTCAGGGGGAAGATATTAACCCTTTCTCCCAATGCAAATTGCCTCCCAAGAGCTGTGGAAGGTAAAACATACAAGAACCTGTATTATTCCTGTATATTTGCTTTCCCTCTGACAGTGAAACTCTGGAGGGAGGAATTTACATTTAAGTGATAATATGTGGGGACTCTAAATCAGAGTCCCATGTTGCTGTTAATAACAAGAGATGCTTAGGGATGCATTCACACATCTCCAGTACTTTTGCCCTGATTAAGGACTGATTTAAAAGTGATGCTGATGGCTGTGTAAAAGAATGTACCTGTGAAGAAATGCCCTGTATGAAACGGTTGTTGTAGTGTAATGTTTACTTTGTGTAGCCTCTATGAGCCTGAATAGGCCTGAGCCCTTTTTTGTTACTGTCAAAGCCTGTGCAGTAGTTGCTTAGTGATGTTCTGAAGGCAGGGAGAGAGAGACAACCGGCGTCCTCGCACAATATGATAGCCTATTGTAAGTGACAAGTGATGCATTGTGTGTTGTTTTGCAAACTACCCTTAATACACGGTTTGTGCACCTGACAGACAATCGGGGTGTTTTTTTCACATAATCCTAAACCCGTGGAATGTGCAAATGGCCCTTTAAAAATATAAATCACATTTTCAGAGTTGCGCAAAAAGCCTCCCTCCCTCCCCCCCACCAGTTGAAACTGGGGTTTTTCATCCCAATGGTGTTCCCAACTATACACCCTTACTTTCTCACACAGACATGTATAGCTATATTTGCACATGGATAGGGTGATTTACCAGAAGGAACACTATCATTGGAGAAGAAAACAAAGAAACATACAGCTGTGTGAAATATATAGGATCTCTCTATGGCCTTGTCTTTTTTGTGCCTGTCATAACTTCTTTAAATCTGTCTTGCTAAAGTTTCAGCTTGAAATACTTGGGGTAAAGAAAGAATTTTACTGTATAAATCTGAAATGTCATTAAAATGTTGATCTCTCTCTCTTTCTCTCTCTCTCTCTCTCTCTCTCTCTCTGTATATAACTTGATTTTAAACAAATTGTCAGGATTTAACAAGTATGTATCATAGAAAAGGGTTTTAAAGTAAAAAAGAAATAGATAAATCACCATAGTAACAGAGTTCGTTCTAACATTATGTATACATGAAGCAGTATTCAACAAGCATGCTTAATGGATGTGAAATGACAACGTGATAAACAGATTACATTTTTTTAGCAACAAGTATGGCAATTTGTCGTAGGTATGTGATATGAATCATACAGTCTCTTTCTTATTATGTTGTTCTTGGTTATTGCATATTGTTATCTTAGCCATTGACCTTAATTAAAATTTTGCCAATTTCACACTGGGGATCATGGCAGAGTTAATTATAGCCCCAGTACCCCCTGACGTACATCCAATTCTTTTCTCAAACATAATAATGTGAGCTATCTCACCCCCATCTGCAAAATCAGTTTGGAATCTATCCTAATGAAACACACAGCATAAACGTGTACTGAGATGCATTAGTTGGGTTTATTAATCCAGAACCCTGTACAAAATTAATTGAGCAGGTCTAATCAATTTATGTATGTTACATCTTATGTCCAAAGTATAGCGAAGGCTGACTTTCACATATAAAACATGGACAATCTGAGATAAATATTGTGTGTGTCCAAAAATAGACACACTTTCCAGTTCACTGGTATACTTTCTCAGTATTCACAATTAAATACTAACAATCACATCATTCTACTATCAGTATTCACTATTGTGTTTCCTAAGCTTTCAGATATGTATAAAATTTATCTGGGGCTGCAACATTCACATGTGAATTATGTTATGTTTGAGATCTACAGTTCATTGATCTGAAATGTATGGAAATTCATGAATAAGGCATTTGCTGGTTTTTCAGACAGAGAAACCATTCATTTACAAACTTAAATTGAACCTATTCCAGATAGATCAATGAAATTACATTTATGAACTCATTTACCTTCTGTCAGAACCTAGCTTTCTGGTACACTTTTGGCAACCAACGCGGACAAAGATCTCAGTGAAGCTCTTTAATGTAGCAGATCAAGTTATACAAGTACTTTACATGTTTATAATCCAAAGATCAGGTTCAAAATTAGATTCTAAGTTGGAATCTCAATAGAGTAGATTTAAGGAGCCACTATTCTAAAAATCATTACAAATCCCAGTCATGGAAGCATTCCAGGCAATCAAAGATGAAGGCACATGATTCAAAGGGCAAAGAAATGTCCAAGATGCATAATAAATCAAGGCAAGGAAATATTCCAAGCAAAGAGAGATGGTTCCCAAACCAGGCTTGTTACCCTTGCTCTGGCTCATGGTACAAGATTCAAATAGCCATGAGTCTTCAGTTTACAATAAGACCAGGCAAGGAAGCAATTTGGGCAAAGGCAGAGAATCTTCCTAACGCAGGTTTGCTGGCTTTTGCTGTGACTCCTGGATCAGTTTCAGGGCAGTCAAGAGGCTCAAGGTCATAATTCATGATAAATCCAGGCAAGACAGTGAGCATCGGGCAGTTGAAATGTTCCCATGCAGGGCCTGTGCAATCCAGGATCCCAGGCAGACTAAGGGGGAGTCTACACCAGCCATTTATTGCAGGATTGTATCATAGTCATCACTAATGGGTCACATGACGTTCACCTGCTCCACCTCTGTTTTCCTGGAATATCCCTGACTGCTTTTGGCACATTTTTTCTGGCTCTCTCGCTTCCATGTTTTGGATGGGTATCAGTGTGTTAACAAATATGTCTGTGCACAAGAGCGCTTATTCAATGGAGTTCCTATCCCCCATGTGTTGTTGCACATCTGCGCTAGTGCAAATCCTTCAGGAGTCTTTAAAAAAAATTGCCCCATAGCCACATCATCTGCCCAGCACCACCCACTTCTGCTGATCCACATGCGCAAACCACGTAATGGGGTGCACGTGTTTCCACAATGGCACTCCCTGATATTGCGGTACACATCAGTGCTGTGCGCCCCATGAGTGCCAATCCCTGAAGTAGTTCTAGTCCCCACTCAGCCATGAAGCTCATTGGATGACTTTGGGCCAGTCACTGACTGTCAAACTAGCCTACCTCACAGGGTTGTTGTGAAGATAAGCTAACTTAGGTTCCTTGCAAGAGGGAAGAAGGCAGGATTTAAATGTAATAATAAAGTAGTTCTACTGCACGCACAAGGATACTCACCAAACTGATATATCTGGCTTCATCGTATATCTGGCTTCATCATTTTGCAGTGAAAAAAGACGGGAGTGTTAAGTGAATTGGACTGTTCATAAAATCTTTTCAGGCAAGTTGGTCCACTCTAATTAGGGTGACCAGATAAAATCCAGGTCAGGGCTCATGTAACTTTAACAGTTGTAGAGAAAAGGGAATTTTAGTCAGTGTCATTTGTATGCAATTAGTTCCTGGTGATATTCCCTCTTCATCACAACAGTTAAGGGTGCAGGCACTATACTAGAGTGACCATATACAAAAGAAGGCAGGGCCCCTGCAACTTTAACTGTTGTGATGGAGAGGCAATTTCACCAGGAACTAATTGCATACAAATAACACTGGCTGAAAATCCCTTTTCTTTACAACTGTTAAAAGTTACATGAGCCCCAACCTGGATTTTATCTGGTCAGCCTAACTCTAATAAAAGAAATCAAAACACAGAGAAGCTAATACTTTCATTAGGACCAACCAAAACCTTACAAAATAGTCAGCAAGGTCTGTAGGGGTGCCTCTTCACGAGAGGTTTAATGCTCTTTGAAGTCTCATTAAAAAATTTACCTCCACACCAGCGGAGCGCAAATGGGTCGTAGAGGCGCGTTATCTCTCCGATTATGCGCATTATCGAATGCGCGTTAAATCGCGAGTTTTATTTTGCTCCGTCCGTTAAAGCGCATTTTGACTGTGTGAATATGTGCTTATGCGCATTAACTACTTGTAAACCGCGGTCCCCTCTACAAGGGTTCGCTTTTGCGCCTGGTTAGGCAATTATGCGCATAATCGCTGAAGCGCATTTACGCCTAATACCTCTGCACGAGAGGCGGCGAGAGGCGGCGAAGCGCATTAACGTATCACCAAAATGCACTTTACAAGTAGTTAAGGCGCATAAGCGCTTGTTCACATAGACAAAATGCGCTTTAACGGCCGGAGCAAAATAAAATTTGCTGTTTAACGCACATTCGATAATGCGCATAATCGGAGAGATAACGCACCTCTACGCCCGATTTGCGCTCCGTTCTTGTAGAGGTAAATTTTTTTAAGTGCCTTGAAAGAGCATTAAACCTCTCTTGTAGAGGCAGCCCACATTTTGGACATCCGGTAATGCGCTTCGCCGCCTCTCGCCGCCTCTCGTGCAGAGGGATTAGGCGTAAATGCACTTCTGCGATTATGCGCATAATCGGCTAACCAGGCGCAAAAGCGAATCCTTGTAGAGGGGACCTAGGACTCTTCTTCACAGGAAAAGGAAAAGAGCATGGTAGAAAAGCCCTAGTGTGGGGAATGGTGTAATTTCAGAAATGTAGAAAAAATGTAATTTCAGAATTATAGTAACTTTTATTTTATGACTGATGAGCTTATATGAATGTGATGGGAAACATGGTATGTGTGGTAGGGCCCCCATGTTGAGTTTATACTGAACAAAGAAATGCATATTTGGGCCCTGAACCTGCTTATTAACTGTAATCTTCATCACAGCCTCTCTCCAGTGGTTCCCTCCTTCAGGTATAAGGCTTCTGGACAGAGCATCTTTTCTCTGATGGCACTCTAGCTGCCGAATTCACTCCCTAAACAAATTCAGTTGGTGCCATTGTTACTCAATGCCAGTCAAAGTTAGCTCTCTTTGCACGTACTTTAACAGCAATAGATATGAATTTTGTGCCTGCCTTTTATTTCACTTTTAACTGTTGCTTGTTTATGTTGTTTAATTAGTGCTAGCATGTTTATTTTAATTATTCATTGTTGATATTCTTATCCTCTTTATTGATTGTAAGATGCCTTGTGGGCTATTATAGTGGACAGGTGGGGCAGATAGACAGCATGGATGGATGGATTAGGATGGTTAGATAGATAGTATATATAAATGAAAGTGGGCTTACCTTGCATTTCTTGTTATAAATACAGTTGGTTTTGTTACCAGCTTTATACGCATATGTGCAAACTTCAAGTCCCACACGGATTCTTTCTTCTATTTCCTCTTTTGGATACCAGCTTTTTTCCTTTCCTTCATTGTTCTCTCTTTTAGGGATTGCTTTAAGGCAGGGGTGTGTGTGTGTGTGTGTGTGTGTGTGTGTGTGTGTGTCAGAGAGAGAGGGGGAGAGAGAGAGAGAGAGAGAGAGAGAGAGAGAGAGAGAGAGAGAGAGTCTCAGTAGCAAGGGAATTAATTAATGGGCAGCTTGCATGGCTATGGCTCCCTAGCAGCTGGATGATGTCTTCAAGAGATGTTGGACAATCAATTATACCGGGAGGCTTGTTGTAACTTTGCCAATATAAAAAGACTTCTAAAATGCTTTGTGGCATTTTGTTTGTTAAGGATATATATGTTCAAAGTTTATTTTTCATCTTCAATATTGCTCTCTTCTTTTGAAACGATAAAATATTATTATTAGCACATTATCTCTGAGATTTCCTGTAGAATTTAGTAGTGCCCTTTTTCGATATTGCTATTTTCTTTGTCACTTAAGCTGATATTACATCATCTGACCATTGGTCCATTTTCGGGGTGAACGATTCGATCATTCTACTCCTCCCTGATGAATTTCATGGTGAGTTCTCAATAGGCATAAACCCCTTGGAAAATAATAGCAATGTTACCACCTGGCCTGGATTTTTATGAAGAAGCCACTTTGAGTTCCATATACTTGCACTTATAATGTATAACCTGTGCCATCCAATGAAGTGATTTTATGGTAGTGAGGAAAATAGTGAGGAAAATAATCTAGAAATAACAGATATCAATTGATTGATTTTATTTTATTTGTACCCCACTTTTCTAGCAAGAACAACGGCATTCAAAGCGGTTTTGTATGCCAAGGTAAATAAATCAACTCTCACTTTTATATCATGGCTTTTATATTTCATTATCTATCTACATAGGTTACTGGCCTCCAATGGTCACAATATCTTTGCAAGAGCGTTGCCCCAATTCCTCTTTGGAAGCATTTGTGGGCAATTTGGTCTTTCTGTTGCTGTCAAAACATCTGAGAACTGGAGCTGTTTCAATTAACATGTTTAGCTTCGCAAAAGCCTTGTCCATGATTTCATCCCAGGTCCACTGATTATTATTTCTTTAATGAGCCCTCCAAAGCTTCTAGTGTGCATTGCTAGACTTTAAAAAAGCCTGCCTATATGATAGGTAGATATCTTTGAAACCCCTTCCTTGTCTTGTGGGCATGGCACATTTGAGGTAGTTCTTATTCTCTTTGGATCAATTTGCACCCCATTTTCAGATATTTCCCCCCCCCCAAGTAGGTGATTTAAAAAAACAACAACTCTGAGTTTGCTTCAGCCCAGCTTCCCTAGCCCTCTCTAGGGCCTCCTGTAACATCTGATTATGTTCCTCTTTAGTTCTGCCCCATACAAAGATATGATTGATGTATATCTTGGCACTAGGAAGCTCATCAAATATATGCTGTACACTCCTGGTGCAGATTTGAGGCTAAATGGGAGTTTTGTGAAAGCTGTATCTCCTGAAAAGTCTGGTAAAAGTACATAGGCTTGAAATTTTCTCATTTAGTGGAACCTGCCAAAATCTTGAGGATGCATCCAGAACTGAAGAATGTTTTGCACCAGCCATTTCATTAAATATACCCTCTTTTGGGCAGTGAAAAATGCTGTCTTTTAACCTATTTAGTAAGCTCTTTTGGATCTAAACATAGTCTTAAGTTCCATCGTTTCTTTAATGATGACTAATGAATGTACCATTCAGTGATTTCCTCCACCTTGTAAATTATTTTTAAGGCCATCATTTAGTCTAGTCCTTTCTTTCATGTCCCCAGGAGGACCTCTCTGGGGACATGAATAACCAGATGGTTGGGTTTGCTAACTATTTTGTATTCAGCTCTTAGTTTCCTTATGCCTTCAAAAACATATTGGTCTTCAGTTGGCTTATATTTTTCACATACAGCAGAGATGGGCAATGTGCAGCCTTGTGGGCCACATGCATCCCATCATTGCTGTTTTTGCATCCCCCACCTCGGTCCTTGCTGCCACTACCACCACTGCTGTCACCGTTCTGCTGAAATCCCAGGAATTCTGCTGGGAAATGAGGCACATGGGGAGTGAGCACCCTGTTTCATAGCAGAATGGGGTTCCCAAAAGCTGTTTGGTAAGCTGTCAGGAGTGTAATTCTTCTGGGAAACAATGTGCACTCCTACTTGGAAAACAGACACAGCTTGATGAGCTGCCACCATCTGTCTCTCAGTGGTGGCCACTCCCTTCCCCAACCAGCACCAGAAGGGCTTCTGAGGAAACAATTTGCCATGAGGGGATGGGAAAAGAAACAGATTAGGCTTCAACTAAAAAAAAAGAGAGAGAAACTGCAGAAGAGAAGAAAGAAAAGAGGAACAGGCCAGCAAAGAACAGATCAGCCCAGAAGGACAATAGATGAGGAGCAAACCTGAGTTCTTGATAGATTACCATCTATGTGGGCCATTGAATCATGTTTTTCCCTTCCTTCCAGTCCCTTTTGTTGTGTATTGTATATTTTTTTTAGATTCTGAGACTGTGGGCAGGAGACTGTCTGATTGTTGATTCTTGTAAGTCACTCTGACGACCTTTTGAAAGAGGAGTGGGATAGAAATGTTTTGTATGAATGAGTGAATAAAACCACTGTTTCTGCAGAGAACAGAATTCTGCTGGGATTCCAGCAGTGTAGCCACTACTGGTGGTTGCGGTGGCCATTTCCAGTGGCAGGAAGCAGTTGCCCACAGCAAGGTTCTGAGGTGGTGGCCAGTGCAGTCTCCCAAACCTCCGAATTTGCTCTCCCATGTAGATTCTTTTAATGAGACCCCATTGCTGAGGCCTAGGATAGTCATAGTGTTCTCCAAACCTATTTGACTGTGAGGCAGAAATAGCCTAAGATATTAATCAATGAGGTAAACTTTTGCCAGTCCTTATTCTACCATGATTGCCAAGACCACCCCTGATAACGAATGAGACTTCTATTGTCAAGCTTCCTCATCAGTTTGAAATGCTGTGTCCAAGAAACCTGCAACCAGAGCAGATAAGATAGGGTGACCATATTTGGGAAACCAAAAAAAGAGGACAACCCGTGGAGGTGGGGTGGGAAAGCAGCTTTCCAGGGCCTCCGGGAAGTGCGTCATTCCCCACCAACACTTTAAAGGCCCCGATTGGAGCAGAGGATGGGAAAGCATGTCATTCCCCCCCTCCACTGCTCCAATTGGGGACTTGGTACAGTGTGGTAGCAGTGGGAAAGCACGCTTTCCCAGGTCTCCGGAAAGTGCGTCATTCCTCCCCACCATGCTAATGGCGGCTGCTATTAACATGGTGAGGGGGAATGATGCACTTTCCAGAGGCCGCAGAAAGCACACTTTCCCCTCCTCTGCTTCAGTTGGTGCCTTAAAGGCCCCAGTTGGACAAGAAAGTATGTCATTCCCACCCTCCCTGTTCCAATTGGGGCCTTTTCTATAATGTCCGGGAATGACATCATTTCCCCTTTAAGGCTCCAATTAGAGTGGTGGGGGGAAATGATGCACCTCCAGAAAGCATGTCATTCCCCACCACCACACTAATGGCAGCCTTAAGGGGGAAAGTGTGTCAGTCCAGTACATTACAGAAAATCCCCCCTGACACCCAGGATAGAACAAAAACCAGGACAAATCTGGGGAAGTCCTGACAGTTGGTCACCCTGAGATAGGGTGATCATATGAAAAGGAGGACAGGGCTCCTGCAGCTTTAACTGTTGTGATGAAGAGGGAATTTCATCAGGTGCTGCATGCATACAAACAACACCTGCTGAAATGACCTTTTCTGTATAACTGTTAAAGATACATCCTAGAAGTCAGTTTATTACTGCTGTTTCACCCTTTTCAAAAACTAATCAGTCCATTTTGCCTCAGTGTGAAAAAACAGACAGGCCTCCTTAGGCCTGATCACGAACCTTTTATTACATCCTTGGGGATAGCAGTGAAAGAGAAATCCTATTGGGGTCCATAGGCAGCATACCTATTTTCAGTCAATGAAATGGCACCAAAACTTGAAGTTGACACTAACAGGTAGAAGTTGGGCTATTATTGCATGAGAAACAAGGTCATTGCAGTTTGAAGCTTGATTCTTTGAGATGCAAGTTCTAGCCCCATGTGGCGACAACAATTGATGAAGACTTTCCAAATCTGCTAAATCTCTTTTAACACTTATTATCACCATTATAGGTGAGATGGTGAGGAAGATACCTGTAATATCCCCATTACAATCCAGCTATTAAAACCGTCAACACATTGTATGTTTTGTTAAAGCACATTATGACAGCCACAGTATGTGTGTTTTTATCTTGCCTCCGTGCTTTCCATCTTTGTGGTTACAGCACCTATTTCTTCCTGTAAAACGTCTACTCTGGAATTGGCCTCAAGAGATTTGCACATGTGCTGGGTCAGAAAGCAAAACTGAAACATTTAACCCAACGTATTAGTCCACTCTTAAAATTAGTATTCACTTGTGATCATTTTTATACCCATAAGTATTTGTTTTATAGCCATTCATAAAAAAGTATTCACTTTATTGCCTTTCACTTAATAACTTAAAGTGCAATCCTAAACCCTGCTGAAGGTAGGCTGATGGGATTTAGGATGAGGCAGCAGCGCCACTCAACCAATGATGAGGAACAATGTTGTAGAAGCACTGCTTTATATCAGGGGGACGTTCCAGAGGTGCAGAAGCACCACCAGTACTGCTTCTGTTTGTGATAAGCCCCAAAAGGTTTTCAATTTGAAAGGCCCCTGGGTCGGGACCTGAACCCATGTCAACCTAGATTTGGCATAGCCATTTTGTCTCCTGTTGCTTTCAATGGTAGGGAAGATCACAAAAATGAAGAACTCCTGGGGCGCAGGAGAGAGATGCCTTCTTCTCTCCTGGCTGGTGCAAGGCATCAGGATTTGGAAAGTGGTGGATCTTCTGCCAACCATGACCTCCCCCTTTAGAACTGTTTTGCCTGCTGCTGCAGTATATTTGTTGTTTGAATAAGACAGGGGATCCTCTATTTGGGGGACAGGATTCAATATCTTTAGGGTGACCAGATTTTGGAACCCAAAATCCCGGTCCCCCCCCCGCCAACAACCCCCCCAAGCCACCCCCCCCACCCAAAACAACCCCCCCACCAAGCCACCCACCCCCAAAAAACATCAGCCCGGACCTACCGGGGCAGGTTCTCTTCTGCTGCCTCCTCCTCCGCCGCTGCCGGGTCCCCCGCCGGCTTGTAAGGCCAGCAGCCGCGCGGAAGAGGCAGGGGAGGGCCGGATCCGGAAGTGATGTAATCGGCCCTCCCCCACCTCTTCCGCGCGGCCGCTGGCCTTACGAGCCGGCGGGGGACCCGGCGGCGCGGCGGCGGCCCTGGCGGCGGCGGCGTGGCGGCGGCCCCGGCGGCGCAGTGGACCCGGCGGCGGCGGCGCGGCAGACCTGGCCGCCCCAGCAGGTAAGTGCCCCGCGCCCCGCGCTCCTTACCTGCTTCCCTCCAGTGCTCAAATCTACTGAGAAACAGGCTTCACGGCCTGTCTCTCAGTATCGCGCCAGGTGATGACGTCATCACCCGGCGCGCTACTGAGGGACAGGCCGCGAAGCCTGTTTCTCAGTAGATTCGAGCACCGGAGGGAAGCGGACGCCCCTGCGGGTAAGGAGCGTGAGGCGCGAGGGAGGGCACTTACCTGCTGGGGCGGCTGCTTCCCGGGCTCCTCCGCCGCCACCGCCGCCGGGTCTACCGCCGCTCCTTGCTTGCTGCCACCGCCGCGTGACCCCCCGCCACCCCGGTTTGCCCCCCCCGCCCCCCAGTTGGGCCGGTTCGCCCCTGGATTCCCGGTTAGGACCGGGAAATCCCGAGCCATCTGGACAGCCTAAATATCTTGGATAGCTCTGGATGAAACCCAGAGTGAATTCACAGCTCTACTGACATCAGAGCCACCAGCCTCCACTGCAGGCAAGCAAGAAGTGGGATCTCTTCCTCCTTGCTACCACTTGCTCACTTCCCTACCTGCCTTCTCCAGAGAGAGCAGAGAAGTGAGTGAGCAGCAATAGCGTCGAGGAAAGACAGCTACAGGTGCCCCATCCTCCCCACAAAACCCAGAGCTGGCACTGCCTTCACTTCAATAGACGTGTCTGATCTGCATGTACGTTCATTTGCTTCTCTCTAACGATATGCAAGAGATAGAAAGCTTCCTTACAGGGAGATTATTGCTTCATCTAATTCGATACTGGCAACTGTGACTAGCAGCAGAGTCATTCAGGGCTAGACTACATGTGTAGGTAGCAGCCATGCATGCATGCCCCCCACTTTTTTACAGTTTTGAATGGGACCCCTCAAATGGGGTAGGTAGATTTAAATACTTCCCTCCATATGCTTGATTTTAGTTATAATCTTCCACCCCAGGTGCATCTATGGGGTTTAGGAGGGGAATCAAGTCTGGGTAGGGAAGGATTTTACCTTCTCTCCCCACATATAGGGGATCCCAATAAAAAATCATTCACACACACACACCACTGTAACAAAACAAAACAAAAATAAAAAACTTGTAGCTGCTACCTGCTTCTTAACAATAACATATAGATGATCCCTCAGATAGGGGTCTTTCCTATCCCTACCTAGAGAAGCCAGGGATTAAATCTGGGACCTTTTATATGCTAGGCACGTGGTGCACCACTGAACTAAGGCCTATGTGCATATCTGAGCTTACACAAATCTCTGCAGCTCAGTTATACAGAAGTAAATTGCACTAGGATCTTGGGTGAAATGGTGCTTACGATTTTTTTAATGCATTTCCTTTATCAAGTTAACAAAGGTTATGTGTGTGTTTTCATAAAATATTCTGTTTCTGTCTATTTATATATTTGTTGTGATTAAACATTTCCAAACAAATGGTATTGTGGGGGGAGGGGGGAATTAGTTCATTTGTAATAGGAACAGATGATGCGGCATGAAATATAATATTCTTCTTTTGCTGGTCAAGTTACCCTGTATATTTTGAAATGTTGTTTAGGGGGCAAAACCATTCACTGCAGTTTAAACACTAACTTCAACAACTATTTCAGTGAGTTTATACAATAGGATTCTAATCCTTGTGCTGTGAAACACAGCACTAACTAGCATAAGTGGAACATGGTGAGGAGGGAGGATCAAGGAGCGCCATATACAGTTTGGAAAAATCAATTTGCTTTGCTTAATCACAGTTTTCACAACATTCTCTGAAAGAAAGGATCCTAAGGATCACACATCTGGTGTTTGAACTTTAGTGATGTGGTGGTAAGTGCTGTAATCTTCGGAGAATGTGTGAAACCTAGAATTAGTACCACTGAGTTGAATATAATAACACTAAAAAAAAAAAATCATCCCTGCACATAAATCAATATCCAATTTTCCCAAACCACCCCACACAGCTTAGCTTTGTTCTTATCATGGGGAACTGGACCAATCCATAGAATGTTTCCATGTCAGGAGCCCCCAGGATCCTCCAACCATCCATTGCAACTCAATAGATTGCCTTCTGAAAAGTTTGAGAATATACCGTGAGTGTAAACATTTTCATCTTATACACCCAGAAGGGAACCTAGTGAGTCCATACAGTATATGAAAAATAAAAAAATGCCATCCTTTATCTATTCTAAGCATTCTAAACATCACATCTTTATTATATATCACCAGCCGTTCAATAATATATATATATATATATATATATATATATTAAAAAATAGGACACTCGAATCAGAATATAATTAAAACATTGGGCTTCTCCACATTTAGCAAAAAACCCGCAGCTTTACTGGAGCTTTGTCTTCTGGAGTCTTCACACGTTTAACGGTAGGCGCAACACATGCGCTCCCTTCTTGTTTTTGCCAGTTCTTTCCCATATGTTTCAATTATACTGCCAGCAGCTGCTTGTGCAATTTTGATTTATTACTGCATTTTGGGGGTTTTATAAAATGGCAGATTCCCTCTTGAAAACACTGGCAGAGGCATGGGAGGCTGATGATGTCATGAAAAGGACCCACAAATTTCCGTGAGTGACCAATCACAAACATGCAATAAATCGCTCGTGGGGAGAAGCTTATTACTTAATAACATAGTCCATTGCTATGTCCAATATCTTACAATAATAATAAGTATCGCACTCAGTACAAAAAAGACTAAAGCAGGACCCTGCCCATTTATAATTGACTCTAGAACAGTGTTCCCTAACCTGGTGCCCATCAGCCCCAGCCAGTATAGCTAATTGCAGGGCATTGTAATCCAATATATTTGGGGGTCCAGGCTGGGGAAGAGTGCTCTAGGATAGTGTCACTTTCTGTTTAAACACACAGGACAACTTTGCACAGCCTTTAGTATTTGGCAGACAGACATCATGCCCCTTCTGCTTGCTATTAAGTGAGCTGCTCTGATGTCACAGGGGTTGTGCAACCTGGCACTAGACAGTTGAGTTCTTTAACATCAGAACCCTAAGGTTAATGAGCAACGTTTGTTCAATTACCCCTTAACGAGACAAATCAGTTTCAAAGCCTTTCAGCACAAAGTCACTGGCTGGAGATGGACAATATCTGCCACATAAGAACATAAGAACCATGCTGGATCAGACCAAGGGTCCATCTAGTCCAGCACTCTGTTCACACAGTGGCAAACCAGCTGTTGAGCAGGGTCCCACAAGCAGGACACGGTGCAAGAGCACCCTCCCACCCATGTTCTCCAACAACTGGTGTACATAGGCTTACTCCCTCTGATACTGGAAGTAACACATGGCCATCATGGCTAGTGGCTATTGATAGCCTTCTCCTCTGGGAATTTATCCAACCCTCTTTTACAGCCATCCAAATTGGTGGCCATCGCCACATCTTGTGGTAGTGAATTCCAGAGTTTAACTATGCTCTGTGTGAAGAAGTAGTTCCTTTTATCTCTCCTGAATTTCCCACCAATCAGCTTCATGGGATGACCCCGGGTTCTAGTATTATGGGACAGGGGAGAGGTAGGTGTATTTATGAATACAAGAGCACCTTACATTTGAAGTCGTGCTTACTGAAGTCTGTTGGCAAGCCCAGTTAAATGACACAGGAAATTATCAGTACATTGGACCAGGTCTTTATACTTCTAAGATATTCTGAGTCAGACCGTTTGCCCATGTAGCCCAGCATTGTCAACATTGGCTGCCAGCAGCACTCCAGGGTTTCAGGCAAGATCTAACCCTATCTGGAGAAACCAAGGATTGAACTCAAGACCTTCTGCATTCAAAGCATGTGCTCTACCACTGATCTATAGGCACTTAACTTTGTATTAAAAAAAGAGAGAGAGAGACCCCCTCCTACTTCTAGCTTTAATAGCTGAGCTGAAGAAAGTCATGACCTCCTCCAAATTTTCTTCATGTAGTAGAAATCAAAAGTCTTGTCTTATGTAGAGTTGTAAGAATGTGAGACCCTATCATAACAGATAATTTCATTGTGCAAGTCTTGATCTGCAGGGGGCTTTTTCTTCTGAGACCTATGTGGACCATTTGTTTCCTTTTATTTTTTTCTCAGAAACGGATATTGGCTCAGCAAGGCAAGCTGAGAAACATTCCCTCAAATTGGGTATTTTACACTGTTTTTAATCTTGTTTCTTGATTAAGGTGTGGTTTCAAATTTATATTTGCTTACTAATCTTTCATATTTTCTATGTTCCTTTTTTGTATGTGAAGATTTCTATCCCACTTTTTAGTCCCTTTATTTCATCATCTCCTCCACTCCCACAGAGGCAGGCTTACAGTTAAAAAAAGGTGAACAGGCATATGCCTCTGTGTTGACTTTTGTGTCAAATATATCCTGTCAAGGTGATATAATTTCAATTTTTAAAAGACAAAACAAAAATTTGGCAAAATCTCAGAAGCCAAAGCAGGGTTTCAAATGTACAAGAGAGGATTTCTACGCTCTTTTTGATATACTCACCATCACCAGTAGTTCTGTATTTAGCAGAAGCAACAAACCATGCCAAAATATACACATGTGCATTATTAGCAGAGACCTGGGGGCTGTCTTCATGGTGCCAGGTTGGTGCCGCTCCACCGCCAAACCCTGCACTCTCATTGGTGTGTGGCTGCAGCAGCTTGTCCTAAGGGGAGGCAGTATATGCTTTCCGGTGGCCATTAGGCTTGCCGTCCCCTCCCCCTCCCACAGTTTCTGGCAACCAATAGGAGGTCCCCTTCTACCTAGGAACGCCCCCAGAGTGGCTCCAAGTGAGGACAGACCGGCGAAAGAGCCAGGCTACCCTTGCCCTGGCTGGAAAAGTCGAGGTAATTCCCTGACTTTTCAGCTGCGCATCTTCGCCTCTTTGCCCCAGGATGGCTTCGAATCTGTGGCTGTGTCATCTAACTGATGCAGCATGGATTCGGAGCCATCCCGAGGCAAAGACGACATCAAGACAGCCCCCTGGTATGACCCAATGGCTAAGGGCTTGATCGGATGACACTTTTAATGTACTCTTGTCTTGCCCCGCTTGATGATTTTGTGAGCTGTCCACATGACGTCATCAATATGGCATAGAATTTGTAGCAGAGAGCACAATGCTGCCCTGGATATAGATATAAAATTCACACCAACATTTCAAAGTCTAGTTTCTGAGTCCTGAGGTCATACGCCAAACAGAAAGGCAAGGATATAACGCACAGTGTTTACATATTACCCTTCGTTGCTCCCCAGAATTCAAGCTGAGGGGCTTCTCTACACATAACGGAAAAAGAGATTAACCTTCTTGAGGCTGAATTGTTCACTGCACACACAAAAATGATAGTTTTGGCAGGTTGACAGGAAAAGCAAACCAAAAACAAAACAAAGCAAAACAAAACAAAACATTGTAACATTTAAAAATGAAATGCTATCCTTTTGATATCTGCCAGCAATGCCCAAGACACATCATCTTAAGTTCCCTCATGAGATGACCGCAAGGAAAAATGCATGCAAAACAGAATCCAGAGCTGGAAAGTTTATACTGCATCCCCTACTGTTTGGGTCAGAAGTCACCATCACTGGTATGGTTCCATGGCAACACAGGAGTGGTTTTGTCCTTCCATTTTTCCTCCTGGTTCCTTTGCAAAATAAAGAGTAGAAATATTTTCTCTTACTCACCTACATTACAATAAAATGCCTATTCCCTACTGTGCCATCTTTAATAATAACGATAATAATATTTATTTATTTATTTATTACCCGCCCCTCCCTCTAGATCAAGTTGGGGAACAACATCAATACAAACAATATAAAATACATAAAACTGATTAAAAGCATATAAAATTAATACATTTTTAAAATATCAACAAAGTCTTAAAATTGGACTGGGTAGGCCTGCCGGAAGAGATCAGTCTTTACAGCTCGCTTAAATTCTGGAAGCCTGGTAAGCTGGTGGATTTCTCCCAGCAGGTCATTTCACAGTCTGGGAGTGGTAAAAGAGAAGGTCCTCTGGGTAATGGTTGTCAGCCTAGTCTTGGCCAACTGTATTAAATTCTTCCCAGAAGACCTGAGCGTGTGGGGCGGATTGTATGGGAGAAGGCGATCTTGCAGGTAACCTGGACTCAAACCATGTAGGGCTTTAAAGGTAATGACCAACACTTTGTACTTCGCCCGGAAACTAATTGGCAGCCAGTGGAGTGATTTTAAAGCTGTTTTTTTTTTTTAGTAGTAGTGTACAAAGCCCTAAACTACTTGGGACCAGTATACCTGTGAGAGCACATTCTCCCTTACCAACCTGCCCGGTCACTGAAGTCATTGGAGGACATGCTCCTGGTGGCTCCATATGGACCTATGGTCCGACTGGAGTCCACCAGGAGAAGAGCCTTCAGTGTGGTGGCCCCCTATGGAATTCCCTGCTTTTGGAGATCAGGCAGGTGCCAACATTTGTGTTGTTTCTGACGCCTCCTGAAAACTTTGTTATTTGAGAAAGCCTACCTTGAGTGACTGGCTGCAATTTATCAAAACTCAGTTTTATGAGAACTGTTACTTTTAAAAAATATTAGTTATTTTAACATGGTGATTTTATTCTGTTCACTGCCCCAAAATCTTTGAATGTGGAGCGGTATACAAATATAAATAAATAAATAATTCTAAGACACTGAAGAAAATATGTTTCCACAATGCTATGAGTCGTTTAGTCACGAAGATACCATGGTATCACACATAGGCTGAATTCGGACAACACATTAAGCAACTGAGGTGGAGGTGAAATAATCGTCAGTTGTGTTGCTTATTGTGTTGTGTGGAGGGTAACACGCCGCTCACAAACTACTGACGGTATGCTATTCCGCCCAAATAAGCAACTGAGGCTGAATTTGGACGACACGATAAGCAACTCTACTGACGGTTGTTTCCTTACCCCTCAGTTGCTTAATGTGTCGTCCGAATTCAGCCATAAAAGCACTTCTGATCAAGGCAGATTGTAATGCCTCTAATTACTTCTTCAATAATATTCCATTATATGAATTAAATCATTAACCCCATCTACATATATGGCACTTTACACATTATAGACAGGTCCCAGCCCCAAAGTATATTATTATATCAAAATACTCCTATTAAAATGCACAGCTCCCAGTGTTTCGCAGATGAAAATAGGGACATTCTCATGGCACTATCTCATCTTTGCTTACAACAAGGATCATTCATTTATCCTATAACAGGCAGTGGTGCCATCCAGGCAGGACTCTGAAGCATAAAACCAGGGTTCAACTCAAAACAAGATGCAGGGGGATCCCGAAACACAGGGACTGGCTTGCTACATTTTTAAATAACTGAAACTCACCTAGCACCCACTCTGATGACTTTTGGACGTCAGGCAAGCACATTTGTTATTTTAGCATTCTAGCATGTTGGAAAAACTAGTTTAACTGCTGTTTCATAGGCTGGTTTACTGAATGATGATGTGAGCATTTCTGTGTTTTATATTGCTTTACTGTTGAATTGTTATATTTGTATTTATTTATTTATTTATTTACCGTATGCTGCCATGGGCAGAAAGGTGGATTGTGCTCTTTCTAAACCAGCTTTTCCCCAACCAGGTGTCCTCCAGATATGTTGGACTACAATTCCTATCATTCACAAATACCACTCTCTCTTTTCTTCCATCCAGTGCACTGCCATTGGTTTGGGGGTTATGTGATATTATTGAAGAATTCTTTATTTTTCCCACCTCAACGTATCCATCACAATAACAATTAAATAGGAAGCCATAATATGTAGAATTAAAACACATAACTGAGGACAATACATTTCAAAAACGTAGCAAATGATGACCCTGTGTCGTTGTTCCTTCAATGAGTAATTAAAATAAAATCTTTGCATAATGTATAGTGCAGCTGGTAACATCATCTCATCAGAAGTAATTTTAGCCTCCCCGAGTGAATAGAAGATCCTTGAAGCCAAGCCTAATATAATCCCACGATGTTCCCAACTGCATCCTTAAAGTGTTTCTTCTGAGTTTTTTCCTTGGATTGCCCAGGATATTTACAGTGATCAAAGTCATGTATTTCATGTTGCATTGATGCCTTTGCCATTTCAGGTTGCCTAAACATCTTTTGAGATTTTTAGGCATTCCTCTCTGCATTTGTTCAGCTGTTTGCTGCTTATCCCAAAAGGGTGTATGACTGCCTCGCAGCTGATTGCATATTAGAAAATCATGAAAAGGCACCTGCCGTGGAAACATAAATATATTTGGGTTGTACAGTCTTTTCGAGAGAGAAAACTCTTTCAGAAACAAAATACCCCCCGTGTACATGTTAGAGGGCTGGTGGTGATGAGGGGACTGTGGTCACATGCCCACATGTTAGTTGTTATGTTTGCATAGTGCCCTTTAAGTGTAGAGCCCAATTGGGGCAGACCTGATTCACAGAATCTGTACAAATCACAAAATCAGGTTTGCACAGTCTGCATGCAGAGCAGCTCCAGGTTGGAGGATGCCCTGGCAAAGTGTCCTCTTCTCACCCCCCCCCCTTCTGTCAGTGGTCCCTGATGGGCTTACCTGGCAACAGTGCTCCAAGCAGTTGTTGGGTCTAGTGCCACTCTTAATTTCCCATGATGTCTCCGAGCAACACTAGCTTGGGGGCAGAGTGGGAAATGAAAGAGCGGCAAGATCTAGCTGCCTAGTGCTGCTCAGAGTCCTAGGCCATTGAAAAAAAAAAGTTGAAAGGGGCAGGCCCGGTCTTCCCATGAAGCAGGGTGAGGTGCCTGCATCAGGCAGTGGAACTGCAGGAGAGCTGCACATGTGAAAGAAGCAGTTGTGGGGTTCTCCAGAAAGCCAGTGTGGTGGCAGCAAGGGGAATGGGAAGGTGAGAGTGCAATGCTTTGTGTGTTCTCTCCCACATTAGATGGTGAGAGTGCTTGTGCCAGGGCTGGGCAGGGGAGCTCAAGGGGAGCCCAAGGCAGCATCATAGGGGAGCCCTGCCAGGATGCTGGGTGCTAGTGCCGGTTATTTATTTATTTATTTGTTTGTTTATTTATTATTGCATTTATATCCTGCTTTTTTCCTCCAAGGAACCCAAGGTGGCATACATAATCCTCCTCCTCTCCATTTTGTCCACACAACAACAACCCTGTGAGGTAGGTTGGGCTGAGAGTCTGTGACTGGCCCAAAGTCACCCAGTGGGTTTCCATGGCCGAGTGGGGATTAGAACCTAGATCTCCCGACTCCCAGTCCAACACTTCAGCCACTACACCACATGGTCATGCATTGGTTCTACGCACAGACCCTATGCAAACATGGTGTCCAATGCATGGACATCAAGCAACTCCAGCAAGTAGGGCAAGTACACTGGAATGGGAGGGGAGGGGAGTGAACCTGATCATGGTCCCTCACCTTGCATAGCCCTCAGATACCTGCCCAGGAAAATTGTCTGGATTCTTAAAAGGCAGAGAATAAATCTACGACCAGGATTTACTACTATACTGGTCCAAAGTCTCGGAACATCACAAAGTAGCTCCTTGCAATGTTGTTTGTAGAGCAGAACTCTAAAGGAGCCAACAAAATGACAGTTCCTCCCCCATTGTATCCCCTACTCAAGGAGGTACTGGTGAGGTACATATGCAACATTTTGGATACATCCTCCTTCCTGATACTCATATTCAATATTAGCACAGAACTGGGCTGTCCCAGTTCCAAAACTGTGAATGTTTCATTATTAAAATTGGATCCTCTTGCCTGTGAGTTTTACTGGACCATTAATCTGCCATAAGGACAGATTAGTCTCCTCCTACCTCCAGGAGAAAATATTTTGGAATTTCATGAAGAAAATCGAAACTTCATACTTTCACAGTAGAAAAAGATAATAATACATTGAATAACTGCTGATTAGTTGCTTTTTTTATTAGTACACCAAGTCTGCCGCCTGAGGGAGCTACCTCACTTCTGCCTCATAGAAGGACTGGCCCTGTCCTTAACAAAGGCCTTGCTATATTACTGCATCTACATTAATGTGTGGGGTATCCCTGGCTACCAAAGTCCTGCTCATTGACCTCCATCATACCTAATTTCCCCCCCTGGTTTGCCTCCGCGGTTTTTTACCTCTGAGGCAGAAGCGCGTCAAGCTTATGATCCCTTTCACCTGAATAGCTGCTCTTTCGCTCCTTTGCTCTTCTGCTCCGCTCCACTCCACCCCTCCCCTTTCTCCCTCCAGTCAGGTCCTGTTAGATAAGTTCCTCAACCAGACTGCCTTTCTGCTGGGCAAAAATGGAATAACCCTTTAGTCTGGTTCTTTGGGGGCATCGAGGGAGTACAATCCTGTCTCTGCAGAGATTCAGGCATTGTATGATTTTAAAAAAATGCTTTCGAGCCTGGGTTGCAAGGTTTGGGTTTTATATTGAGGGTTAGAGCCGGTTGCTGGAAGAGATTGCTTTTCCCTGCCAGGACCTGATGCAATCCATTCAAACCCCCAGTTCCTTTAAAACTACACGGAGGCTTAGGGCGCATTAAATGCACTTAGGGAAAATAATACAGACTTTTAGCATTCTAGGAAAGGCTGGGGAAGAGGTGGGGTGTCAGCAGGACAGGCACGGCATCATGTGAGTATCATGCTGCAAATCCGCACACCAGGCATGGTGAGAGTGCACTAAATCGCTGGTGTGATGGAGCTCTTTGGCACTTTCAAGGTCCATCAACATCTCAATTCCAGATTTTAATACATTCACAATGAGCCACTTTCTACCTCCACCTCTCCCTCAGTCCTTAATCCACCACCTGTTCTCATATGACAGATTGAGGAAACATGGATCAGAACACCATAAGCAAAGGACACAGAAAACATGTCTTCTCTGGGTAGAAAGATTTTAATCAGCAGTTTCTGCACTTATCAAGTAAAACTATGCAGAATCGGGTTGTTTTAGCACTTGACCTCTGTGATGTGTTCTAATAGGGAAATCTAGGGTGACCAGACGCCCGGATTTGTCCGGACATATCCGGGAAATGGGGTGCAAATCCGCATCTGGGCGGAAAAAACCGTTTTGGGGGGCCAAATCCAGAAATTTAGCCCCCCAAAACGGTGACCAGATGGCCCTGGGGCGAGCTGGGCCAACCGCGGGGCGGCGGGGGCAAACCGGGGCAGCGGGGGGTCACGCGGCGGTGGCGGGAGGCTGGCGGCACGAGGCACCTACCGGCTGGGGCGTCCGTTTCCCTCCGGTGCTCGGAATCTACTGAGAAACAGGCTTCGCGGCCTATCCCTCAGTAGCGCGCCGGGTGATGACGTCATCACTCGGCGCACTGCTGAGAGACAGGCCAAGAAGCCTGTTTCTCAGTAGATTCCAAGCACGGAGGGAAACGGACGCCCCAGCAGCAGCAGGTAAGGAGCGCGTGGGGGGTGGGGGGGCGGCGGGGCGGGTGCTCGCGGTGGGTGGGGGGCGGCGGGGCGGGTGCTCACGGTGGGTGGGGGCGGCGGGGCGGGTGCTCGCGGCGGGGGGGGGCGGCGCGGGTGCTCGCGGCGGGGGGGGCGGCGCGGGTGCTCGCGGCGGGGGGGGGCGGCGCGGGTGCTCGCGGCGGGGGGGGCGGCGCGGGTTCTCGCGGCGGGTGGGGGGCCGCGCGGGTGCGTGCGGCGGGTGGGGGGGCCGCGCGAGTGCGCACGGCTGGTGTGGGGGAGGCACGGGGGCGCGGGGCGGGGGGGCGTGCGGGGGCGCGGGGCGGGGGGCGGCGCAGGGGCGCACGGCGGTGGGGGCGGCGCGGGGGCGCGGGGCACTTACCTGCTGGGGCTTCCCACCGGTGCTCGGAATCTACTGAGAAACAGGCTTCGCGGCCTATCCCTCAGTAGCACGCCGGGTGATGACGTCATCACTCGGCGCACTGCTGAGAGACAGGCCAAGAAGCCTGTTTCTCAGTAGATTCCAAGCACGGAGGGAAACGGACGCCCCAGCAGCAGCAGGTAAGGAGCGCGTGAGGGGTGGGGGGGCGGCGCGGGTGCTCGCGGTGGGTGGGGGGCGGCGGGGCGGGTGCTCGCGGTGGGGGGGCGGTGCGGGTGCTCGCGGCGGGTGGGGGGGCCGCGCGGGTGCGTGCGGTGGGGGGGCGGCGCGGGGGCGGAAAGGCTGGTGTGGTGGTTGAGGCATGCGAGGCGGGTGAGGTGCGAGAGGCAGACAAAGCAGGTGTGGTGGGCGAGGTGCAATAGGCAGCTGTGGTGATCCAGGCAGGCGAGGCACGAAAGGCGGGCGCAGTGTGAGCAGGTGAGGTGAGCGAGGCGGGTGTGGTGCAAGAGGCAAGTGAGGCGGGTGCTATGCAAAAGAGGCAGGAGAGGCATTTCCTTGATTAAGGGGCCCTTCAGGCATCAATTGGCTTGGGGGGGGGGTCAGCCAGGAGCACGTTTGGGCCTCTGGAACTGTGCAGATCACTGCCGCCATTAGCCTGGCTGGCTGGGGAATATCTGTGCATTTGCAGTTGTTTTCCAGCCATGCCAATGGCAGCAGCAATCTGCAGTTTCCAGTGGCCTTAGAAACGTGTGCCCGGCTTGCCCCTCCCCCCCAGGCCAATTGATGCCTAAAGGATCTCTTAATGCAAGCGTTAAGAGACCCTTCAGGCATCAACTGGCTGGGGGGGAGGGCGAGCCGAGCACACGTTTGCTGGGCCTCCTGCGCGCAGATCACCGCCGCCCTCTCTGTCCTGGAAATCTCAAGTCTCACGAGGCTTTCATCGCGCGAGACTTGAGACTTCTGGAAGAGGTGGGGTGTGCGTAGCGCGCCAAACAAGAAAAAGCAGAAGGCAGCAGCAGCAGCACGATCCCAGGGCACAAGAGGCAGGTGAGGCAGGCGAGGCGTGACACGAGAGAGATGGGCGAGAGGCGAGGCAGGAGCGACCCAACAACAGGAACACAAACAGAATGCAAGCTCCATGCCCTAGAAATAAAAATTACTCTTAAACAAAAAAAGGTGTAATCCTATGCATGTTTAGACAGAAAAAAAAATCCTACAACTCCTAGAATCCCCTAGCCAGCATGGCTAAACATGACTAAACATGCATAGGGTTGCACCTTAAGTGAGTTTAAAATGTGAAACTCCTCACATGTGTGGAATCATATATACGGTATATATATTTGTTCTAGTATCAGGAATGTAGCAGTTGTCATTGTGGAAAATATACCTGCCATTTGAAGGGAAGCAATGCATTTTTAGATATAAAAGGGGCTATAAGACTATGACATTCAGCATCTAAAATTGCTTAACTACACCACTGTAAGCTAGTACCTGATTATGCAGAGAGAGCTGCCCAGCCAATTATGACCGGTAGACTGACTGTTGACATATTCATTGGAGTGCCAGAGACCTTCTTTACCAGTTGCTTCTTCCAAGCTGCCCAGGCAAGGAGACAGAAGTGGTCCTGCAGCAAAAAGGGATGTGAGCAGCCATGTTTGGACTAGTGGCAAGGTAATATGTGGGTATGTAGTGTGGTTTGGCTTGAATTGCTTGCGTCTGGATCTCCTTGGCTCTGAAAGCATCTTTCTAGACTGTATCTGCTGGTTACATGATCCATGTGGTGGGTGTATAGTCCTCCTTGATATGAGGCGTTTGCACTTGCTAGAGAAAGGTGAACAAATGTGAAGAGAAGCATAGGAGCTCTTCTTCTTTTGTGTTCAGTAAACTCAATTGAGCTTACTTCTGAGAAGGATTATGCTCTGCTGTCTAGGCATTCATACAAAGTTAACCAGAATTAACCTGAACTTCACATTGACTATCCATTTGATATTGCTAGTATATTAAATGTCTGAGTTGTGGATTGTGGTGTAGTGGCTAAAGTGTTGGACAGAGATTTGGCAGATCATGGTTCTAGTTCCCACTCAGCTATGGAAGCTCACTGGGTGATTTTGGGCCAGTCACAGACTCTCAGCCCAGCCTACCTCACAGGGTTGTTGTTGTGAGGATAAAATGGAGAAGAAGGGGATTATGTACACTGCTTTAGGTTCCTTGGAGGAAAAATAGCAGGATATAAATGGAATAAATAAAATGTAAACTGTGTAATCTTGTAACTTGTAGTTAGATATTTTGATAGAGGTATAGTTAATACAAGTTTCTACTAAACCCTAACTGAGGCCATATTGTGGGTGCTTATCACCAGTTCTCCCAATAGTGCGTGACACATAAAAATCTGCAAAAGGCTATTTCTGGAGCAAAACCTTTAGCTTATATTACATCTCAAGTGTTACAATGTTTTAAAGAGAGACACTCTTCCTTTCTTAATATTAATTAAATCACACTGAATAGGCTGAGAAAAGATTCCTACAGTGGCTCAATCATTCTTTCTCTCTTCTTTCTCCACCCTTACCTGGGAATAAGTCCTATTACACTCAGTGAGCTTCCTTCTGGTTAGGCCACAATCCTATGCATGTTGGCCGTGGAATGCTGGGAGTTCTAGGATTTGTTTTCTGGCTAGAGGATTGCACCTGTTGTGTACCTTTCTAATCTTTCCTTACCACATATTTCCCATTTTCTGTTTAGTCTAGCACTGGTGTACTCCCTCCTAACCACAGTGTTCTTTAGCTATTTTTTTCTAATCTAGGACCTGTTTTCTTTAGGAAAATGGAAAACAATAGATTTTCTTTTCTGTTGATCAACCACAAAGAAATTTGTACAGCAACTAAAATATATGTTAATTTCAGATACATTGGATGTTTCACTTGTTCTTTATTTCAGTGATTCTAACATTAACATATTACTTAGAACAGGTTTGTCATAATTATGAGCTGTAGAATCAGACATGTGACCAAGGCCATGTTCAGGTGGGCACCCCCCCTTGGGGGCTGGACATGTTGGTGAGCACACCCCCTTGGGGGCTGAGCATGTTGATAGGCACACCCCCTTGGGGGCTAGGCATGTTGGTGGGCACACCCCCTTGAGGGCGGCCATGTTGTCCTCCTTTTTGGTTTTCAAAATATGGTCACCCTAGGGAAATCAATCATATACACCTCACATTTGTAACTGGGGAAAGTTCCAGGAACTCTAAAAGCATCTGTGTGCTTATTATGTGAAGACTTAATAACTTGAGAAGCACTAACAACAACTTTATGTAAATCACCAGATAAATATGAGCCATAGAAGACTATGATACTATGCATTGCCTTCAGAAAATCATTGCTTTCTGTCCTAACAATAATGCATTGATACTTAAGGAGACAAGAGATTAAAAGAGCAGGCAGGGGTCTAAGGTGGATGCAAGCTGATTATTCAACTTTGCAGGCAAGTTATGAAGACAGTGAATTCAAATTATCCATTTGTGGCAACTAGCCATCTTTGAGGGAATCCACACATATGCTTTTTAAGTTTTAAAATGTCGATTGTTACATTGTGAATTGCAACATATTAAAACGTGACAGGCCACATCAAGTAGTACATACGTTGTTGTCGATCCCTTCTCCTGTCTTTACTGTGGTTATTTTGGTCACACTGAGTCTTTTCTTCATCTCTTCCTGTAACGTTCCTTCTGCTCTCCGTAGTTTCCACGGCCACTTCCTCCTTTGCCCCCCTTCCTTTCCCTTCCTTTCAATGAAGATTCTACTACTGAAAAGCATGTGTGGATATTCTAATGGTTTTGGCCACGCCCCAACCGCTGTGATAGGATACCGGAGTTTTTTTCCCCAGCAAATATGCACCGGTAAAGAAAGACACATTATTCTTCCTACAATGATTTATATGAAGAGAAGAATGGAATAAATAAAAAAAAAGAGTAAACAACAACTGCTCTAAAATGTTACAGTAAGTACATCATGTGGCTCAATGAGTGGTCGTAACCCATTTTAAACGTAGCAAACCTATATTGTAGATTCCCCCTATATTGTAGACACTGGACTCACTTGAATTAATTCGTATTACATTTTCACTGGTGTTTGAAAAGGCCAGTTGTAGATCAACAGGATCTGGTGCAGGTGACATATTTGCAAACATCAGTAAAAAGTTGGTGGAGGGTTCAGGGATTTACCATCCCGCAAGCCAGCAAGGTCAAACTCCCTGCGAGTTGCAGCCCAAACAGATAAGGAACCAAATGAAGGGAAACGCGATTTGTTTAAGACAGCAAGGTCCAGACTCTAGACTTCAGCTTGCTGAGGCATTTTCTGCATCGTTCCTTTAGAATTCTGATTCATTCTGATTGAAACCCAGAGCAGAGTCACTGTCCCACTGATACTGGAACCACCAGCCTCCACTGCAGGTAAGGCATCCCCAGCGCTAATAGCACGGAGGCTTCAGCAGATGATGTAATCATCAGTCCATTACAGGCCAGAAACTAGCCCCAGGGGATTAGGCATAGTATTTCAAGTAGGGATGGGGAAAGAAATTTGTTTAGTTCACTTTTAGCCACCGAGGGCCTTCTCGGTGGCTGCCCTGGGGCTCTGGAACTCCCTTCCCAGGGAAGCTAGACTGGCTCCCTCTTTGGTGTACTTTCGGAAGCAGGCTAAAACTTTTCTGTTTCAGCAGGCCTTTGGGGAGTAATTCAGACCTTTGTGGATGTACTGCTTATAGTTTGGATTTTTAATTATGTATATTTAAAATGTTTTAAAATGTTTTAAATATTTTAAAGTTGTACTATGTTTAATTATACTTTTAATTTTTGTATATCGCTATTTGTTTTAACTGTACATGTTTTAATTTGTAAGCCGCCTTGAGTCCCATTATTGGGAAAAAGGTGGGATATAAATAAATATAATAATAATAATAATAATAATAATAATTTTGCACTTTCAAACTAATTACATGAACTGAAACCCTCTGACCCTTTGAAATTTGCACTTTTCTGAATGTTGCAATGGAGTTCACTAGTTGAAACAGTGCATAAGACTGCAAATATTAGGGGAAAACAGAAACATCTATTAGTGAAAACAACATGCAGCAATAGACAACATTAGGAAAAATATGCTTGTAAAAAGTTTGTAAAAAATGTGTATCTTAGGAAACTTTGGACTGGGAAAATGGCAAACTGGAAGTGACAGTTTGAGCCACCTCTGATTACAATTCATAGTAGGAGGGAGTTGGGCTTTGGTGAAATGAAAACTCTTTTATACACAAGCATGTCCCGTGTTATCTGCAAAATATTTTACAAATATTGGCTGTGTCTTATCCTCATTTGAGGTACTTAAGCTGAGGTGAGACTTAAGCTGAGACACACCCTTAACTGAGTTGGAGATCACAAGATAGAGATGCAATGTGAGGGTTACGTACATAAGCCAATTTGGATGGTGCTTCCTTCACACACAAAAAGGGTTGTGCAAAGCAGACTCTGAGAGCTTCTCTACGAACGTCAACACACGGGGGGAAATTGCGTTTCCTTACTGTCACTTCTCCACCTGTGCTTTTGTCCCTCATTACTTCCTCATTCTCAAGGGAGAGGAAAGAGGAAGTAAACAATGTGCATGTGGCCTATTTGGTGGGCTGTTTTGATTGCGCTGCTTCTTCTGCACACAGCTTCTTCTGCACACAGGAGATAGCAACAAATTAGTATCAATCAATCTTTATTGACAGTCAATAGACCATTAGAAAACAAGTAACAGTATGACATTAATAAATGTAATAGTATTGTTGGCTGGACCAATCTTAAAATCAAACTCAGATGACAGGAGGAAGGTTTTTCTTCACTTTATTCAATAGCTCAGCTCTGAGGGCCAGTTCCCTGTGCTTCGCAGCGAAAATAGAGGGAGTGGCCAAGACTTTTGTCTGTGTCTCATTTTTATAGTTCATTTTGGTCAAGCAAGCATACAGAACAATTTCTACATTCATAAAAGTAAAACAATGATAAACGAAACTGTACAGAATCAAAGAACAGCATTGTAGCCCCCCAAAATAGCAATCAAGCAAAGAACTAGAAAATACTAGCACATCTGCAAGGTCACTTAGCACAGGCACAGCAAACATTCCTCGGGAGCTGAGTGAAGATAAGGCACAGTTTTTGCAGAGCTTATGACTTTAGCTAACATAATTCAAAATTTAACCCTTCATGTCACAGTATCAGGTAGAAGGACAGACAAATAAGGATCACCTTACCTATTTTCAAATTCACCAAAGTATATTTCTGATTTCTTTCTGCCATTAAAGAGTACGTTAATTATCTCCTGCCTTTCGTCCATCATGGAAGTCAAAGCGATGTGCATGAGGTTCCTAAGCAATCTCCCATCCAAGAACCAAACCTGCTTAGCTTTTAACAAGGTAGTGACAGAACATATCCTGGGAGTTGGAGTAAAAGTACTAGTTAAATTTTTCACCTGCCTTTTTCTAGCTGCAAGGCAGTTTACAAAATAATAAGCAAACACAGGCCCCATTCAGACACCACTCAGGGCTTTGTGGTTAGCTTAACCACGTTCAGCTGTGGTTAATGCTAACCACATGCAGAAGGCTTGCAGCCGCCACTGTTAACACTTTTGTGGTTAAGTTTTCCTTAACCACACGCTAACCACAAAGTGGTTAGTGGAGCACCTGATTCCTCCAAGTGATTCACCCCGTATCCTAGCAGGAGTAGCGCTAGGAGCCCTGGCAGTTACGGACGTCATTTTAGTGCATGCACTAATGAAATCAGCAATTGCATACATGCATCCTCACCCAGTTTAGTGAGCGGTTCCTTTGCTTTCTGCATCACCATGCCTGCTATAACTTTGCAGTCAGCAGAAGGGAGAGGGAAGCCTTCCAAGACGGCTGCATTAGGCAGCGCCGCCTCAATAATCAGAACATGAGGGGTGTAAAGGTGCTTCAGTGAGGTACGAGAAACGGCTGCTTTTTATGGGAAAATTGCAAGCGAGCACTTCCACAGATACACAAATCGCTTGAAAAAAATGCCACAAAAGCACTAAATGGCAGCTGCAGCTACTGTATCAGTCAAGCGGCAGTCCAGAGCAGCCATAGAGCATGCCGCCTAGAGTGGCCGCGCCGAATTCGGCCTCTCTGTAGTGGAACCTTTGTTCCTTAACCACAGCTCCTTAACCACTGACTCATGTCAGATGACATTTTTAGCCATGGTTAGCGCCGCTAACCATGTTGCACAACGTGGTTAATGAGCCTAACCACAATGTGGTTAATGGGCCAGATGGTTAGGGAAAATGGGTGCTCAGATGACACTGTTAACCATGCTGCCCCAAACACACTAACCACAAAAGGGTTAATGGCGTGGTTAACGGTGTCGTCTGAATGGGGTCACTAAAACACAATGAAAGCATCATAAAATACAATAAAAATGAGCATAATTTAAAAATGGCATCAAACCCACTGAACTCAACCAGGTTGACCCCAAAAAGTGCACAAAAGAACAGCACAGAAAACAGAATCTATTCTTGGTGTGTGTGTGTGTGATTTATTATAAACTAGACAAAACATTATCAAAGAGATAGATAAGATGATCAAACTGGCTTGTCTTTTTTTGTCCACCCCCATCTCTCCTAACCTGATTCCCCACCCCCTATTATTCTTATTGGAAGTGGTTTGCATAGTGCTTGAATACTTCATGCCTATTTAGTTGGGTGGGGTGGAAAGTGGGAACGGTGCTAACATGATGTCTGTGTTTTGACTTGCCTACTGGTCTGGAAATGATGTGTAAGATGCCCTACTGGCCTCTATATGTGCCCTGCTTCAAAATATTATTTATCCATTGCTGCCTTGAATAATTAAAGCATGTATAGATTAATGAAGATATTAGGTTACACTGTCAAAAGCGTAACTGGGAGATGTTTGAGACAGCCTTGATTTGACCCACAAACAACTGCCAAGACATCTGTTACTTTACAAAAAAAGTCTCTCATATACTAGATCCCCCTATTTGAACTTCTGCTTGAATGAATCCCATTAAATTAATTGTAAGACCCGTCTTTGCCTATATTAGTCCCCTCTGTATTCTGATTCTATTTATGCAATTTATGGCCAGAATTTTCTGAAATAAATTAATGTGTGTTTAAACAATGTAATGTGTCAATTTTGAGCAGTATACAATGGGGCAGTTATGCCCTCTTGATTTGCTTGCACTCTGCCAATTCTCATCCACATGTATGGACACTTAAAGAAAGGGAGATATTCCACTGTGGATCATGTTGCAGGTCCCTTCCTTTAAATTTGCAATAGCCACTCCACAGTGTGATGCACAGCACAATCTCCCTCCCTCTCTTGACAAGGAGAGCCAAGTGCGGTAAGGTAGTGAAAGTGATGGACTGGGACTCAGGACATCTGGGTTCTAGTCCCAACTTGGCCCATGAAGCATACTGGGTACTTTGGGCCAGTCACTGATTCTCAGCCTAACCCACTTCACAGGGCTGTTGTGAGAATAAAATGGAGAGGAGGATCATGCATACCACCTTGGGCAACTTGGAGGAGAGATGGGATATAAAGGTAATAATAAATCAATCAAAGGAAGAAGGAATAAACATTTAATGGTGAAAGTTGTTTTAGTAACGGAGTACTTCTCTTCTGGAGAAAATTTTGTACACCAGGAAATGGAAAGTTTTAATCCTAGACACAACAAAATCAAGGGCTAACTACACGATAAAAGTTTTCATTTGTCTTTGAGAAGTGATGGAGCCTATGATGGGAATGGTGACTATGACCAGTTCTACACCTTGTGTCAAATTATTACAAATGTGGAATAAAAAGCAGTAAATAACACTATAAAAGCGGTATATGGAATGTGGGATTGTGCCCCAACAGTTATCAGTGCACTTCAGTATCGCTATAAAGCAGTAGTGTAGGGGCATTATCAGACAAGTGTTTTATCGCATGCTTGCTACTGGCCACTCACGGTTTTTCAAGGATCCTTTTGATGATGACGTCCTCCTCCCATGCATCTTCCACTCCTTCTGGTCTTCTTTCCATCACAAAATAGACCCCGGTAAATCCAACTTATTTGGGGGAAGCAAAACGTGCCACTATTTCCTGCTGTATGCAGGATAAGCAGCGCAACCCCCCCCCCCCCACAGACTGAATGAGCCACGTGGTCTTTTTTTACTTCTTCTTTCTTCAGCATCTCATATCTAGGACCTATCTACTCCAAGGGTTCCTCTAGACGATCGATTTAAGGCTCATGCACGGCGCATTAATGGATTTACCTCTATAAGAACGAAGCACAAATCAGACATGCAGCCGATTTTTATCCTCATTAATGCGCTTTTTCGAATTCGATTTAAAAAGCGACTTTAATTTTCTCTGAAGTTACAGCACCTTATTTTAGTGTAATCAACTTCTGAGCATTCGCATTAACGATGATAGTGGATGGACTGTGGTGGTGATGTCATGCAAGAAGAACTGCCCCTTTGCCCCTTCAGCAGGAACACCTCCCACAGTTGTGCTTTGTCATTTCCTGTCTCCTCCCTCCCTACTTCCTTCTTCTTACTCTGATGGACTGTTTAGTAATGGCTGACCATACCAGTACTTAAAGTAAAGTTTCTTTTAAAACCTCTCTGGAATCTTTCTTTCATCGAGACGCGGGACTACTCACATGGAACTGGTTCTACAGGAAGCAAGGGGGATGGAATAAGGATGTGCGCATAATTTGAGATCCACTAAGGCAAACCCTCCCCCTCACTCCCTTCTGTCATTGCTTTACTGGGAAGTTATTTGTGTGTGTGTGTGTGTGTGTGTGTGTGTGTCTGTCTGTCTGTCTGTCTGTCTGGTGTACCGGACCAAAACGACCATTTAGTACTGAGATACCACTGCAATATCTTTATTCTACAAATGGTTACAGGTGGGCACAAGCCCATTGCAAAGTGTGGGTGGAGTAATCAGAAAGGCACAGTGCAGGTTGGGAACACACAGGAATGGGCGGAATGCGGCGAACCATAGGCAAATTGCAACAGTCGCATGGGAAGGAATGTTGGTCCACAGACGCCACATCACAGCCGTTGCTCACACGTTGGGGGGGTGTCCCTGCCCGGTCATTCTGATGGCACTGCCAGTTGGCACGCCGAACAATACGCTTGAGTCTCCTCATTTGACACTGAAGGACACGCAATGTGTGCTCTGTACCGCGGAGGCGCAGCTGCAACCAACCATTCTGTCTCTTGAGTACAGTTAGGCTGAATAACAGCAGCCACACTATGTGTGGAAGAGGGGACAGAGGAAGAGGGAACAAAGAGACATCAGTGCCAGCCAGGGGTTTTGGGGGGCAGCGCCCAGCCCTCCCACGCTCTCGCCTGCCCAGTAACCCACCTCTACGACGCAGAGACCTGCTGGGATGGTGAGGTTGCCCTCTGGACCGCTCAGCATTGGGCATTCCAGAACAAAGCTGTGCTGGCATCTCAGCGTCCAGAGACAGGCAGAATAATGGAAGTTTGTATGGAACTGGGACATCAGTGTGAAATGCAACATTGTAACAGAAAGGCTACACAAAAAATTGCCCTTGAAGCAGCAAATGTGCCTAGTAGGAGGTTACAAAGCAGGGGGAGATAAGGGGGAGATAAGGGGCATCTGGAGCTAGCATTGGGGGGGGGAGTGTTCCGCGCGGGTTTCTCCTATCCCATCCTGTACTAGCCTGGCCCAAGCGCCGCTGGTAGCAGGTACTGCTGCTCTGGCATATATCCATAGGATTGCATTTCCATTTACTCCTGAGCAGGTGGGGGGAATTCCTCCCTGGGAGATGTGCGTATGTTTGTGTGAATGTTGCAGATAAAAAAAAAGACAAGTTATTACTGAGATACAACTGGGATATCTTTATTCTACAAATCCTGTTTAAAGGAGGGCAGAAGCCAGTTGCAAAGGAAAGCATGGCCGGAGGAATCAGAAAGGGGTGGGCAAGACATCCCATAAGAGCCCATCCAAAGCCATAGGCTTGCATTTCCATTTACTCCTGAGCAGTTGTGGGGGACTACTACAAATGGCGATTGGGCACAAAGGAAGAGGTGAACCAGGTGACCAATGGCAGGTAACCCAGGTAACCAAAGGCGGGAGATTCGGGTGGGCAGGGTTAACAAACGGCAGGAAACCGAGGGGGCAGTTCCACCAGGAAACAGGGCGGTGCTTTCGTCAACATTTCCCCATTCGAGCATCACTATATGGTTAATTGATAATGCGATTAAACACATGTAAACAACTTTAAAGAGCATTGTATGGAGCCCAAAATTCGCCTCCACACCTCTCATATATAGCTATTAGGCGTAAACTGGACTGTAAGTTAATGCACAGATTCGGAGAATCAGCCATAAAAGCAACTTCTTCTAGAAGGGGCCCAAGCAGGATACAACACTTTGAAAACGTTTTGAAAACTTATATGGAGTGTGTCCTGGGCCCAACAGTTGTCACTACTGTTATACAGCATTTTAAACTGGTTTAAACTGTTTTACAGCAGTAGTGTAGATAGGCTCTATGTGTTGTGATTGGAGCACCTGTCTCTATATAGTGCCATTAGAATGACCAGGCAGGGACACCCCCCCCCAATGTGTGAGCAGCTGCTGTGACGTGGCGTCTGTGGACCGACATTCCTTCCCATGCGACTGTTGCAATTTGCCTTTGGTTCGCTGCATTCCGCCCATTCCCGTGTGTTCCCAACCTGCGCTGTGCCTTTCTGATTACTCCACCCACGCTTTGCAATGGGCTTGTGCCCACCTGTAACCATTTGTAGAATAAAGATATTGCAGTGGTATCTCAGTATGAAATGGTCGTTTTGGTCCGATACACCAGAGAGAGAGACACACACACACACACAACTTCCCTGTAAAGCAATGGCAGAAGGGAGCGAGGGGGAGGGTTTGCCTTAGTGGATCTCAAATTATGCTCACATCCTTATTCCATCCCCCTTGCTTCCTGTAGAACCAGTTCCATGTGAGTAGTCCCGCGTCTCGACGAAAGAAAGATTCCAGAGGGGTTTTAAAAGAAACTTTACTTTAAGTACTGGTATGGTCAGTCCTTTGCGGGGCAGAGCATCTCAATGGCATTTGTGAGCAACTAGTTTTACTGAATGGTCACTTTGAGGGAACAGTAGAGGATACAGGACCCACCACTACTTCCTTAAGAGATAACTCCAATACACATAGGCTAGATCTAGAGCTTCTTCAGGCGGGGGGAAATCATGTTTCCCTCCTGTCGCTTTGAATCGTGCTTCTGTGATGAGCAGTTTCTGAAGAAAGGAACCCCGCAAAGGACTCTATATAGAGACTGGTGATCCAATCATAACACATCTCATAGAAATGTCACAGCTAAAGATATGAGATGTCGATTACAAAGTTCAAGTGCAAATACCCCATGCATTTTCCTTCAAATCCCCCTGAAATTTTTTATATTGAATATTCGCTAAATGAATATTTAACATTCATTGTCAGTATCAGGCATGTGATAATCAGTTGCAGTACATGATATAGACTCTGACTTTTGTTTCAGATATAAGAAAAGTGGTGTTTAATTTCATATGTTACAATATTTGATACATCATATGTAATGATGTTTAGCATTTGACCATGTTTTATAATTGTCATGGAATAGTTTTAGTATCCAAAAGATTCAGTAATTGACATACAATGGTATTTTATTTGACAAATATTTTTGGAATGTTTAATCTTATTGTTAACAGCTTATGTCACTTGACATTTGACAAAAATAAAACAATCAAGAAGCCATATAACCTGATTTAAAACCCTATTTTTAATATTACATTTTAAAGGCCAAATTTTACGTTTCAAGGTAAAGGATTGATTACAAAACCTCAGTTAGTCTATTTCAACACCTTTTTATCTTCACCAACAATTACCTCTACTTCATATTCACTGATCTGCCCTTTGCACAGCACCCCCCCCCCCCATGACATGCCCCAGGCGGCAGAGGTGCTGCAGTGGGTTGGGGGAACAAGAAAGCTCTGTTGTATGAGCAAATGTCTTCTTACATAATGTTGGATACAACTTCTAACAGAAAGGCCTGTCATCTTGGGTTGGTTCCATTCATCAAAATACTGAAAGCAGCCAGACTGGACTTCACAAAACTGTGAATTATAGGTTTGGACTCTAATGAACTCCTTTTCTGAAGATGAGCTCACTTGTCAATTTTGAAACGGTAGTGCTGTCCCAAAAGCACAACATTTGTACTAAAGCCACAACAAATGGCCTTTTTGTTCACTATGATGACAGTTTGTGTGAATGTTCTGACATATGTACAACATGTATTATGGATGTGGCTCACCACTGTGTACGAATTTTTGAAATAAGTGTTGAACCAAATCTTTACAGTTGAGATTCCTCCTCATGTTTACCTGCAAATTTCTAGTCCTTATGGCAGCAGATAGACCTCTGAGTAATTCCAGCAGAACCCCAGAAGGCAAAGGAATGGCTGGATTCGAGAAGTTCAAGGGTGGAAATTCAGTAGGGTTACCAGATAAAATCCAGGTCAGGGCTCGTGTAACTTTAACAGTTGTAGAGCAAAGGGAATTTCAGCCAGTGTCATTTGTATGCAATTAGTTCCTGGTGAAATTCCCTCTTCATCACAACAGTTAAAGGTGCAGGGGCACTATACTAGAGTGACCATATACAAAAGAAGGCAGGGCCCCTGCAACTTTAACTGTTGTGATGAAGAGGGAATTTCACTAGGAACTAATTGCATACAAATGACACTGGCTGAAATTCCCTTTTCTCTACAACTGTTAAAGTTACAGGAGACCTGACCTGGATTTTATCTGGTCAGCCTACCTGACCTGGATTTTATCTGGTTAGCCTAAAATTCAGTTCCCTGTATAGTTCTTTGCCCTCCTCAGACCTATCACAAGTAGAATAAATTATGCAAAATAAACATTTCTCAATATGTGTTTCTTCTGTTAGGAAATTATAATTGTGTGCCTGTTGTATGGAAGAGTCATCAGGAAGAATCTGACCCACTCTATCCACAGAGGTGGGCAACTTCTGGCCCTCCATAGGTTTTGGCCTACAATTCCCATCAGCCTTCACCGTTGGCTATTCTGGCTAGGGCTGATGGGAGTTGTAGGTCAAAACATCTGGAGGACTACAACTTGCCCACCCCTGCACTAAAGGACGACGTTTGTGTATTGTGAGAATCAGTGCCTCTTTTCTATGAAGCTTTGCACTTTGGTCCTATTTCTAGCATGCTAGAGAATGAATATGATTATATTGGCAGGAAATCAATGATGACTGAGAGAAAATAAATTCTAAGCACTACCAACTAGCCCAGTGGAAGATATTTATCTAGCAAGGACTTCCAAATCAAGCCACTTTAATGCCTGAGTTTGATCACAACGAAGCCATTAAAAAGAGAGTTACAATGGAATGCATAGGTGTTTGGTACAGCCTGCTTTCTCCTCAGTGTGTAGGATAATGGGAGGAAAATATCCCTGTTGCTGCATTACATTTTGTTGAACCCAAAGTGTTTATCATATTAAAATCATAATGGAGAGAAGCTAAAGCCAATTTTCCTGTTGGCAAGGCCAGTAAAATAGTTGCTCATTATACACTGAGAGTTTAAACCATTTAGAGCAATTTTAAATTTAGATCAACTTCTGGTGAGTACAGCCAAGACTCATATTATGCTCATAGCAGGGTGTCCCTTGCTACATCGTATAGCATCTGCTCTGAGTAATTCTTTCAGCCAATAGGCAGCCATTTAGTGAGTGGTTTTGTAGTGTTGCTTTGCTCTATATACAAAGCATGTTTCCATATACATACATGAGTTCAACTGAACATAGATTTACCAGATGTCAGATGTAAATCTACTGAAGTAAAAGGAACAAAGTGTAGGACTAGTAGCCAACTGGTAGGAGCCATATTTGAAAGAGCCTAGCCATCTCTACCCTTCTGACAGTAATCTACACGGACTTGCTGATAAGGATTCCAAAACTGCATGATTAATTCTTATTAGTCAATCTGCCCTAGCTGTTTTCAGAAACCCACAGGGTAATTTGATTGTTCAATTGGTGCTGCCCATTTATTTATTTCCCGTCTTTTTTCCTGCAAGGAACCCAAGATAATTACATAATTCTCCTCTCCATTTTATCCTCAAAACAATAACAGCCCTGTGAGGTAGGTTAGGTTGAGAGTCAGTGACTAGCCCTAAGTCATCCAGTGAGCTTCATCGCCATGTGGGGACTAGAACCTGGACCTCCTGAGTCCCAGTCCAACATTTTAACCACTATGCCACGCTGGCTCTCCCATTGTCTACTTTTCTGTATTATCTAAAATAAAAGAGAAACCAGAGAACATATTATCATGGGAATGTGATGAAAGGATCCAAGGGTTTGTAGCAGGTATGTTGAACCTCATACCTGTGGGCAAATCCTGCCTGTCTGGGGTATTTAGCTGGTTACGCCCATTCCATGGTCGCACCCCCTTTCCTCCGATGGCTGAGTGTTCAGTGGTTTTCTGGCTTTTGCTCAGTTTTATTCCAACTCTTCTAAGGTTTAGTTACTGGTAGTGAGAGCTTTAACCTAAAATATGCTGGTAATTTTGGTATCACCCCCTTTGCCTTCATACTCACCCACCACTGGGACTGACCCCCCAAGAGCTTTTCCACTTTGAATTTGGCCTTTGTCAAATAGCAACCACCTGCAGGCTGTAGCAAAATCCTATGGGAAGACTTTGTTCCAGACATGTTATGTAGCAATAAAGCATGGTTGGGTTTGAAAAGGCTTGCTTGATTGTTACGTGTTTTCCTGCTCCCCCAACACAATACTTACTGCCTGTCCTACCAGAAGGATACTGCATTTCCAGCTAAGACATTAGGGTGCCTCTACAAGAGGCATTTAAAGCTCTTTCAAGATGCATTAAAAAAATTACCTCTACAAGAACGGAGCGCAAATTGTGCGTAGAGGCACGTTATCTCCCCGATTATGCACATTATCGAACGCGCGTTAAATCACGAGTTTTATTTTGCTCCGTCCATTAAAGCGCATTTTGACTGTGTGAATAAGCGCTTATGCGCATTAACTACTTGTAAAGCGCATTTTGGACATCTGTTAATGCGCTTCGCCGCCTCTCGCCGCCTCTCGTGCAGAGGGATTAGGCGTAAATGAGCTTCTGCGATTATGCACATAATCACTTAACCAAGCGCAAAAGCGAATCCTTGTAGAGGGGACCTGTACTCCATGGGCAATGATCCTATCATATGAATACTAACAATGGCTACTAGCCTCTGAATGCTAGTTGCTGGGCAACAAGAGTGGGATATGGGATGCTGTCCGGTTAGGACTTTGGTCTAAGCCAGCTGGACTCTTCTGATGTTTTCCTGGTCCTGGAAATCAGGTGATCTTGGAAAAACAATCCCATGCCAAGTTTGTTACATTCCTCAATCTGGAGAACACATTGCTGAAGAAAGCCAATAAGGCTGCCCTCTATATGTCCTATCTTCCTGTTTCCCCCTCTGGTGCAGGTACTTTCCTCTTCTCCAGACATGAGAAATGGGCCTGAGTGCCTATGTTTCTAAGACCCCTTGGAACTAATCAGCCTAATTGTTCAACTCTGTTAATAAGAGTCATAAGTCCTCTTGTTTAAGAACAAATGTTTAGCACACATCTCAGACAGAATTCACTGTAGCATACATTTAGAAATATTATCCTAAATGGTATAAACATCTAGTTCAAATGCCACCACTACCACCCAAACCAAGGCTCTGAGGAACCTCTGAGTACCAGCTGTATTACACAATAGGAATATAGATAGCCTTCTTAGCAGATCACTAATTCTTTTACATTAGTATCCTACAAGAGAAATCCCCTCGTCATAAGTTTCCAAATATATTTTAAACCACATACTTAGGTTTCCTCTAAATTATCTATAACTTTAGGGGAAACTTCTATGGAAAACGTGATGACCCTCAAATGTGAGGTTGTTGATATCACAACCATCCACACCATTGACTGATCCATGGCAAAATTATTGTCTACCTTGTATAAAGTGCATAGTGATGTTTCTCTAGAATGTTCTGTTGTGGAATAGTTTACATTCATCTTGGTAAAAACGGGTTTTGGTGATATGTCTCAGAGGACTCTTTCATATTTATGTTCCCTTTATGTGTCTGGGACATTCACATCTTTCACTTCGCCGTATGTCACTTTGTTAAGCGAAAAAGCAGGTGACCAATTGGTTTCTTTAATCCTCTCGAGCTGAGTGACACATGCACACAACACATGTATTATTTTATCCTTTTGGCAGTTACTTTATGAACATCTGTAGTGCAAGGCCAAAGCTCTGCCTCTATGTGATAACAGCATCAGGTCACTCTTCTATTCACCTTCTAAAAGTTCAGCTTTCTACACCAGCTTGAGGTCTAAACTTGAGGCCATGATTGAGAAGCCAAGGGGCACAGCAATTCTGGTCAGTGTAGCAAAAGTAAAATGAAAAATTATGTTGGCTTGACCTCCTCAAAACCTCAATCCAGTTTCCTGGAAAGCTTCCAAGTTGTCAAACAGTCATAGGACTTATAAGCCCAGTGAAAATACGGACAATAGTATTAAAAGTGATATTAAGGCCTTTGTCTTTTTGAGGGAGGATTTAGAAGGGGAAAGGTAGAATGGAAAAAATGGGGAAGGAGATAGTATTTACTGGATTTCTGTTCATAATGCAGCAAAGAAAGGAGGACTGAAGCAATTGACCAGTTTGCATGATCACTGTGGGTTAAACAAGCCATGATGGCTTGTTTTAGCAATGGTGCATGCCAGGTACCATTTGCCTCATCACTCACCTGGGAATGACTTGTTGGAGGGGGAAACAACAATGGCTCATGGGGAATTTGAGGGTTGTTTCCTCTATCCCACAAGCCATGTTGACAACTTATGTTACTTGACATGTGACTCTGACAAAAATTAAACAACCATGAAGCTACATAACCTGACCTAGCGTCCTAATTTTTAATGTTACATCTTAAAGTCCAAATGTTACACTTCAATGTAAAAAATTGATTACAAAATTTCAATTAGACCATTTAAAAACCCTTTTTTCTCCATCCACAATTGCCTCTACCCAATTTTCACTAATTTTCCTTTCCACAGCAGACTCCCCCACCTACCCACAACATGTCCCAGACCTTTTCTGAGGATTTCCCCTAACCTCAGGATAGCTTTTGTGGGAAGACACAGGTGTTGCAGTGGGGATGGGGAGCAAGGAAGCTCTGCTAAATGAGCAGATGCAGCATATACTAGAAAGGCCTGCCATCTTGGGTTGGTTCCATTAATCAAAATACTGAAAGCAGCCAGACTGGACTTCACAAAACTGTGAATTATAGGCATGCATACTAATGAACTTTCTTTCTTTCTAAAGGTGAGCACACTTGTCAATTTTGAAATGGTAGTGATGTCCCAAAATTGTTATCTATTTTTAATTGCAAAGAAGTGTACCATGCACAAAAAGGGATTGTCAAGAATGACTGTACAGTGCAAATCAGGACTGCCTGTTGGAGCAAACACACGTGTAAAGTAATAAGTGCACATAGTGTTCTCACAATTACTAAAGCACTGTGTGAATAGCCGCCACCTACGGCAAGGGAGGAAGGAGAGACGGTTGTAAAATTACTTGGAGAAATTTGGCCACAGCAGTTAGTAATTTATACTACATGACTTTACTGCCTAATAATATGCAATCTATTTGTCAGCAGATGCAAGAGGAAGCAATCTCTCTTGCTACATTAAAATTAATTTTGAGTTGTCTGTATTATGAGAACATTGTATCATTATTAATAACACATTTTGAATATGTAAACAGCACTATGTTATCCTAATTATCGGAAATAATGAACTTCAAACACTTAGCATAGCATTGGAATTCACTGATGGAAGACTGTACCGAGAGTGGTGTATTTTTCCCTCCTACTTGCTTCTGAGCAGTCAAGAATCATGCATAATGTATCAATGCAAGCCACAGCTGCTGACAGCAGGCTGGCTCATGAGATAGTTTGGATTTGTTTTTATTACACAAGGATGTGGCCTTTCATCAGCAACCCAAAGAAAAAGTCAAAAGAGGAGACATTTTTAGAAACATAATGGTAAATTAGCAAATGTTTTCTTCCTGTGTTTGATTCCTTGCATGGAAGAACAATGCATAGGTTACTAAACGCAAGCAATGGAAGGATTTCCAGTGATTTTAGCGTCCTTTTCAACCAGGATTTGAGCACAGACAGCAGGCATTTCGATTGCATAGAAAAGAAGAGGTACATCTCCACACAGGAACCATGTACACTCCTCATTTGGCACCTTGCCACAAAACTGGAAGACCAGGAAGTAGTTGTAGGTCGGGGGGGGGGGGGGCAGTGGGGAAATAACTATATTGGGTGTAGGGTTTTGTATGTTCTTAGCTTATCAGGACTGCACCACCTCTGCTGAACTCATAATTCCTATAGTCTCAGTGTGATCTTCCAGGGAATTTAAATAGGAAGAATATGGCTTCTGTTTTGGAGGGGGATCATATGCATGGAATTGGTGCATCAAAGCTGAAGGGGAAGGGCCACCCAGAGGAATCTGGGGGCCCAGGGCAATGGTATTTTCAGGGGCTCATGTCACTGGTGTGTGACTGTGTATGTGTGGAGCCAGAGCACCAAAGCACAAATGGAATTCCCCAGCAGCATTGTTCACTCATTTCCTCGTTTCCTTTGGTGTGGCATGTGTATGCAAGGGACTGCCCCTTTCAGAGAAACGAGTGGAAAAACCTGCTTACACTAGGTTTGCCAATGCTTCTTTATTGTCAGGGCTCCTGTGCCTTTCATAGCAGCCTGACACCAGATTGGAATAGGCAAAGCTTTCCCCAGACATGGCAATGATATGAAAGGGGACTATTTGGACAGAAACCACATAGTTTAACCGAGGTGCAGTCCTACCATGCATAGTCCCAGAAAAAGGGTCTGAATTGATCAGCTACACCCAAATCTGGCCCAAGTCATTTTACTGTCTGAGGTGAAGAATAAAATGGTGCCCCTCTCCCATTCCACAGACAAGAACCAACCTGAGTGATGGCTGATCTTGCTTCAACACTGGTGATGGGATAGCATCCTCCACCCAAACCTGAGGACTGCAAGGTAATATAGAGGGTGCAAGGCAGGTTGCATAGCACCTATATCTCTGTCCTCCAACTCCTCTCTGCTGCACCCCACACCATCTGCCGCTGGAAGTGGCCACTTCAGTTTGCCTAATGGTAGGGCTACACCTACTGCCATTGATGGGAAGGGTTTGTCCATAGGTGTGCGCACAGGTGTTTCACCTGGTGCCCAGGCACCACCTAATGAAAAGTCCGGGAAAGGTGCAGCACGGAGAGAAGGGTAGGAAGCAGGCCATGCGTTGTCCGGAGCTATGAAAAGAGCACAGATGGCTTACACTATTAGCATGACTAACACGCTAATAGTGTAGGCCACCTGCGCACTTTCCGGAGCTTCGGACAATGTGTGGCCTCCTCTGCCCTCTCTCCCCCGCACCTTTCCCAGTATGAAAAGGTCTCTTAATGCTTGAATTAAGAGGCCCTTTCACACTGGGAAAGGGGGGGAGGAGGGGGCAGAGCAGGCCGTGCGTTCTCCAGTGCTCCGGAAAGCGTGGAGATCACCTAACACCATTAGCATGGCTGGGAGGATTCTCCCAGCCACGCTAATGGCGTTAGGTGATCTCCGCGCCTCTAGAGAACACGCGGCCTGCTCTATCCCCCTCCCACCTTTCCCAGTATGAAACGGCCTCTTACTTCAAGTGTTAAGAGACCCTTTCATACTGGGAAAGGTGCGGGGGGGGGGGGAACGGAGAAGTCACATCTTACCTGCTCTCTCCTCTTCCCCAGTCTCGCGATACTTCAGGATGAAACTTCTGACATTTCATCTCCCATCTTGCGAGACTTGTGGGAGAGGCAGGGTCTGAGTACGAGCGGCAAAAAAGAAGGAGGCAGCAGCAGCAGCAGCAGCAGCAGCAGCGTGGGCCTGGGGGTAAGTAAGGTAGGGTGGGCGGGCAGTGTGGGCAGGCAGAGGGCAGGGCATGTGGGCGGTTGAGCAGCAGGTGGTGGTCGAGCGAGCAAGCGAGCAGTGGGTGAGCGAGTAGCGGGCAGGTCGGGTGGGCAGGCGGCGGGCAGCGCAGGCGGGCTGCTGGCAGCTGAACAGCAGGAAGCCTAAGGATGAAGGTGTGAAGGGTGAGGTGGGGGCTCAAACTGCAGGCTCAAAGGAGTGGTTTTCTGCTTTGCACAAAGAACCTCAGTCTAATTATCAGCCAATATGCTTCACTTTGCTTTTTTAAAAATGGGTTTCTGCAGAAGCAAACAAATGTGGATTCAAAGGACACAGAGTTTTGTGTTTTGGATGTTCAGACTCCACCTCTGCTTATTGCTCCTAATTCTGCTTACCCAGGTGCCCAAGTCTCTGAACTTTCTTGCCAGTTCTTTTATATATTACCTGCAAGTATTTTCATGTATATATCAAAATGTACAACCTTATGTTGTATAACATATGACCCCGTGTCTTTTACAGCTACTCAATGTTCCTACATAGCTTTTCAGACAAGGGAATAACTTTGGATCATTTCACTTGCATGTGTTGTAGATCACAAGCTGAATATGAGCCAACAGTGTGATGTGGCTGCAAAAAAAGCAAATGCTATTTTGAGATGCATTAATAGAGTATAGCTTCCAAATCGCATGAGGTCCTGGCTCCCCTTTATTTGGCACTGGTTAGGCCTCATCTTGAATATTGCATCCAGTTCTGGGCACCACACTTCAAGAGGGATGCATACAACTTGGAGGCCTAAATCCAATTGCTACTCCTAACTAGAATAGACACAGGTCCCCTCTACAAGGATTCGCTTTTCTGCCTGGTTAGGCGATTATGCGCATAATGGCTGAAGCGCATTTACGCCTAATGCCTCTGCACGAGAGGTGGCAAGAGGCGGCGAAGCGCATTAAGGGATGACCAAAATGCGCTTTACATGCAGTTAATGCGCATAAGCGCTTGTTCACATAATCAAAATGCGCTTTAACGGCCGGAGCAAAATAAAACTCGCTGTTTAACGCGCATTCGATAATGCGCATAATCGGAGAGATAACGCGCCTCTACGCCCGATTTGCGCTCCGTTCTTGTAGAGGTAAATTTTTTAAAGCACCTTGAAAGAGCTTTAAACCTCTCTTGTAGAGTGAATCAATGGGAACTTGTTAAGTCCACACTTATCTAAGGCAGGATCTACACGTCGTCCTCGATGCGCCCTCCCTGTGCCTCAAGCCGCTTCGGAACGCTTCACCCCGCCTAGTGTGGCTCAAGCCTCGGAGGCTCTGCCTGCGCCCGCGTTGCTGCGGCCGCCGCCCTTTCATCCAGGCCGGTCCCGGGGAGGGGGGAGGGAGGAGGGAGGGGGGAGGGTTGTAAACAAAAGCCAGCGATTGGGAGAGGGATTTCCAATTGCTAGCTTTTGTTTACAACCCTCCCTCCTCCCTCCATGGGACCGGAGATGAAAGGGCGGCAGCGGTGAGAGCGCAAGCAGAGCCTCCGAGGCTTGAGCCACACTAGACGAAGTGCAGCGCTCCAAAGCGGCTTGTGGCGCAGGGAAGGCGCATCGAGGACGACGTGTAGATCTGCCCTAAGTTTCATTGCTTCAATGTGTTTGCTCTGGTGGGGACTAGCAATTGGACTGGTGATCTGATCTGTTTCTGTAATAGCCAGAAATGCAGAATGTGATACTGCTGTACCCAGAGTTCAGCCACCTGAAAATCTGAGCTTTTCTTTTAAAAAAGGATTCTAGCCTTTATGGCTGCAAAGATGTCATTGGAAGTGTGTCATAATGCCTGCTGAAATCTCAGCATTTGTATTCTTTGATGGTGATGTAACCCACTTTTGTTTTTGAGAGACATGTTTGTAAAATGAACATAGGAAGTGGTGATGTTGTAGTTCTGTCCCTTTCCCCCTTTTTCCAAGCTCTGACTGCATTCCACAACAGTAATGGTTTAGTTGTAAGATTCAGAGATGTTCGACGATAGGGTCAGCTATGATGTCCTCCTTTTTGGTTTCCAAAATATGGTCACCCTAGTGAAATGGAATTTACTCCCAAGTTTACCTTAAAAAATCCCTGGGAGCACCACCCAATGAAAAGTGCTGCGCACACTTATGAGAACAGACCTTGATTGCAGGCATCCTCCCTGCCTCCCTGCAGTCCCATCTGGAGGGGATGAGAGCCAATCAGGAAGCTTCCCCTAGGGGTGGGGGACCAGCAGGCAAAGCTGTGTGGATAAAGCAACTAGCAGCCCTAGGTCACAGCCAGCCAAGTGACAAGGGAATATGTGGGAGTAAGGAGCCTTGGAGGAGCCAGGTGAGGATGAGGACAAAGTAGGTTGTGGTCTGTGAACAGAGGGCCACACCACACATGCCTTTACATGTGTGTCCAGAAGCCATTTCTTTTTTCACTTTTATTCTAGAGTTGGTACAGGATCCCGATCCAGATCAGGACTGTAATGTGGTGGGTAGGGTTTTTTTTTAAGATCCAGATTGGGAGACCTGCTCCTGTTGTAGAGGGAAGAAGAGGAAGACACAGTATGCTAGACATTTAAACTAATGTCTGTTTTAACCCTGTATCTGTAATGTTTTTCAGGAGTGGTGTGCAACATGGTGCAAGCAGGTGGGAGGCAGAGAAGGTGTAGTTCCCATGAGTAGGTGATCAACCTTAGGGGCGGGGAGAAGCAAGTGGAAAACAGGAGACCCGGAACGTAAAAAAAAAACACCTGGCAATTCTAGTTTATACTTCTGAGGTGCCCCCTCCCCAATCTAGATTGGCTTTTAGGACAGTGAAGGAATTGGGAGTGATAGATACATTCCACTATTCAGGGGAAACGGAAACGGGCATATCAAGCTTGGATAGCCTCTTAAGCTTTTCCCTGACTGTTCTAATCATTCCAGAGAAGGTGAGGGAGTTCAGCCTGATTAGGACAACTTCAGTGTTTTTTCCTACAGAATCATCAAGGACAGGTGGAATGTTCTTAATTGGAATGAAAATTTCTGGGGAGTTGAACTCATTTGGTACTATGTAACGTGATATTGTCTATGGAATTTTGAAATTGTGAGCATTGTGGGATATTAAGAATGAATTGCGGTGGGAGGGGGGGGAACAGACAAATTTTAACATCTAAATGCAAAAGGGAAAAAAGGGGGAGAAGCAGTAGTACTTTCTGTTTGCATAGAAATGCATATTTTGAAATGAATATAAAACATTCTTAGCCAGGATTTGTCACGAAATCCCTTGGAAATGGCTCACTTACTTGGCTTGTTCACAATCATATTCTAAAACACTTGTCTGCTCATTATAAAACTATATACCTATTTTCTGGCATAGAGTGGGGAAGAACATGTATTTTGTGCCATTCATCTTAGTTCCTGTTATATAACAACTGAAGATTGCAAATACAAAGCTTAAGCAGAACTAAGGAATAAGGTTTGCAGTCCTGCTCTGGAGGAAAATACAGTGGAAAGTCAAGTATAATACAAAGTATATCATACAGGCAGACATGAAAATTCTGAAGGCAGTCATAATTTCACTGAAGTTTCTGTAGGGTTTATTCAACCCATCTCTCCACCTGACACAGCACAGGAGAGATTGTTACAAGAGCAGAATGAGCAACATAAGATTTGTGTAGTGAAGACATATCAGCTCATTTTTGCCATTCTTTTTCCCTTAAGGAAGGAAGGAAAGGGCTCCCTTCTCATTGCGCATCTCCTTCTCTCCCTTAGACTATGGTCCCCTCTACAAGATTTCGGTTTGACACCCGGTTGGCCAATTATGCACATCTTCTCCCAATTGCTTTTATGCCTAATCCCTATACACGGGAGGAGGTGAAGCACATTACTGATTGTATGAAACACACTTTAAAGTTGTTTACATGTGCAGCATCGCTTGTTTACATGGTCATAAGGCGCTTTAACTCCCACGGTAAATTAAAACTCGCTATTTAACGCGTATTCGATAATGCACATAATCGGACAGAAAAAGCGCCTCAACCCCCAATTTGCGCTCCGTTCATGTGGAGGTAAAATTGGTAATGCGCTTTGAAAGAGCTTTAAATCGCTCTTGTAGGGGTACCCCCAAGTCTACACCTGAAGATGTCTGTGGTTACATACTGTCATGGGGAGGGACTGTAGCTCAGTGGTAGAGCACATGGTTTGAATGTAGAAGTTCCCGGTTTTGATTCCTGGCATTTCCAGGTAGGCTAGGTAAACCTCTTAGCTGAAATCTGGGAGAGCTGCTGGTAGTGACTATTGACAATACTGGGCCAAATGGAGCAGTGGTCTAAATTGGTATAGGGCAGCTTCCTATGTCCTCATGGATATACATCCAACCTGCAAAGGGAACTATTGTCATCCCAGTATGAACCTATTTCAACCTTTCCCACTATTGTAGGCAGGTTAGGCATGGTTGTTGGCAACTGTCAGTCCCTGCTGGATTTTTGTATCAGTCCTTTAGGTGAAACCAAGAGCAAAGTATCCTCTCTCACAGCTGCAAAAACCTGAGACTCAACTTGTCTATCATCCAAGTACCTCTCTTGACTTCATAGGTTGAATCTAGAAGATGGGAAGTTGCCAATACATTTGGATTCAGCTTGATTGCAGGAGTTTGCTGGAAGGTGTTGACCTATCTCTCCTCTAAAGGGGACCCACATTCAGGGTGAGCTCATTTCAAGGTTACCCAGTGAACAATAGGCACAAAAGAGTTATCTATGGCAGCCTGCACTCACACTGACACCTTATAGGGTGACCAACTGTCAGAATTTCCCCGGATTTCTTTGGGTTTTTGTTCTATCCTGGGTGTAATTTTTTATAATGTCCTGAAATGACTCACCATTACGGCTGCCATTAGCATGGCAGGGAGGAATTACATGCTTTCTGGAGGCACGTCATTTCCCCCACACTACTCCATTCAAGGCCTTAAAGGGGAGAGCATGTCATTCCCCGAGATTGTAGAAAAGGCCCTCATTGGAGCAGTGGGGTGGGGTGGGGAAGGTCACGCTTTCCCTTCCAGTCGGAGGAGGGGAAAGTGTGTTTTCCAGGGTCTCCAGAAAGTGCATCATTCCACTGCACCATGCTAACAGCAGCTGCAGATGACCCCAACTGAACCAGTGAAAGGCAGGAATGACATTCTTCCCCTCCGTCACTCCAGTCAGGGCTTTTAAGGTGGAAGGGTAGTGGTGATGCACTTTCCGGAAGCCTCTGAAAACCGCTTTCCAAACACCCCCCCCCCCCGTGTCCTCTTTTTGGGTTTCCCAAATATGGTCACCCTACCTAACCATAATCTGAGAATTAACCCTAACCCTACTTCACGACTGAGACTTCCCTCCAGCCACTCAAAGTCAACATGGAGACACTCTTGCTGGCCTACTCAGTTAGGCTAGCACTCCTAGACTTTTCCATGGCCCCAGTTCCCTCCCAGTGACCCGTAACTCTTTAACCATAACCATAACCTGAGGATTAACCCTACCCCTAATTCACCACTGAAACTTCCCTCCACCCACTCAAAGTCAATATGGTAGTAGTCCTCGTGGCCCACAGTTAGTCTACCATCATAGGCTCTACCATGTCCCCAGTTCCTGCCCAGAGACCCTAGCCTCCTCAACCCTCATCCTATCCTTAGGATTAATCCTAACCCTGATTTACCACTGAGAATTCCCCCCAGCCGCTCAGTCAATCTAGAGGCAGTCCAGGTAGCCCACTCAGTTAGGACGGCCCACCTAGGCTATTCCATGGCCCCAATTCCCTCCCAGTGACACGTCCCTTTTTAACCCTAACCCTAACCTGAGGATTCATTTTACCCCTAATTTAACACTGAGACTTCCCTCCACCCATACAAAGTCAGTATGGACACAGTTCTGGTGGCCCACTCAGCTGGTTGGTCCCTACTAGGCTCTTCCATGGCCCCGATTCCCTCCCAGTAATTCCCACCCAAACCCTAACCTGCGGATTAACCCTAACCCTTATTTCCCACTGAGACTTCCCTCTAGACATTTAAAGTCAGTATGGAAAAAGTCCTAGTGGCCCACTCAGTTAATCTAGCGCTCCTAGGCTCTTCCATGTGCCTTGTTCTTGCCCTATGACCCGAGACTCCTCAACCCTAACCCTAACATGAGGATTAAAACTAACCCTAATTTACCACTGAGACTTCCCTTCAGCCACTAAAAGTCAATATGGAGACACTCCTGGTGGCCCACTCAGTTAGTCTGGCCCTCATAACCTCTTCAATGGCCCTGGTTCACTCCCAGTGACCCGTTCCTACTCAACCCTAACCCTAACTCTTATTCACCACTGACACTTCCTTCTAGCCACTCAAAGTCAATCTGGAAGCAGACCTGGTGGCCCACTCAGTTAGTCTCACCCTCCTAGACTCTTCCATGCCCTCAGTTCCCTCCCAGTGGCCCATGCCTTCTCAACCCTAACCCTAACCTAAGCATTACATGAACCCTACTTTGGTACTGAGCCTTCCTTTTAGCCATACAAAGTCAATTTGGAAGCAGTCCTGGTGGCCCACTCAGTAGGTCCGGCCCTTCTAGGCTCTTTGATGGCCCCGATTCCCCCAAATGACCGTTGCCTCCGCAAGCCTAACCCTAATTTAAAGATTAACACTGACCCTACTTCATTACTGAGACTTCCCTCCAGCCACTCAAAGTCAACAGGGATGCAGTCCTAGTGGCCCACTCAGTTAGTTTGGCCCTCCTAGGCTCTTCCATGGCCATGGTTCCCTCTCACAAATCCATGCCTCCTCAACCCCAACCCTAATTCCCCGCCGAGACTTCCCTCTACCTACTCAAAGTCAGTATGTAGGCACCCCTGGTGGCCCACTCAGTCTAGCCCTCCTAGCCTATTCCGTACCCTCGTTTCCCTCCCAGTGACCTGTACCTCCTCCACCCTAACCCTAAATTGAGGATTAACTCTAACCCTAATTCACCACTAAGCCTTCCTTCCATTTACTCAAAATCATTATGGAGACACTCCTCTTCAGAACATGTTATGTTTTCCCATGATGAAGATCACACTGACTTAATATTTACTATATTAGTTCCTATTCTATGCTTGAGTGAATAAGTTATTTTCCAGCTAGTATACTGACACCTTCCCTTCCCACTCTTTTATCCACCCAGCTACCCAGGGGACAGATTCTGTGCCAAGTGACAAGGAAGGCAAGGGGCTTCTGATGAACAAGACAACCTTCTTAGAAATGATGACCACCCAAACCACATCTGAGCAATAGGGCTCAAAATAGTGACCTGGCTTCTCTAGCAATGAGATGGCTTACCTGCATTTTTTACTGCCAGGAGGAGTAAAAAGTTGTGACCCGGTTGTTGTGGTAGGGATGATGTGCTCCAGAAAGATACAGGTGTCTCGTGGGGCTTCGGGGAGGCTAGGGGAAAAGATACAGCTAGGGGACTGCCTTGAGGCAAGGAGTAACTGGAGAAGGAGGATTCCCCCGTGGCATGAGACTGAAGCCCACAGATAAGAATCCAGAATCTTATAGGTCAGTAGCATTATTAAATCCACCAATCAGTCCATTTTATTGCATATAAATAGGTTCTTACAATTTTACACACACACAAACACTCCAATCAACTCATTATGTGCAGAACTTACAGCAAGAATTTTAGGGCCTTTGTTCTAATCTTTTTAGAGCTGCATTGAACAAAGTTACTTGATTAGTCACATGATCCATCTCTACAAGTACTTTACACAATTGCTTAGCCAAAGACATTCCTCTCAACAAAGGTGCAAGATTCCCCAACCCACCCGGGACTGGCATACAATTCACAGAACACTATAGAATGAATAGTAGCCTCTATTTATGGGGCCCTGCATATAACAAAGATGTTGAAATATGAGAACATTTGCATACTTCCCACCCAAATATGATGAGGCCATAATCTGGAAGCGTAATTCCATAAACGTCTTCCTTAGCTCTTAGTGAATCAAGGAATAAAAAAAATTAGAGAAAAATTGCTCACCCTTATAAAGATGATACCACCTGCTAAATCCTATTTGTTGAATGGTTTCCACATCTTTATTAGCATCCTGTGAGTAGAACCCACCTCTAATTTTGACTTTAGATTCACTTTAATGAACGGAGAGGGGAAAATGGGCCAGTCTTTTAAAACAGGAAAAAGCACAACCACCCTTTTATTTGCACTGCATTAAAATTACAGGGTAATTTTTGGTTAAATACAGAATAACATTTACAGTGCAATCCAATGCCGTAGGCTGCAATCCTATGTGCATTTATTGGGAGTCAGCTCTATTGAAATCAATGGGACTTAATTCTGAGTAGATATGTATAGGACTGCACAATTCATCTGTGTGTGTGTGTGTGTGTGTATTGTTTGCATATATGTTTTTATTTTTGGAATTGTGAATGGGTATTTTGTATAAGGGTCTTTACATTAAGGGAAATTGCATTGCTTATAAAGGGCTTTTGTGCTTCCTTGTTCTTTGGTGCTATTGTCCTGGGCTGCATTACACAGGTGGAGAGGGGTGACCATGTGCTTTGAGTTGAATACTTCCCCTCCCTTCACTTCTATTAAGACAGTGCCATCTAGTGGCAGAAATCACGGTTTCACCCCTGCCTATTACCACTTTAAAAGTAGTTGTTTTCATACTAGGATACTGCAGGAGATGTCCTGGTTGTTGCCGATGTCATGTAATCAACCCGAAAACTTCAGTGAGTGGCCAATGACGAGTATGCAATAAATCACTTGTTTAGAGGAGCCCTATGTTTCATAGTTTTGAAATAAACTAATAACATTTATATAACATTTCGGAGTCTTCAAAGCACCACTGTCTTGTAATTCTTATAATAAATACAAAATAAATATAAATAAATCTCAAAGGTATCTCCATAACTGCAAAAATTCTAGGAAAAGATCAAAAGAATAGGCTATACAATCCGTTTTGACCTTAGGATGCTATGCTTCAATATATTTGATTTAGAAAGAATCCCTCCACTCGGTAGAGAGTTAATTGCCTGGTTATTGACTGCAGCAAATTGCAGACAGAAAAGGTGCGGAAGCTTATCAATATCCCAACGATTAGAAAAAGGCATGAACAAGTATGGGATGTACTTACTGTGGATACCATTTCTTCTCAGTTTAAGGGCATAGCTGACCCATATTACAAAGATCTATTTCTGGAAAAAACTGTTACATTTTTTAAAACTGTTCATAGACACTTCCAAAGCATTTTGTAGGAGACCAGCAAGGCTGAAAACTCTATTAATTCTAGACAGATTTATACATTATGTTCTGAAATGGTCTGCAGCACTCCTGGTAAAAAAAAATCTGTACACATTTCCTCAGATGGTACATTATGATCTGTATGGTAAAATGATATTCTCCATCCTTTATTTCTCTTTCTTTTGTTCTGTTCTTTGCCACACACATTTCTTCCCTAATTCATTTTGTTTGCATTAAATTTACTCAGTTGTGTTCTATAAATGTGAACAAAAAAAGATAACAAATTCCAAAACCAAGAAATATATATTTTAATGCTCAGAAATTGAGAAAGGCTAGAAAGAATTTTTCAAACAAGGAATGTATCAGTACAGTACAATTGTTTGACCCAGCCCAAGTTAAACTGTGAGCTCCCTCTCAGGAAGTGTAACACAATTGATTTTACTGATTTTACCAGCCCACTATGTAAATTAAGCCATAGAATGTAAATTAATTTAAGGCAATTTGAGTTCTGTTGATTTCAATAAACTGGTTTAAATTTCTTAACTGGGTTGCAGATGTTGGTTACCTGTACAGAATGCCGCCTTATATATTTTAAAAAATAAGTTAAACTTAACTTGATTTTAGCCTTATGCAGACGTTTATCAAATTGTATTTAATGAATACATGGAGGGTGGAGACATCTACATATGTTTAGTTGAACAGTTGCATCCATGTAGCAGTCACTCTGTGCAATTGGGATTCCTGTTTTTCCATGTCCCATGTATGTTTATTATACACAATTTGCATAGGCTTTGTAATTCATTGAATTGTGTTTATATAACCTTGATATATATATATTTTTGGGGAAAGCATTCATCCTGTAGACAGACAGACAGATATTTATAAACTCTAATAAACTTGCATCAAAATAGTAAACCTGATGAGGAAAAGTAGAGGTGGGAGAAATGGTTCTCAGACATAGGCCATTGCTAGTGTTATATGACTCTGAGCTTCTTCAGATGGGGGGTATCATGTTTCCCTCCTGTCGCTTTGAATCGTGCTTCTGTGATGAGCAGCTTCCTCTTTCTTCAGACGTTGAAGAAAGAGGAAGTAAATAAAGATCATATGACGTGGTCCATTCAGTGGGTGGTTTTTTTTGCGCTACTTATCCTCCACACAGCAGAAATTAGCAGCATGTTTCACTTCCTCCCAAGAATTGGATTTACCTGAATCTATTTTGTGACAGAAAGAAGACCAGAAGGAGCGGGAGATGCATGGGAGGTGGACGTCGTCATCAAAAGGACCCGCGAAAAACCGGGAGTGGCCAGTACCGAGTACGCAATAAATCAAGTCCCATTATTCCCAGTGCGACATTTCCAAACAAACATGCATATAATTGGGCTACAAAATACATAATTCACTATGTGCATTTCTTAGAGAGCATTAAGAGACTACGAGTAAGATGCACACAAACCAGAGAGTCAGTTATGGGAACACAGAACTGATGGTATCTCTACTGTTTAATGACAGATTTACCCTATTTTAAAAATCTTAGCATCCCTTCCGTAAGATCTTTACACCCATTTACAAAGCACTTTCTTACAGCAATAACTCCCTTGATACTATCCAAAGCACATGATTGAGGATTGCATTTAATAGCAAACATCTTTTTCTGCCCATAAACACTGTGTAGCAACCCAAACCCTTAGTAAAAACATTTGGAATTATTCTAGTCTAAGTAAGGCTGCAATCCTATATCGAATTACCTAGGAATAAGTTCCATTGAACTCAATGAGACTTACATATGAGTAGCCATGCATAGGATTGTACTGTAATTGTTACTGAAGCTGCAGTCCTATACACATGTACCTAGTATTATGTCAATAGGACTTTCTTCTGAGTAGACATACATAGGATTGTGCTGCAAACTGTAAATTTCTGCACCCAAAAATTAGAAGTCAAAGCAAAACAATAATTTGTTTGGTCTTTAACCATCAGATTTGTGTTCTGGTAACATTTTAAAAAAGAGTTTTGCAGCATTTTAAATCTGGGTACAATGATGCTGAGTTTGATATGAAGTTAACCACAAGCTAAGTGTGGTCAGAACAGGTCTAATATTACAAGCTTATTCTACATAGTCAGCACAGCACTACATGACTTTACCATGCTAGTTCTCTCTGCCTCCCTATCTTTTTAAGCATTAACCTTAAAACCCATATTATAGGAGTTGTTTTCAAGCATGTCTGCAGGAGACAAAACCATTGTGACTCTTTGCTCTCTTGCTGGACAAACTGACCCATATTCTCAAATGAAAGGAAATTAGTAGTATGCTGGTACTGTGGCAATTTGTAATTCCATCGGTACACTGAAGGAATAATCATAAAAAATATTAGGAACTGAGGAAGACTAGAATGCTGATACAACTAAAGAATTCCTTGTGAGAAGACAGTCTTCTGGCCAGTTCACACCTGGGATGGTGTGTTGCTCTCTCATAGAGGTAATTTACTTGTGTGCTGCTCCATCGCACCTACTTTTTTTTCCTGGCAGTCACCTGTGATTTTGACCTCTATTTCACTAGTGCAGCAAACACTGGTCCCTTTTACTGTTGCCGCTGTTGTTTGCTCTCCTGCTATTGTGTCTGCCCCATCCCACCCCGCCCCTTATCTTTCCTCCTCCAGTTCATTGGTTCTTGTCGGGTGATGGACATGGTTGCCTTCCCCCCTCACTCTGGTTTTGTTGTCTAGGGTTTTACTGAGCCGTCAGTGTTTAATCGGCTGGGCGCCGTTTCTGCAGACAATGAGGGTGGGGTTGGAGCTGGAGGAGAACCGCCCTGCCCTTCTCTTTCATCAGCAGGACCACCACCAACAAAAACAACATAGTGCAAGGATGGCAATACACGGAACGGAAGGGCGCTGTTATTTTGCGTGGAGAAAATAAACCGCCCTTTCACTGCCCTAGAAAAAGACAGAAAATGGAGGGGAAGAGGCAAGGTGACTGCAGGACAGACAGGAACAATGTCTTGTGAGTACTGCATTTCAAAACAGTAAACCAGGTGGAACGAGAGTGCAATAAAACGCTGGTGTGATGGAGCCCTCTGTCATGGCTACATTTGTGGATGTGCATATTCTGGAACCTGCCATGGCCAAAATCTTTTATATTGCTAATGGGAACAGATGGCTTCTTTGAATGAAGAAAGCTTCCAGAAAGTGTTGATAGTTATTTAATGGCTGAGGACTCATAAAATAATATGATTAGACACTCTCAACTTACCCAAGTACTGGGAAGTCTAAAAATAGTGCTACAGAGTTTAGTTTTCTTTGGATTAGTGAGAGAACTGGAAACATGGCGACTTTGCAGTCTACTTATTTACAAATATACAAGTATAGTCCATTGAAAGCAAGCAGATCCCTAAAAACACGCAGCAAAACTGCTGATTTTGCATCCGATTTTCTAGAACAGTCTGTATTTAGTCCAACTAATTCTAGCTTTAAAATAATCTCTTCAAGCGCTCTCTCTCTCTCTCTCTCTCTCTCTTCTGTGTCCTTCAAACTAGTTCGAAATGAATTTTCCATCCCTCCCACCAGCTGAAATATACCATAAGGCATAAAGAAACATTAATGTCCTTTTGTCCATGACTACTTATTAGTCGCCCAGTAATAGGTAACTATTACTGTAATCAAGAAATTTATTTATTTATTTATTTATTTATTACATTTGTATACCACTCCATTGCCAAAGCTCTCTGGGTGGTTTACATAGGATTAAAACAATTAAAAAATAATATACAAAAATTAAAACAGCAAAAACATACAACATACACACAATACACACATACATTTAAAACCCCTACAACAGCCCCAAAAGCTACAAAAACAAAAACAAACCCAGGCTCCTCAGATATTGCCAAATGCCTGAGAGAAGAGGAAAGTCTTGACCTGGCGCCAAAAAGATAACAATGTTGGTGCCAGGCGGGCTTCGTCAGGGAGATCATTACACAATTGGGGGGCCACCACAGAGAAGGCCCTCTCCCTTGTTGCTGACTTCGAGCTTCCCTCGGAGTAGGCACTCGGAGGAGGGCCTTAGATGTTGAACGTAGTGTTCGGGTAGGTTCATGTCGGGAAAGGCGTTCCGTCAGATATTGTGGTCCCAAGCTGTGTAAGGCTTTATAGGGTAAAACCAGCACCTTGAATCGGGCTCAGAAACATACAGGCAGCCAATGCAAGCGGGCCAGAGTAGGTCTTATATGCTTGAAACTTCTGGTTACAGTTATCAATCATTTTGCACAAGCTGCAGCTTCTGAACCGCCTTCAAAGGCAGCCCCACGTAGAGTGCATGTCAGTAATCTAACTTGGAGGTTACCAGAGCATGGACAACTGAAGCCAGGTTATCCCTGTCCAGGTAGGGACGTAGCTGGGCCACCAACTGAAGTTGGTAGAAGGCATTCCGTGCCACTGAGGCCACCAAAATTTTATAGCAGTATTTATTTATTTTTGGTAACTGGAAAACGATTGTTGTTTTTCTACTCTGAGAAACCACTTTTGCTGCATCACAGTGTGGCACAAGAAAAAATATTGGGGTGCTCAGAAAGGTCAATATGGATTTCAGGGGGAAGCTTTGTCCCATAAGATAGGCTGGGGAGCAGCAAACTACCAATGCGGAGGTTCTCCACACATATACTTTCTTTGCAGGGTCCACTTCTGTACTGGAAAAGGGAAAGCTCACTCCTGTGTTCCCAGTGTATGTCTGTACAAGCAACCATGTTTGTATTGGTGCCACAGGAGGCGATGGCAACTGAAACTGAAGAGAAATATGGGAGAGGACCTGATCTTTGTGAAATAAAGTGATGCAGTTGCTGCCCAACTCCTGAATTTTCTTCCCAATGGCAGTGAATCTTGAGCAGGATGTTTATGGGGCCTGTAAGGTTGCTAAGAGAAATTACTGAAGAGGGAAAGTGAACACAAGGCTGTCTGTGATGTTGAAACATGAACTGACATCAGACTAGTCATGATAAATTGGTGGTGGTGGTGACAGAAAACAAATATAAAAAAACCATCTGCAATCAAGATCCAGACGAAATAAGCCACTGTACACAAAAGACAAGAAAATTTAAAGATACATTCCTGTAGGATGAGACACTGCTTTAAGTTGGATTCCTGCATTGAGCAGGGGGTTGGACTCGATGGTCTTATAGGCCTCTTCCAACTCTACTATTCTATGGTTCTATGACAATGAGTAGAAGGAAAGTACACGGGTGGTAAGAGGGAGGGGCCCTTGAACTGGAACATCAAAATAGGCAAATTTGGAGAAAGAGGTTTGGACTAGGACAGTAGCAAGAAGACAAAGCAAGATATATTATATATGAAAATAGGTAGATATAAAGGTAGGTTATCAAAGTTGTAGATATTTGTACCTACATAAGAAGAGCCCTGCTGGATCAGACTTATCTGATCCAACATCTTGTTTCCCACAGAAGTCAACCAGATGTTTATGGGAAGCTCATATGCCTGTCATGAGGGCAATTGCCCCCTCCCACTGTTATTCCATAGTAAGTGATAAATAAGAGCAGTAGGGGCACATGCTCATTCTCTCCTGGCACCCACATTCCTTAAGGTTGCCAAAGTGGTCCAGAAGATAGCTTTAGACTAACATAGTTATTCTATAGTTGTTTATAAAGTTGTTTATGGTTGTTTTTAGAGGTCTGTTTCTGTGTATGTTACATGTTTTTGTGGTTTAAAATTTTGTATATTGTTTTTAATTGTTTTAATCTAAACCATCCAGAGAGCTTCGGCTACGGGGCAGTATAGAAATGTAAATAATGATGATGATGATGTTAATAATAATAATAATAATAATAATAATAATACCAACAACAGGAACACATGGTAGCCGGTTAAATGTTCCCTGTGTGACACTGTAACTGTAGGAAGGTCTCATCTGTGGCCCTCAGCTACACATTAATCCCACAATGACCATTCCTCCATAATGCTGAGCTTCACCTTATGGATGGAGGCTACAGATAACTGCATCCTGATCCTTTTGTCCTGTTATGTGGCTCCAACTCGGCTCCTGGTTGTCTGGATTCACCCCCTGAGTTGTAGCCAAAGGGATTACACCCTGCTCTCTGTTCATCAAGGAACAGGCTGAACTACTGCCAGCCCTGGGCCCCAGTCTCAGACGTGTAGACACAGACTGCATTTACATTATCATTTAGAACAGATCACATAAGATCCCTCCTTAAAGCCTTGATAGCAGAAACAAAAATAACAATAATGATATGAAAAATGGCCTTATTATTGCCCATTCAAGAAATTGTGTGGATGTGATTGAATGTGATCATATCTCTGTATGCCAAATTGTCATATGATGTGATAGGGATGAATTATGGATGGAAAAGGTGCGTCAAAGTTGTAAGATGGGCTACAAATGCAACTGAAAATAAGGTATTCAGGAGTCGGAAAAATGGAAGGTGGCAACAAAAAATGCTCCTTCGCTGGGATATTGGTTATTGGAATCCAGCTGGAAGAAAAGGGCCTCATGGGATGGTCTCTGGGGGTAAAACCATCCTGGGTTGGGGAAAGGAAAGAAGAAGCATGCCCCCTCACCCGTGCATTCCTTTATAACTTAAAATCGTACCTCCCTACCCCTCCCCAATTTACACATGAATGGGGAGGCTTGCATTAAAAGATTTGGGTCTGTTATTGTCACATGTAGTTCAGACCTCAAAAGCCATGGCTAAAATTCCTGTCGCTGGTGAATAGGGCCAAACCGGGGGATTCCTGCCAAGGTAACATCAGAAGTGGATTTCTTCTCCCTTCTTGGACTACTTCTCTGCTTTTCTTGGGTGGGTGGAAGAAGTCCACATATTCAACAGCCAGGAGGACAGCATGGCTTTCTCTCGAGCATAGGACCAGCTAGCCATCCCTAGCTCTGTATGCTCTAACTACCACTTTATTGAAGATAATTTGGTCTGCGCTTAGCTTATGTTTCAATCCAGTTAATGTATTAAATCAGAGTAGACTTAAGATGACATCTTTAGAATGACTAATGGAGAAAGATAACATTTTCTGGCAGTATTTATGTCCCTTAAAGCTTTTTTTATTAAGGCTATTGGAGATTTTCATGTAAAACTTAAGGTTTCAAATGATGAGAGATGGAAAATGTGCAAGAATGTTTTTTCTATGTTGAGCATTTCTGGCTCCTCCTCACCCATCCCTTGACTCTCACTAAAGACAACTGGAGTTGCAACTGAATCCAATGGAAGCTGAATCCAGTTCTTGGTTCTTACCTGATAAATATATTTATTGTTTGATACACGTTTGGGGGGAACACTACATATTCCATGATGCCATCTGTTCAGTCAAGGAGAGATGATACATTTCATTTCATAGACAACAACAACAAAACCCTTTAGAAATATGAAATATTTTTAAAAGCAATTTTCTATCCTACAAAATGCTTATGTTGCCAAAATGCCTTCCCAGTATGGGCAACCCATGGGGTAGACAGTAACATTTAAATTTCTCTTCTCCATGGACCTCTATGAACATGTGGAACAATCATATACTCCAGCCAGGCATTTAGACCATTGCATAGGGATAAAACATTTACAGTATGATTACTTGAAATTAAGTCCCACTATTTCCAATGGGGTTTCGTCACAGGAAGGTGTGCATAGGATTGCAGCAGCCTTAAACAGAATCTCCTGCATGGGGAAATATATTTGTGGCAACCCTAGGTGACCTATGAGAGATGAGTAGTAAATTGTGCTTAGAATCTAAGCCTTAAAGATCGTGAGTTGGTTTGCACGTAATGACAACCCAGAGTATGTCTGAGTATGTCTGAGTATGGGTTGTCATTGAATCATGGGCTGTTACTGAATCATGGGTTGCCATTACGTATGAACCCTGCACTATGGTTTAAATTTGGGTTGTTAACTATAAAAAACCAAAGTTCCCAACCCAACAACAAACCATGGGTTCTTTTCCTTGGTTGTTCGTAGTTAACTATCCACAGTTACACCATAATGCAGGATTTGCACCTAACTACAACCCATGATTCAACAACATTCCATGCTTCAACGACAACCCATACTCAACCCATACTCTGGGTTGTTGTTACGTGCAGACCAGGTCTATAGATTGAGAAATAACCACAAAGTAACTTTAATTCCAAGAAACTTTAATTCAATTTTAACAAACCTGTGGAGACTGCTGGATAATGTTACTGAGGCCCTAATAGGTCTGGATTATCAACCTTAATGACACAAGCACCAAGACTATAGTGCAAAATGGAAGGAAGGAGAGTGGAGAAATCACTGAACTGTAGGGGCCCACCAAAAAGCCCACCGTAGTGGGCTTCTTTAAACTGGTGCTGATTTTTAAAAGTTGATATTTTCTGAAATATTTGATTTGTGAATAAAATAGTACAGAGCAAGAGCCATACAGCTCAGCAAGCAACATGAACAGAAAGTCACACTATCTGAATTTAAGTAACTCATTCTTCTGAAGGATTTTATAGTTTGCTCAAATGCATTTTTACTTTATAGTCATTCATTTACTGTGTTTCCTTGTTATCTGGGGATGTCTAGGAAAAAAAAACATTGCAATGTTGCTTTTTTTGAGCAACTAGGCCAGACTCTGAAAATAATGGGTGTGCAAACTAAATAAATAATAACTTCTCACATGGTTTTGCTAAAGATGCTAAAGTAAGCAATCTTATTAAAGATGCAGCCTGCTTCTATGTTTATTTAGAAGTATGTCGTACTAAGTTTAAGAGGGCTTCTTTGGGGCTAAGTATTCATAGCAAGCTTCCTGTGAATTTTAATGATTCTGCATTGCAACCATACTAGAAAAACATGTACTAAACATGAACTGGGGTCTCAAGACAAATCCACCAACAAATCTGACAGTAACAATGTCATTATTCAGAACCCATAGCATAAGAACGTGTATGTTGAAGAGTTATGGTTTTGGAGTTTGCAGTACCTTTTCTAAGATACAATAACCCTTCTGAATATAGCTGCTTTTATACTTTTGGATTCTCAATGTCAGTACAAATTTCAGACAGTTGTTCCAATGAACCTCCATGCCTAGAAGCTGTGTGCCACTGAACGGTTGGGTTCACACAAGGAAATGGTTCTGCATTTAGGTACAAAAACAAGCTGAATACAACCTGTTTGACATGCAATGACAACCCAGAGTACAAGTTAAGTATGGGTTGTGTGTGGGTTATCATTGAACCATGTGTTGTGTGAACCCAGTTCTGCCGACAAACCATGGTTTGTTAACAGCAAACAACTCACAAAAAGAACCCATGATTTATTGGGTTGTAAACTGTGGGTTTGTTAAAATGGCTGGGTTCACACAACACAACAATCCATGGGTCAACGACAACCCACATTCCATCTATTCTCTGATTTGTCATGTTGTATGAACCAAGTCAATAACCAGTTGAATGTGTGTGTTGGAGGTGGCAGCTGCAGGGAGGAGCTATTGACTCTGTGTCCTGATTGTGGCTTCCTGGAGGCCTCTGGTTGGCCACTGTGAGTCCTTGACTGGATGGACTTTTGTTCAAATCCAGCAGGGCTTTTATTATGTTCTGATCAGACTCATCATAGAATGGAAAATATGGAATAGGTCTTGATCAGTGCTTCTAAACATCTGCCCCAGAGTCAAGCGGGTGAGGAGACCATAGTGTGCAGCATATTTCATTAGGGTGTGCATCCAGAGATTTTTTAAAATTTATTGAATACTCAATCATAAAGGACATTATTTTTCTTCATTTATTTATTAAACACTGTAGACACTAATGCCCTACTCAGGCTTAAGCTTGACTGACCATGGGAGGGCCGTTGCAAGTGAGGGGTGGGGGAATGGGGAGACGCTCCTCAAGACCCAGCATTGGTGGGGCTTTGTGGTGACACTGGACAGAGGAGGGGCTTACGAGGCGATATTACCCTTCAGGGTCCCTCCTCCTGGCCTCTTTGAAGCGTGGCTCCGAGCAGAGAGGCTCCCAGCAATGATTCCTTTTTGCTCCTGTTGCTGGGAGCAACTGCACGCTATAGAGGGCAGCAGCAGTGGAGCAGCCAGAGGACCATTCTTGCTGTGTCTGGATCCCCCTCTGGATTCCTATTCAATGGCCCACTCAAGTCAGCACTTACTGCTTGAGACATTAGGCTGTGCCTGGGCACACCTGGCACACCCCTATGGAGGAGACACAGTTTAAGCCATGCCTAATGCAAAAATATAAAGAAATAATATTTATATGGTGGGGTTGGAGTGGATAAACAAATGGCCTTTAGCAATTTTTCAAGCTGGAGAAGAGGAGATTATGGGGCTGACATGTTAGCAGTCTTCACATATTTGAAGGGCTATTACGCAAATGAAACAGACTTGTTGCTTCGGAGGATATGGCTAAAACGAATGGGTGGGAATAGCAGGGAAGCAGATTTCAGCTAAACATTAGGAGACCTTTTCCAGTGGTATGCACTGTTTGACAGTGGAAGAGACTGCGTGCAATCCTATACACTCTTACCTGGCAGCAAGTCCCACTGAAATCAACAGCACTTGCTTGTGAGTCGGTGTGTACAGGATAGCACCGCAGTTCCCATAAAAGGCTATCATGGGCAGGCGGCCAAGTGTTACACCCCCCACGAAAATGAGGCTATGTCATCCTACCCCCAGTCAACCGGGAGCAAGTCCCCTGGAACTCAGTGGGACTTCCTTCTGCGTGGAGGTGCGCCGGCTGCGCTCTGAGCTCGCAAAGCTGTGCTAGTCAAAAGCGCTTCGGCTCGGGCGGGGAAGGATAACCAGATCCACATACCCCAGCACACCCAGCCCGGTCAAGCTCGGCTCAGTCTGCTCGACTTTTGACTTAAGCGCTTTTGCGGCGGCGGCGGCGGCGGCGGCCCTTCTGCTCCGCCTCCCGCGCGTCAAAGCTGCCTCGCCAATGAGCGGGGGCTGATACTTTGGAGGGGCCGGGAGGAGGATAAGGAAGCGGGCGAGCCAATAGGCTCGGAGGACGCGTTCAGGAGCGAAAAAGCCAGGCGGCCCCTCCTTCTCTCTCCCTCCGTTGGCCCGCCCCATCCCATCCCCCGGCCCCGCCGCTGCTTCAGCAGGAGAGCGGGCAGAGTTCCGCGCTCGGGTGGGAGATGCCGCTCGGGCTCCTTCTAGCTGCAGGTAAAGCCAGTCGGGGGGCCGGAGGGGGGCTGGCGGCGGCGGATCGGAGGGGGGTCCCCCTCGTCATGGAAGCGTCCCCCAGATCGCTCTCTGCGGCCGGGAAAGGCTCCCCGTTTGCACCCACCTCAAGAACATACTCCCCAGACAAAAGGAAGCACACGAGACACAACAAAAGGGGATCCGCTGTAGCGGGGAGGAACGGATCCGGCCCAGATCCACTTTTTCGTACTTACTCATCTCCAACTCCCGGTTCCTCTTTCCGCTGCCGCGCGCCCCCGATCCCTGGAATCCTCCCAGTTCCCACCTCCGTTCTCAGGCATGCCTCACCTGCGCTGCTACCCTGCGGGGTTGGGTGTAGGGGAAGGGAGGCGGCTGTCACGCTGGGGAAGACAATAAGCCCCGTTCAACTTAAGTGGGACTTACTTCCGAGTAAGCATGTAGCCGATCAGCGACTGCGCCGTTCTTTTTAACGGTGCTGCTATAATGGGCAGTGCTATATTCCCACACTGTGTCAAGCCACGTAGAATAGATCCAGGGGGGACAATCGGACTGGAGCATCATCTGGTCTTTTGTGTTGCAGGCACAATGCTCGCTTTCGTTCTTTTAAAGAAACGATTCTGCTTTCTTGCAGGGGGAAAGCACAATACCACGGATATTTTTTTATTGTTATTTTAAAAGAAAAAGCGAAATAATCTGTGTTCATTAAGATTTACTATTCAGCCTAGTTCATTGATGGTTTTGATACCCCGACACTTAGTGGAAACCGCTGGCTGGCAAACCCTTTACAGTGGGTCTTCCATCTTTCTTCCCAGATTGCAGGAAGAAAAGGATAGAACATTTAAATGATCTTTTCTAAGCATTTGATGACACACCAGAAGTGGAGTGTATTACCCATGCCCTGCAAAAGCTAGTGAACAAAGACCACAGGAACTACCACACAGGCTGCAATCCTGTGCATATTCAGTAAGTCCCAGTGAACTCAGTGAGGACTTACTTCTTAGTAGACAGGTATAAAATTGCACTGTGTCACTTAGAATTCTGTGGCACTTGCTTCTGTGGAAAGAACAGGTGTGAGATTGCACTGTATGTAGGATTCTTTCATCTGAGTTGTGCACCATGACACAAATTATTTAAACAAACCTACAAAATTATTGATGTGCATGATTTGCTTTGGAGAACTTCAGAACTTAACAAGAGGAGGACAGGATGTATTTGTGTATAAATATGCTTCTCCCCCCTTGGTTTTTTTGGAAGACATGGCACTCTTCTAATGTTCTGGGGGAGGATGGCTATATAGTCTGATCCATTATAGCAGGAAACCATTTCTTCCAATCAACATTTTGCCTCTTTTTTTTGTCCAGTAGGTTGGGTTTAAGACACCAGGGAGTTGGGATATTAGCATAATGCCTGTTAGCTATCATATGCCACTTCATGTATTTTTTATAGGTACTACTATAGGGGACATTGCTATAGTAACAAGAGCTCAGTTCTGGACTGCATCACAAGTTAGTCGTTTTTGTATTTCCAGCAAGCTTTTTGCTTTTGGAAGGTCGAGTAATGATTTTATTTATTTTTATTTATTTATTACATATTTATACTGCCTAACAGCCAAGTCTCTCTGGGCAATTTACAATGGATATCACTCTTTTTGGTTTTTCAGGCTAGTAAACAGAATACAGAAATCTTGTTCTGCAGCACAGTGATAGCAAAGACAACAAAAAAGGGGAAGAAAATCCCATATGTGGTCTTATGCATCGAGTCTGGAGGCAAAGTTGGAAATCTCTGAATTTGGTTCCTCCAGTCTTTCAAAATTTGGAGAGAGAAAAAAGATGATCTGGAGTCTATGAGCAAAGAAAACTTTCACTCAGAATGCTGTATGTCAATAGCTATGGTTGAAGACTTTGCATTTTTCGTGTTGTGGGAGATAGTAGGCTGAAGGGAAGGGCGAATTTTTAAAAATATCTGCAGATATGATTAGTTACAACCTTGTATCATGCCAGTAATATGTTCATAAAACTCCAGACTTAAGTAATGGATTACTGGAATAAGAGAGATCCTGTTATATAAAGAGACTCGCTTTGATAACTGGCATGGTTGGTGGCATAAACAATTTCCCTTTCTTGACAAATGTGGAATGTATTCAGGTATTATCAGTTATAACTTTGTAAAATGTAGGAGGCCTAATAGAACTATGGTGGAACCATAGTTTCTTACATTAGGCCTCTACATTCTATGATTAAATTATTTCTGATTGAACTCATTGTGAGCACACGAAATCTGGAGATCTTGAAAACTTCCATATTTTTTGTGACCTTTAAGTTGGTCTGTTACACCAGTACCGAGTTTTGGAAGGATTCAAGTGATTCTTAGGTCCTCCTGTACTATCTGTAGGGAAAATGTAAACTTTATGTAGAAGTTTTATACACAAGCAGCTCTATCCTCCTCACATGAACTATGCTACCTGGGCAGAGGTCAGAGTCCTGTGTGTCTGTGGTGGACAGGAGATTTTGGATGTTCAGGGCTTACTCTGGAATTGATCTACAAGTCTGGGTTGAAAATCTGGTTCGTCTGAGGGCCAAAACAGGTGTCACTTTAAATATGTATCTATAGGCTGTTTCTACACCGGGCTGTTTGCCTGGGAGGGCTCCTGGCTGGTCCCTGTGCGCCAATAGTGTGTATTAGGTACTGCTGGGATCGCCCTCCATCCTTCCCTCTACACCCCTATGGTGTAGAAAGGGCCTATATCTGCAGGGGGCCAGATCCAGATTGGAACCTGCATGTGTGTGTGGAGGAGGGGGGCTTTTAAGATCTGGATTGGGCCCCTTGCACCTACTATAGAGTAAAAATTGGGGGGAGATGAGGTGGGAGGGTTTAGCTGCTAGATATTGATTTAAAGTAATGTCTATTTTGATCCAGAGTTTGCTACTGTCTCTATTATTGACAAAATTTGTTGCACAAAAGCAAAAACAGATGGTTTGCATTGTCAAGAACCTCTACTATTGCAGTACTGAAAGCTCTGCTCCTACAGAAACAAGAACTGCATTTTGCATCCTTCCATTTCATAAATGCTATAATTGGTGGAAATATCTGGTGGATAATGGTGTTAATGGGATCAGGTTGAAGAAGGGGAGAATTAGCAAAGAAGCATAATTTGGAGGAGGGAAGGATTAGTTAGGGTGACCATATGAAAAGGAGGACAGGGCTCCTGTATCTTTAACAGTTGTGTAGAAAAGGGAATTCAGCAGGTGTCATTTGTAGGCATGCAACACCGGGTGAAATTCCCTCTTCATCACAACAGTTAAAGCTACAGGACCTATACTAGAGTGACCAAATACAAAAGAGGGCAGGGCTCCTGCAGCTTTAACTGCTGTGATGAAGAGGGAATTTCACCAATGACAAATGACACCTGCTGAAATTCCCTCATCCATACAGCTGTAAAAGGTACAGGAGCCTTGTCCTCCTTTCCATATGGTCACCCTAGATTAGTCAGAGTGTGTCCCTGAGGGACAAAAGGATTGGTGGTGTATTGGTTGTTGTGCTTGCTTTGTGTACTGCTTGGTTGGGAAAAAGCGGGAATGAATTTATTTCAAGAGCAGGAGGCTCTTGGGGTTCTGTACTGGTGCTGTAGAACAAGTTAGTTTTTATTGTTTAGCCCTTGGCTCCAAAACTCCAAGAAAAAATAATTACAATCCAGAAATCTAAAAAAGGCTTTAACAGTGTGATCCGGTACATGTCTATTCCGGCTGAAGTTTAGCTATGTTTTAAATTTGTATTTTAAATCTGCATTGCTACGTAGTTTTTTACTCTGGTTGTGTTTTTATATCATATTTTTATATTGTGTTTTTATACTGTTTTGTTGATGGTTTTAATTTTTGTGAACCGCCCAGAGAGCTTTGGTTATTGGGCGATATATAAATGTAATAAATAAATAAATAAATAAATCCATTCAACATCTATAATAACAATCAATTATATTCTGCAGTGTTCACAACCCAATAACAAGCTGTAGGTTCTCCTCTAGGGTGTTTGTGGTTAACAGCCCATAGTTAAACCATAGTGTGGGTTTTGCATGTGATGACAACCCATGATTCAATGACAACCCATACTCTGAGACCTGGTTGGATGACAAGCCATCCACTGGTAATTAAATAAATCTTGAGGTGCTGCAGTGCATGCCATCAGCCATTATGAATATGCAAGCCTTGGCCAGGGGTTGACGTAGCTTGTTGTATCATCCGAACCTGGGCAGCAGGGATTATTGGAGGGTTAAACAACCCTTACACAACCCATGGTCTGTTTTAGGGTTATGTGAGGTTGTTTAACCCTTCAGCAACCTCCACCATCCTGGTGTGGAAGACACAACAACCCACAGCAACCTTTGGCCATGGTTTACATATTCATAATGGCATCCGGCAGACATCACAGCTCCTCACGGGTATATTAACACATATTGGGCTATCATGTCATGCTAACTGGCCCTGAGTTATGTGTGAACCAGGCCACTGAGTTCCAAAAGTTCCAAACTTTTGATAAGTAGGGACAGTCATTTCCCAAATAAGGTAACAGAATGCATGTAATGATATGGAAAGCTGATTGCCTATAGTACCTTTCCCAAATGATGAGGAAATTTAAACCACACATCTGCACCTAGAAAGAAAGCTTTTGCACACTGGAAGAAAGTGTTTTCGATTCTCTCCCTGCTCATGTTTATTTTAGATTTGCAACCAGCATAATGTTGGCACTCCACATTTTGGACAAGTATTGTACAGAATGGCGCAGGCAGAAGTTAGTTTGGACCATGACCTACCACTATTGTCCCTTCCGGTTTACTGGGCTAAAACAGTTGTGGGACTCCTTTCCATCATCTGCTTTGTGAACAGCTATGATGGGGATTTTGTCTTCGATGACTCGGAAGCTATCATCAATAATAAGGTTAGTGGCTTTCTATTGTGAATCTTGGTTTAAGGTTTGTCATTAACCACTTGTCTGAGCATCTGGTGGGTCATAATTAGTACTGTGCTGAAAATACTGATTAGTCCATTTTGGGGGCATTTCATGGGTGGGTAAGTGGATGGGGTTACAATGAAAACTCTAGCAAAAGAGACTGGGAGAAGTGAGAATTTCGGAGAATTTTCTCCTTGAGGAGGGGGACAGGGCAAGGTCTCCAAAAGGCATTTAGGAAGAACAGCCAGGCTCCTCCAAGTACTGGGGATGTTTTTTTAAAAAAAAATAGAAAGAAGACTCCTCAACAACTGGCTACACTTAAAAAGGTATGTGGAAACCCTGTCCCCTGCCCAAGGGGGAAACATCTCCAAAATTCTCCCTCTTGCTGTGAAAGAGGCAGAAAAAACAATGCCTCTTTTGCAGGGAGAGAAAAAGTTTCTGAAAATAGGGGGCAGGATTCGGTACAGCACTATTAATAATCTCTTCCAGCGACTAGGCAGGGAATGTTCTATTAGGGCTACAAGCTTTTAATTGGTTAGATGAGTCATTTGAAACCCTTTTTAATTGACTTAAAAGGGATCTCCAATTAACTGGGGGACTAATTTTTTAAAATAATGTTAATTATTTGTAATATAAGTATTTATAAAAATGAGTGGACAAATGTGACTTATCAAGTTCAATAACTGCATAAAAGTTGAGTGTTAACCAGTATGATATGTATCCGAACTGCTTCAAAACCTGTTACAAATGATTAGGCTGACATTGAACTGCACCTAAATATGTAAAAGTCCAAGTGCCTATTTGTCAAGCTACAACTGAACAAATTACACACACATGGAATGGTATTCCTGCCTCATATTCTCACAGTGGCAAATGTACATTTTTGGCGTAATGTGTGAAGCAGCCATGATGTTGAACTGCCCTGTGACCTCAAACAATTTGTTTAATCTTCCTCAAGCAATTACTGAGTAAATCAGTTGTATTCTAAAAACTAGACCTAAATGAGAAAGATAATCTGCTAATTATCCTTTTGTGTATTGCTAAGTACCTGCAAAGGCTATAAGGAAAACACAAATGTTGCCTTTTCAAAAGGAAGGATCAGTGCATTTGTTTAAATGAAACTGGCGATGGGGAAGGTAGGCCCACTCAGTGGTCCCATGGAGCTGGCACTAATTTCTCTGAAGTATTACCCGTTCCAAAACACTTAAATCAAATTAAAGCCAAATTATCATAAGAACCACGGCCAGCTTCATAAATGTTGCTGCCTGCAGCAAAGGACAAGATATTCCCCCTCCCTCCCATGTAAAAGATCCAACTGCACTGGCAGTTGAATTTTTATTCGATATTGACATGGGACAGCTTCCTCCACCACACTTGAAGGCACCAAACTATGTTAAGGGGTGCAGGGCAGCCCATGCAGCCCACTGCTCCCTTCTTCAACAGTTTGCTGCCACCCATGGCAGCAATTGCCACCTGAGGTGACTGCTTCACTCTGTCTAATGGTAGGGCCACCCCTAATAGAAACATAAACAAGTGCTGCTGGATCAAACCAAAGATCCATCTAATTTCCAGCAGCCTTTTTTTCTGGGAAGCCCACAAAGGACATGAAAGCAACAGTCACTCCTGCTGTTTTGCTCTCTGGCAACCTGCACTTGGAAGCACACTGCCTCTAAACTTGAAAGTTGCTTTCAGCTGACATGACTGGTACTCATTGCTAGACTTATCCTCCGGTACAGCCTTGCCCAAACTGGTGCCTTCTAGATGTGGTGGTATACAAGCCCCACGATCAACAGCCAACATGGCCAACAGTCCACCACATCTGGAAAATACCAGATTTGGCAAGGCTGCTCCCTCCAGGAACTATCAGTGCTTGCCCACAATTCCCACTCCAAATTCACTGCTTCTTCCAAAGTGCAGTCTATTCAACCTGGACTTATAAAAAGCCTGCCTGTTATTCTTCTGATGTCACTGCCTTGCTTTTCATTACACATGAGAATGAATTGTGTGTTGATCTTGAACAGGGAGCTCTCCTTTCAAATGTCCTTTCAGCCAGGATGTTTACTGGGTAGGTTTAAACAAGTCTCCATCTTTCAAGCTAACCTACCTCACAGAGTTGTTGTGACAGTAAAAGGAGATAACCCTCTCTTGTGCTGCCGTGTGCTCTTTGGGTGACCCACAATGATAAATATACACTTGGACATGTTTGCTTTCCTGCAGGAGATAGCAGTTGCAGCTTGTTTTCAGTCCTTGGGCATAAGCACACAGCAGGCTTCTTATGCTTCTCTGATCCACATTGAGATACCCTTCCATAATCCATTAAGCCAGCCTGTTGCTGTTTCTGTGCCTGCAATTTCCTCCACTTGTCCCAATACTTTAGTATATGTTAAACATACTAATGTTCATTTTATCTGCTTCCCCCTTCAAAAACGCATTAAGGTTCCAATTTTGCCCAAGGATAGCTGAATAAAATCAATTTTGCATATAAAACCTCATTCTTATACAGCCTGCATTTGAAAACGGGAGGACTTAATTTTTTTTCTATTTTTTTTCCCCCTAAGATTCCTCTTAAAACTGAATAGCATCTCCCCCCTCACCAATCCAGATATATTGGGTTGGATCTACACTTAATCATACTCAGAGTCAGCCTATTGAAATCAGTGTGACTTAAATTATTCCTGATTAAATTAATTGTCATTGATTTCAGTGTGGCTACTCTAATTATGACTAATTCTGGATCCAACCCATTGTCTCTTTCTTTTTGAATAACCACATTAAAACCTCCTTTGGAAAATGTAGAGTTGGTATGCTGTCAATTGACAGAGAAGGAGCTGAGACATAATAAACCTTGGTTTTCTTGAAGAGCACAACATATTTGATTCTCTTTCTCTATGTGGTCTCCTGCAGGTGAAGCCATTTTGCAGATCTATTGATTTATGGCTAAGGCCTGTATTGAAAACCACACAGTGATCCTTTTGTGAATGTTTTGCCCTCCCCTCTTTTTACAGTTCTAATGAAAAGATACTCTTCTGGTTGACCCTATGCCCGTGGCACAGTTATTAGATTTTATTGGTGCTCAAGGTGGTTCTCCAGATCCTTTCTTGCCTTTATAAGCAGCTTCGTGTTTTGCCTTGTCTTAAAGCTGCATTCGTTTGTCTTTTGTACATTTAGGAAAGCAAACATTTGAACAAGTAAAGCATTTGAGACGGAATGTATCCCTTTTACGTGCGTTAATTAGAACGAGTCTCTCTTAAAATGTTACACCCAGCGATGCAAAGACTTCTGTTTAAAATCAAACACTTTAGAGATTCTGAGTCAACAGAGGAACACTTACATGACTTTTCAAATGAATGTGTGTTGTTCAGAATTGAGAGGAAAATAGAATCTTTTTCTTTCTTAGTAGACTCCGATAATAAGAATAGGTTTTGTGGCAAGAGTTTTCCATGTTATCAAATACAATTTTCCAAGACAAACAGAAGGGTCATGCACACGGTGTAGGCACAAGACCCCAAGTTCAGTCCCTAACATCAAGGGCAGCTCCAGGATTGCAGGGTCCCACAGTAAAATGTCTGTGGCTTTGCTTCCCAATCCTGATGCCTGTCCTGGGACCCCTTTTTTAAAAAATTTTTAAGAACGTCTTTAAAACTTGTTTTCTTTGGTGCTCTTTCATTGAGGAACTTCCAGCTGCCTTCTGGGATTTCCCCCTCAACACTGCCCTGGAAGTTATGTCATTGTGGGTGAAAATGTCATTGTGGCAGTGGCCATCTTTTCCCTCTTTCCCAAATGCTCCAGAGTGCCTTAACTTCCACAGCATTGGGGGCAATTTCAAGATAGCAGCTCAGCATGGGGGGTGGGGAGAGAAAAATGTTTCCTATCTTTTTACATTTTAAAAATGCCTTCTCTGAACGGCATCTGAGATAGGCCCTCCCAAGATTCTTGGGCCCCAGCATATGCCTTGTGGTGGTACCAGGCCTGTCCAGTACCTCCAGTTCAAAAGGACTCAGGTAGCAGAGCTGGAAAGGGCCCTGTGTAAAGGCTTGAGATTAGGGTGACCAGATAAAATCCAGGTCAGGGCTCATGTAACTTTAACAGTTGTAGAGAAAAGGGAATTTCAGTCAGTGTCATTTGTATGCAATTAGTTCCTGGTGAAATTCCCTCTTCATCACAACAGTTAAAGTTACAGGGGCCCTGCCTTCTTTTGTATATGGTCACTCCAGTATAGTGCCTGCACCTTTAACTGTTGTGATGAAGAGGGAATTTCACCAGGAACTAATTGCATACAAATGACACTGGCTGAAATTCCCTTTTCTCTACAACTGTTAAAGTTACATGAGCCCTGACCTGGATTTTATCTAGTCAGCCTACTTGAGATCCACTGTTAGTCAGAGTAGACAATGCTACGCTGGATGGATGGATGGACTTCATCTGTTCAGGTCTGCAGTCCTATGCAGTTACGCGAGAGCAAGGCCCCTCCCCGCAAATTCAGTGGGATTGATTTTGGAGTTAAAATGCATAGGATAGGACTGTGCATGATAGAAACCCCTTTACTGCTAAGTTTGGAAGTGCTTTCCTGGAGTAAACTAGTTGCAGTGCTGTTTTCATGTATTTAAAGCACAAGTCTCTAACTTTACATGCTTGACAGCCCACATGCTTGGCAAAATGGGGTATTTATATCGTGGTGCAGGATGAGAAGCACTGGCATTTTTGGCACACCGTAGGGAGCTATCTGAGCCCTTATAGTGAGAGACTTGGGCTCTGTGTGTGACTGTCCTGTGCACACTAACCCCCACCCCCCAACAAATTGGAAATTTTATCCAATTTCAGATACCCTGCAAATTATCCACTGCTGTCCACAAACGTTCGAGCTGGTTAAAGGTGTAGCTTCAGCTCTGTGCATGCTTAATTGAGAGTACAAGTAAATTCAAGTAAATAATTCAAGTAAATATGCATAAGGTTGGCCTGTTAGGGAATACGAGACAGGGAAGGAGGGCACCTAAGTGAATAAAAATCTCTCCGCTACACACCCAGTTTTAATAATTGTCCCATTTGGTCATGTTCAATATTCAGCAAATGCGTTAAGGACATTGCAGCTAAGAAACATGTGGAAGCCCTTGACAGATTTCTGTCTGCCTCCCACTCCCATGTGCCAAACAAACAAGCAGCACATAACTCCATGTAATGGAGTTGGGAAAGGAACATGTGTGGACAAGCTTATGTGCTGCAAAACGCTCTACTCTTGAAGTCCCCTCCTGCTTCATTCTCTGCACAAGCTCCCTCCTGATCCAACCCCAAATGTCACAAAACCCCTAATGCTACAAAACACCCATTTTTTAGTTTTTCGTCATGCATCCCCTGCTGCCATCCGAGCTGGCGCAAGGGTCCTAACCTCTCCATAGGCTGCAACCCTAAATACACTTACTTGAAATGAGTGCTAATGAATCCTGTGGGACTGATTTCTGAAGAGCCGTGCATATACTGTCTGGAGTGCATCCGGTGAAGTGGGCTGTAGCCCTTGAAAGGTGATGCCGTACTACTTTTTGTTTTCTTGCTAAGGTATTAGAAGGCTTCTTGTTGTTCTCACAGATGCAAAATAAATCCCCAACATGGTTGTGAGAATTAGCTCATATTTAGGTGCTATATAAGGAAGCGAAATCCAATCTTTCAGTGGGTGATTTGATGACTGTATTGCTGATATAGCTCCAGTGATGTCTGTTTAACTCAGCAGAGCGTAATTAGCATAGGTGGTCATTGACTCACTTGTCCAGAGGAAAATCTTGCCGCCATTTAAACAAATACAATATTTGGTGCTAACTGCAAGGAGTCTGCAATTTAATTTCTAAGTGTTGCTGAATCTTTCTGTTTGCTTTGCCTTATTTTCTTATTTACTGAAGATTTTTTTTAAAAGCCTACGGATATAAGCTGTGCAAATTATTTCTGTGTTATAATACTCTAGGCACCATGCATGAATAATTTTTATTGTTTGCATTCTATTTTGTGAACGTAATGAGGTTGCCTGCCGTTTTCCATCATAGCTAAAGTTTCTATTAGTGCAAAACAAATATATGGATATGCTTCTGCTATAGCAAGTATATTTGGTGGGAAGAAAGGCCACGTAAAGCTACAATTCCATGTGCATTTACAACAAGCCCCACTGAATAAAGTAGGGCTTACTTCTGAGTAAACATGTATTGGATCAAGTTGTACAACTGCCGAGCCTTGGGCTTTGTGAAATATAGAAGGCCCTCCCAACAAATTTCTTTTGCTGTTTTTCTTTGTAATATCTAAGTTAGCAAATTAGTAGCTCAGTGGTAGAGCACATACTTTTTGCATGCAGAAGGTCCCTGATTTAAACCTGTTAGCTCTAGGAAGGGTGAGGAAAGAATCCTGCCTGAAACTCTGGAGAACTGCTGCCAGTCAGTGTCGACAATACTGGGCTAGATGGACCAATGCCCTGACTCATATAAGACAGCTTCCTATGTTCCTATGATATGCCAGGGTTCTACCCCTAAAGGTGGCCTAAAATAATTTAAGATAAATAAATTCTTACTGCAAGGGGAGCTTTCAGACCCAGCAAATGGAAGATCTAGATACTTGATAACTCCATGCTAGTTACCGTCTAGTAAAGCTCTGGCTGTTTGGTAGATCATAGGCAGCTTCTACCTCCTTAGAGAATGAAGCAAGTAGCCCCCTTGTGAAAAAACCTAGAGGTTTCCAGCAAAGATTCTTGTGATTGCAGTGACCTATCCTTCAGCAGGAACAGCTGTGATGGTGTCTTAGTCGTGGCAGGAACTTTGTTCTTCTTTCCTAAGTCCTACAGCTGGGAGCCAATGCTCCCTGTCATACAGGGATGCTCCAGTCCATCAGGAAAGCTTGAGAATTTGGAGTAGTGGTAGGAATATCCACCAACTAGCCTTTTCTTTTTCCCACTGAAGCTCCACGGCTCCTGGGAACCATGTTAGCTGAAACAGGGGTAGCTGTGATGGGAATCTTACATCTGTCCACTTTATGAAGGCATCTATACCCCGCCGTAAGCAAGGGAGCTGCAGTCTGACAGAGTGGCAGTAGAATTTCAGACTGCCCAGTAAATCTTGTTTCTTTATTGTTACTTAGGCTGACCATATGAAAAGGAGGACAAGGCTCATGTACCTTTAACAGTTGTAGAGAAAAGGGAATTTCAACCAGTGTCATTTGTATGCAATTAGTTCCTGGGTGAAATTCCCTCTTCATCACAACAGTTAAAGTTGCAGGGGCCCTGCCTTCTTTTGTATCTGGTCACTCTAGTATAGTGCCTGCACCTTTAACTGTTGTGAGGAAGAGGGAATTTCACCAGGGACTAACTGCATACAAATGACACTGGCTGAAATTCCCTTTTCTCTACAACTGTTAAAGGTACATGAGCCCTGTCCTCCTTTTCATATGGTCAGCCTATTGTTACTCTTATCTCTCTTCCTATAGGACAGGAGTGGGCAGGGTTGCAGAACCTCCTTTGTTTTTTTGCTAGAACATCGTGATGCACCAATTAAAGCCTAGTGCAAAAGATATATATGTAGCTTGAAGAATTCTGAGTCCAGGAATTTGTTTAGTGTACTATTCCAGAACTGAATATGGCTCATAGTACTTCCACACAAAAATCTACTCCTTGATACCCCAAGCTTTCTTCATTTCAATAGTATAATTTGTGTGTGTCTGTGTTTGTTTGTGTGTATGTGTATGGAGAGTCATTTTGTTGCTGCAATTGTGAAACAATTGGGAGTTAGAAATCCTTCCTGATATACTGAAAACCACCCAGAGATCTACCAGGAGGTCCATGTATACCTTCTGCCCAACTGAATGGCATTGTATCCTTCCATCCCTATGAGCTAAGGTTAGACTGGAACCCAGTTTGTTTGTTATCTCAGTGGTACCTGTCAAACCATGCTCTGCCGTAGTGTGACTGCATGTCACCTCAACAATAGATGAAAGCTTGGGACACCAGGGTGGGGAAGTGGGATGCCTATATTCCTGCCCTCACAGTTCTACAGGGGCCATACTGGTGTAGAAAGTAACAAAGTGATTAGACCAGTTCTGTAATCTGTACCACAGAGGAGCAGTGAACTGGGCTTGGCAGAGTGTTATTTGCCTAAGGTCATCCATAGTCAAGTTAATATCAAGGTCTCCCATCCTAGTGCCCTCCAGGTGTTTTGGACTACAATTCTTATCACCCCTGACCATTGGTTATGTTGGCTGGGTCCGATGGAAGTTGTAATCTGGAGGGTGCCAGGTTGGGGATAGCTGACCTAGATCTGAGCTTCCCACATCAAAGCCTGGCTCTGTGGTGTATACACACTCTTGGCTGTGGTCTGCATGTGCTGTACAGATGGCCAGAACATCAGTGCAGGTGGAAGAATTGCCAGCATGTGGACTGTGGGGGATTGATACACTGAGTTAGTGCATCAGAACACAAAGCGAGCCCTGCAAAGATGCACTCTTGAAAAGATAGGGCACTTTCTCAACATCCATCTCTGTTTCTAATTTTCTGTCTCATCTTGATAACAGATACCCTTCCTCCCATCTTAATGCTTCCTAATGAAGTTTCTTCCTCCCTATGCTGCTTCTGTTAATCTTATTCATGAGCCTGACACAAATGGGCTGACCTATAGGTTTTAACGTGTCAGAAATAAAATGAAGAATGATAGTTTAACAGTGTTGTGTGAAAATTAAGGAAGCATCTCAGCAGGGACTTCTTAGAGGAGTTGATCACTAGTTGCCATCCGAAGTGTTAGCATTGTGCTTTCTGTCACGGTTTACTGGTGACAGGAATAGAGGAAATGAAAGCGTGCAACACACACAGCTCACAGTGGTACCGAATCAAGGACTGTAAATTAATTTCAAGTGTATATTATGTTATACTACTTAAGCCAGATCTTCACTCATTAAAATTTGCTTAATGTAATGAACTTAGTTGAACTATGCTACATTGCACTTATGATGACAGTTTAATAGAAAGCTTGGGTAATATAAATATAAAGCCTTGAGCACCTTTTGGGGGTGGAACTGGTGGGCTGTAACTTTTGAAATATGTAAATAAATACATGTTTCCCCTTTCCCTGTCAGTTTGTAGATAGAAAGTGTTTAATTGCTTAAGTACTAGTATGGGTCACTGGAAAGAATGATACATTTGGTGTATTCCTTAAGAACATGAAATGAAAAGGCTAGACCCACTTTCTCACCAAATAAGAGGTTTGTGGTACTCCTGTTCAGAATAAAATAACATACACATTTGATGATATGGATTCTGTTTTACTTGAGTGTTTTCTAATGTAAATGTTCTTCAAAAGGGCTATAGTTTGTTTTTGTTTTTAAGTCTCTCTGAAGTGGTGTAGTGGTTAGTGAGTTGAACTGGGGCCTGGGATACTCAGGTTCAAATATCTTCTCCAGCCATGGTACTTATTTGATGACATTGTGGGGGAGGAGGCCTGGAGAAGAACCTTGTACACTGCTTTGAATTCCTTGGAGGATAAGTGGCATATAAATGTAATAAATAAATAAACAGTATAAATGATAGGTAAGAAAAGCCGCCTGTCAAATTGTTTACAGAACTGTTCTCTCGGTTTACCTCAGACAAAGCTAGGATTTTCATCCATGATGTTGATGTTATAAACTTGTGTTGTTTCAGGACCTCAGGGCAGAAACCCCACTTGGTGACCTGTGGCATCATGACTTTTGGGGAAGCAAACTCAATAGCAATACCAGCCACAAATCCTATCGACCGCTTACTGTATTCACTTTCAGGTGAGACATTTTCAGTCTATGCTTAAGATGGCTTTCTCCTTAAAATAATACAAAAAATACAGCAAAGAGGTATTAAAGGGAAGTGGAATTTCTTGAGATGCTGCCTTTACCATAGAGGGATGATTCATTTATGCACATGAATCCTCTAGCCATAGAGTGAACTTCCTATAACTGGCCCATGTATGCATAATTGGTTGTAGGATCCCAGTATGTGCCAAAGTCCCAGACTACCTCAGAGTGGAGCATTCCCTGCTGCTAGGGACAGCAGGAGCATCGCATAAATGTCAGAAGTGGCTGTGATTCACTTCGAAGTCACAAAGGACTCCAGAAGTGTATCATCAAGCTTGCTTATACAAGCCTTATGGCTTAACATCATGACATACTCACTTAGGGCTGTACACAGAAGAAATACTCACCTCAGAACCTGCCAGATTGGCTTGGATAGGAGGACACCATGGATTGGTGGCTTAGATAGGCATCAGCCCTTTTCCTTGTTCCCAGTTTAGCACTCAAATGTGGAAGTGGAAGCATGGCGAATCTCTCTGGAAAAAGTGGGGATAGCAGCCTGCAGAACTACACAGCCTTTCACACTGCTCAGAACTACACACTCTTGGTTCCCTTTCCAACAGATAGAAGAGCAGTAAATATTAATCTAAGAGCATGTGTGTGTCTGACAGGCAGCAGGATTAGGGAGTGGGTGTATCCAGTTCTCTTCCTTTCCCACCCCTCCTCAAAAAAAGGGCTCATGTAGACACCTGAATTTATCCCCCTCTAATTCAGTGTTGCATATGAAATACAATGAGCATCCAGAGTTGATGGCAATCAATAGTAGCCTACTGGATTTATAACCACTTTTTTTCTAAGCCACCTGTGACCGAGCACTAGTTCATCTAGCACTGGTCCAGTATTGTTTACACCAGTTTTCCCAACAAAGTGCCCTCCAGATGTTCTGGACCATTGGCCATGCAGGCTGTGGATGGTGGGAGTTGTAGTCCAACTCTGCTGGAGGGGGCCAGATGGGAAAAGGCTGGTCTACACCAGGGGTGTAGAACCTCCTTCAGCCTGAGGGCTGAATTTCATTTCAGAGAAGTTCTCGAGGCCATATTCCAGAGTTTGAAGGTAAAAGGGGTAGCATCATTTAGCTTAAAGCTTTTAGAATGAGGAAAGCTGGAAACCTCCCAACAATTGGTGGTTGGCAAAAAAGAGGCGCTGCCTTCTGAGGGCCCATGCAAGCTGGATTTGTCCCCGAGGTCTGAGGATCTACCCCACTGGTGTACACTGACTGGCAGATGTTCTCCAGGGTTTCAGGCAAGATTATTTCCTAGCCCTACCTGGAGATACCAAGGACTGAAGCTGGGTCAAATCAAGTCCTTCCCCAAGGGCAACCTACAGCTCTCGGGCTAGTTCCATGCAGCCTTCGGCCTAATTTCAAAAGCCTGTGTGTGATCAGTTCAGACCTCTGGTAAGAGTGATTTTGTCCTTTCCCTGGCAACTCACTGAATGGGGAGCAAGAGGGAAGAAAAGAAGAAGGGGGCCACAGGAAAAGAAAAGGGATGACCCACCCCCTTTTGACTCCACCCCTACCCACTGCAAGCTTCATCCCTGCTTGCTGCCAACATGTGGCCCTCAACAGATTACCTATGAGGGAATATGACCCGCAACAATGACAAAAGGGTCGCTCAGCCCTTCTCCAAGCAATTGGAGAGAAGGGGAAATGGGGGTGCATAAAAAGAGGGAAGGGGTGAGTAAGAAGGACAAGAAAGTTGGAAGTAACAGAGAATGAAGAGTCGGAATGGAAAAGATGAGAATAGAGGGGTAAAAGAGGGATTCAATGTATGAAGGAGGAGGAGTCTGCTTCCTACTCTTCAGCAAGCCAGCTGTTAGTTACTAGGCCCATTTTTAAGGTGCTTCCATGTTTGCACCTCTGTTCATAACATTCATTTAGTTTCTGCTGTGTATGTATACATAGCTTTTGTGGATGCAGCCATCTCTACGAATACTTCTAAAGCACCCTCCCCAGGAAATTTAATATATCTTAATTTAATTTATCCTGATTTCTAACTTCAGTGTTCTGCTTTTTCCCCTTGTATAGGATTAATTACCTTTTAGCTGGAGGCTTCCACCCATTGGGCTTTCATCTCATCAACATAATACTCCATTGTGCTATCTCTGTCTTAATTGTTGATGTCTTCTCAATATTATTGGGTGGGCTGCAATACACCCATAAAGGAAGAAGACTAAACTTTGTCCCCAAATCATCCCTGCTAGCTGCTTTGCTGTTTGCTGTACATCCCGTGCACACTGAATGTGTAAGTACCTAATGGACTCAAATATTAAGAAGTGCTCAGAAACGTCACGGTTCCATTAACGGGGTTCCATTAACTACCTAATCTTCCCTATCCTTGCAAGTACATGTTTTATATGCGATTCTCTGCTTATGTGTGTGTATTTATATAAAATCATGGTTGGTGTACTTCTGCAACTTTTCTTTGCATGAGCTTTGTATTGATACAGTCATCTTTTTGCAAATGACTAATCCTTCATAGAGAGAGATCTCACTTGCAAACGTTGTAGGGAGTCAGTTATTTATATTTATTGGTTTAAAATGTTAGGCCGCCAATACCTCTTCCTTGTCAAGGTGGCATGCATTCAAATACTAGTACATGGGTGAGCAACATGCAGCCCGTGAGCCACATGTGAGCCCCATTGGATCCCTTTTCTCCATGGTGTAGCCCCCACCACTATCCAGCTTTTCTACTGGGAAATAAGACATGCAGGGAGTGTGTATCTGGATTCCCAGCAGAAGCCTACGCCCCAGGCTACCAAACAGCTGTTGCAGTGTAGCCACATCTGGTTGTGGTGGTGGCTATGGCAGGAGAAGGGTGCAACCCCAAGAGGATTCCATGGGGTCCAGTGCAGCCTCCAACCCTTTGCAGTTGCCCATCCCTGTAGTAGGTCCAGTGCTTTGTCCAGAGCTGAGCTACATGAATAACATGAGTGATACTATGGGTCGTATCCCATGGTGGCTTTGCATTAGTGGAAAGCGCTGCTCATCCCAAGTTTCACTGAGCCCGTCTACCCAATTCAGCTCCGCTAGCCCTCAGAAAACTGTTCCTGATTGTTGGGGACCCTCTGGAACAATAATGGATATGGCACAGTATGCTGAAGTTGATAAGGGAGAACCATGCTAATCGGGTGCCCTGCCTTAAGCAAGCAGAAGCGCTTTCCGCTAGTCCAACGCCACCACTGGATGCAAAACCAATGTATTGTATGAGACAAAGGTCGCAGGAGTGCTTTGCACCTGTATCGGAACAACAGCCCTCTTCACATGGTGGAAGAACAGGTATGGACCTCTCTCCCTTCCACTATGACCATAATATAATGTGGGAGCTTGGCACTCCTTATTGAGGCCTGTAACCACATATGCCTGATTGATGTGCTCTCTGGGTACTCAAACCTGATTTATGAAATCTCCTTTCCTCCTCCTCCCACCTCAACCTTTTGAAGGGAAAGAATTGTGTGAATCAGTCTTCGGTATAGTGTCCACCTTCATCGCAGAGGGAGGGATGTGTTCCTGCTCTTCCGCCGCATGAAAGGGACTGCCATTCCACTAGTTTTATTTATGTGTTTGCCACATGTATATACCAGTCCACATCTCAATAGGTTCAAGAGTAGTGAACGATAAAAGATAAAAGGAATACAACACCATATTAATTTTTTTAAAAAAAAAACCATAAAAACTATGGCTGGTCAAATAAGGAAGGCTTTTTGAAATAAAGATGTCTTCAGCAGGTGCTGAAAACAACCCATTGTTGGTGCCTGCCTGACCTCTAAAGGCAGGGAGTTCCAAAGGGAACCACCACACTGAAGTCTCTACTCCGGGTGGACTCCAACCAGGTCATAAGTCCATGCGGAAGCACTAAGAGCATCCCACCTGATGACCTCTGTGTCTGGTCAGGTTGCTAAGGGAGAAGGTGCTGTCTTAGGTATCCTGATCTCAAGTTGCTTAGGGCTTTATACTCTAATAGCAAAACCTTAAACCTGGCTCGGTAGCAAATAGGCAGCCAGTGCAGTTCCCTCAGCAAAGGAGTTGCATGCTGAAAAGGGGCAGCCCCACATAGAGCATGTTGCAATAAACCAGTCTTAGAGTTACTAGTAATTGTGCCACCAACCTATCCCCATGCAGGAGAGGCTGTAGCTGACATACCAGTTGAAGCTGGTGAAAAGCACTCTGAGCTGCTATGGCCACTTGGGTCTCTAGCGATCGTGAGGGATCTAGGAGAACACTCAGGCTATGAATCCGATCTTTCTAGGGGAGTGCAACCCAATCCAGAACAGGCAATTAGCCTATCTCCTAGGCTTGGGAACCACTCACCCACAGGACTTCCTTCTGTTAGGATTCAACTTCAGTTTATTGACCTCATGCAGTCCATCGCTAAGTCTAGGCACTGATCCTGAACTTGCACTGCCTCACTTGATTCAGATGTCAAAGCATACTGATGGCACTTAGCTCCAAAATTCCCTAATGAACACTCCCCACAGCTTCATATAGATGTTGAACAATATTGGGGTTAAGATGGTACCTTGCGGAACCCCATTGCTCAATTGCCAAGGGGTCAAGGAATAGTCACCCAATATTACTCTCTGAAATTGACCTCACAGCTAAGGTTGGAATCACCATAGCACAGTACCTCTAATGCCCAACCCACAGTGTTGATCCAGGAGGATACTATGGTCGATTGTATCAAAAGCTGATGAGAGATCAAGCAAAATTAACATGGTCACGCTCCCCTGTCCCTCTCTCAATAAAGTTCATCTATCAAGGTTGATTTGGTTCTGTAACCAGGTCAAGAGCCAGACTGAAATGGGTCTAGATAATCAGTATCCTCCAAAAATGCCTGAAGTTGCTCCACCACAACCCTGTCAAGTACCTTCCCTAAGAAAGGGGTATTTGTGACTGGAATGGTAATTGTCAAATACCATTGGGTCCAGAGTGGATTTCTTCAAGAGTGGTCACACTGCAAAGGACAGCAGGAACCAACCCTTCACAAAGCTGCATGTAATGCTCCTTGGACCTACCTGGTCATACATCCTCATTCTTATGAATTACTAAAATCTTCTGATCCTGATTCAGTTAGCTCTGTTTTCTCCATACAGGTGCTCCCCATATGTTTTGGATTTCAACACCCAGCATTCCTGACCATGGGCTACTCTAGCTGGGGCTGGTGGACATTGAAACTTAAAACATTTGGAGGCACCAGGTTGGGGAAGGCTGAGCTAGGTGATTTTGTGACACTGACCTCTCAGCCTAATAAACGAGTTGACAGATGATTTCAGGTTTTAAGGTTAAGGGGGAATCCACACAGTCCTTTGGAACGTTTTAAATTGTATTTTAAAACGTTCCAAATAGGTGCGTTCTAAAACGTCTTAGGCCACATTACTGAGTACTCACGTTACAGGAGAAAAATTCTTCAGTCTTTAAAGCCGTGCATGCAGTCACACGCTGTTCTGCCCTGTCTCTTCCTCTTTCGTTTTTCAATGAGTTTAGGGCAAGGCATTGTGGGGGTTGTAGTTCAGTTACACACTTCCTTCTTAGTTCCTCTGTCATTCCCTAGCGAGTATAGGACTAAGAATTGTGGGTGTTGTAGTTCACTGGTCCACTTCCTCTTTCTTCCCCACCAATCAACTGCTCAGCATTTGGGCACCAGTAAAGGAAGCACTGCCCCCATGAATCAGAAACGGTAAGGAAGGACACATTATTTTACTTAAAACGATTTATTAAAAGTGAAACCGTTGTATATAACTGAAGGGAGTTTTAAAAAACCTCAGATATACAACGTTATAGGGAGTGCGTCATGTGGCCCAAAGAGTTTTCATAACCCTTATAAAACGTCAAAAAACTCGTGTGTAGATCCCCCCTAATGCAATCTTGAAATGGTAACGAATTTCAAGACTTGAAATTGAAAAAAATGCTCTTGTATTGTGGGGTTTTACTTCATAGTTCTAACATATGAATTGGCTGAGCTGCGTGGAAAGTTCCCATGCAACATGGCCCTTGGGAAGGTGCTGCACTGAAGTGGGGTCTTACCATGGGATCCAGTCATGACTGGGGCTGCCACTTTTAAACAATATGGCTTTGGTGTGGTGCCCTGTCCATGAAGAGCAACTGCAATATGCTCATAACACCTGAAGCTGGACCTGGTCAAAGGGAGTTGGTACATTAGAGGCCTTCCATCAGTACAGATTCAGACTTTTAGAAAATTAAGTTTCAGTGTATATGAAGGTCTGTATTCTTTGAGAGAGAGAGAGAGAGAGAGAGAGAGAGAGAGAGAGTTGGAACCTAAGATAAGTTAATTTAAGGAAATTCATGGAAAGTTTCCATTCCGCTTCTTCTCCTCCTCCCTGCAGCAGTCATCCACACCTCCCCATAAGCCCCTCTGGATGGGGTGTGTGGTAGTGGGCTGTTAAACGTTGTGGGATGGGGTGGAGGGGATTGCTGGAGGACAAGGGGAATCATCCCAAATTGGACTTGCAGCCTTAGATAAGTGAACTGCAGGAAGTTCCCAGAAGGAATGTTTCCTGTCCCCTCCTCCCCACAGCAGACCCCTACAACCCGTCCCACACACTTCTGGTGGATCCTGAATCCTCTAGAGAGGCTTTTGGGGATTCAGAGATGGGTGCAGATGTGAGAAGAGGATGGAAACCTTTCCTTCAGTAGATTTAACTCGCTTAGGGTCCAAGTCTCTCTCTCTCCCTCCCTCCCTCCCCCCCACACAAGTGCACACAGCTCCTACAGGAGGTCCCAGTAGTCTCCCATTCAGCACAAGATTTCTACAAGATTTTGCTTTGACGCCCGGTTGCTCGATTATGCACATTTACGGATAAGCGCATTTACTCCTAATACCTATTCACAAGAGGCGGTGAAACGCATTATGGGCTGTATGAAACGCGCTTTAAAGTTGTTTACATGCGGAGAATCGCATGTTTACATGGCCATAAGGCGCATTAACTCCCGCGGTAAATTTTAAGTCGCTATTTAACGATAATGCGCATAAGCGGAGATAAAAAGTGCCTCAACCCCTGATTTGCGCTCCACTCTTGTAGAGGTAAAATCTGTAATGCGCCTTGAAAGAGCTTTAAATCGCTCTTGTAGAGGCACCCTAGGTCAGCACCTGCTTAACTTCAGTAAAGCCAGAGCCTCTGGTTTCCTCAGACTATTCACCGGACACTCAGTGTACTTGCTCTTTAAAAGTAAAACTTCAATTCCACTTCATAAGTTCATGTACCTCTTTCTCTTTGTAGGATTCCATCAAATAAAAATACTGAATTTGCTGTTTTAATAATCATGTAAGACGATCTAAAATACATAATAATCTGATCATAAATTCTTTACATTGAATCAATTTAATGGCAGCTATCATAGTACAATAATATTAGAGTTTCTTTCGCGCCACTAAACTTCTCCAATGTGCAAGGCATTGAAAAACCAGCAGTTTTTTGAAATAGCAGCAGTCTTGTTTTCAGCGTAAGTGGCATGTTTTGACAAATGGTTATTAGAAAAAATCTGTTTCCAGAGGGGTATTCTCGTTTCTTTTGTGCTGGTAGATATAAACACAAGGGAGCGAAGACGTTTTATATGTAAAATGGTTGTAGAAACATGAATGTGTGTGGCATATAAATATACTTTGGTTTTAAATTTTTCTAGGTGTTACTTCTCAGCACTTGTTGAGTTCGGTAGATAGTATGTCTACCGCCAGAGGAGGCATGGTTTCAAAATACCCATTCACAAGAGCCCCACGTTACTAGGGCACTCCTGTGTAACCCCCAATGCCATACTCATGGGTTAGCTCTCCTCCTTGACCTCCCATGTTTACTGCTTGTGAAGTTTCATTTTTGTTGCTGTTTGGGGGGGCATGAAAATGTCCACAAATAAACCCTTCTTTCCAGCCTTTTGTACATCTTTTCTATGCCTGTTTATAGCCATTGGCACCCTCAACGCTTCTCTGCTCCCTGTGGTGATTCTTGGGGCATGAATCTGGGCTGTCCTCCATGGTTGCTTTGACAACCAGAGAGTGCAGCTCCTTCACTCTCAAGGGGAGAGTGGATTTGGAAGGCCACAGGGCCCAAAGACCACACTGTTTCTGAGCTGAGTTCTTCCCTTTTTCTCCCTGTGGCCTCTTTGAAGAGGAAGGGTGACAGCTTCCGTTTTCCGCTCAGATGAATTTTGGGAGGGGAGATTTCTGGCTCCTCGTGCTGATGCAGTCAGTCAACTTAATTGACTCCCCCACCTCCACCCCCGCCAGTCCTAGATGAGATTTGTTTTATTTAACTTTTTTTTAAAAATTGTGACACTTGTATACCGCTGAATATAATAAAATTCCTCAGCAGCTCACAATAAATCTTAATACCTTGCTTTTGCACTACCGATGTTGATACTTCCAATGGTGCAAGGAAAAGGGACATATGCCACCTATTGCTGAAGCCAGTTTGGAAGGGGACATGTTGGTTGTTTCAGCCATCTTCCTGCAAGAGTTCCCGTAGGCAGTTTTGGTAGTGATCTTCTCCTATCGTGCGTTCCCCCATTTAGCCTCAGTTACATCGAACTCCCTTCATATGCAATCAGCTTGGTCCAGAGGCTCCATATGTTCAGGAGCTCTCCGTTTTAACCTCTAAGGTTGGAGGGAGCTGCACATCCTCACTGCTTCCTATGACAGCTGAGTGGTCCCAAAACATATTGATTTCAGTGGACGTGGATGAAGCATTTGATTAACTCTCTTGGATTGAAACTTTCAGTGTGCTTAACTTTGTCCACAGCTTGCCAATGCAATAGTTTAAAAAGGAATTACCGTTCCATGCTACTTCAGTTCAGAGGAAACATTCATTTTGGTAATCTTACATTCCTCTTCCTTCTCTCTTTAAGATTGCAGGGATTGTTGGCAGAGCAGACCTGTTGTGCGCCCTGTTCTTTCTGTTGTCTTTTCTTGTCTACTGCAAGGCATTTAGAGAAAGTAAGTACTTCCATTCTATCCGTTTTTTAATAGATCCGTCCATTTGATCATAGAAATAAAAACAGCACCTAATATGTTATTACCCTTCATGGCTACCTAAAAGTGTGCGTGCCTATCTTTTTGGGTTGATTTGTGGCTGCCGTGTATGAAGGCAAAGGCTGAATTGTGACTGACCTATGTTTATCTATGCCCAACAGCTGAGGGCAGGGGTCTTGTTCTTGGCTTTCTCCTAAGTTTACTCATCTATAGGTTACTTGAATTAACTTGTTACTTGACTTAAGCCTTTGTAAGATTTTGTGGACATTTACTGCTCTTTTATTTATGTAATTAGCTTGACTTGCGCAGACCATCTGTGTGCTAGTACTTTATTGCTCAGTGTTATACTTTTCCGGCACGAGGCCACCTGGAAATCCTTTGGACTCCCCCCATTCTCTCTCAGCTGCTCCCCGCATTCCCTCCCAGCCGCTTCCCTCCACTCGTCTTCCTGCCAACCTGCGGGACTTACCTGAAGCCTGTGTGTGTGCTGGCGAACCGCCCAGCTTCCTCTCTGGGCTCCCCCGTCCCAGCCTTTCCCCCACCCCCGCTTCCAGCTGTGTTTATATATCCTGTTGCTTAGCCACACAAAGTTCTTCTTATAGCTCGGAACCTCTGAGGAACCTCTGTGCCACTCATTGCCACGCATCACCTTAGCGTCGCTATCAGTTTTGGAGAGAAATTAGGCTACCCAAAAACAAGGGAATGGTTTCTACAGACTTGGGAGACTTCCATGATTCAAAGAAATGCTGAAGTTTGTAATTTAAAAGAAAGGTCTAAAAATAAAACCCAAAATGGCCCAGCAAGGACTTCTGAGTTTCCATGGATAGGGAAAGATAAAACAAGAACAAATTAATCTCATTGTCTGAGAAGGAACTTCTGTGTTCACGTTGAATGCCAAAGATAGAAACTCTTGTCTTTGTTGCTATTTTTTTATTCTTCTTGTTTGGAAGGAGGGAGATGCTCCTGCCCAAACACAGATTTCTCCATTCCTTTGGGCGACTTTCAGTGAAAAGGAAGACAAATAGTCTAAAGGAACCAGACATTTGGTAGTCTGTAGCCCTATGCAGACATTTGCCTGCTCATGTACAGGGCTAAAGTGGGGAGGGTGACGTGGCATGCATGTATGTCCCACCCCCAACATCCTCGTACACTTGGTTGCTGATTAGAGCTTGGCGCACTGACTACAAAGGACTGCAAAGGGCTTACAGAGCTCCTACGATCCATAGACAAGCTTACAGAGCTTCCGTGATCACAAACCCTCCTGATCAGGGTTTCCAACGATGGGAGCTCTGTCAGAGCGATCAGCTAAATATGCTTACAGAGCCCTTTACAGTCCTTCATTCTCAACATGTGAAGGCCTGACTGGCAGCCAGGCAGACGGGAACATTGGGTGGGGGAAGAGACTTTTGTGTGCACCCTCGTCCCCTTCCTCACTTTAGTCCTATATGTGAGGAAGTGATTGCCTACAGAGGGCTTGTGTGATTCTATCAATTTCATCTGTGGTTGGGACGAGCTGAGATATAGAATGTTACAGTGTCAGCTGAGAAAAAAGAACGGAAAATGGAAGGCATGGGGGGTGGGGAGAAAAAATAGGCCTCTTCAAGCCACTAACAGCTTACAGTGAGTACCCTGGAGGAGGTGAACATTTCCTCTCCCTATGCTACATGCCAGTGTTTCAGAAGGAAGCAAGGGGAAAGGACTATTTTCCCTTTCTCATACCCCTGAGTGCACCCGCCCCACACTATTTAGCAGTCAAATGCTTTGGTAATCCTCCCCAAACCTGAGCCCTCTAGTGCTATATAGCACAGTAGGAGATGCTCACAGTAGGGGAAGGACTACAAGGCTCTTTGTCTGGAGCACTGAAGAAAGGTACTCCTAGGGGTTAGGGATGCATACGTTGTTGTGAGTCCCACTTGTATTTATTCATATGACACTGAATTTGATGGTGTTGTGGCCATTGCTTCCATGTGAATCGACAATGCATATGCCTTGTGTCAGATCCTGGAAAGGACTAGGATATAAGTCACCTTCCCTCATGTGTTAACCTTTAAAAATCATGATAGCTGATTAATTGGGTGTCAACAATTCTGGGCTAGATGAACCAATGGTCTGATTCAGTACAAGGCAGCTTCCTGTGTTCCTATGATGTTCAGCCAAGCCCGCAACCCACATCGACCATCATCCCTGGATGACTTCATTGGAGCATAAAATGAATGTACAAGTTGCCTGGTCTCTCAGTATGAATTCAGTCTAGTTCTATAAACTAGATTCTCTTATATAAAATGACAGAAACACTTGTGGGCATTTAGCTTTTTGGAACAGGAATCAAATGCTTGCCGCAAATCTTTGGCATGCATTAAACTTGTGGCCATCTGGTGAAGGTGGCAGAGTGCCTTCCCACAATATGGTGCACCAGTTCAAACTAGGTCCAGGTGCCAACCAGGAATGAGTTCCAGTCTCTGACAGGAGACTGTGGTGGGAGAAGCCATGTAGTTGTACGGAGCGTGCTTCATTAAATTGATTAACTCGCTTGGCACGTGTGTATCTTAAATAACTAGCACTTGTTCATTGCTTTACATTCTTAACGCTAATTGATTGAGATTCAAAAGCTACATTTATTATTTGGCAGTATTGGTGTGTGTATAGTGTATAGTTTTTTTGTAACTTTGCATGACGCCCGTTCTTGAGGCAATAGCAAAGAACGTGCATGCACAAAGCATTTGTTTTAATGCAAAAGACTCTGTTCTCAAACCTTGATCATAGTGCATTGAGCTTCGTCAATGTGCCTATTAGCATGTACATTGCTCTAGCATCTTAATTACATCTTTTGCTTTACTGTCTAAAAATGCACCTCTTTGACATAAGCTGAAAGGGCACTGACAATGAGCTGGACTACATGTTATACTTGTCATGGTGCATTGTAGGTCAGGCATGTTTGAACCTCAGCCCTGAGGTTCAGATTTGGCCTGTCTGGAGTCCTAATTCAGCCTTCTCACCTACCCTAGATGACCAGGGCCCTCTCCCCAGCCCCACCTCCTTTCTTCCTTACTGCTGATTGTTTGGTGCTTTCCTAGCTTTTGGAAGTGCCCCTCCCCATTCTAAAATTCACATCTAAAATTTGCCAAGAGAACCATCTATTAATGGAACATAGAATGCAAAATAAGAATAGTGGGAGCTACTGTGGTGTAGATAAAATGGAGAAGAAGAAGATGCCACCCCGGCCTCCTTGGAAGAGAGGTGGGATACAGATGATGATGAAGATGATGATAAGCCTTGTATCTGTGACCTTGAAATCTGTAGCATTTGAAGATGTGGAATGCAGGCTACTGAGACAGCAAATGGAAGAGTTTTCTAAAGCCATTGTGATGGGGGTGGGGTGAGTGAAAACACATTTTATGAAAAGGCTTTAGAAGAATCTCCATTTGGAAGTGGGATTGCAGCCTGTTTTACTCATCATATTTTAATTCATAAAGATCTTTTAGATTTGTTTGTTAGATTATGAAAGCTATGTGCAAAATATTTTCCTTGCTAAAAACCTGGCACTGTAAGCTGTTGTAGATTCTTAAAATTTACAAACAGAATTTATTGCTTATTAGTATTGGGTAGTAATTCCCTAACAGAATGGAAATGGCTACATACATCTGGTTGGAAATTTCAACCAAGAAAAGCATGTCTACATTTTCTCTACCATGAACATTCCAAAAGCACTTGATGAGCATAACCTTGAATGACAAATCTTATTCTGAAAAACCTTTTCTAGCTCTTTGAATACTTGTACATCTTGTCAGTTTCACCTCTTTATAACCTGTTTTAAAACTGATAGGTAAAGAAGGATCCCATTTGTCTACAGCCTGGATCTTGCTGAGTGTACTCCTAGGTGCTATGGCCATGCTGTGCAAAGAACAAGGAATTACGATATTGGTAAGGTTTCTCTTAATAGCTAAATGTTTTTATTTGCTGAACCCATTTCAGTGTTAAATAAAATCCCCTCGTATGACAATTATCCATCTTTCCTATGGGTTTGTACAACACTTAGGTTTCCTTGCCAAAAATGGTGACAAACTTTCTTAAGTCAAATAACAACAATCCCAGTAACCTCACCTCTTTCCCTGTTTTTGTTCACTAGTTTCTATTGTGAGTGCTTGCTTATTATTTTAATGCACACTTACCTAGGAGTAAGCTCCACTAAATAGAATGGTCCTTACTCCAGAGTAAGCATACATAGGATTCTTTTATGCAAGAATCCTTAGGCAGCTTTTGCCCTAAAACAAAAGTAGGCAATGTGTGCCATTTCAGATGTTTTGGACTGCAACTCCCATCAGCCCTAGCCAGCATGGTGAGGGATTATGAAAGTTGTAGGGCAGCACATCTGGAGAGCCACAAGTTGCCCACTGCTGCCCTAAAAGGTAGCCTAGAAAAATATTTAAATAAAGAAATAAAATTGCTCTGTAAATTGCATAACTATGGCAAATAATGCAATTTTATATGTTAAGTTCTAAAGATGCATTTTATGTTGTTAAAGCAGTAAAATAAGTTTAGATTTGATAAGAAAGTAAGCAAGACATATGTTTCAATTCCCCCCCATGGCTTCAAATTTTCCAGACATTTTATATCTCTAGTTAAAATAAGTATTTAAAAGATATATCTCCTTCCTTGTCCTCTTTCATTATCATTAACTCCTGTCTTTTTAGGGTTTAAATGCTCTTTTTGATGCAGTGGTGATTAACAAGCTCAATATTTTGGAAGTTGTTTTGAAGATACTACGTAAGGACAAGTCACTGGAGGTGATTCCATTTAACTTTCATTTTAAAGAGATGCTGCTTTAAACTGTGTTCTCAAAGAGTTCACATTTCAATATTAGCGTCAGTAGCATAAGATAATGCTCTAATCTTCAAAATCCTTGTAGCAAAATGAAAGGTGTACTGTTCTTTGATTCAACTAGTGAGAATGTTAGAGATTAAATGCAGTGATAGAACATTTCCTGCAAAATGTGAGTATTCCTGCAATAAGCTTCAATCGTGCAAGCCCTCTGACAGATGAGCATTTATCTGAATAGGAGAGTAAACGCTACTAAAACTAGGTAATGGCATGGGTCAAGTAGCCTCTTGTCAGAATAACATAATTACATCCTTCCAAATCTTCTTTCCCAATAGGGCAGTTTATGTACCTCTTATCTTTCATTCTTTTTAATCTGCAAGTAAAACATTTCTAGGAGGATTGCAATGAATGTGTTTTAGATCTTTCCTGCTTCTCTCTCTTTTTCTGTGTGTGTGTGTATCAGGGTAGTTTCAAACTTAATATGTAGACTTGCATCCCTACTGTGTGTGTGTGCGTTTTTAAAATTACTTCCAAAGTTCTCTTGCTTGCTCACTTTCTTTCTGCTAGTGGAATACAAAATCTTAAGAACGTAGCAAGAGCCATACTGGATTTGACCATCCTGGATTAGACCTATCTAGTGCAGCGTTGAGTTCACGTAGTGGCCAACCAGTTGCCTATGGGAAACACACAAGCAGGGCATGAGTGTAATAGTAGCACCCTCCCACTCATGTATCCAGCAGGTGGCATACAAAGGCGGATACTGGAGGTAATATATAGCCATCCTGACTAGTAGCAATTGATAGGCTTATCCTCCATGCATCTTCCTACCCTCCACCCCATGTAGCTTAGACCTTATGGAAAGACTTGCCACAGTCTTACTTTGGTGCCACCTTTCTTCAGCTCTGTACCTTTATTACCTGCTGTTCTTTTATTTATGCTAATCTGTGACCAAAATAAATCTTTGACTTGACTGACTAAGGTCCCTGCTTTTCATTTCACGATATTCTGCTTCCTTTTGGCCACCTTTGTGTTGACCAGCGCTTGTGTATCTCTCCTTGCTTCTCTTTTCAGGCAAGAATATGTATCTCTTTCAGTCCTTTTGTCCTTGTGGTAATTTTTTCCCTAGTGCCCATTCTCATGGGCATCCCTCCTAGCTTACATGCCTTACTTTTTGCTCAGATCTTCAGTCACCCTACCTCTGAGCTACCTGCCTTCAAGCTGTCCTTCCTACTCATCCTAGCTTTCTTTCCGTAGACCTTTGTAAGAGCTTTCCCCAGCCAAACTGACCTCTTATTTCCCTTGCAGAAGCTAGAATCTGTTGTTGAGAGTTTTATTCCTTGAACAGTTCATTTGTGAATATTCCTCAACATTCACATGCTGTAAATGACAGGATACTGTATAACACTCTTTAGGCGTTTGGTGTGTGTATTGGGAAAGGGCTGTGTGCACATTGGACCTGCCCCCTACGTTTCCATGCACACCAGCCATGCCCACCACCCGCCCCTCACTACAGGTCTTGCCATGTTGAACTGGCAAGCTCCAAACAGGACTTGTGCTCATGTTTGCTTGAACACAAATAGAACTCTGTGTGATCATGGATTCTGCCTCATTTGAGTTCCTGACTGTGCGAAGAGTTCTACTTGCATTCAGACCTCTCTGGGTCAACCCGGCGAGGTCTGGACTGAGGGAGGCCGGGATGGCATACATGGCCCCATCCCAGTGCACACTTGGAGCCCTCACATGTTGAAGTGAAAGCCTGAATAGGGCTCATCTCTTCCTTGAATCTGGGATGGATGAATTGGGCTAGGTTTTGAAACCTTTAGAGTTCTCTAACAGTGTATTCAAAGTTTTATAACAATATTCTGCTGTTCAAGGAGGGGGTCATGTTATAAACAGGCAAACAGAAAATGCTGACCATCGCGAGTTAAACCAAATCCTTGCTTTTGACCAGTCCTCAACACATTGCTTGGAAGCAAGTACCATTTATTTCAGTGGAATTTACTTCTAAGTAATGTGTTTAGAATCAAGACCCTCAATTTAGGATTCGAACACACACATACACACACACACACACACACACACACACCATACTAGCAATTGGTTTGGGGTTTCCATTACAGCTGAAGGGGGCAGCTCCTCATGACATATCATTACATGTCTCTTTCCACTGACGGGAATTAGGGAGAACTTACAAATCAAGACCTTTCTGTGCACATAAAAGAGCATATGGTATTGTTTTAACCCTGGAATTCTTTGCCTCCATCTCCACAAAACAGCCTGTTTAAAAAACTGTATTCTGTGGTTTGGGCCATTTTATTTTTGAACATTAAAATCAAATCTGTATCCTCTTTCTGAACTCTTTCCCCCATCAACCATTTGCCATGTTCTAGGATGCTTCCTTTGTGTTCTAGGAAGATGGATGATGGCTTTAGTGCAGAGGCAGCAGTTTTGCGGGAAAATATTGATCTTTGATCATTTTAAAAGGCAAGTGTGTGTGGTATTCAGGCACTAAATGAATTCTGCACTGTCCCCCCTCCAGGCTACCTCTCCCCTCCCCACCCCATGTTTTTCCCTTCAACTAACAGAAACTCTACTATAAGCCTGTGATTTTATTTGTTAAACCAGAATGAGTAATCAAGGTTCCACATAACAGAAACCTCTGAAAAAAACGGCTGTTGTTATTGCTTTAATTTGTATGCCACTTTTCCACATAAATGTGCCCAAAGTGGCTCACAGCACAGGAATACATTGTGATAATAATTTATTTCAAGTAGGGATGTGCATGCCCCAAAATACCATATTTTATCGTTATCGGAATTTCGGACCAAAAAAATTATCGTCTCCAATAATATCATAGGTTAATTTTATCGTCTTCACTATAATTATCGGAAATCCGATATTTAATTTGCAGCCCCATTGTGCCCTATAGAGCTGAATTCTTTAGAACAAAATGCCTATAACTTCTGTATGTTCAAAGTTAGAGGCTTGAAACTTGGTCACAATGCTTATGGGGTATGCCTAAGTATGTGTATGAAATTTGAGACCGATCCTTCCAACCCTCAATTTTATATGAATTTATTAAAGATTGTTTAAGTTCTGACAGGTCAGAATGAACGCACATGGCGAGCTGTCATTCTGACCTGTCAGAACTTAAACAATCTTTAATAAATTCATATAATACGAGGGTTGGAGGGATTGATCTCAAATTTCATACACATACTTAGGCATACCCCATAAGCATTGTGACCAAGTTTCAAGCCTCTAACTTTTAAAATACAGAAGTTATAGGTTTATTTATATGGCAGTTCGATAATCCGATATAATCGGGCTGAAAATTTTCAGATCGGATATTTATCGGAGGTTTTTCTATCATATTGTTATCGTTAATCAGATGTCCGATAATGACCTTATCGTATCGTTATCGGACATTTTAACGATACGATACACATCCCTAATTTCAAGTCTTTCTATATAGGTTTTCTGCCCACTGGGGACCTCCAAGTGATGTACAATAGAATCCAGTCAAATCACGTTTATCTCTCTAGTACTAATTCATTTCAAAACATCAAAATTCAAATGAACAATTTATTTCCGTAATACTAATATTATAACATTTGACATTCCTTACAAAATAGTCATTATCAATCAGTAAAACACAATTATTGATTGGTATTATTAATCCGTTAAGATACGTACATAATATAACCAGCAACAAGTTCTTCAAAAGTGAAAAGTACAGGAAATTGCAATCAGATTTTTTTTTGCATGTCCCATTTTGTCTCTCATTCTGGTACAGTTCTGAAAGCTCCAGCATCAATAAAGATGTGTGTGTGTGTGTGTTGATTTTCAGTCTTTTCAGTGCTCTAAATGTTTCTGCTATTTCTGTGGTTATCAACGAGTACTAAACTGAACTTCTATCTTCAGAAAAACTGTAAATCAGGAGTGAGTGACATGTGGTCCTCCAGATGGTTTTGTTTACAACTTGCATCAGCCAGTGGTGACGGCTGATGGGAGTTGTAGGCCAAAGCATCTGGAAGGCCCACCCCTCTTGTGAGTACTAGTAATGCAGAACTTGCAGCATCTGACTTGGGCAGGAAGTTTGAAGGAAGCCAAAGCAATGCTGGAGTAATAATGTTAGGCAAAGGGGTGGGTGGGAGGAAGAGAGGGATTGTGTCACCCCAACCTGGCCTCCATCCTCAACAGATCAGATAACATTATCACATGTTTTGTATTTTATTTAACATGGCATTCAAACTATATTTTGTAGTGAACTGCCTTCCAATGTCTAGTTGGGTCAAAGGTGGTCAACTACCTAAAAATGAAATAATAAATAAACTAGATATAACTGAATGGCTCAATTCGGACAACATATTAGGCAATGGAGGGGTAAATAACGTACTGACGGTGCGTTAGGCAGGAGGAGCTCCACAGACGACATGCTGCAGCTGGCGCTGCTCGGAACTGGCAAATGCCCCGGCTGCTACGAACTTGCGGTGGCCATTTTGGTTGCAGCCTCTCCTCCCTGTGTCCTCCAGCCATATCCCAGCAGGCACCGTGAGTTCTGCTGGCTGCATAGAGCAGCCGGGGTTTTTTGGCTGCTCTAGGCAGCAGAACTCTATTCCGAAATTGAATAGTCCACGGAGAGAGGGGGGGCAGAATTCGGACGACACTTTAAACAACAGGGCTTCGGGCTAAACGTGCAAGCCCATTGTTTCGCTCCGTTGTTTAAAGTGCCTGATTAACGTACTGTCAGTTGTGTGTGTGTTGTGTGTTGCCCTCCAAACGACACAATAAGCAACACAACTGACGATTGTTCCCCCCTCCTCTGTTGCCTAATGTGTCATCCGAATTGAGCCAATGAGTTTTAAAAATACATAATTGGGTGCAATATCAAAGCTTTAATTTGAAACTTGAGTGTTTTAGACATGTTGGCGGTCTCTCTTGGTTGATTTGATGTTTATCAATTGTCAAATGCTGTGAACTGGCAGCTATCAAACAGTACAGATGTCATATAATGTTTCACTTCAGCTATCAAATAAAAAAATATTACTGCATGTCAGCTATTCATCCTGTCAAATACTAACCACTATTTCATGACCTCTGTCAAATACAGTAAAATGCTAAATACCATTCTATGTTGCTGCTGAATACGAATTCACTATGATGGCAATATTTAAAGTATTTAATATCTACTGTCACTATGATAAATACATAATTTAATAAATTAAGCATAGTTAAAGCACTGAGAGTCTTGTTCCATTTAACATGTTCAATAATATAGGAGTTGTAGAAATTAGTTTTGACATAAAGTCTGTCGTATACCTGATCCAATATGTTGATAAAACATTTGTATGCTTAGGAATAATAATTTCTACTAGGTTCCCTTTACAACCATCCCTAAACATGTTTACTTGGACACAAATTCCACTGATTTCAGTGGGACCTACTTCTAAGTATGCTTAGGAGTGGATCCTGCATTTTATTGTACATTGTAATGAAACAGATAGATGACCCAGTGCAAATATGATGATTTCTTGGTCTTTTATGTTTTTACTATTCCCTGCAAGGTACTTTATTTTATTGTATTTATTTTTGACATCTTTTCCTGCCCATCAACCAAGTCCTCTGAGTGATATACAAAACTTATACATCAATAAAATACAAAATAAAATAAAATGGGATCAACATTGATTTAAAGCAATATTAATAGAACCAGCATAAAATGACACACACCTTTTGTCACTGTCATGTGGTTTATAGCTATGGAACTGAATTTGGGCCAGGATTCAAACAACAACATAACTGAGGTCCCCTCTACAAGATTTTGCTTTGACGCCCGGTTGCCCGATTATGCGCATACACGAGCAAGCGCATTTACTCCTAATACCTATTCACAACAGGCGGTGAAGCGCATTACGGGCTGTATGAAACATGCTTTAAAGTTGTTTACATGTGGAGAATCGCATGTTTACATGGCCATAACGTGCTTTAACTCCCGTGGTAAATTTTAAATCGCTATTTAACGCACATTCGATAATGCGAATAATCGGAGGTAAAAAGTGCCTCAACCCCCGATTTGCGCTCTGCTCTTGTAGAGGTAAAATCTGTACTGCGCCTTGAAAGAGCTTTAAATTGCTCTCGTAGAGGCACCCTGATCCCCATAACCAGGCATCTTCCTGCAGTTTGCCAAACATGGAAAACATATGATGCTGAGGAAGGGCTTAGAGGTCCATTTTATTTTTTTAGAAATCTTGGATTACATGGGCATAGTATTTTGATTGCAGCTATTTCCACTGCTTGCATAATTTGTTCTGCTTCCAATAATTCTGAATAAGAGCAGCATACTGTTATACAGGTCATTGAAGATCCTGCACTCTCACTGCAGGCATAAGATATTACTGAGCCTCTTTCTGGCTTCTCAGGACACTGATTGATTGGTTTAATTTAGATCCTGCCTTTCGTCCAAGGAGCTCAAAGCATTGTATATGGATTTGAAACTGGGTCTCCCCAAGTCCTCATCCAGTATTCTTAACCACTACTTCACTTACTGAGACTTTGCTGCTCTTCCATGGGAATGTGGAATATAAACCCAGTAAAGTGTTGCTCATGCAATTTGCTCCAAAATTGATGGAATCTTTGTGAGCTGGATAGTGTTGTCTATACTTTGCTTGGTCTAAACGGAGTTCCTGTGTTAATAGCTGAATATCTTCTTTCATCATTGCACCACTATGGTATGATGCACCTACCAAATTTCTATTTACTATGTGCTTGTTAGAAGCACAGGAGCCTTTGCTGGGTCAGAAGCTAGCTAACCTGGAGCATGTTCTAGCATTACAATTTAGAACATAAGAAGAGCTATGCTGGATCAGACCAAGGGTCCATCTAGTCCAGCATTCTGTTTATACAGTGGCCAACCATCTGCCTGTGGGAAACTCACAAGCAGTATATGAAACCAACAGCATCCTCCCACCCATGTTCCTCAGCAACTGGTATATATAGGCTTACTGCCTCAAATACTGGAGGTAGTGCATAGCCATCAGGACTAGTAGCCATTGATAGCCTTCTCTTCCAGGAATTTACCCAATCCCCTTTTAAAGCCATCCAAATTAGTAGCCATCACTACTTCTTGTGACAGTGAATTCCATAGTTTAACTATGCACTGTGTGAAGTAGTTCCTTTTATCTGTCTTGAATCTCCCACCGATCATCTTCATGGGATGACCCCAGATTCTAGTATTATGAGTGAGGAAGAAAAAATTTCTTCCTACTACTTTTGTCCCCTCCTACGCCATCTGTCTTGAAGTTCTGTATTGCATTTTTTAGGATAAAAATGTAGTTATGACCTGCCTTGCTTTTCTTCCTTCTCTTTCTAGAGTCTAGTGGTGTTTAAAAAAGGACTTCTTTTCAGGATGACTCTTCTGTTATCAGGAGGAGCCACCATGCTGTATGTGCGATGGCGAATTATGGGCACTGGGCCACCAGCATTTACCGAAGTGGATAATCCTGCTTCATTTGCAGATAGTCTGATTGTGAGGGTAAGTTGCGATGGTGTTGCTTTTTAATGAGCTAAACAAATCAATGAATTAATTAGTTAATTCAGGGGAAGCAGCCAGCAGTTCGTGGTGGAGCAAGCACCTTGCATGCATCAAGTCCCCCGTTCAATCCCTTAGTAATGCCGATGGTAGGCTTGGGACAGTTGTCTGCCTGAGACATTAGAGCAGACAACACTGTGCTAGTTGGATCAATGGTCTGATTTGGCATAAGGCAACTGTATATGTTCATATGTAGTGTACTTCATAACCCACAAGGAGCAATGCTTTAATGTTGATATTTTAAATCTTGTAATGATGAGCTTTGTAGGGGGTAGGATTGTTTTTTCCCCCATTTCGTTTACTTGGCTGAATTTTCTGCGTGTCCCCTGTTGCACAATTTCAACATGGATGGCACTGCCAGTGATCAGGTTCCTCAGGTTCTCTGAAAGTTCTGCAACACCCACAAGCTATTTGGATACATGAAACAGAACTATATTGATTTGAGGAACTAGGAATTTTCCCCCCAGTCACATTTAGGGTCTCTAGACTCTGGCATGCTCTGGCAGAGGCCCCTGTTGGCTAAGGAAGCCCAAGAATTTTGGGCAGGAGCCATTTCATAGCCAACAGTGGGAAAGCCTCAGAGGCATTCACTGGCTTGAAGCCATGCAGGCAGCCCTCCTCAAAAGAAATCTTATTGGGGTAGCCAAATTTGTATAATAGGGACCAGGGCATGGTTCCTATTACACTGAGATGACATTAATTAACCTACATTTGATTATACTGAAGAACCGTAGTCAAGACTTAATTTGATAAAGATTCTTTAAAAAGAGAAGGGTTACAATGCAACTCTGATATCTGGAAAAGTAGGTAGTAAAATGTTAACCCCCTTTCCCCTCCCCACATCCCAGCAGCCTCTTAAGTTCAGTATGAAGTAAATGTTTGTTTTTCCTTTGACTGACAGGCTATAAACTATAATTACTACTATTCGTTGAATGCATGGTTGCTGCTGTGTCCCTGGTGGCTGTGTTTTGATTGGTCAATGGGCTGCGTGCCCCTTATTAAATCAGTCAGTGACTGGAGAATAATTGCCCTAGCAGTTCTTTGGTTCTGCCTAATTGCTCTGATGTGCCAAGCCTTGTGCTCTGAAGACAGCCAGAAGAGAAGGTAAAAGACATCAATGAATTTTAAATTTCTTATTGGGTTGTAGGCATTATTGTCTGAAATCTAGCACTGTTCTCTTTGTTGTTTTTTTAACAAATCAGTGGAATCAATATACCTTAGCAAAATGCAGTTCAAATAAATATTTATAGCTCTGACTTGCGTTCCCTTCCCAATTTGGTTTCATCATTTTTTACACTGACTATGGGGAGGCAAATCTGTAAAAAGGAGGTATGGATGGCTGCTTTATCTTCCTCCTGAAATGGCATTTTGAGATCCTTAACTCTGTAGGGGGTAAAAAGTAATTTGTGGTCAGAATACAGTGTAATTGATGTATGTTGTTTTCCTTCACCTCTTCCAACAATGTTTCTTTTGTAAAAATAATAAAAGAACTTAAATATTTGTTTTAAAAAAGTATTGGTTCTGGCTGTTGATTTAAAAAGTAAAATTTTGTCCCAGAATGATTACTCTTTATCTGTAAAGAGATACAGAGAAAATAATGGGAGAAACCCTGTCATTGAAATAAATAAAAGTTGCTTTAAGAGGGTGAGTGGTAAAATAATTTCTGAGAAGATGTTACAGGTGCGCTTCTGGTGTCCTTGTCTAGATTGCTTAAATTTGAATCAAAACATTTCATCCTTTTTATTGGCAATGTGTCCATTGTTCAGATTGGGCATTTGTTCCTCCAACAGGGGTACATATTTATTTTGTTCCAACCTTTAAAAACTAAAACAAAAACATATTACCTAATAGTCCTTTTGAGTGTTCCTAGCACTTCACATGCATTGTTTCAGTAGTCTTACAATAGTCTTATAAAGTAGTATTATCCCCATATTGAAAGTGAAAGGGAGGCTTGCGTAAGGTGTAAGATTTGGACACAACTGCATGACTGACACACTTAGCAACACGCCAATTTCCATCTTTTTGTTTGTGTACAATGGCTTGGATCCTAACATAAATAAACTTTGTTGAAGGAAAGTTTTCCATCCCGTTCTTCCTGCTTCAGCCAGCTCCACCCTCCCAAATGACACTTTGGGGAGGGGGTGGTTTCTGAATGTGTGGGTTACTGGGGGAGAAGGAAACATTGGGTGCATTTGGATGATATAATAGCCAACCCTGTTTTTATAGTCCACGCCATGGGATGGCACAATCGGTGGCTTCCCAAGCGCTTCCCAGACAGGATTTCCCCTGACTATAGAGCCCCGCTGGGCAAGAGCGGCAGGGATTTCTGCCGCTCTTGCCTCGTGATTCTGTAGGCAAGGGAAATAATCAGTGGCGCCTGCCACACGACACAATAATCAACAGTTGTGCAGATAATCAACTCTGCACACCTTTGATTATTTGTTGCTTAGTAACATTGGAAATGCAAAATTATGTGGAGGAGCCCATGTGGCAGCTACTTTCTACACTAGCATTGCCATTCCTGGGAAATGGAAAAACACTGGGGTGGAAAGGAGCCATGCCACGGATTTCGCCCATGTGATCTTGGACTTTTGATGTTACTCAGTGACATTGAAAGGGCTCGTGGTGGAAGAGTTCCCATGCTGCAGATACTGATTGAATGGACCTCTTAGAAATCTAAACCTTTATCCAGATATTAACATTGAAATAAGAATTTAGTGGTTCATCCTATAACATATTTTTTTCCCATTCCAGAATCCTTACCTTGGGATTGGGATTTCTCATTATTCCTTTTCTACCTGCAAGTAACCTGTTCTTTCGAGTTGGATTTGTCATTGCAGAAAGAGTAACCTACCTTCCCAGTATTGGCTACTGTATGCTGATTACATATGGATTCAGTCTATTAAGCAAGCTAGCTAAGAAAAAGGTACTAAACAGAATGATCCGTATCATTGACAACCAGGATGGACAAAAATGTGTTTTAAAACTGGTCTTTAACATGTGTCTCCTTTCTTCAAGGAATTGCTTGTTGCTGCTCTGATGGGCCTCTTGTTGATAAATGTATGGCGTTGTATCATTCGCAGTAACCAGTGGAGATCTGAAGAGCAACTTTTTAGAAGTGCTTTGTCTGTGTGTCCTTTGAATGCCAAAGTAAGTGTGTGTGTGTGTGTGTGTGTGTTACTTTTTTATGACAGTAATAATACATTTTAATTTCTCATTTCATTAGCTTGTTGCTGTTGTGTAGATCTGGCCCAGAAGATGTATTGGTTTAATGAAGACATACAGTAATGTTGTATGTCTAATTTTTCTATCTGTGTTTTCAGTTCTCCACTTGCTTGCTTTGGTGATATAAATAGGTTGCTCTCTTCATGGAAGCTAGCAAACATAGTGGCTAGATCTATTGGCTACATCTTTACCAACAGAACTGCAAGTCTTTACTCATTTAGAGGAAAGGTGCCAAACCAGATTGACTGGAGCAAATGTATGACATAGACACACCAATTTACAAAACAGTCTTTGGGTAATTTCCAACCTAAGTCCTACTTACAGTCCTGCTAAAATGAGTGAGACTTATACTAGGCATGACTAACTTCAGTCCCTTTCATGTCAGTTGGTCTAATCTAAGTATGTTGAATTTTACCCTTTATTTCTAAAATGTCGGAGGCATGTTCTTGGAATGTATCATTCTGCTTTCAGGCCTCATCATCAAAACAGCATTCTCTATGTGCCTGGGACTTCAGAAAGAGAAGTCCTTATCTTGACATATAAAACTGAACAAAAGTAAAGGAGATTAAAAACTGGGACGTATTTTCCTTAAGTCGTTTTTTTTTTTGTTTTTCAAATAAGTTCAAAAACTTTTGTTGTTGTTCCTCCATCGCTTGAATTTAAGTTTTTAATGCAGCTACACACCTGCGATATAAAGTCAAAACATTTCTGTTCAGTACTACTTCCCATTAGCTTGAATAAATTGACTAAAATATGATAAAGTGTCTTTAACACATTGAGATCTAATGCATACACACAAGCACTTTTTTTCCTCATATGTGATGTTTATATGCCAAGTGGCCAAATGGCTATTGGCTACTTGTGTACATTTCCTATTGCTCGGAACCTGACAGCCTCATGCACAGTTAGGTAGGCTGACCATATGAAAAGGAGGACAGGGCTCATGTAACTTTAACAGTTGTAGAGAAAAGGGAATTTCAGCTGGTGTCATTTGTATGCAATTAGTTCCTGGTGAAATTCCCTCTTCATCACAACAGTTAAAGTTGCAAGGGCCCTGCCTTCTTTTGTATATGGTCACTCTAGTATAGTGCCTGCAACTTTAACTGTTGTGATGAAGAGGGAATTTCACCAGGAACTAATTGCATACAAATGACTCTGGCTGAAATTCCCTTTTCTCTACAACTGTTAAAGTTACATGAGCCCTGTCCTCCTTTTCATATGGTCAGCCTACAGTTAGGTATTTTCTCCTCGTTAAGTGGTTACAGTCATATGCTGGCTTTCAGCCTCGGTTTCCAAGCTGTGCTTATAGGAGACACAGTTGGAGAACTCTTGTTGCTTTATTTCTAAGCTTAACAGCTCCCAAGCAAACATGTCAGTAACAGTAAAGAGGTATCCTCAAACTAAGCTACTGCTGAGGGTTTCTTTCACTGTAGCATTTAATGGCATGAATTGGGCTTAAGAGAATCACAGACAATTCAAGATCTATATCAGTTTTGCATGCATAATGTTTCTCTGGAAATCAGGTCAATCCTTGGTTTTATACATTATTAAAAGCAATGGCAGGATATAAAAATCGTTAACAGTGTGTTGTATTCGCCATGCACCGAAGTTGAATTAGTTCCTGAAAAAACTTTCCGTCCCATCCTCCTCTCATTATGGTTGCTTATGCAAAATAATCTGAACAGCTGCATCATTAATTTTCTAGCCCATGCCTTATTCTAGAAGATGGCAAAAGGCAGGTTACTGTATGTGCTAAAACAAAAACCCCAGAGCTCAAAAACTGGAGTATAAGATTCAAAGTGAAGAGTGTTGCAATATTGTCAACAATAACTTTTTTTGGCCATTGAAAAGAACTGAGATTCTTTGCTAGAGAACTGCTTTTCCTAGGGTTCCTTAGGGACAGGAAATAAGGGAGCCACAATAGTTTAATATGGTGCTGTATTCAGCAGTACACATGTAGTAATCTTTTCCTATCGGGAATACACTGCCAATTCTACGTAGGTTTGGGGGGCATGGGATTCACACCAGGACAAAATGTAGATATTACACCCTCTTTCTCACACACATCTTTTACACAATTAGTATTCCAATATGCACTTTCTTGTTGCACAATACAACTCATCTGCTCATAAAAGTTTCAAATACTGCTCCTGCGTGGTCAGTATCAAAAAGTCACTGACATCAAGGGTAATCAACCGAGTCGAACTCCTCTTGTCTCTCTCCCAACAAAGGTCATCCATCAAGGCAACCAAAACTGTTCAGTTCCAGACTTTTACCTAAACTCAGGTTGAAACAGGTTTAGATAATGTGTTTCATCTAACAGTACCTGGAGTTGGGGTGCTATCACCTTCTCCAACACCTTGCTCAAAAAGGAGATACTTACAACTGAGTTATAGGCTCAGTTCGGACGACATATTAAGCAACGGAGGGGTAAATAACGTACTGACCATGTGTTAGGCAGGAGGAGCTCCATAGACGACATGCTGCAGCCAGCACTGCTCGGAACTGGCAAACGCCCGGGCTGCTACGAACTTGCAGCGGCCATTTTGGTTGCAGCCTCTCCTCCCAGTGTCCCCCAGCCGTATCCCAACATGCACCGTGAGTTCTGCAGGCTGCATAGAGCTGCCGGGTGTTTTTGGCTGCTCTAGGCAGCAGAACTCTATTCCAAAACCGAATAGTCCACGGAAAGAGGGGGGGGGGCAGAATTTGGACGACACTTTAAACAACGGGGCTTCGGGCTAAACAACGTGCAAGCCTGTTGTTTCACTCCGTTGTTTAAAGTGCCTGATTAACGTACTGTCAGTTGTGTGTGTGTTTCCCTCCAGACGACACAATAAGCAACACAACTGACAATTGTTCCCCCCCTCCTCCATTGCCTAATGTGTCGTCCGAACTGAGCCATAGTTGCTCCTATCTACCAGGACCAATGAGGATTTCTTAAGGAGTACCATTTCTTTCAAGGTGGCTGGGACCACTCTTCTCTGAATAAGGCATTAATCACCTCCTGGACCCACCCAATCCCCTTCAGCTCAATGTAAGAAGCCAGGATGAGCAAGGGTCAATGATATAGGTGGTTGGGCAAACCCCTCCAAGCACCTTGTCCACATTCTCAAGCTGCAACAACGGTTCAAAGCAAATGCGAGTGACTTTATCCTCAAAGTACCTAGCACAATTTTCAGGATTCCAACATATCCTCCCCTGGGTCTAGATGTAATAGCTCCTTCACCATTTGAAAAAGTTCTGTTGGACTACTACCTGAAGATGCAATGGAGGCAAAGAAGATTCTCTTCATTCATACTTTGTTACAAGGCATTCTTAGCAAGGAAATATGACTGATCAGTTGTCACATGCACTCTCACATCGTTTGGCAATGGGAGTGGTATTTACCGGTAAGTAAAGATAGGTGAATCTGGCCTTACATGGTCTAGACAAATTCTAGCAGGCACAGACTAATTGTGTGGATGTACAGACTTGAGACTTTTGCACACATAAAGGCTATTTATCCCAGCTACAGGTGTAATCAGTGGTGTGATGGCTAAAGTGTTGGACTGGGAGTGGGGAGTTCTGGGTTCTAGTCCCCACTTGGCCATGGGAAGCCACTGGGTGACTTTGGGCCATTCACAGACTCTCAGCCCAGCCTACCTCACTGGGTGGTTGTGTGAGGATAAAATGGAGAGGAGGATTATGTACACCGCCTTGGGGTCCTTGAAGGAAAAAAGGTGGTATATAAATGCAATAATAAATAAAATATAAAATAAAATAACCTGAATTGGCATACTAGGATTAATGAGGTCTAGATGCTGCTGCTGCCACAACCATCAAGAGATCATTCGCTCTTCTATGAAATGGCAGTTTGCTGGCTGATAGTGACTAAGGAAGATGGCGTAGACATAGGCCCAATAAATGGAGTGTCAGCCTTCAGGCCCATTTTGGATGTGCTACAGACTCTTTCCTTGCCTTTCCATGGCAAATAAAGTCCTCCCAGAAATCTGTAGGGTGGTATTTGGATAATCAGCAGAAGACTAGTCATTAGTATGTTCTTCACTGATCTAAAGCCTTCTACAAATAATTGTATTGTAGATTAAAACACAAACACACACACACACACACACACACACACATTCAGTTGGATAAATATGTTTCTTTAAATTTCCTGAAGATTTGTTTTTTTACTTAGATGTTTGCTCTCTGATTATCTTTTTCGTGTCTTTATTTTCTTGTGTTATACTCCCTACAGTTATATTTCAGAGTGTTCCTGGCAGCCATAGATGCAATCAGTTTTGTTTCAAGCCATCCCTTCATGGAAGTTTGACGCATCACTGTAAATGCATATTATTCAAAGGAGGTGGCAGTCACCAAGGCCGGCTGTATATAAACAGTCAACTGCTTTGTTCAGCCATAAATCTATTTTTAAAAACTGCATTTAGAGGGAGAAAATACTGAATTATAAGTATCTAAGAGTAATAAATTAGTGTCTGTAAAAATTAATGCAGCCCTGTCCTTTACTTTCAGGTTCATTATAATGTTGGCAAAAACTTGGCTGATAAAGGCAACCAAACTGCTGCAATCAATTATTACAGGGAGGCTGTACGGTATGGGTCACTTTGTTATTTAAGAAAGTAACAGCAAGAAGATGCAGGATATTGAATTTACTCACCAGTAGAAAAGAACCATAGGACAATGCACTGCTGAAATTTTATCTCAGTGCACTGTTGAAATTTTATTATGAATCTTTGTAATAATAATAATAATAATAATAATTTTAATCTGCAGAACATTTTTAAGTTCTATATTAGCAGCTTCAAACAATGTAAAAGGGTGCAAATGTGCAATATTAATTTTTAAATGTTAGCAGTGACATAGGAAATATCAGTTTTTACTCTATTAGGTAGTTGTGTCCCAATCCAGTTTTGGATAGCTGCTGAATGAATTCTGATCCAATATTTTTATTGTTAACACATATGCAACAATGATACAAACAGATTATAATATGGTGTAAAATTTGATTATAGTGACAAGAATGCGGATTGTATATTGAAAGTGAGGTGGAAACCCAGAATTATTGGAACAGAATAAACGACTATGGGATATTTATGTATTTATTAAATTGCAGCCATAAAAAATAATTGACTATGTATGGGCACATAGAAGAAGGGCAGAAATGGGTTGACTTATTGAAAATAGTATTTATTAACAGTGAAGATGAGCTATCTAGCAAAAGGCACTGTCCTTAATAAAACTGTTTGCATGCAAGCACCACTAATATGAAAGCCAGCATAGTCATAAAGCCCCATGAAAACTGTTCTTCTAGGCAGCAAATTCTGGCCTCACTGTCTTTAAAACGTACAGCTCCAGTCTAGAGCGAGATGGTGTTGCTGATTTAACACATGCTGCAAATGTCTAAAAATGCCTTAGGCTGGTTCTGGTTGATATAAAAATGGTAAAGAGAGGGGAAGAATTGGTCGCTTTGCTGTGTAGGTGAAAGGAAGAGAAGTACTTCTTTCTAGCGAATAATTCTCTTTTTTTTTTTAAATCCAAGATTGAATCCTAAATATGTGCACGCTATGAACAACTTGGGAAATATCTTGAAAGAAAGGAATGAACTCCAGGAAGCTGAAGAGTTTCTGTCATTAGCAGTACAAATACAGTACGTTTTAAACACAAAAATCAAGTTATTGTTGCACAACTGTATTTTGGCAATATTTTGATCCTTCCCAATCTGGGTTTAAGGCCTTGTTTTAGGACAGAAACAGCCTTGGTAGATGACCCTTGCCGGGAACTATACAGGGGAGGTACATCCCTGTTGGACCACTCAGCGGTATTTTTGATGCTGTCAACCATGGTGTTGTTCTGGGGCATTTAGCCAGTTGAGTGTTCCCAAAAGGTGGTGCTGGGGAACGATTGCTTGGCCCTGTGGCTGTTGGCCTGTGGTATTCCTCCAGGCCCCATTTTGTCCCCTGTGCTTTTTAACATCTACATGATATCCAGCTCTGTCTCCTAATGCTAAGGAGGCTATGGAAGTCCTGAGCTGCTGACTGGATGCAGTGATGGAGTAGATGTGCGTTAAGATGGAGTTACTGTTGGTCAGTAAAACAACTAATTGGGGATTGGGGAGTACAGTGTATTCTGGAATGGGTTGAACTCACACTGAAAGATCAGGGCTGTAGCTTTGGGGTGCTTCTGGACTTGGTGGTGTCCCAGAGGGTTAGGTAGCTGCTGTGGCCAGGAGTGCTCCCTAACCACAGAGGTCCATGCCTCAGTCACCTGTTTAGATTCTTGAAACACACTGCATGGGGCTGCCCTTGAAGAGTGTTGAGAAACTGCAGCTAGTGGAAATTGCAGTGGTCAGATAGCTTTGTGGTGCATGCTTTGTTAGTGCAAATTACATCAGTCTTGTACCACCTGCACTGGCTGCCAATTTGTTTTGAGGCACAATTTAAGGTGCTGGCTTTTACCTTTACAATTTGGGGCCAGGATATCTGAAAAGCAATCTCCTCCTGCATGAACCTGCCTGTGGCATTAAGACCTATTTCAGAGACCCTTTTATATGTACCACCACCACCAAAAGAGGCTAGGACGGTGGGAACATCAGGTGCAGCCTTCTCCGTAGCAGCTCCCTAAAGAGGGAGATTGGCCTTTCTCTGTTCAGTTTTAGGCAGGCTGTTAAATCCTTTAATTCCACCTGGCTTTTCAGTGATTTTAAATGTATTCAGTCCACTCTCTGCTTTTAAAAGATTATTTTTCTCCAGTTCTTAAGTTTTTAAATTATTTTAAAATCTTACATAATATTGTAAGTCACCTTGGTATGCCCTGTTTGGACTGAAAGGCATTCAGAAATTATTTTAACAATTACATGATTAATAGATAAAGATAGGATATCAGAGAAACTGGGTGGTCTATATGCTAAAATGTATCCAACGATTTTGCCTAGGCCTGATTTTGCAGCAGCGTGGATGAATTTAGGAATAGTGCAGAATAGCTTAAGAAGATATGAAGAAGCAGAGCAAAGCTATTGGACTGCAATTAGACACAGAAAAAAGTATCCAGATTGTTACTATAATTTAGGGCGTTTGGTAAGTGTATTTAATTATATTTATGTTAATGATCCAAGAGACTTTGAATTATATTTCTGTAGGAAACTTAAACATGACTGTTAGAGCAGTACGACAATAGAACCTAGGGAAGTAGTGGGCTCTCCCACACTAGAGGCATTCAAGAGGCAGCTGGACAGCCTCAGGTATGCTTTAAGGTGGATTCCTGCGTTGAGCAGGGGGTTGGATTCGATGGCCTTATAGGCCCCTTCCAATTCTACTATTGTATGATAATATGATTAGGAAATGTCCTGTTGAACTCAGCGTGGCATCTGAGCAAACATGTTTAAAGTTTTTCAGCGTTTTTGCAGTTTGTGGTTGCTATCTTACACCCACTTACCTGCAAGAAAGCCGCACTGAACTGAAAGTTTTGCACTTTGAATAGACATGTATAGGATTGCAATTTACAAAGCGTAAATGGGAGTGTAGGTTGAGAATTGCATGATGTCACTTATAGTTCTCCTGGTATTCCGCCATCTCTCACAAATGCTACCTGTCAGACTCTGCATCTCCTCGGGTAAATGCTTCCTGTAAAAACGAACACCTGTACACTAAGGGGGAAATCAACAGGACATTGTAGCCCATGACACAATTGCAGTGAGTAAATGCATGTGGATGGGTTTACTTTAATGCCTACAAAGAGACTATATATGTACAGTTACATATATGATTCTCATTTTAACAACTGGAAACCCTTGTGTAAAGAGAGCCTTACACAGGTAAAGTCAGATGTGTGTCAGTTTATCATGCATAGATTGGGTGGGGCCTTCCAACTCATCTCCCTCCCTCCCCATGTACATTCACTCATCGCTGATGTCATGAGATGAGGATATTTCAGATGCCAGTTTATTATTTATTACTTCTAGAGCATGTATTCATGAAGTGCTGTGTATGACATACACAGGGTCTGCCTTTAATCTTACAATCCAAAAGACTAGGGAGTGGAGTAGAGAAAAAACATGGAGAAGTGCTATTAGTATGATAATACCAGAACAGAGAGGTGAGTTAGCTGACACTTAAATCCTGTTGAAGTCCCACTGATTCCCTCTGCCTGTTGATCATGCTGGGCAGGAGGTTATCCTACTACCTAGCAAGCACTGATCCTCTCCCCAGTGACTGGGTTCATGTACACAATACACACACTTTGCCTTGTGCTAAGATATCAACTAAACAAAACAAAACAACCTAGAGGAAAGAATCCACAAAATTAACAAACTTGCAGACTAAGGACAAAACATTTTCAGAAGATCAGAGGTGAGGGGGGAGTCAGGTAAAGCACACAAATTTATTTCACAGATTATTAGTATAGTATATTCTTAGGATTTTTAAAAAATGTGACTATTTGGTCCTGGAATTGGAACTAAGCTCTGGTTCCCACTTGATTCTGGTCCTGCTTCCCACTTGATTCTCTCCATTTGGTAACTGTCTGTGTGTACTAATTATATTGAAAAGCACTGTATCTGAGATGCTATGAAAGTTCTGTTATTGCATCTGTGAGGGCCCATTCCCACATACGTGCAAGCCATCACAATACTGTAATCATGAAGTGATGAACGTACAGATAGAAACGAGGTCTCACAAATCTCAGATATTTACCGGTATGGTAAAACATCAATACTTTGCCACGTTTCGTGCCACTTCCTAATAGGCGACAGTGGGCATATACTGTATCTGAACTCCATCCTCATGCAATTATTATCAGTATCTAGGGAAGGTGACTTTTCACTGCAGATTGTCTTCCTCAGTGTTGGCTATTATAAATCGTTTTCAAAAACCTATCCACAAGATATATTGCTGCTTGCTATTCTGATTTATTCATGTCTTTATATATGCATGAAGAAACATGAGTGAGGACGAGACTTGAACAATGACCGAACTTATTCAAAAGTACCTTTACTGTACTTGTTCTGATATTGCCAACTATATTACTTTCAGTATGCTGATCTAAATCGCCACATAGATGCATTGAATGCATGGAGAAATGCCACAGTTCTGAAACCACAACACAGTTTGGCTTGGAACAACATGATTATATTGCTTGATAATACAGGTACAGTATAAGTTTTACACGGGAGTATTTAAGTAAGTTAATTATTTATGTACTTGTTTTTGCCTCCCTCATTGTTTTGAGGAACAAAAATGAGGGTGCCATTTACAAGGGGCTCTAATCTAGAAAACTGTGTGACAGAGATAACACAGAGCCTCCTGGAGTTCTTCCAGGATGCATGGCTTGGTTTCCAAACTCTGGCGCTTGGAGGAATCCCCACTGTTATCTCTAATCAGAGGTAATGGGGGATGTGGGCAGTGGGGGACTCAACAGAACAATGACATCATTGGGCATGGGCCTGCCCACTGGTATCATTCAGACTGTGGAGGACCTGGTGGAGGCGATTTAGCTCTCTACCCCATGAACAACAAAGCTTTGGAGTTCTTCTCAAGCAGTTCCTCCATCTGGATCTAGACAGAAAACTGCCTTTAGAACTGTCTTAGTAGTCTCCTGGTCTAGGAAAAACTCATTGGCTGTGCCTAAAGTAGCAGTTCCATGTGTCAGTTGCTCCTATATATTTCAAGCAATACTTGCAAGCTTTTGAATAATTTCTAAAAGAGTTGTTCAGCATTTGGAAAAACATAATTAAATTTTGATCCAGCAATTGGCTTTAGTTGTGGTAGTACCAATACACGCATGAGAGCTTCATGCCCATAATTGCTCCTCCATTAAAGTCATGGGGTTAATGCACATGTTCATGTGCATAGTGAGTATTATCAGAACTCTGAATCAAGGCATAGAAATAATGTCTTCACATATTAGTATTTCTATTGACTTCGGAGCAGCTGCTTTTTGAAGAAGAAACTTATTCTCGGAATGTACTCTGTCATGTTCATGCCATCATAATAAATGTGGGGTTGAACATTAAATCAAATTTCCAGTTGATTAGTTACTCACAGCGAGCCCTGTTTTGATTAGCTTCATTTTAAAAAAGAAATTCAGAGACAGTGATGGAGGACCAGTCAAGTACTAGTCTATTTAGTAATCAGCTAGCAAATATGTCATCCTGCTGGAACTCAACCTGTATTTTGTTTTCATGGGTGGAGCTTACAGAGGGCTACCAGAAATGTTTTGGTACCTTGTTTTTCAGTTTATGCTTACTTTTCTATTTGAAATGAATTCTGCAGTTTCTTTTTTTTTTTGACATTTAATTTTTTATTTTTCCAAACATAAAAAACATTTAACACATACACCTTACCTACACCCACAAACAACAAAAATTACATAAAACAAACAACATTAAAATGGACTTCTGAATTTCCTCATTTTCTTGATAATTTGTTACAATAAGCCAAAATAGTGAGTGAAGTTTCCCCTCCTGTATTTCTTTAACAGATGTTTTTCTTCCAGTTTAGTCACTAAATCCACTTGCAAATATGTCCTTCCCTTCTCTTTCTTTTAGAAAATCCAGTTTCTTAACTGGTTTGTGTGCATGCTGTAATCATGGTGCAACAGTGGACACATTGCAAATACAAATGTTTTAATATACTTTAAATTCATGTGTAGTAGCTGAATCTTTCAATTTGTAACACTTTAAATCAGGCAGAAATTTTAAATGACTACTCTTAATATCAGAATGTGCTGTCTTCATATTTGTCAAGGTTCAACTTTTGTCGTTCTTTTGTTCAGTTTTACTATATTTCATTTAGAGAAAATAGCTAAAAATTGCTATTCACCACCATTTCTTCTCTTTTCGTTTGTTTCTAGGTAACTTGGCACAAGCAGAAGCTGTTGGAAGAGAAGCTTTGGAGTTAATACCTAATGATCATTCTCTTATGTTTTCGCTGGCAAATGTACTGGGAAAATCACAGAAATATAAGGTATAAAACATTTCTGAACACAATGTTTAAATAAAAATAATTCTTAGCACATTTATTTTATTATTCATGGACTAAACGTGCTCAAAAATATGACTTATGTTACTGACTGGCTGAGGATTTGCACTGTAGGCTCCCATGACAAAATATGCACATATTGTCATAAGTATGTGAAGAACTGCTCATGTGAGGGATTTGGAGATCTCTCTTTTAGGGACTCATACCTGGTCCCTAAAATCCACACACACACCCAGTTTCCTAAGCTACCACCAGCCTTCTGTACATGGCTTCTAGTCTCTCCCTTCCCTATCAAAAGAAGAAGACATACTTGCAGGAATGTTTGAGGAGGGTAGATAAGCCTAGGATTTGCGGTCTTGTGAGAGCTGGATCTTTTGAGTCTACCCTGTACCCAATTCTGTACCCAAACAGCTGGGTATGTAGGTGGGTTTTTGAAATCTACAGATTCCTTCCATCGTCATAGAACACAGGTAGCGATAGATATTTTTTAATTAGATAGACACACAGAGATTCCTGAGGAATCTGGTGTTTTTTAATAGAACAACTCTTGCTTTTTCAAAAATATTGTAAGGAAGAGGAAGGAGGGATAGCTAGCTTCTGGGGCTAAACTAATTTAAGATGCTAATTTCAGCCCCACCTGATGTTCACAGTAGGGGTGTGCACGGACCCCCCGGATCGGATCGGGACCCGGATCGGGACCTCCAATTTTGTCCCGGACCGGTTCGGACAAAATCGGAGGCCCCCCGGACCGGATCGAGTCCGATCCCGACCCAAAAATCGTAAATTTTTGGATCGGCCGCCATTTTTTTCCCCATAGACTTGCATTGCAATGCAAGTCTATGAGGAAAAAATGGCGGCGGGTGGGTAAGGGGGGGCCTAACTCCCTCCCCCCCCGGGGCCGTCCGCTGTGGACGGCCCCGGCAGGTAAACCCCCTCCCCCGCGCTCCCTACCCCCCCTGGGGCCGCCCGCTTCCATCCGCTGGCGCCCGCGGGCGCCAGCGGATAGAAGCGGACGGCTCCGGGGGGGGGGGGGGTAAGCCCCCTTCCCCGCCACTTACCTTCTCGGCCCGTCCGGCGCCGGCGGCTACTACCAGCGGGCTCCGCGGCCTACTCTAGAGTAGCGCGCCGGGTGATGACATCACCCGGCGCGCCATCCTAGAGCAGGCCGCGGAGCCTGCTGGGAGTAGTAGGCGCCGGCGCCGGACGGGAGCCGCCGGGCCGGGCAGGTAAGGGCCCCCCTCCCCCCTCCCCCCTCCACGCGCCCCCTCCTCCCCTCCACGCACCCCCTCCTTACCTTTCCGGCCCGGCGGCTCCCGTCCGGCGCCGGCGCCTACTACTTCCAGCAGGCTCCGCGGCCTACTCTAGAGTAGCGCGCCGGGTGATGACATCACCCGGCGCGCCATCCTAGAGCAGGCCGCGGAGCCTGCTGGGAGTAGTAGGCGCCGGCGCCGGACGGGAGCCGCCGGGCCGGAAAGGTAAGGGCCCCCCTCCCCCCTCCGCGCGCCCCCTCCTCCCCTCCACGCACCCCCTCCTTACCTTTCCGGCCCGGCGGCTCCCGTCCGGCGCCGGCGCCTACTACTTCCAGCAGGCTCCGCGCCCTGCTCTAGAGTAGCGCGCCGGGTGATGACATCACCCGGCGCGCCATCCTAGAGCAGGCCGCGGAGCCTGCTGGGAGTAGTAGGCGCCGGCGCCGGACGGGAGCCGCCGGGCCGGAAAGGTAAGGGCCCCCCTCCTCCCCCCCCCCCGCTGTCCACTTTCATCGCCCGCCAATGGAAGCGGCGGTGGGCGCCAGTGGGCGCCCGCCGATCCGCCGATCCGGTTCGGAGCTTTTTCGGACCGGTTCGGATTGGATCGGCCGATCCAGCTGCGGGATCGGAAATCGGATAATTTATCCGATTTCCCACTGGACCGGACTCGGATCGTGGATCGGGTCCGATCCAGTGCACATCCCTAGTTCACAGGACTCTCAAAATCATTTGACATTGGGAATACTTACTTTGAATCTAGGCTTTGAATCTAGTATCTAAAAAGGTTCCCTCACTGTGGTCCTTCTAAAATTAGAGACTGGAATGGCCAGAATTTCTCTCAGGTCATTAAAGTAAAATAATTATTTTCTGCAAGAGATGGCCGTTTGAGAAATATCTTAAGCCAGTGTTTTCTTTTTTACACAGCTGCCACTTTGGTTTTATAGCAAATTTTTGTATCAAAAAAGAAAATGTAATCCCAAAACAGAAGGCGCTTCATATATGGCTTTCCTACATTGAAGTGACATCTTGGAGGGAAAGCACAACCACAGGAGGAAGACAATTTTTTTGAAAAACAGATTACTTGGAAAACGTATTCATTTTAAAATGCTGTAGCAAAAGGAAGTACTTCATGTGATGCATAATTAACTAAGCACAGTCATGATGTTATTTTACATTATAAAAAGCTCCAGCTGTTTGAACTTCAGAGTAAAATTCATCCTTGGGACTTGTGTTTCTTAAATAGGTGTCTGATGTTGTAGCTGGGATCCAAAATACTAATTCAGACATGTCCAGGAGCCTATGTAACCCAATTGTAACTTTTGGGTTTTTATTTTAAACAGCAGATAACAAGAGAGACCTTTTGGGGGTTGTTCTTGAGATATTGTTACTCCCTTGAATTTTAAAAGTAGCAATCTTGCTCCGCAGGTCAGAAAGGACACTGCCTAGAATGTGTTTCTACCATGCTACAGGTGACCAAGAGAGAGGCTTTTTGCAAGCCTTATTATAATTACATATGCTACCATTGGCTCCATTTGTTTAATCTTGGGAGGACACCTTGGGAGGACACCTCAGCAGAGGCTATTTGACACTTCTAATGTTCATTTCAGGCTAAGCAAAAGCACCAGGTCCCTTAATGGAATATGCTAATTAGCTTTCTGAATATGAGAATGTAGGGAGGGGGATAAGCAAGAAGAGTATCTTAAGGATAATTCAGAAACCATGTAGAAAAGGATGCCTGAATGTCCCAAATATTATTATGTACTATATGCAATAACTGATGTATTGAAGTTATGGCTTTTCTCAAAGATTAGAATTTGATACTATTTCAGCATTTAACCTGATATTACAAATAGACGTATACAACTGTGATAAGTAACCTTTAATCATGTCAACATGAACTACATAGGATCCAATTCTTTGACTTCTTTGTTGACTTCCTTATCTATTTAATCATTGCTTTCCTTTAAGCAGTAATTGGGCAAATTGAATTAAATATGTTGTTTAAAAGTTTAATGATGTCATGCAGGAGAGATGTATGAGCCTTACAGAAATTAAAATAAAAACGAATTATGAAAATATCCAATAAATTCAGTTCTTCCAAGTAAGGGATTTTATTTGAAGAAACAAAAGGAAATGGGAAATTGTGAAAAGCTTTGACAAGATGTGAAACAACAGTAGTCAATTAGAAAAACAATGAAAAAAAGCTCATGTTTCTAGAAGAAGTGTTGCCTGCAAAATCAAAGTGTTTTTAAAACTCTGTCTGGCGGCAGCCTACAAGTGATGTATGCTAATGTATCTGCAGTAAAGTTAGTCTCGATAAAATCAATGGGATGAAGCTAACTTCACTTTAATGCAAGTATGCTGGTTTTAAGTGCTGATTTGTATGAGCATCCGGTTTATAATGCACTTCAAAAGTGTTTTTGTGTTCTTACTAGCACTGAAGTAATTACTCTTTAATTGACCGAGACTACCAGACAACAGCTGGATCAGGCTGTGAATTATATTGTATGTATATCCATTAGAGAAAAGTAGAAGTCTGAATGCACATGAAAAAATATGGTGACATAATCACATTAATAGACCAGAGCATGAGGTAATTGGTAGTGTTTGGTTGTACTTGACATTGTATGCACTACAAAAATAGCTTGTCCCGTTGATCTCTTTTTCTGAATTATTCAGGAATCTGAAGCTTTGTTCCACAAGGCAATTAAAGCCAATCCAACTGCAGCCAGTTACCATGGTAATTTGGGTAAGACGTTTTACAGCTCCCCTAGTGCAAACTTTTTTTAAAAATCAGACACATTGCTTGTACTTCTTTTCATGTTCATTGTCTTTAAAAACTACTGTTTTAAGGCATTCTTCTGCTGGCTAGATTTCTATCTGCCTGCTTGCTAAACAAATTGCCAACAAGAGAATGGGGTTCTGAGAATGGGTTTCCAAGAATGCAAAGCCTATTGCATTGTATGATAGACCAACCAGGCGGCACACTGCAGCACAGAGGTGGCTTCATGTCAGTGGTGGCAAATTGGCTCTTTTGTGCCGTGCTTGCAAACCGCCATGAGCTCTCCAGATAAAAACAGCAATTTATAGCTCTAGCACAATCCACTCTTGTCATTCCTTGGCCTGCTTGGCTCCCAAACGGGTCTGCTCCAGCTGGCAACAGAGCCGGCTGCCACCATGCCGACAGCCAACCAAATGTTTTAATGTTTTCTAAGTAATTGGCAAGATTGTCTATTCTTCAACAACATTGCTAACAAAAACTCCTCTTTGCTGTTTCAGCTGTGCTGTACCATCGCTGGGGAAATCTTGACTTAGCCAAGAAACACTATGAAGTCTCTCTGAAGCTTGACCCCACAGCAGCTGGGACCAGGGAAAACTATAGTCTTTTAAAAAGGAAACTGGACCAACTGCAAAAAAAGAGTGATGTCTGAGGTTTCTTCTCAGGCTTTGAATGCATACTGCATAGCATTTATTGGTAACATGGCTACTAATCACCAGGGAGAAGCATTGTCACACTGTCATTAAAAAACAAAAAACAATAATTATAGCACCAGCAATGGACAGGCGAAAGTTTCATGGAGTCTGGCGTCATAAGTTTTTTTAAAAAAATTAAGAATTTTCCATTCAGAAAAGTAAATGGTTTTTGTTTCTGCTTTAAGATTTTTGAAACAATTTTAAAAATTGTTGAATATTGACATTATGATACCCAAAGCAGTTAAACTGCTAGGGGGCACAGTAAAATTAAGAGTGGGCCATATTAAAGATGTATGAATCAGTGGAGTATGTAAACATGGCACAGTACGATTCAGGAATGGGAAATTATGGTAGTTTTTTGCTTTCACGTGCATTTACTTGATGGAATTATAATGCAGTGCTGATATGAAATGTGGCTGTACAACTATGCAAAGACCATGTTTGCTTCAGTGACATGCAGGAAGGTGTTGGTTTTTCTGACAGGTTTTTTTCTCCTGTTGTCAAAGCACAACTGATATAACTGGTGAGAATGGAATTTATTCAAATACTTTCCACATCAAGAGAGAACTTTGAATTCAAATTGTTTAGGTTCAGAGTCAAACTTTGTTACTGTTCAGCTTAAAGGCAATGACTTGAATGGATTACGAAGAAGTACTTCCAATTAGAAAGCCTCTCATACCTGGATGGTTGCCCAGAGTCTCATAGCACAACTGGGCAGTGATTATTTTTTTAGTCAATTGTGGCTGTTCGCTGTGCTATTTTGTTGACACCTGCTTTCATGGGGACATCAACTTAAATTCATATGGCATGTCAGGGTTTCTTCTGAGGATGATTGCAGAGTTGAGATACCTTGGTGGGCTTAACAGATTAATAAAGAAACAAGGGCCCAGTTAAGATGCTCTAAAATCCTTCATATGAAACTTCCTGAAGGTTGCAGCTGAGTGGAGGAAGTAATATTTGAAGGTAGATCTGGGCCATTATAACCTAAAATAGCCAGTAAAGGGAGTATGGCTGCAACTTTAACTTTTTATTTGTATAGAAATAGTTACTGCCAAAATGATACTATGGGGAAATTCTGATATAACCATAGTGTAAATAGCCCACATATACATGTGTCTTTGTTTTCCAGCTTTATTTACCAAAGGTACAGTTTATCTAATAACTATGAGATCAGATCAGAAGAAAGTCCATTCAAACCATCCTCCAGCATATTCTTGGTCCAGATTGGATTTTCCGGTATCAAACAAAATATTTATTACTGTCCTGTTTTTGTGCTATTATGTATATAGCACAAGCAGATGTTATTGCATCAGAATCTGGCTTTTTTTCAATATTAAAGGCAGTTTTCAAAGAATGGAAAGTTCTATATTTCATTTTTTTCAATAAATATATGCTGTAAAATATTTAGACCTGGTTGGTACACTCAGCTTGGCCAGTGCCATTCTGTTATGGATTCTGCCCCACCCTTAAACAGATGATCAGTGCTGTCAGAGTCCTAGCATCTGTTCAGCACCTGATCTACATGGACCCAATGTGGCTCTGAGTGCTAGAAGCAGGCATCCAGCCAACGGAACAGCATGCACATGGAGAATTGGGATGTGCAACTCTTTCTAAGATGTTCTTAATACATAATTTCCCTGAATACTACACATTTTCAGCTGTTATAATACAAGATGCTATAGATCTCTTTAATAAAAGCATGTATTATGTGTATATATGCATCAGTGAGAGGTAAGTGTATAAACTATAAATAGAAATAATTTCCAAAGGTTGTATAATCATTTTAAAAAAAACAACCACCCCACACATTTGGTTCAACAGTTTTCCCAAACATGCATCACTTAACAAACCATTTTCTCAAATGAGACTTTAAATGTAAAGACTCCTGGACTCTGAAGATAGCAAGACTTTCATAATAGCTCATGTTTGAATATTGTTGATGTCTGCTGTAATTTACTGTCTTATTCATTACTCTTTGCGCCTGCAGTTTACATGTGAGTTTTATCCTTATTGGCCTGCACTGTTTGTTCTGTATGAACCTAGTGAATCAATATTATACATAGGATATGATATGATAAAGTGAAGCTTTAAACTTTTCTGTTCTTTTAAATTAAGAATTTTGCTTCTTTTTTATAACCTACAATTTTTGGATCCCCTATTTTTAAAGCATTTGTAGCATAGATCACTATTTTCCAGATTTTGATGACTTAATGTCCCAAGTTACTTGGAATGTGTATGTCTCCCCTCTACCAAGCAAAAGTCTTGGTTAAGACGTATATGCCATTTCACATATTATGTGGAACCAAACTATCTAGACCAGCCTCACCTGACCTGACACCCTCCAGGTATGTTAGACTACAACTTCCATCATCCCCAGCCAATAGTTAATGGGGTGATGGGAGTTGTACTCTAACACATCTGGAGGGTGCAGCTCCCCATTAAGATTATATCAACAGGAAGATTCAACCAATTCTGACACCCTTACAAATATAATTATGTAGTCCATGTATTTACAGACGTATTTGTTACATACACACTAGATATTTTTCAATGTATGCTTATGACATCGCCTGTGTGTGTGTGTGTGTGTGTGTGTGCGTGTTTAGCTTATGTGTGTAGTGATCCTACTTTGGAAAATGATGAATCATTGGACTTCTAACTTACTTTTTCAATTGTCTTTGTTGTTTCTTACACACAAAAATGCTTGAAATGTTAAGGATTTTATGGTGAGGAAATTTCCCTCTCCATCCCCAATAGCTAAATGTTCATTTCAGTTTGCTTTTTCTTTGAAGGGAACCTTCTTATAATTTTGGGTTTCCTGACCCTGAATGGATACATTGGGTTGGGTCTAGATTTAGTCATACTTAGAGTAGATCCATTCATTTCAATGGGTCTACTCTAAGAATGACAACCTGGAGTTAGTCCTAGTTCAGGCATAGCATACTGAACATGGATGGCCCAGTTTAACAAGGCATGCATACCCCCTTGCCATCAGAAGCCATGAAGGCAAAGGAGCGCTGTGCACGAGTTTCTGGTTGTTGGACTGATGTATTCAGCATCTGGTAATGGTTAAATGTTTCCATCCCATCACAACTTGTCAGGCTGCTTTTTTGCGTGGGAGAAGACGGCTCTCACTGAAATCAATAGGACATAATTAAATATAAGGTGTGTAGGTGCCAGTCTCCCATATGATAAAATTAGACCAACCCAGTACTAAAACATGCTGACACCATAAATGTGCTCACAGGGAAGGACCACGGCTCAGTGGCTAAAGCACCTGCTTTGCATGCAGAAAGTCCCAAGTTTAAGTCCCCAGCATCTCCAGGTAGGGCTAGGAAAGAATCCTGATTGAAAGCCTGAAGAGCATTTGCTGATCAATGCTGACAATACTGGGCTGGATCTGACTCAATATAAGTCAGCTTCCTGTGTGCTTAAGAGGGGGTTTACCAACAGCTACTTTAGCACAACATCTCAACATTTAATTTAAAAATGTCAACACAAGTGTTATTCTTGTGATTTGGAGTAGTCTTGTGCTATAAGCATGTATTATAGTTTACTTCTAAAATTTATGTACTGCTTTTAAATTGTTTCCCTAGCAGTTTACAAAATCTAACATAACACAAAACACAAAATTTTTGTTCCTGTGGATCCCGTGGCCTGCACATACACATCTTTCCATACCTGATTGGAAACCAAACCAGCAACAGGATTTATGCCATTTTTCTACTCAAAAATCTGTCCCTACCTTTATTCATAGGGAAAAAATGCTCATAACTTCTCAGTTGTACTTTGTCTTTTCATAACACATGTAACTTTTTTTTTTTACTGGGCAGTTTTGCAAATCAGTGTTTAGAATCCATTTCAGATGACAACAGTAGTCAGATGAAGGAATTGGATATGGTAACTGGCAGATAAATCAGTGTAATGATTTGGAAAGTGTTAATAAACAGTTTTATTATTGAGAAATCTGCTCTTCAGATGTCTGAATTCCGTACATACTAAGGCATTCATACTAATGCTGCAATCTACCACTGAATAAAATGGGACCTATCTCTCAGTAAAAATGGATATGATCAGCCTGCAAGTCACAATAATTTTTCCAGTTTTTATACTGAAATAGTTCCTTTTAATTTGAGATATCACTTATTTGACTGTTTCTGGTCTCGTTGGAGACCATAGATTGCAGCTGGAATGTCATGGGGTTGGACTCGATGGCCTTATAGGCCCCTTCCAACTCTACTATTCTATGATTGATTCTATGTATACATGTGTTAAACCATTTTTTTTAAAGTGGAGTACATGCATATCTAATTCTATTTGAAAGAAACCCTAAGGGCACAATCCTATCGGGATTCCTGACCACTTCCAAACAAGGAGTCTGCTGGGAATCCTATGCAGAGAGGGAGCAGCAAGGATACGATCTTCGCCTCAGCACTCCCCCACCCCATTCCACTCTGTATTTCAGCTAGATGGGCATTTTCGATTGTATTCCTGCTTCCCCCAGTCCCCTCCCAGCCTAAAGTCATGCCCCTTTTCCCTTTCTCTGAGCTCGTACAGGTAGCCGGCACGAAGCTTGAACTCCTGGGTCCAAGGTTGGAGTGCTGTCTCTGACCTTGGATCCAGGAATCCAAAATATCCTATGGTCTTCTAGAGGCTGTCTTGGAACCTTAGGACTGCTCTCTAAATCTTCATATGAATTTATCTTAACACAATTCAGTCCTCTGCCCCACAGTACAGTTCAACCTAATTTCATGTCGTGGTACTTAGGATCAGTTGTTAAGTTCACTATGATTGCATACATACTTACCTGGGAGTAATTCCCACTGAATTCTGCTGTAAGAATCTTACCTGTCTGGAAAGGTTGGAATTGATCTCTTGAAAATCCAATGCAAATTCTGAGTACTAGAGGTCTTCTGAAAACTTGGCCTTGTTAGTGAATAAACAGTACTGTTAGTTCTGAAAAGGCTGCTTCTTAAATCTACCAAAAAGTTGATTATACAGAAGACTGTTAGAACACTACCATCTAATGTGAGTTTTCTATTTCTGCGATGTTCTAAACATTTACGTTTTTGTAAGCAGCATTGACTTTATAAAGGACAATTAACGGTATTCTTTTAGAACACGTTTAAATTTTTGTAGCCAGCTCACTGGTATGTTCAAAGTCTATGGTATATTAAAATTTATTCAGGGTCCATTAAACTATGTTTGGCTAATGAAAAGGCATGAGTGAGGACTTTGAAAATAATGGCTTACAGCTGATAATGTCTGAGTCATCTTCGTTAGTAAATTTTAATTTCAATAAATACATTCCAGTTTCTTTCATAATACAAAGTTTGAAAAAGAATCATTTGTAATAAAGACTCATTTGCAGTTTGTCTATGGTGGATTTTATAAATGTAAAACTAGAACCTAGTGAAGAACATTGATAAAAAGTACAGTTTCAAAGTACTGTGTTTTAAATACAATGTTAAGTAACAGATAGAGGAGAGAGGAAAACAGCTTTTTTAAACAACCATAGTAGTTTTGTTCAACCCTGAACAAATACAGCTGTGGGAAACTCCAAATTTAGTCAGAGCAGGGGAAGGAAATGCTTAAATCTTTCCCCACATGCAGATTTTCTGATCAAATTGCCTGCCCATCCTACAGTGAATCTATATAGTTTATTTATTTATTAATTACATATTTATACTGCCCAATAGCCAAGGCTCTCTGGGCAGTTCACATTAAAATAATTAAAACCACAATATACAGAGGTCAGAATTTAAAACATTACTATTATTTTTATTTTAAATGTCATATAAAACCAGGGAAAGATATAATCCAGGGAAGGCTTGTCTAAAATGATGTGTTTTCAGGAGGCATTTGAAAAGTGTTATATTTTCCACCTCCCGAACCGCACAAGGGAAGTTTTTGTAGTGGGCAGGGCCAGTCACAAAATATTTCCTAAGTACAAGGCAGAGGTGGGGACATTATTATTACTTAAATACCGCTTAATATATTACCACGGGGAGTAACTTTGTAATCCTGTATATGTCTGTATGACAATAAATTCCATTGAACTCTGGGGTTTTACCTCCAGGTAAACAGATATGAGGGCTTGCATCGTTGGACCTTGTTCTTTCCCTTCCCATCCTAAAGCGCAGGCGTATTTTTGCCCCGCGCGCTCTGCTGGTGATCTAGACAACAGCGGGTACTCCACCCCATTACTCCCTCCAGCTCTCGCTCTCTCTTCCGCCGATTCTGTCATTTAAAAAGCTGGAAAAGGCGGGAGTAGAATTCGTTGAGGCGCCCATAGAGCTGGACTAGCGGAGTCACACACGCGCACAGAATGCCGTTTCCGGGTTGACTTGGCGTTTTTATTTCACGCTATGCAAGGAGTGAAAGCCCTGCACGTCTGCATGCAAATAGTGTACAAGGAATGCTTGCAATGAATTGGGGCCTTTGCTGCAACGGGAGGTGTGCCTTGCGTGGTTGACTTCCTGGCCCGCGAATTCAAAACACAGATACTGACGGTAAATGGAGGGCGTTAGAGTGTAACTTACTATAACGTTCTTAACCATTATTTAACAACTATATGTCCAGGAATTTGGAAAAGAAGAAGTAACGGGCGCTAAGACGTTGAGGAAAAAGTGGCGATTTATCCTGTGCCGGTGGTCTTTTTGATATCCAAACCGGGCTTCCCCAAATGATTTGGATGGGGAAATACAGCTCGATACACATGAGTTTGAGAGCAAAGGTCGCGGGGAAAAGACTTTCAACCGTCCTGCAACGCCAAATGCAAAACAAAAAAACACCACACACACACACACACAGCTGGGTCTCGCGGCCTCCCGTGTAGTTTGACGGGGTATTAGCTATTTCTAAGTACCTCACGACGCTAGACTACACTGCAGGGCTCTCATAACTCCGAGGATTGTATCCATTGTCAGGCCTACTTACACCCATTGTTCTACAAGGCTGTTGCAGCGGTCTTGTTACCGTGTAACACACTCTACCTTCAACTTCCAGTATCCTCAGTAGTCACATTAGGGTTGTTATAAGTCGCTCCCAGCTTGAGACTCGCCGCCCCCTCCCCCGTAAATAAACCCGAATTTGCGGAGAGGGCACGTGACTGCCTAAAATGCTCCGTTATTTCCCATGGACAGGCGCACCTTTTACGCCGCAGGACAGGGGGCAAAATGGCGTCGAAAGTAACCAGGGTGTCCCGCCTCTACAGCGTGAAGCTGCCACTCTAGCCCAACCCTACGGAGGCGACCACGGACTCCTCCTACCCTTCCTCAGGGTCTAAACGGCAACGGCGCAGTCCGGAAGTGGCTGAGTGGAGAAGTTCTGATTGACAGCACTCGGACGAGTCCAAGAAGTGGGACTCACATCAGCTGTTAAACTGGCGGGTGAGCTTTGCGAACGGGATAGAGGAGCGGAGACGATGTCTCTAACGCTGAAGGCAGGTTAGGGAAAGACGCTGGCTGGAACCTACGTCTTAAAAGACATTGGCTGAACGGCATCATGTGACATCTGATCAGTTATGGGGAGGGGGAGAGGAAGCCCAACGAACCTTAGCGCGCGCAGGTTTTTCTTTTTCAACCAATCCTTTTCTTCCAAACGTTGGCTTTTAAATTAGCGGCGCGTGCCAACCAAAGAATACCACGTGAGACTCAGAGAAGAACTGTATTGGTTGGGGGCTTAGATACCTGTCTGGGGGGTGATCAGATTCTCTCTAGTTCAGTCAATCAGTAACATTTATTGCATTAGTCCTTGGTCCATAGTAGCCACAGCCAAGAAACAAAGATTACAAAAGTTTGTAATAAAGTGATCATCAATTGGAATTAGTCATTAAAATAATTAAGGTTAAAACATAAGGGTTAATTAAGATTAAAACATATACTGCTAGTTAAAATCCGTAATTAAAATTGAAACTAAAACATATTCCTAAAATAAGAAGCTTTACTTATGAAGTATATAACATTATAAACATATCAGAATGCATTTCTCATATTTCAGAATCTCCCTGACAATTTACAGCAATGGAGTTTACATACTTCTCCCTATGTTTAGAGGCCTTTACTGCAAAAGAAGCAACCCTCCAAACCACATTTTGGTTAGTTTCTTGCAGCAGGAATTCCAGTTTCTTCTTTACATCCCAAAATTTCATTTTCTTTAAAAAGGGATCTAAGTAATGAGCTCTAATATCAGTACATAATTAACATGCCAGATCTTCCAAAACTGGTTTCCCACTAATACAAAATATCTCTTGGACCAGTACACCATGAAATCTACCAAAGTTCATCATACAGCCCAGTTGTTTGAAGCGCAATCGGGTGAAGGCCCTTCAGTATTCCATTGACATGGGGGCTAAGAGAGATGCTCTGTAGTTATGTAGTTGATGAGGAGAACGCAACCTAATTACTTGTAGCTGTGCGGAACAGTTTTTTAAACAATAAATAAACCGCATTAGAAATGCCTAACTGACAATACTGATACAGTTCAACATGGACGTTTTCCAAAAGTCCCCTTAAATTACATACTACGAAGTCTCATTGGTTTCGTGGGGGAGGAATTAAAACGTGTTTACTTTTCTCTAGTTAAATTAATGGCACCATAAAGTGTTTGTTTTTAAGAAGACTCTGGATTCTAATGTTTACCGAGCATTGTATAGAATGTTGCAAAAAGGCCTTTGCCCAGGTGGCTCACAAAGAATGAAAACTTGATGTTTTGTGGTGTAGCAATGTCAGTTCTGTACATCAGGCAAAGGGGTTTCAAGACGGTACTATATCTTTTCAGAGGGTAGCTGTCATTGCATTGTACAAAGCTTAATTCTGGTTTTAAAACGAGAACAACTACCACTTATTCTTAGCCAGTATGAAAATGTGGCTCAGAAGCCAGAGAGCAAGTTCTTTAAAAAAAAATAAAAAAAAAACTCAACAAAATAACAGTTTTCTAAAATGTCTTAGTTTTATCTTTTGACAACAAACAAAGGGAGAGCTAGGGAGTTGTGGATGGTTGAACATTTGCAGTAAGCACAATATTTTAGCTCCATTTGTCAATATTACTCTTGTAATGTAAACCGTTCAAGATTATCTCAGGTACTTATAACACAAGCAAACACCTTCAGCTGTGATTATGATCAGTTTATGTTACAATAGTGAAGTTTCTGCCTCTTGTACGGTTGCTAACCACAACTACAATTTGAACAGAGTTTATTTTGAATTTACAATTTGATGTTCTCAAGGTGTTTCTCTGATTATAAACTCATAGTTGTCTTGGCTGAACTATGTGCTAGTGATTGTTCTATGGCAAATGCGTCCCACATTCCCAATGAGTTGCTGTGGTGGACAGTTCATTTATTGAGGAATTTGTTTTGTTGATCCTTGTAATATATATACATGGCCCGGTTTCAGGTTTCTCTTTACATTATTCTGCTTCCCTTGTATTGTTATGTGCAAGGGATCTTGTGCTTGCATATAACCTGTAATACTAGATATTACTGAGTGGATACCTAAAGACCATGATTTTATTGTACCTTTCAAGGGATGGGGACAATGTATTCATCCAGTGCATAGATTTCAAGAAGAATATATATTTTGAAAACCAAAGGAATCATAGGCATGTACAAAAACCTGTGCAGTGTGGTACCATCCTTTCTGCCCCCTCTGGGATGAATAAAAAATCCTGTGTATGCATGCCCCTAGGACCCTTGTGGAGATGGTCAGTGTTGGCACCTATATACCTATAGGTCAAAGAGAAGGTTGAGCATCTGAAGCTTCTTGCTTAGAAGGAGTACTTGATTCGCCCTTAGCAAGTGCATAAACACTTTAAAGGTGTACATGTGTGCATTGGGTATAACCATATCTTTGAAGTAGCATTCCATCACACTGTTGGTGCAATTGTTTTTTGTAAACATGCTGTTAAGTAGGGGTGTGCATCGGATCGGATCCGATCCACGATCCGAATCCGATCCGCCCCAAAATCGGAAAAATCCGATCCGACCAACCCTCCGATCCGATCCGCCGAGGTCTGATCCGGATCGGATCGGATCGGCGGATCGGACGCCATTTTGAATGCTTTTTCCCATAGCAAAGTATTGTTTTACAAAAATGCCTATAACTTTTTCATTTTTAATGCTAGAAGGATGAAACTTGGGCACATTGTAGACTGATTAGGGATAGTTATCTGTGAGAAATTTCAGAAAGATTGGTGCATGCGTTTTGTGGCAATTAATTTTTTAATAAATAAGCAGGAATGCCTATAATTTTGTCATTTTTAAAGTTACACACATGAAACTTTGCCACATTGTAGGTGGTACCTTGGGACTTATGTGTGTGAAATTTCAGAAACATAGGTGCTTGCCTTGTGTGGCAATTAATTTTAGAAAAATGGGTAGTAGTGGGGTAAATACAGTTATGCCTCCCACTTTTTTATTTTTAAAGATACAAACAGGAAACTTGGGCACATTACAGGTATTACCCTTTTTTATCTGTCAAAGCAGATAAAAAAGGGAGGGGGAGGCGGGGGAGGGGGGTGCAATTGACAGCCCAAGCCTCTGTGGAAAAACTTTTATAACTTTTAATCTAAAAAATTCGTAGCCACCAAATGCCTGGACCTAACTTTCTGAAATTTCTGACAGACAACTACCCCTAATCCATCTACAAAGTGAGCAACTTTCAAACTTCTAACTTTTAAAATAAAAAAGTTATAGGCATTTCTTTCCTCATTGTTTCAAAAATTAATTGCCACACAAGGCAAGTGCCTATGTTTCTGAAATTTCACACACATATCAAGCCAAGTGTTACCTGTAATGTGCCCAAGTTTCCTGTTTGTATCTTTAAAAATAAAAAAATGGGAGGCATAACTGTATTTACCCCACTACTACCCATTTTTCTAAAATTAATTGCCACACAAGGCAAGCACCTATGTTTCTGAAATTTCACACACATAAGTCCCAAGGTACCACCTACAATGTGGCAAAGTTTCATGTGTGTAACTTTAAAAATGACAAAGTTATAGGCATTCCTGCTTATTTATTAAAAAATTAATTGCCACAAAACGCATGCACCAATCTTTCTGAAATTTCTCACAGGTAACTATCCCTAACCAGTCTACAATGTGCCCAAGTTTCATCCTTCTAGCATTAAAAATGAAAAAGTTATAGGCGTTTTTGTAAAACAATACTTTGCTATGAGAAAAAGCATTCAAAATGGCGTCCGATCCGGATCGGACATCCGATCCGCAGATCGGGATCGGGTCCGATCCGATCCGACCATCCTCAGATCCAGTCCGATCCGATCCGACCCCCCAGGTCCGATTGCGATCCGCTATCCGATCCGATCCGGGGGGGTCAGTGCACATCCCTACTGTTAAGCCACTTTGCTCTGACTGCCAGGTCTTAGAACAGGGCAATATAGGTGACTGATAGCTTATCCAACTGTTTGGTAATGAATCTTGCTTCTGTTAACCTGTGCCCATCTCAGTTTTCATGTTTCTTTTGATAATTGCTAGACACCAATAGGCTTCACGATGTAAAGCTAATTCGTGGTTTAGTGTTATGAGAACAAATCTCTAGTTTGCATGCTCCCTCCTTTTTCTGCTGCATTCACAAGGAGATCAGAAGTTTCTACTTGTTTTAGATTAACCCCAGTTTAGCATGTTGTCCAAACCCTAAACTGTGGCTAACTTTAACTAGTTAGTTGAAACAAGCCAGCTTCATAAACTATGGTTTGAATTTGATTGGTTTCTATTAACCATCTAAGATTTAGCCATCCGCTGTGGTTAGTTTAAAGCAGAAGTGAAAGCTTGCAAATTCCTTTTATTTAGAGTATTTTTCTCCTGCTTCTCAGCCAAAAGGGTTCCCAGGGTGGCTTAAAGATAATCAATAAAAAAACACCAGTCACTGCCCATAGGCTTACAATATAAAAGACACAAGACAAGGAAAAAGGAAGGGGGGAAGGAATGGCTCTGCTCTCCCCCTCATGACTCCCTTAGCTCAGCCTCCTGGAATGTCTGTTGCCTGGTAGTAACAGTTGAGTGAAGAGGAGCCATCATGGAGGTGGTCTTCAGCAGAACTGGTGGAATTGCCCCAACTTCTCCATCTCATCTCTCTCAGCACGGCTGTGTTTGAGGGAGAGGATTGAGTGTGTGAGCTAAGGTCCAAGGCTCACTGTGGCTTGTTCTCGTGATGCTAAACCAGTTTAGTATTGCATCAGAATCAAAGTGCTCTTTGATTTCACAATAGAAACACATGATGCATTAAAGACTAACATATTTATTGTGGAACAAACTTTTGTGGACTAGAGCCACTTCATCAGAGCATTCAATAGATTGATCTCTAAGCTATGAAAGCTTATGCCACAATAGATCATATTAGTCTTTAAGCCAGCTTTTCCCAACAGTGGGCAGGATCCAATGGTGCCCTTGTGTGGGTGGGTAGATCCGTCCATCCCAGTAGATCCAGCTGGATATGGGCTATATGCGCACCAAGACGGGTGAATCTGGCGGCTTGCACAAGAGCACCATTGGATCCTGCCCCTGGTTCCCTCCAGTTGTGTTGGACTACAATGCCATCATCCCAAGATATTATTTTATCTCCACTTAGCTGAGAGTTGTAATCCAAGACAGCTGGAGGGAACCAGTTTGGGAAAGACTGCTTTAAGGTGTCACAAGACTATGGTTGCTTTGCACAAGATTAGTAATAGGGATTATTATGCCATTGAGGGTTGTGCTCTGCAATAAATTGCTTACATTTTTTTAAACTGTAATTCTAAATTCAGTTTCCTTTGAATAAGCCCCATTGAACTCAATGGGATTTGCTTTTGAGTGGACATATATAGGATTGTGCTGTTAGACTCCCTCCTGCCCTGAGATCCTGCCCAGAGAAGCGAGCAACTGGGGCTGGCTACAGGGAGCATACAACTCCACTGTCTTCCAGTCTGTTTCTGGGCACAATTCAAAGTGCTGGTTATGACCTACAAAGCCCTATACTGTTCAGGTCCAGGTTATCTCAAAGACTGTATTCTCCCTTACGAGCTTGCTCATCCTCTGAGATCTTAAGGGGAGGCCCTTCTCTCGGTCCCACCACCATCGCAGGCACGCCTGGTGGGGACGTGGGATAAGGCCTGGAACACCCTTCCCAAGGAAGCTAGACTTGCTTCCTCCCTGGTGTGCTTCTAAAGGCAGGCTAACACTTTTTTGTTCTGGCAGGCCTTTGGGGAGTAGTCTGGACCTCTGCTTATGTGTTGTTTATATATTGGATTTTCAGGGGGGAAATATTCATATTTTAAATGTTTCTTAGATGTTTTAATACTGTAGTGTGTTTAATTATATTTTTAATTTTTGTATATCTCCATCTGTTTTAGCTGTACATGTTTTAATTTGTAAGCCACCTTGAATCCCAGTACTGGGGAAAAAGTGGAATAATAATAATAATAGTTTATTCATATACTATTTATGGACAAGTGTATGACTGGATCCAAGGGTTACAGAGCTCCAAATAACTTATTTATTCAAGGAATAATATTTATCCCCAATCCATTCCACCTCAATTGTTCTCGTAAACCTTATAACCCAAATTATGAGTTAGAGGGAGGATTAGAAAGGGTCCCTGGAGCGGCTTACAAGTTTGTTCTATACTTGTTGCTCACTATATCAAGAAACATATAAGCCTTAATTAAACTTAAACCATCATCTATAAAGAAGCACAGGCAATTACTTAGTAATGTTAATAGCAAGGAGAATAGAATGCCACCAGGTAACTACTGAATTGTAGTGCAAAGTTAAGCTCTAGAGGAGTAAGTGATTACAAAATATGGTTTTAAAAATCAAATTGAAAATCCACATTTAAAACAAACACAACTGCCTGTACAAAGTTTAGCTGTGAATTGCTACTAAAGTTTTCCTCTTAGTAGAAAACAATGGTAATAAATAGTTAATAACCTGGAAAACTAGTGGCCTATCCACACTATAGATATAAAATGTTTTAAACCAATATAAAACGTTTTAAACCAATATAAAACATTTTATGTTGTTTAAAACATTTTATATTGGTTTAAAATGTTTTATATCTATAGTGTGGATAGGCACTAGGACACAAATGTTATTTTGTTAGGATTCATGGCCTGATGTAATCCAGCTCATAGTGTTACAGTAATTAATCGGAGACCAGTCCAAAGTTCAAGTTCCAAACAGATAGCCTTTATTTGCTAGCAAAGACCACGGTCTGGAATCGTTCCACAGACTGCAGCCCCCCCCCTCTGGGTGACCCAGTCTCTTATACATTTCAAGCAAACAGGAAAGAGCATGTCATACAACAGGATGATGCGCGCGCAACATAACGGTATGGTAGCAGGTGTTTCTCCTTATATGGTCTGGAACGGTCTGTTACTTCTTACTAGGCCAGGTCACATGGTCTGTGGTCTGCTGCCTGCATGCAGTTACAACAGCATAGAAGCTACTTATGAGAGAAAACAAAGAGAGAAGAGAATGGGGGGGCATTACTCAAAATGGAGTCACTTTGGTCAAGTGACTGGGGGTCAGTTCCCTCACAATAGCAAGTAATGAACAACAACAAAAAAGAAGATAGACCTGTGTCCCAAACACCTGCATACTAGACGTTTGCCACATGTTATGCAGGAGCCATGAAAGAAATAGAATATTAACAGAATATTATATAATTTCTTTATCTGAAAGATGTTCCAAAGATGAAAGAAGGAGTAAAACACATTGGTTGGTCCAGACAGGCAGATAGGAGGGGGAAAAGGTAGATGAAATGACAGTATTAAGGTGAGCAGACAACAAAGCAGGATGGGGCAAGTAAAATAACTGAGGACTGCAAATATATTCAACTGCTATTGGGCGAGTTCACTATTGGAACATGTCATGGCAAGGATTTATGAAATAGAGTAAACTTACTGGTGCAGAGGGATTGTGACTGAACAGTGCAGGAAACAGGATAAAAAGAAACCAAAAGTTGCTAGAAAAACTTCTTACAGCTTGCATGGTATGAGACTGGGCCATAACATTGTAGTGATAAGGCAAAAAGTATTCTTCGAGGGGGAATTGCAAAATAATTACTGTTGTGCCTTTTGGCAGTGACCTTATTTCATTCAGATGAATACACTCCTGAATGAAAACTTTTGCCCCCGAACAATACTATACTTGCATGTCTGATCCCTGCTGAGGCCCTCTCATACAGTGCCTCATCATCTGCAAGCGGGCATATCATTTTAGAAAGAGATAGAGAAAACATAGTTACTTAAAGTAAGCTCTCTTCTGGGTCAACCACCAGCCATCAAATGCTAGTTTCAACAGAAAGCTGTGGCACTGTATCTGAACTATGCTTAAGTGATTTCACAGTTGTGAGGCAGCCACCAAGAATGTCTATGTACTTGACATTCAAACATGATGCATGGATGGCATTAAGAGACTGTTCTCATCTGTAAAGAGATCGGAGTGCCTCACACTGAATTGAGAGGAAGCCCAAATGATTTTACTTTAAAGGGCTTATTATTGGATATAAAAGGATAGACAGTCAGAATCTTGTGGTGAATGGAACTTCACAAAACCACTCAGAAAGAAACTAATAAAATGAGTCTTGTGTCCATGTGCTTGCCCCTTCCCTTCCCTCCTCCACTTGCACACCTTGCTTCCACGCAGATAACCTGGCTTGTTAAGCCATGGTTTCCCATGATGTTGGAACTGGGAAACTGTTGCCAACCTAAACCTTTCCTCATATGCACCATAGATTTAATACTCCACATCAAACTTGCTGATTTGTTTATGACCTTTGCTTTAAAATAAAGATTGATACATAGTGTCAATTGGTCAATGATATCATATTCTATTTCTATTTTGTAAGCTCCTCCAGGCTGCATGTATATCTTGAATGTCATTCCCTCTACATCTTCCTCCCTCTAGTATCTGGTATGACACAATCCCAGTCTCTCCTACTTCATCACGGGACAGTTACTCAAACCCCTCTTTCGCCCTTCCTTCTGTATTTCTGAAAAAGTATCAGCCCTGTCTCCGCCCCCCAGCTCCACTGTTAATAAATGAAAAAGCTGAAAAACAACTTCCTTCATCTTACCATCCAATAGATTATTCTCTTTGATGTTATGCAAACTAAGTAAAATACAGATGTATAGGACATGCCTGTCTGAAATGCCCATTAATCCCTTAATGTAGCCTTCCCCAATGTAGTGCCCTCCAGATAATTTGACTACAACTCAAATCAGCCAACCAGCATGTCCAATTTTTAGCAGTGTTGTGAATTGTAATACAAAGCATCTGGAGGGCACCAGATTTAAGGAGGGTGACTTAATACAATAATCCTATAGGACAGGCATAAAGAACATGTGATTCTCCAGATATTATTGAACTGCAACTCCCATCCCTTCCTCACCATTGGCTATGGCAGCTAGGGCTGATGGAAGATGCATTCCAATGACATCTAGATAACACTAGGGACCAATATTACCTTCAGTGGTACAGTAATATCTTCTCGTTGGTAATGGAAATTCAAGGTTGCTGCATCTACTTCCCACAGTAGTGCTATTACAGTTCCAGAAATGGTGATCTCACTATGGGGAAGGGACCAAGCATATAACCTTGGATTCTAACGTTTTCAAGTGGTGTCACGAACTGTATTTCAGCAGCTGCCATGCTACTGAAGATAACATTGCAGGGTGCCATTAGATATCAACAGTGGAAGAGCTACTTTTGAATGGGCTTAACTCACTAAAGAAAATTCTACATTGAGACTATGTTTAGGAGCAATTAGTGAAAAGGTAATTATTTCATGTGGTGCCTTGTTTTATTCCGTTTCAAAAAATATATTGTAACATTCTTCTGGATAGTCTTCCTGCTTCTACTCTTAAGCCTTTCCACCCACATGAGTTACTCTTAAACTTCTCCATTCCACATGAACTACTTTGCTCATTTGATATTTTATACCTGTTATTTTGACCATATTATTCATATTCTCTCGACTGGTCCCCTTTCCTTGCATCTTCGCTTTCAGCTTCTAATACATACTTCAAAATTTCTCCACATCTTGTTCTTCTATATCTTCTCTTCTTTCTCTATTAGCTTTTCCTTGGACCCTTTGCTCTACAGGTACCAATCTTGTATTTAAGATTAATATTACCCTCTCTATTCCCTGCTGGTTTAAAGAGAAAAGAAAGCTATTAGGTATTGTGTTGTGTTCTATGCAGCCCTGATTAATGTCAACAAAGGTATGATGATAAATTGCATATTTATCACAGTTATATCCCACTCTTTTCCCAAGAAGCCCAGGTTCCGTGGAGTTTCTACATTTTATCCTCACAACTGCTAGCCACAGAAGCCCAAGATCACCCAGTGGGAATTTGAACTCTGGTCTCCCCACTGTGTCCATTTTCTTTTCACCACGCTAGCTTTATGCAAAATGCAGTTGTGATGCACAGCATCCTCTTTAAGGCCTGAGCGTGGAGCTATTGAAGGGTACGTCATGAGTACAACCACATCTGCATTTGAGTCATGTGTCAGGGAGGAGTTTGCATCAGTTCTAACAACCAGGTTATCTGTTGGTCCTTGCATGCCATGAGATTCTACATACCTCCAGGCATTTGGGGATTGAGGAGGTTGGGGGTCTTATGTGATTCATCTTTAGGATTTTGTGGGATTCAACATGGATTAATGTACCCTATTGTTATTGATGTGTATGTTTAAAAATGTTTTCATACAGTTAGCTGCCTTTGGGGCTCCTTGACCCTTAAGGAAAGCTATGGACAAAGTAAATAATGAGCCCATTTCACACAAAATGCATCAAGTAAACCACCGAATGCTGGATTGGAGGGGGGAGCATTAACAACCCAGTGAAGTAAGCTATAGGGCAGCATTACAGGTATTGTCCAGTGTTATCACACTAGTAGTTGTAATGCTGTTTGTTTTTACAAACCAGGACTTCATAGTTTCAGAGCGGACAACTGCTGAGAAGAGACTTTAACCTCTTGATTTCAAAGGGGCCGTGGTTTCCACTGGTGCCTCCCTGGCTAATGTAAGAAAGGTGTTTTGCCATAAACGGTTCTGAGGTATTTGGTGAGGTTGGAGAGGGGTCGGCCCAAGCAGGAAGCCCGTTGTCTGCCCTGTAAAGAAAATAGCAAGTTACAAAATGAAAGCATCAAAGAACCAACAGGATGCAGTCCCTGGAGTCTCTTCTGGCATGTGGGTCCTCCTTGAAAGTTAGCACTGAGTGAAGAGTGACCTTAAAACTCACTTTATTCAAACAGACTGAGCTCAGGTTTAAAGTTCAAGGCATTTTGTTTTTTCACCTGTTTCCTACAGTTTTCAGAAAGTTCTGAAGAATTAATATGTAACTATATCTGGTCACTGAGCCAACAGTGAGAGTTTTTTTTTCTCTCAAGGGAAAATAACATTACTGTATTGAAAAGAAGGAAAATAGGATGCTATATTGGATTGTGGTAAAACATTTCAATGCTACATCCCCAGAGCCAACACAATATTGCACGTAGCACCCTAGAGTTATCTGAATCCTTATGAATCAGAACGATTTTTCAGATGACCTTCGGTTTGGGAATAAAATGTAGCATTATATGACTGTAGGCAAAACCACAAATGCTTTTGAGATATTTTCATCTCCACTTCTAGCTTGGCAGGCATCTGAGCCAGTTCTCAGCATTCCATAACAGAATCTGGGGTTAGGTGGACTGGGATAAGCACAAGTTTGATTCTCAGCAGCTCCTGGTCACTAGGAGCAGGAAGCAGATTCAGTCTCCACACCAGTGGTATCTCTGAGTAGATCCATTTACTTCCATTTAAGTGAACATTGCCATTGTGAACGTTGCCTGCTAAAGACATTTTTTTATTTAAGCCATCATCATCATCATCATCACCATCATCATCTCCCCTTTTTATTGTTCATCAGATATCTTATTGGATGTAGAGTGGTATATAAATCTTGCAAATAAATAAATAAATAAATAAATCTATTCATCTGGGGAAAGTAAAATGCTGAATTCAGGACAGATGAAGGCAGAACCTTCCCTCTGCCCCTCACAGTTGGTCATGTGGCCATTACTGAGAGAGAACTCCATTTGTGCACATGCATAAGCATATGTGCAATGTAATCCTGTGTGCAAAGTGCTCAGAGATGCACTGAACACCCCCCCCCCCGGCTCTTTGCAATATAAAAGCCCTTCCATGGCATACACAAACATTCCATCTATCATAAAGATGGGCAGTCTGCTAATGCGTCACTATCAGCCACTTCCTAGCATTTACCTTGTTTCTTCCGGATCAAGTATTGATACCCAAGAGCCAGCCAACGAGGGGCTGGATTCTTTTTCAGTGGCTTGCACAGAATTTGGGGGGACATAATAAATGGGTTGCAATCTGGAATAAAGAGAGAGCAAAACCCTGCTTTTCTAGGGACATTAAGAGTAAGTGTAGCCAATGGTGTCCCTTTACTTTCTACCATATATGTGAATGGCACAAGGCACAGATACTTATCTGGGAGCTGCAATATAGCTTTCCTCCCTCCATACACACTGTATCGTAATGGTAGACATTCTGCTATCTTAAAAATGAATAGCAGTCATAAGTACTTTTTAGCACAATCCTATGTATGGTATTTGGAAGCCAGCCCCACTATGTTCAGTAGTGTTTATTCTCAAGTAAGTTTTCTTAGGAGTTCACATTCATGAACTCTGTAAACATGACAACAACCCTGCAAGGCAGGTCAGTTCTATTATCTTATTATTTCAGGGGCTGAGTTTTAAAGCTGAAGGTGTAGTGGCTTACTTCTTGGAGAGGCAAGATTGAAGTAAGAACATCATAGTGTACATTCTTAAGCACTATGCTAAAGCAGCTCTCATTTTACGTTGTTTATTTACCTAGCCCCACCCAAAACTATGTTATAATATATTGTAATACTAGAACCCAGGGTCATTCCATGAAGCTGAACAGTGGGACATTCAGAGCAGTTGAAAGGCAATACTTCATATAGCCCATAATTAAATTATGGAATTTGCTACCACAAGATCTAGCGATGTCCACCAACTTGGATGGCTTTAAAAAAGGTTTTGATAAATTCATTAAGGATAAGGCTGTCAATGACTACTAGTCATAATGGTTATATATTACTTCCAGTATCAGGAACAATATGCCTATGTATACCACTTGTTGGGGAGCATGAGGGGGAGGGTGTTATTGCCCTCATGCTTGCTTGTGGGCTTCCCACAGACAGCTGTTTGGCCACTGTGTGACCAGAATGCTGGATTAGATAGGCCTTTGGTCTGATCCAGCATAGCATCCCTTATGTTCTTATGAACTTGTCGTTTGAAATAAATGTACAATCTTAAAATGTAGTTGTAGCTGATCTGATTGTGAGAGCCTTGTCATGTTTTTCCAATGCTGTTTTAAGCTGTTTTCATCTTAAGTCACACCATGTACTTTATTTTCTGTTATTTTTGCTTTCCCCTCTAAAATATCATCGTGAGCTGCAGCAACAATTGGATAGGCTGTCAGTTATAGTTAAAAGAAATCACTTGAAGAGATGATATACAGATTTCAGTCATTTTCCCAGGATATTAAACTTTAATGGCTGCAGTATGAATATTTCATGACAGTATCTTTTGAATAGGTTGTTTTGTCCTGGAGGATATTGTACATTATAAGGCTTGATTTCTGTGTAGGCAAACTGGTGAAGTGTTGGAGCATCAACATTTTTTTCTCCCATCTGTTTACAAGAAAAAGCAAATTTCTGCCACTGAATCTTCTACTTATGTGACTTAATATTGTGCATTTTTTGACAGCTCACTATATGAAACTATGCATCAGATATTATTCTTTACTCTTGCCACAAGGTGGCTAAATAACCTTTAATACATGTGAAAGGGTTAGTTCATATAGAACATTGTAGAACATTGACGTTTCAGACTTGGCCAGATTATTTTGCATTCATCTGCTCCTTTGGAAGAGTGTACAAAAGACCTAGGTAGTAGTGCTGGTCAATGAGAAAAAATCCAAAATACCTTTGTTAGGACCAACTAAAATGGCACAGAATAGTGAGCAATGTTTAGAGTCTTCCAGAGTTTTGAAGCTTTAGGACATCAATGGATCTTCGCACAGAAGTAAATGCTTGTTGTTAAATTAGTTTTGGGCAGAGAAACCTACTGGTATCTAAGAGAGGGTGAGTGAGAACTGTGTTTTTCGCATCTTCTACTGCAAAGAACTTTTGTTGTCCTATAGCTGATGTTGGGTCACATGTTTTCATGCAATTACAAGTTCTAACTTGCTGGGTTTTATGCACAGATGTGTTAAGGATTGCAGTCACAAAGGCTGGCCTCAATTTAAATTTCAGTTTCCTCATTGGCTTTAGCCCTGTTCTAGAATTGTGAAAGTAGTTAAAAAGTAAACACATTTCCAGGGATGTTTACCCACCCTAGAAAATCAGGGTTCTCAATCACATGGAGTGTTTCCACAGATACAGGAGGCTCTCCCGTTCAGGAAGACACCCTTCCATGAGGGAGGGCAAGAGAAAGGTACGAGGAAGTTGGGGCTAGCACAGTCCTTCTCTTCATGTGTTTACTCCAGCCACTTTCACAACGCCTGAATAGGGCTTTTTATTTTCTTTGGAAGAGGTGTCAGCAGCTAGGAGCTATAATGGAAATCCTATTCTGAAGTGTTAAGCAGGGCCTTGGAAACCTTTTGCTTCTCAGAATTAATTGTAACAAAATGTCCAAGCCCTCATTTCCCTTTGATAGATGAAGATGTAAGGAGGAGCTCTTGATTTCAGTTCTGAGAAGAACTCTTCCCCCAGAAACTTCTCTTTTCTTTCCCCCCACCCAAAAACGTAGCTCCATGTACGCAAGAGAGAAATTGCTTAATGTAAATGAAGCGTATCTTTTGCAGACAGATGCTCTGCTTGCTATGGAGATTTTGATGTGCGTTTTCATTTTCGCTTTTATATTTTAACTTATTAACTCTGACAAGTAACCTCTTGGTTGTGAACAATTTAATTCACAATTCACTTTTTCTGATTCAAAGTGAACATAAGTGCCCTAATCCCCTAATGGGAATTAATTGCATGTTTCAGTGCTTAACTCTGATCCTTTCTCAATCCCCACTGGGACAAGTTTCTTCCTGAAGGATCTGTGTTTGTTATTCAAAACACAATCTGAAAGGTAATGCTTTTTTCCCTTCAAAAAAGGGAACTAGAGCAACCGAATATTAATAATCTTTCCTTTGTAGGCGAACAAACTGTAGCCTCGAACCCATCTAATGTCATGAAGGATAAACATACAAACCAAAATGTTGATGAAATAACAGGGCAAATCAGTATGCATTTTGAAAAGGGAGCACCACAAGAAAGGAGCATGTGGTTTTGAGGAGAGAGTCGTGGGTGTTTTGGGGAAAACAGTATTCACTTCTTCTCACTTGAGGTAAATAATACAAGTCTTGCTCAGTGGTCAAAAGGGGACTGCTGGTTTTTAAAGTGGCAGTCCTTTTGACTAATACTAGGATTCCTTTTTTCCCTCCTTATTTCTTCTAAATAGTGCTTTTTAAATGTACAAAGTGCTTCACAGAAATTCTTGGTCATCATCTTTAATAAACCTGTCTCCATACTGCAGACAGTGCAGGAGGAGCTATGCCTGAGAGATTTTCTTAAGGCCACCTATTTTATTTTTATCTCACCTTCACTCCAAGGAGTGCAAGGTAGCCTACATGTTACTCTCCGAGCCTATCGACACAGTCCCTTGGAACGTTTTAAATAGTATTTTAAAACGTTCCAAATAGGTGCTTTCTAAAACGTCTTAGGCCACATTACTGAGTACTCACATTATAGGAGAAAAATTCTTCAGTCTTTAAAGCCGTGCGTGCAGTCACACACCCTTCTGTCCGTCTCTTTCTCGTTCGTTTTTACAATGAGTTTAGGGCAAGGCATTGTGGGCATTGTAGTTCAGTCACCCACTTCCTCCTTTGTTCCTCTGTCATTCCCTAGCGAGTATAGGGCTAAGAATTGTGGGTGTTGTAGTTCACTTGCCCACTTCCTCCTTAGCCCCGCTTTCTTCCCCACCAATCAACTGCTAAGCATTTGGGCACCGGTAAACGAAGCACTGCCCCCATGAATCACAAACGGTAAGGAAGGACACATTATTTTACTTAAAACGATTTATTAAAAGTGAAACCGTTGTATAAAACTGAAGTGAATTTTTAAAAACCTCAGATATACAATGTTATAGGGTGTGCATCATGTGGCCCAAAGAGTTTTCATAACCCTTATAAAACGTTAAAAACTAGTGTGTAGATCGGCTCTCCCTTTCTCCTCCCTATGTTTATCGTAGCAACAGTCGTATGAGGTGTGTTAGTGGTGAGAGCGAGTGACTGGCCCAAGCTATGTATGGATAGGCTGACCATATGAAAAGGAGGACAGGTCTCATGTAACTTTAACAGTTGTAGAGAAAAGGGAATTTCAGCCAGTGTCATTTGTATGCAATTAGTTCCTGGTGAAATTCCCTCTTCATCACAACAGTTAAAGTTGCAGGGGCCCTGCCTTCTTTTGTATATGGTCACTCTAGTATAGTGCCTGCAACTTTAACTGTTGTGATGAAGAGGGAATTTCACCAGGAACTAATTGAATACAAATGACACTGGCTGAAATTCCCTTTTCTCTACAACTGTTAAAGTTACATGAGCCCTGTCCTCCTTTTCATATGGTCAGCCTATGTATGGACTTGAAGCTAGGTTATAGCCTGAAAGCCACTAATCTCTGCACCACTCTGGCTCTCACCTAGCGACTTCATGGCTGAGGGAGGAGCTGAACCAGGCCTCACACATGCTATGTTAGTAACTTCCAAACTGTATGCCATGAGGGAACTACTTATGTGGCATGAGAAAGAAATGAATAATGAAAGGCTTGTGTGAGGCCTAGTACTCCCCAACAGAGACAGCTGCCTGCTGTGCCTCTCTGCATGATTCACTACTCTGGCTTTGCCTCCTATTCCATCCTCCACTGAGGCCCAATTAATTAATTAATTACATTTGTAGGCCGCCCAATAGCTGAAGCTCTGGACGGTCCACAACCGTGTATATCTGTTTAACTGTCATAGTTTCTCCTAAAGAATACAGGGAATTGTAGTTTGGTGTGGTGCTGAGAATTCTCTGATAGCCATACCCTCCCCCATTCCCAGAGTTTCCTGGAGAGGGACATGGAGAGAAGGAATGACAGTTAAATCAAATGAAGTCTGTAGTGTAAATACATTCTGAGGATGGCCAGTGTTGCCCTGTCTCTGCATCTGGTGTAACTCACTCTTTTCAATGACTCCTGATGCACAAAGGCAGCAAAAGTGCCCTCATGAGGCAGCTGTCAGTTTCGTCTCTGCCTTGCCACTTGGTGCTCAGGAGAGATGTCCAGTGACTCATGCAAAAACTGAGGGTGGGTAATTTATTCATGACATTTTTATCCTGCCGTTCCTTGCTGCCTTACATTCTCTGGCAGTAAACTTCGTGGGCTGCTGTAAGAGTGAAGTGAGCCTCCAATTTTAATTTGGAAAAATACACGGTACTACACCCACCCTAAACAAATGAATTGGGAAGGGGTTCTTAAAGACAAGCTAAGGAGAATTATGTATTTAACATTTCCCTATGCCTTTAACACCATTTAATGACCCCCCATCTACAGTTGGGGCCAGGTGGCCCTCCCACCTTCTGAAGATGCTCTACATCTGGTAATTAGAGACCAAACTGCTGTGTTGGGGAAAACCAGAGACCATCTCTTCTAGCAGTTCAGTGACTGATAGCAGAATTTGAGAAAGCATCAGATGTTCTGGGCTTTAGGTAGACAGAACCATCATGAAAGGAGGGAGGAGGATGCAGCTGGGAAGCAGAATACTTTGAACAGTAGCCAAAGAATAAAACGGGAACCTTTTCATTACTTTAGTAAATAGGAGCTGCTTTTGCCCTACACTGGGAAAGGCGCTCCCAAAATGGAACATCAAAATAGATAGCCAGGTGTATTGCAAAAGACTAGCTCCACACTTGTGCCAAAAGCTAGAGTCACAATCTGTGACAGACACCTCCTGATGAGAAACATCAAACATTCTGGAAATGGTGTAATGGAATGAAGGCTAGATCTTTGGCAGAGTATGAGAAGCAACCTTTGTGTAAGGCTTGCTAAAGTTAACGGTTGTGAATAACGGGAACGTTGACATTCAACCTCTGCTTTAAAAAAGTAGAGAAAACCCGTACATTTTGTTTGTTGTGTTCAGTTAAAAACAGCATCAGGGATTGATTTGAGAAAGTATGTCCTCCAGCATTGTATACAGTACATTGTACACAATACATTCATCAGAACCATCAGAGAACTTGTTCTAGCTAAGGAGGACACACACACACACACACATTCACTGTGTCAGGTGTGAAATCTTGCCTTTGGAATCATAGTGGTTCCAAAGCCATTAGATATTCTATTCCTTTAGAAGACTCAGTTCTATAGAGATGACACTGCATGGTGTTTCCAAAAGTTGTTGTGGGCAGGAAAATCTTGACACAGGAATTCACCCCACTAAGCTTTTGTCAAAGGGAACCAAACTTTCAAGTGCTGATTTCTCCCATAGGCTGATCTAGTTTGCACATAATGCCAATTCAAGGGTTGTTTTAATCCATGAATTGCCAGAACCACAAGCAAGGGAGGGAGGGAGCTGCTTTCTGTGTGCTCCTCGCTTTCACTTTCAATTAGCTTTAATCAACAGCCCAATGTCTGTTTTAGGGCTATGCAAGGGTTGGGGGTTGTTTAAGCCTTGCACAGCATGACAACATCTGAATGGGGTTTGCATATGCAACCCAGCACCTGTGGGTGCAGTGCTTATCATGGGTTAAATAATGTGTTGTCCAATCCCAGTGAATTGCTGCTGCAAACCCTGGGATCATGAAAATGGCTGCCTAGGTTACTCAGCCCATATTAATTTTTCCATATAGTCATTTGACCACATACATAACTGTATGGAGGAAGTAGATAGTATGAACTAAACCTTCAATAACTAGAGTGGTGTTTGGTGCCTACTACAAAGCAATATCCAACCATTCATTATTTTCATTATGGTCATGATTTTTTTGCCTTTAGACTTGTTCGTTGTGGATTTTAACAGGATTGTTAGCAAGAGGCATCTTGCGATCTTTGGCTTGTTTTTAAGCGTCTTTGTGAACCTTTTTGCTCCAAGAACAACAATGTTGTAAAGAGCAATGTTTATACAAAGTTCAATCATTTATTAATGCTAATTTTTGTTTTGTTTCAGTTCCTTCGATTGGAAGAATGGCCCTTGTCTTTGTCTATGGAACTCTTAAGAAAGGCCAGCCAAACTACCCGCATATGATAAATGGTGCTCATGGGATATCCAGATTCCAGGGCAAGGGACTCACAGTGGAGAAATATCCCCTGGTGATTGCAGGGAAATACAACATTCCTTATTTGCTGAACAACCCAGGAAAAGGGCACCGTGTCACTGGAGAGATTTATTCTGTCGATGACCAGATGTTGCTATTCCTTGATGAGTTTGAAGGTTGCCCAGACATGTATCAGCGTACTCCAGTGAGAATTGAAGTAGTTGAGCGAGAAGGTAAAAGTAGTGTACCTGAAGGGAGACCAGCTGTTAACAGCATTCTGGAATGCTACGTGTACAGCACCACCACTTATCAGCCCGAGTGGATAAATCTCCCTTTCTATGACAACTATGATTCCTTTGGGAAACACAGACTTCCGTATGTGCTACGAGAGAGCAGAGATTAAAACTGGAAGATAAAAGAGTACTTCAAGATGATAACATGAACATACTAAGAAGCCGAATAAAATGCCTAGCGTTTTATGCTGAAAGGAAGCACTAACGTTTCTGACCAGAATATAGTTGATTTTAAACAATAATTTATTTTATAGTACAAATCAGGTTTGCAAACTTAACTTGCCTAGTCATGCAAGGTGAATAATGGATAAGATATTCAGTTTTCTTGCTGCCCTTCTCATCTTAAAACTTCTTTTAAAAATATTTTTGTTTTGAGCAAGGCAAAGAGGTAATGTTGCTGCGTTTTTAGCAGTGTACTAGGGAAAGAAAAAAAAACCCTCTACCTTATTATAAACTTTTTTTTCAAGTCTGCACAACTTTCACATAAGCCAGAAAATGGCTCTAAGAAGAAATCAATTAATTGAACACTGCTAGACCAGTACTTTCACTAAAGGAATTCAACCAGAAAAGAGATGTCCTCAAAATCCAATGGGTTTCAGTACGTTCAAGTGGTCAGGATGGAGCAAGAATTATCAGAGCGCCATCCTTTCATGATATTTGGCATTGTTCTGATGTGAGCTGAGCATTGTCCTGGAATAGAAGTTCAGTTGATGTTACTGTACTGTCAAGAGCCACAGTCACCAAGTATGCCTTATTAGCTCTGGAGAAAGTTGTGGCACATAAACAGGATGATGACAGGGTGAGGGTAGGGGACGAGAATGTAGTATTGGCTCACATAGTACAGTCGAAGTGGTATGGAGCTCCTTGCTTCCTCATACTATGTTTCAATTCAGAGGTGGGTTTTCTTGTATTTAAATTTCCTTCCTACTGTCTACTTCTGCTGCCAAATTGACCATAGACTGTGGGTGCTTCCAGATGAATGACTCCTATTACTACCAATCAAAAAGCATTATGCAGCTATGCTGTCTTTTCCTCCTTAATGCATTTTTGGTAAGAAAAAAAAAGACAAGTAGTGGTAGGAAAGGGTTACAAATGGAAGGCAATGACATCTGGACATCCCCTAAAATTCTTTGAATGAAGCAGGATGATCTCTACCTATAAAGCTGAAAATATGTGTGTGGGATGTATATCCAGAAATGTTTACCCACTTCTAGATGAGTTAGAAACTTGAAATTTGGCATGCTAGTAGGTCTAATTGTACTAAGTGCTCCAAAAAAATCTAAAAAAATTTTTTTGCGGTTTAAAGTGTTTTTTAAAAAATTAATAAAAAAATCTAGGCGTATGCCTACAACTCCCAGCATGCCTTGGGTAGGAGGCCAGACTTACCGGCCTTTGGCAGCCATTGTGAGTGTGCAGGCGAGTGACGGCTGCATGTCTTTTACCCAAGACTCCTAAGGTTGTTCTCAAGTAGTCAACCCATTCCACGTAAAAGGAAACAACCCACATAAATGGGCTGCATCCATTTGTGGTGCCTCCTGCCCACCGTGCATGGTTTTAAAATCATAACTAGATACAATAGTGTGACTTTGAGAGGCCAGACTCAGGCACCCCATCCTGATATTGTTTTCTCAGAATCTGGAGGAAGTGTGCATGCAGCCCTCGTCCTTAAGAGGGAAGAAGGGGAGGTCCTTTGTGCATGCCCAACAGATCCGACAAAGGGGGGCAAGTGCCTGGGCTGGCTCTAACCCTTCAGTACAGACTCCTGATGGAGCACTTGGTGAGTGAGAAGCGTGGGCCGAGGAAGTCCCAGCAGGACTTGGCCAGAGCTGGGTGTGTCCGCTGACAGCTGCTTACCTCCCCTCCTCGGTGATGCTACTCCTTGACGCTCTCTTGAGGAGCAGCATCATCAATGAGAGGGAATAGCCTCTTAGAGGACGCAGGCCACTGCGGACACCAAAGGCATGGTGGGAGATGTAGTACTGGCATGAACAAGCCATGGGTTAGCAAACCAGGTCACCATCTCTCAATCCTAACTCAGCTCCCACTTTCCTGACCTCTCACTGTCTTTGTTCTCCTTCTACCTGACTTTATCCAACTGTCACTAACCTCAACCACCACTCCATTCTAGCCTCAGCTATGAGTCATTCCTTCATCCACTCTTCTGTTTTAATGGTATAGTCAGGCTTTTACATAAAAATCATAAACTTTATTCAGTAATTCCTGCATCTATCTTGGAATGTTGTGGTTTAGTTATAATGGGGGGGGGGGGGGAGGGAATGCAGCATTAAAAATTCTCATCATAGGGTTGTCCTGAGGATGAGAGAGGGGGGAAAACATTAATTTAATTTGTTTCAAAGTTAACTCACAGGCATAGCACCGGCTTACTACTTTGATTACCTCACAGATATATATCTTGGGGAGCCTGCGCAACGTCGGTTATATCGGCTAGTTCCACAATAAAACCTTGTGTGGAAACACCCTATATTGTTGGGTGTTGATTGGCAACATGAACCAGCACCCACTTTCCAGTTAGAGCTCAGAATTTTGACATATCCCAGTAGAGAAAACGGCAAAGATAAGGCAGAAATTTAGCATCTGAGTGTAGCCTTGCTATACCACTGAAGTGCAAGGCAGTTCTTGATATTGGTTAAACAAAATACTCCCCCTTTTTCCCTTGTATAATTATCCTAGTCTTAAGTTTGCACACATCATGTTTTCCGTTTTGTTGTCTTTCTTATCACTTACCTTTTCTGCAATAGTCTGCTATTTGTTCGTTATTTTCCTTTAATAATAAATTAGTAATAAATAAGCTTTTAAGAGGTGTTATTTTAATTGTACAGTGGTAGTGATATGAACTGAGACAAAAGCTATAGTTTACTAAGGTTGATTGTAAATCAGAAGTCAACTTCTAAAATATATATTTATTGAAATCATGTTAAACGACTACAGGTTATAGCAGGCTATACTGAAACTTTTTGGTGTTGTCATAACGTGAACTAAATCTAAACTCCAGAACCTTTTAAATGTAGTTGCCTGGTACGCTATAGTAGGTTTACAAAAACTGTGACAATTATATAAGCCAGTAAATATTCAATTAAAGTATCTGAGCAACCTTTGGTGCTTTTCTTCTTTTTTTAAGATGGGTTGGATTCAGGATCTGCATTCTATAGACGGATGGCCTCTTAGAAGGTACCTCCAGTCAACTTTCGGGTATCCACCCACAAGTCAGCTCATCCCATTCAGCAAGATCTACCAAGGGAAGTCTACTTTCACCACCCTAGTTGCATGCACCTAAATCTGGATTCAACCCAATGTTTCTTATACATTAACTAGTTTTCAATCTATAATAATAAAAGTAGATGTGTGTCTGTCTGTCAGCACCAAAGGCCATGAGCCAGCTGAGAGCCCCCTCCCTCCTGCTACCAGCTGTCGCTACTGAAGCCATCAGAGGGAAAGGAAGCAGCAGCCAGGCACCTCTCCATCATGCCTGGATTTGTATGAGACTAATAGAGGGAGAGGAAGCAGCATCCCTTCCACTGTATCTATGACCTTCTGAACTTTGCAACTGAGAATCTAGCGCTCAAATTTGCTTTCCCCCCCCTCTCCCAATCCCCTTTCCTTTTGGGTCATGTTTTTTAGATTGTAAGCCTGTGGGCAAGGACTGTCTTAAGAAGGGTGGGATAAAAGTGCTCTAATAAATAAATAACAAACCCAAGACATTGAAAGCTTGTGTACATACTAAGAGGACCCTAGGGATGTGCTCAGGATTATTTGGTTGCTAAAACAGATTAATGATTTTTTTATCTGTGTGTAGCAAGCTTGAGGGATTGCCTTCAGTCACTGGGTTAATTTCCCTAACCAGTGCATAGCTTTGCAGTCAATACAGTTTGGAGCCAGTGGGTAGTACAAGGGACAGAATTATACAGCTGCCTCCTCCCTCCTGCTGTGTGACACACCCTCCTCCAGGGAAATGGAGAGGACAGACCCACCCTCAGGGGGATAGGAGTGCATCATGGCAGGGCCTGTGCCTAGGGGTGCCAGCAGCCATAGCATCACTCAGAGGGGGCAGGCACAATGTGGCCAACTGTGACATCTGTATAACTTAGCTTGAAGTCTTTGTTGTATCAAATGAAGGGTTTTCCAACCCATATGAAGCCTGGTACATTTGCTAGTATACAATATGTGAGCTTTTCAGGTATGCAAAATTCTTACTCATGCTGGATATTCAAGCAGGAAAAGGTATTTCAGGGCCTGAACATTTACACCCAGGTCATCTGTGTCTGCAGACTCGTCTTAAGAGATGGGAGTACTCTCAGATTCATCTGGTAAAGCCAGGCCATGTGCCAGCACTTCAGTTTACATCAATGCTCCCTAAAGAATCTGCTAGCTAGAGTTGAAAATGTTAAAACTAGTAGTAACATTTCTGTTTCCAGCACTTTACAAAAGCTGCAAGATCCTTGGAAAACAGAATTTCAAAAGCACACCATATACTAAGCATTAGTTTTTATTATGCATTTTTCAATTGTTTTGCTTATATCATTTTAACTGTAATCTGCCCTAAAAGGCAGGGTAGAAATATATAAAATAACTAAATACTAAATTAATAAAATAAATTCAGCCAGTTCTATACATGCAGCAGAATGAGGTGGATGGAATCGGCTGTTCTATTTCAGACTGCACGAGAGGAGATATATCTATCTATCTATCTATCTATCTATCTATCTATCTATCTATCTATCTGCCATAAATAAACTCACTGTTCTACCTGCAGAAAAATTTTACATAGGGGAGCATTCAAAAACCACATCCCTTGCCTGATACAGTCAGACTGCAGAGATATGTAGATCGAGACTTTGCTTAAAGCGTCAAAGTTGTGAGGGTCTGAATGACACACACGGTTTATATGCCAAAATGTTTAGTTTTATTGATTTGTTTCATGCCAACAAGAATTACAAATCTCATATATACAGGTATTTATAAAGGAGTGAAATCTGAGATCCAGAGGCAATTTTAATTTAAGTCTGTGCAGGGTAAACCAAATGACCCCTTGCCTCTTGTGCAACACAGATTATTAAAAATAAGGTCATAGCAGCACTTGAGTTTACATAATTCTCTTGCTACTTTAACATTCATTTGTGAATGAACATAACACGAAGGAGCTAGTCCAACTGTGGTAAGGTATGAAAGAAATGGTTTCATTCCAGTTCCACAAGCTCATCTCCTTCCCCAACTGTTTCACCAGCTTTGCAGTGCACAGCTTTCACCTGCAGAACAAAGGAAGAAATAATCAAATTGATTCTGAAAACAGGGCCAAGCTGTATTTATTTTTAATTGCCGTTGGTTTTACAAAGAGAATAAATGATGTATTTCCACTTAAAAGACATATAAACACATGAAACAACCAAACTCTAAAAGCATTTTCTGGAACATAATCAAACACATTGTCCAGGTTTTTGTACTGTGCTTCCATGCCTATCCAAAACACTGAAAGAAGGTGTGTTTTTTACACACCTATACATCCCAGACCTTTAAGCAGATACATAAAAGCAGGATATCTTTTTTTAAAGGGTGGTTTTGGTAAAAATCTGACTTTTTTTTTTTTTAACATCTAGAGCCTCAAGAGTATTGACGCGTTGGATGCTGTGTTGGTTTATTGCTTATCTTTGCTGCAGTTGTTTGGCATTTTTACTGTAAATCGCTTTGGGACAAAAGCCAGTAACTCACTAACTAACTAAATCCACAAAGATTTCTGCCAGAACAGAAAAGTCTTATAACATGTGATCACACATATGTAATACAGTTTGCAAATACAGAACAAGACTACTGGTCTGCTTAGAGATAGCTGCATCAGAGCACAGGAAGACTGCTTGCTTGTTCTGAGGAGCTGGGCTGGACAAGCCCTCGGGACAGGACCAGATTTAAACTTGTTGTGGCCCTAAGCTATAACATGAGTGAGGCCCTTCCCAATTCAACAAATAATAAAAATATTAAACACAAAATATGGGCTGTATAATTAAACAATTTGATAGTCGTGTAATATAGGTATTAAAAATGTAAGTTATATGTGTGCACATTCTTTATGAGTTTGTCAAACACATAATACAATTAAACAATATAATATAAAGTTGTGTGTGTGTGTGTGTGTGTGTGTATATATATATATAATGTAATCACAGTAAGTAATTATTCTTTACACATTACAAGACCCCTCGTAAAGTGAGGCCCTAAGCTGTAGCTTGTTTAGCTTGTATGTAAATCCGGCCCTGTCTTGGGAGATTGTGCGAGCCTCCTGAGCCCTCAGCAAAGTGTGCAATTCCCCTGGCATGCCATTAGTGTGGCTGAGGGAATTGTGCACTTTTCTGAGGCCCCAGAAAGCACGCTTTGCCTTCCCCCTTCGTCAATCAGGGCCTTAAAGGCCCCCTTAACCTTGCATAAAGAGGGCTTTTAAGGCCCTGATTGGCGGGGTAGGGGAGGCAAAGCGTGCTTTCTGGAGTCTTCTGAAAGTGCGCAGTTCCCCCAGCCATGCTAATGGTGTGCCAGGAGAACTGCACACTTTCTGGAGGCCCCAGAATGTGCACTTTGCCTTCCCCCTCATGCGCCAATCAAGGCCTTAAAGGCCTCTTAATTCAAGGTTAAAAGGATCTTTAAGTCTCCAATTGCCGTGGAGGGGGAGAAATGCAATTTCCCCAGCAGACAAGTGCCTTAAAGGCCCTGTTAATAGGACCTTTAAGGCTCCCTTCGGTGCGCAAGGGGAGAAGAGAAATACAATTTCTCCAAGGCTGGGGAAACTGCATATTTCCCCCCGCTGCCTCCATGGTGGCTGCCATTAACACATCAAGGGAAAAGGCAAAGGGCGCAGGTCAGGGTGGAAACATGCCCGACTGCTCTAGAAGGCTTGAAAGCAGCTGGGTGCGGGTTTGTCCATGGCGTGTCCGCCTGGGCTTGTGAGGGCCAAATGTGGGGGCATCTGCTGTCCCCACAGGCCCAAGCAGATTTTTGCTCCAATGCTACTACCAAGGGATATTGCATTATACACACACATTTACCAAGGTCTTGGAAACATGAACAATTAACACAGGCTCTTTCCGTTGATATGAACAGGCTACTTATCAATAACTGATATTCTTTGAGTGGTTTTCTCTGCAATTCCATATATATACATATATATGGTCACTTATATGCGTGACTGTATGTGGGACTTCACATATTGCAAAGACCAACAGTGCTATTACTCACAATAAGAATATCCCTTTCTGGAAGAACAGAGGTCATACATGTAAGTACTTTGAAGCATACAGTCTAAAGAATCTTGTGGCTAGCTCTGCATATCTCCTGTGTCAAACCACTTTAAAAACAGGCATGGGGAAGGGCAGAGGACTCGTGTTCATTGGGGGTGGGGGGAATGCTTGTCACCCATAAATCCAATTGTGCATGGCATATTTGGAAAATGGATAAATGAAAACAGCTGAACATAGTTAAATGGTGAAATTACAAAGCAAGATCTCCATTACGATTTCTAGGGCTATTATTTAGTATCTGCCTGTTTAACTCAAGTGCACAACTCTGTATTGGATTGTGGACTTGGCCCAAATTTTAACAGAGGGGCTGCAGTCAAGACATCCATTTTGAACAACTGATAAACACTTAAGAATCCAAACCCTGGCATGGCACCACAGTTTCAAATTGGTGCCATACAGTTTAAGGCTGATGCCGATGTTTAAGCTTTCTGAAGAATAATCATATCTATTTTTTATTGTTGTTGAAAATGAAGCCCATGTGGCAAATGTCACAAGGCTTCAGTAGTATAATGAGGCTTACCTTGCCAGTTTTAGCAGCAACCAAACTGTTCTGCATTTTCATAGCTTCAATCACACAGATCTCCTGACCTTCTGCGACCTAGTAACAGCAAAAAGGTGACATTAAAATGCTGCAAGATTATAACCTTCCTTAAATTTCAAGGGGTAAAGTGCATTAAGAACACTGCATCTTGTATCCTATGTGCAGAGCCTTTACTTTCTAACCACCCAAAATCACATTCTGATGCTAAGAAGCACTGTATCAAAATATGACGTACTCAGCTGTGATGAAGACACAAGTTCAGATCCTACATATAATACGTTCTGCATGTTTGGGCAAACCTCCCTGATGCCATAGGATACTGCAGATCTCTCCTGCTGCGAGTGTAGAAGAAGTCGTACTATAAGCATGTTGTATTAGTAAATAAATATGATACTTAGGGTGTAAGACAGGAATGAATAGAGAATTGGAGTGTCCTATTTTGCTGAAACAATGGATTGTTGCCCTGGCGTCTGTAACTGAAGCTTCTACGGATCTTAGGCTATGCTTTATTCAGCAAACATTTTTGTTTCGGGTATATTGGACTCCACAACTTCTTTTTAATAAAGGTTTGCCTAACTTGCATAATTGTTGGAGATGTAATGCACCTAATGCTTCTTTAATTCATATGTTTTGGCAATGTCCAGTAAGTTACCCCCTTTTGGGAGGAGGTTATAGTAGTAGTAGTAATGATAATAATATAATAACAATAACAATAATAATATATTTATTTATTACCTGCCTATCCCTCTGGATCGAGGTGGGGAACAACAATTAATATAATACAGCGACTATAAAATAGATAGAACATTAAAAACAAATAAAACTAATATATTATTAAAAACATCTTAAAATTCAACTAGGTAAGACTGCTGGAAGATATCAGTCTTCACGGCTCTCTTAAATTCAAGAAGACTGCTAAGTTGTCGAATCTCTCCTGGCAGGCGACGCCACAGTCTGGGAGTGGCAGAAGAGAAGGTCCTCTGGGTCACACTCGTCAGCGTAGTTCTGGCTGATTGAAGTAAATTCTTCCCAGAACCTGAGTGCGCGGGGTGGATTATACGGATAAACTTTGTACTGAAACAATCTTTAATATGGAATGAGGTGCATGTCCTCCTAAACTACGTACTGGTTTCTTGGAAGTTAACACATGGTCAGCACAAATGGAGTTTTAGAGCCCGACAGCTAAAAGACTTATACATTGGAAGGATAAATGCTGACCTCTCATAATGCAATGGACTAAGGACTTAACAACACTATCAACATTTGAACGGGTGTTATATAGACACCACTTGCAAGTGGATAAGTACATGGATATTTGGTCTGCTTTTCTTGAAACTTATGCATAAGTCTCTCCCTTTTTTATGAATGGTATATCTGATAAAAAATGATGGAATTCCTATGTATGTATGTAATGTTTGTTTGTTTTCTTTTTCATGATATATTTTCTGTTCTGTTTTATTAAATCCACAATAAAAGGGGGAAAAAGAAGGTCCGCCCTTGAGTGGCAGAGAAAAGCACCATCGCCATAGGGTGGCTCTACAAGAGCGATTTAAAGCTTTTTCAAGTCGCATTAAAAAAAATTACCTCTACAAGAGCAGAGCGCAAATCGGGGGTTGAGGCGCTTTATCTGTCCAATTATGCGCATTATCGAATGCACGTTAAATAGTGAGTTTTAATTCTCCGCGGCAGGTAAAGCACATTATGATCATGTAAACAAGCGATTCTCTGCATTTCAGCCACTTTAAAGCACGTTTCATACTGCTGATTATGCACTTCACCGCATGTCGTTTATAGGATTTAGGCGTAAACGCGATTGTGAGAAGATGCGCATAATCGGACAACCAGGCGTCAAACCGAATTCTTGTAGAGGGGACCATAGATTGTTCAATGATGGTCATGGCAAAAAGGGAGTGTTCCATGCCTGTGTTGGATGCATCAGGCTAGACTTTAGATCTGCCAGATGCAAAGACCTCTTGTTTGCAGGACATGCCCCCGAAACCAGAAGAAACTATGTCAATCGTGAAGCTGATATAGTTATTTGCTTTCCCAATGGAACCAATGGGTAGGTGTAAGGCAGGAGAGGAGAAGACAAACAAGAAAAGACACTTAGGAAGGGTAAAAAGCCACATAATCCCAAGTGGTGGTTTCTCTGCCACAGATTCTCTCTCCCCTGTCATCACAGAATTGCTCTGCCAGAGCTTTAACAACATCCAATTCACACTGTGCGAAGGGTATGAATTTTGACTATGACTGTTGTATGCATTCCACAATTCCAGGAAAGCCCATGAAAAATGCATGTTCTGGAGCAAAGTAGAGAACTCAGCATCCTAAGAATGTCAGTTTGCCATTTATTTATTTATTTATATTTATTTATTTATTTATTTATTTTAAAGCATGCATTAGTACTTGGGGCTCTGAAGGAAGGGCTTGAAAGTTGTGTGCACAATGTCTGGTGAAATCTCCAGAGATGCCCTCATTTGGATTACCACTCATCAAGGGGCAGAGCTTTAATGCCCTGTATAGCTCCTTGTCCCTCCCGTCAATAGGAGAAGCAGAGTTATGCATCCACATATAAGTATCCTACAAACATTATAGAGGTCATAGAACTCAGCATTCCCTAGTATAGAATTTGGCTTATTTTTTGTCCTAGTGCAGAATATAAAAATGCCCGTGGCATCAGCCATCGGTTTCCATGTTTTGAGATAAACACCAATTTGGGCCTATCAGAAAAATCGTACAGAGCCAAAATAACAACATCCAGTCTCACATCTCATTCATCGTGACACTCTCATTTCCCATTCCTACCTGTTTGAACTCTGCTAACAACTGTACACAAGATTAAGGCAGCCAATGACCCAATGTGCAGCTCCATTAATTTCCAAATAAAACTTCTCAAGGACCAAATGGTGTAAGGTAGGCACAGGTCCCCCTTGTGCCAACAATATGGTCTGTCTGATCAACAGGTAGCTTTTCAAGAAGTTGAACAAGTTGTTAGAGAGATCATTTCTCCTACAATATCAACATTACAATTTATAGGTAGTGTCTCATTTCCCAATTCACATCAGAAAGTAGCTGAACATTTTGAAATAAATGCTACAGAACATCCCACCCCAAATAGAATTAACAAAGATCTTGAGGAAAGATAGACAAAAAAGCAGAAAAAGAAAAAACTATGGCCCATTTTCTTTGGGGACTTTATGCCATTTCCAAACCAGAGACAGAAGCAATTGAGATTCATTCAATAAGTGGACCAAAACACTTGAAACTAATTGAGATGTATAATTAAAGATGTGAAATTCTACTTTAAAATTATACAAGATTATGTGTCTCTCCCATAAAACACCTACTAAATCCTCACACACTTGTTCTGTATCACCCAACTCACAGTCCTTTACTCCTTTCCACCTTTTTGGCACCTATGCACACTTGATACCAAACAGCAGAAACTCCCTCCCTCTCTATGCAATGAATGTTCATTAGATTGTATATACATACTGCAAAATAAATTGTGCACGGAGAGAAACCATAATCTATAATCCACTGAACAAAACACCTTGCAAGTGTAGTTAAAAGAAAGCAGTATAACTAGAAAAAGTAGGAAGTTTAGCCTTAAGTCTCATAAAAGTCTGTTGGTGCTAGAGCTGTTCTATACATTATGCAAAGTGAGGTGGTAGAATTTGGGCTATAACGCTTCAAACTATATATCACACACGTATTCATATTGCTTAATGCTTCCCATGCACCTCACACGTAGTAAACCAGCACATCAGGGAAGTGGTTGTAATATTATAATTAACAAAAATAAATATCCCTACAGAAGTTAAAATGTAAACACTGCACAAAAGTTAAAGACTGACCATAATCTAATAAATAAAACATGAGACTTCGTGTGGCTAGTTTATTATATACAGGATTGCTTTTATTGTGCAAAAGCATGTCCCAGCCTGAAGTGGTACAGTCCGGAATTCTACCCATCTCGAACATACAGTACTTTGTAGAACAGCACAGAACCCCTTGTCACATGACCCCCGTGGCATGAGCACCTCCCTACACCAGTGTTGCCCACATTTCCAAGACATGTGATGTTAGCAAGTAGAGGACCTGTAGTGTGGGCTCCTCTCATGTGGCCCAGAAGTCTTCTGCTATTACTTTCACAATGTAGGAAGGAGCTGCACTGAAGCAGCTACCACATGTCTAAGTTAGCATTTGGGATTTCCTAAATGTTACTCTGTTTTATTTGTAAAAGCAATTTATAAAAGCTCTCGATAGAAGTTGCCCAAGCCCTTTGTTAACAATAATTCAGCTATTGCATATTATATACATTCATTCATTAATTCCAGTGGAATATAAAGAGCGGGCAACAGGAATTCGTAAATGGAGATGGTAAATAAACATCCTCAAAAATAACCTCGAATCACAAACGGGCTCCTACAAAACTGGAAAGTAAGTTCTGTTATTCATGTTGCAAGTAGTTTTTAGCAATCAAGTGATTCTGTTCTTTAGTCAGTACAATGAGAGTCAGTCTGGCAACCCAATCCTAAAGGATTTCAGATAAATAAATTCCACTGCAAAATGGATCTTAGTCAAATTACAATGCAATCCCATACATGTCTAGTAAAGGTCATTGAGTTTAATGGGAGTATTCCAAGGTAAGTATATAGGATTGCAGGAGAATGCTGGGAGTTGTATGACTTTTTCTGTCTAAACATGCCTTGGATTGTGCCCTAATACTGCAATCCTGTACACATGTGCCCTTAATGACTTTAGGAAAAGGATGTAGCACTTCTTCCATATTAAACTGACCTGAGCTAATCCTCATTAAGCAGCTAACCATACAGGTAGCCCACAGTATGTCAGTTCATTGTTTCTAATGGCTGCTACTCAACTGTGTTTGTTCCACATTGGCAAGAAAACTATAGAGTAAATTACACTGCCTCTTCGTTGACCTGAAATGAACCACTGTCAAAACTAAACTACTACTCCATGGAACATTGGGGGCTTCATAACAAATTTCTTCTGTAAACGTCTTGTGCAATGTAAATGCCTGTGACCCAAACCCATTGCTCTCAGCCACTTAAAATCTCTTGTTCTCACTCTTTCTCACTTGCTTCCCCTTATGGCTGGTTCCCTCCCAGAATACCAACATGTAAGATCTCTCTCTCTTCCTTCAATTTATTTGTCAAATCCCATTGTCTTTGTGGAGCTTTTGGCTGAAATCTTAACCCTCATCCCCAACCAAACTAAAGCCTAATCATATAGAACTGCTCATGTTCATTCCCATCCTTCTTATTTCCCATACCTTTGCCTATGCTGTCACATGCGATAGCCAGTGTGGTGTAGTGGTTAGAGTGTTGTACTGGGAGTCAGGAGATCCGGTTCTAGTCTCCACTCGGCTATGGAAGCCCACTGGGTGACTCTGGGGCAGTCACAAACTCTCAGCCCAACCTACCTCACAGGGTGGTTGCTGTGAGGATAAAACGGATTGGAGAAGGATTATGTATGCTACCTTGGGTTCCTTGGAGGAAAAAAGGTAAGATATAAATGCAATAAATAAATAAATAAATAGGGAGGGGAAATAAACACACACATAATTCACCACACATACATCACATGGGAAACCACTAGAACTTTCTGTCAAACATACATGTAGTGAAATAAAAACACAATAGTTCATCACATGTGATGTTGTATACACAATGTAATAACCATATATAGGAAATTTGTCATGTGTGAAACAGAGCATAGTAATAGTATGTTAGTTATTCCCAGGATATTACTCATTTTCTATGGAAATGTAGGGACCCTTTTCCTTAAGGCGATCCAGCATGGCAGGCAAGTATGTGTGAATGATATATACTTATGGGCAGGGCCAATTATGTATGTCTTCCCACTAAATAGGAGAGAGTTAAGTTCTGAGTAGACTATTTGTAGACTCATCCCAATACAACATTGTAATTGCATTGACATGAATGGGTTGAAGCAGGCTTAACTTTGCAATGGTCTGTGGTTTGTGCAAGCAGCATAAATGATACAAGGATAACTGATGGGAAAAAGAAGGATCCTATTACCATAATTTCATTTAGTGATGGGCAAACACTTTCCAACCTCAATTTGAAACAGGTGCTTCATAGGGTGACCATATGAAAAAGAGGACAGGGCTCCTGTACCTTTAACAATTGTATAGAAAAGGGAATTTCAACAGGTGCCATTTGTATGCATGCAGCATCTGGTGAAATTCCCTCTTCATCAGAACAGTTAAAGCTGCAGGAGCTATACTAGAGTATCCAAATACAAAAGAGGGCAGGGCTTAGGATGACCAATTGAAAAGGAGGCCAGGGCTCCTGTACCTTTAACAGTTTTATAGAAAAGAGAATTTCAGCAGGTGTTATTTGTATGCATGCAGCACCTAGTGAAATTCCCTCTTCATCACAACTGTTAAAGCCACAGGAGTTATATTTGAATTACCAGATACAAAAGAGGGCAGGGCTCCTGTAGCTTTAACTGTTGTGATGAAGAGCAAATTTCACCAGGTGCTACCTGCATATAAATGACACCTGCTGAAATTCCCTTTTCTACACAACTGTTAAAGATACAGGAGCTCTGACCTCCTTTCCATATGGTCACCCAAGGCTTCCAAATGTTCTCAGAGAACTATCAGAGAAAGCTCAGGATTCTCCCAAGCTCTCTGGAAGCTTGCAAAGACTGAGCCCAGCCTTCCCTGTCAGATTTCCCTTCTTCCTCCACCCTCACAAGGTATGTTTGGGGAAATCCCCTGCACTGAACTGAGCGAATTACAAGCCAAGCTTTGGAGAATGGGTTTGCCTCATTTCATCATTGGCACAGACTTTCTGAACTGGGAAGTATGTTTTCAATTTCAATCTTCTTAAACGGTAATGTGTGTGTATGCTTGATGCATGCATACAAGATGTTATACAGCTCATTTGTTGTTGTTGTTTTTTCTGGATCTGGTACAAAATATATAAACCTCGGCCTCCAAGAAACAGTTTTGCAGAGACTCAATGAGCTCTGCCAAGGACTGTACAAAGATTTTTTTTAAAAAAAACTTACACAGACAGAGTGTTGCCAGGTAGGTCCCCATATAAACCGTGGCCCCTGACTTTGTTCCCTATGTTTCTCTCCTCTGTCTGTGGGTCTGCACACATACATATTATACTGGGGTAAATTCGGAAATGAATTCTTTAGAGTAAAACCCTTGCAGAAAAACTAACCTAGTTAGTTCTCCACTTTAGGAAGAAACTTGTATTTCCATAGATACCTAATGTTTAAATATGGACCATTACTTCTAATAATAGCCAATTTGTTTAAAATGGCTTTAGTGGAAAGTGTCACTTAAGCAGCCACATTTAATAATTGTTCTTTATGTCAATCCTTTGTAGCTTTTTACCCCCACTGTGTTACAAAACAGCAAATCCTAAAATTAGCCCCCAATATCTCTCCCTTTCCTCTTTCATTCATTCTCTTGGGCTTTGTTCAGTTTCTTTCACTGCATAATTGTGTGTATCTTTTTGCCTGCCTGTGTTATTTAAGCCGGAAAATGAATATCTTAGAGATCTCTAAAATATCCTCTTTCCTCATTTAAGGATTAAGTTAGGCTTTTAAAAATATTCAATAACTTTTCTAAAGATATTGACCTGGAATAAAAGCACATACATAGAAATCTCATTTTGTAGTACAGTTTGCAGTAATGAAATCCAGTCCTGATTAAAAATTCACTCTACAGTTTAATCATGGCTTTAGTGGTGACCTGAAATGGAAAAAAAGTATCATATAAAACCCTCAGGATTCTTACTCAACTGAGGCCGTTGAAATCAATTTCATTTTAAGTTTTCTGACTCATAGAAAAGGCAAATTAAAACACAAAACAAAATGCAGATTTGCATTAAAATGGCCTTTCTTTTCAGAAGAAACAAAATTGAAACTGCTGGGATTAAAATTAATATGACAAAATAATAATATTTAATTTCATTGTTCATTGGCTAGGAACGAAGCCGCATTTTATTCCAAAAATGAAGTGTAACACCAGGTATTCAATGGCCTCTTGCATCAAAATTCTCTAGATTTCTATTTTAAAAGTTTTAACTTTTTATGTACTTTTTAAAAAAGGAATTGAAAAACAAAATTTGGGGTTAAGTTAAATGAGGAATTTATATAAGAAACCTAAAGGACTTGTACAGTCTTGAAGGTTATACACAATGTGCTAAAGAACGTCATGTCGGTGCTTTTTGAACAAAATAATTCTCAGAAAATGGAAGTACAGAGATGTAGCAACACTGAATCCATTTTCACTCTGTGCAAGAGAGTAACATGAGTATTAATTGCCCTCTTTTTATATTTAAAGGTATAATGAAGAAAGTTCTTGAAGAGATCTTTGTGAGTCTAGCCCACTCCTTTAAGACTGTTGTGAATCATCTAATAAAGACTTAATGATTGTGACAGGATGTCTTCAATGTTAGGCTTACAAAACAGTCACAAGCCCCACAAGTCTTCTTGATAAACCCAATCGGCACTGATGTATTTCTCCACTCTGTCTAATTGGTGTAAAGTTTGCAGATCTGAGTCTCATATCTTTCACCCAGCTTGCTGCGTCCTCTCCTTTGACACCAGGTCAAGGTTCACATTCGCATCCGATTATCAAAGTGGCATTCATTAAGCAGCAGCCTGCCTTGCACCAAAATGAGTTAGCTTGAAGGAAAGGAGCTCGGCCCATTTACTCAGCAGATTTTAGCATTTTAAGGAGGCCCAAATGTCACACAGTATTGCTACGTTCTGAAGAGTTTCAGACATCTCCAGCTGATGATTAATTGTGAGTGATGGGAAATAAAATCCAGTAAGGCCAGCTGCTTGCCATGGTTGGCAAAATTACTATAATGGATATAGGCTGCCAATTTTCCAGTTTTACTGGCAAGTCTTCCAAGTGTAATTAAGGGAAGTTATAAATGATATGGAAATCTATCAAGTCAAATTTATTTTCAGAGGACTCTTTCCCCAGGGACTTTTATCTTCAAGCTTATAGTTTGCTTTGTTGTGCTAATGATTTCAACCACTTCTTATTTCTATTAAAGCCCCCAATACCCCACCATAAGAAGTTAGATCCACTTCCTTCACAAAGATTTAAAGAAACAGAAACCTCATAAGGTCATTTGCTTTTTATATTGCCTGTAAAAAAAAGAAGAAGCTAAGTTGGGGCCTTGTTTGCTTTGTGGAAACTCTATTTCAAAATGATGCATATTTCCTTCTTTTTAAATCAGACAGGAGAGAAATAACCTTGAAGAAATTACCAAGATTTTGAGGGAAGGGGATGGATTCACCCACCCCTTAGAAAAGAAATAAAATGTCAGCATTGTAAAAAGTGGCCTTTGATGCTAGACATTTAGCAGAGGGTGGTGTTGCTCACTAATGTTGTTTGATTTGGAATAAAAGCATGAAAATGATGTGCAAGGGCCTAAAATTGGAGAGGTAAAGGATGAGTGCACCGTATTCCATTTCTCAATTTCATCCTTCAGAACCACAAAATGGGGGGTTATACAGTTACTGGATGAGATTTACGGTAACAGCTGTGGTTCTCCCACACAAGGGAGGACCTTCTAATGGGGTAAGGTCTGTTTTGAACAGACGGGGGGTTACAAAACAAGGTTCCCTATTAAGAATGAGCTCTAATATCCCTGGATAAAGAATACAAGAGCAATAGTCAGATTGCCTTTAAGAAACCCTAAACCCCATATTTTGCTGCTTCAACCACACACACACACACACACACACACAAACAACCTGGAGCTATTTTAGAAAGTGCAAACTGCTCATAAATGGCAGGATGCAAATGCAAGAGAATTCCATCCCCCCGCCCCACTACTCTCCAGCCACTGCAAAGTATGCACAGGAAACTGTGCCAGTGGCATATGGCTTTCTACTGTGCTAAACATTCATACAAAAGACAGGTTCATCAGTCATTGGCGTATCTGGGTAAAAAAAAAAAAGCTCCTGATGGCTGTTATTTAGAGCTTACCTGCTGCTAATACATTACCAGGGCTGGAAACCCTCATGACATTGGAACGGCAGACCATGAAATACAGCACGTGCAAAGACCATACCATGTTTGCCAGCTTATCCAAAATAAAAAAATAAGCTATTTAAACCCTGTGCCTAACATTGGGCCCGCTGCAAGGAACCCTGGGTCAGTCCTACACAGGCCAATTAATGCACAGCATCTGCTGCACAGAAGCAGCGCACGAAGCACTTCCGAATGATTTCAGCAATTAAAAGAAAACTGTTTCCTGCCTGTTCCGACAGCAACTGTTTCAATGCAAGAGTGAGCATCAAATCATTGTGTGCAGCTGAAAAAAATTAAGCCCTTTTTTTTGTGGTGGGGGAAGGAGGAGGAGGGTAGGATGGAGATTTCTTATGGTATAGGATCATTCTTTTGTTGCCCTACATTGTGTTTTTCTGCCAAATTAGACAGAAGGCTCCGAGGACTTGTAAGGCCTTCTACAGTATCACCTTCTGCTGCACTGGGGCTCCCGAAAATGATGGATCAATATCAACCCTGCTGACTCGTCTGCAAAAGTAAAAACCCTTCAATTACCTTTTTTGAAGTCCTTTATACTTTACAACACAGGTGCTGGAACAGAATTTATTTGAAAGACTCATGGAGCTGGGTAGGGGAAGGTGGGTAGAAGTATCACATACAACTTTAAGCACACAAAAAACATACCAAATCAAATGTGTATGAGGTGGGCTGGGGTGGAACAAGACCTTGTATCTATGAGCCAGTCAAAAGCGCAGTTAGAATTTTATTTTGGAATCACCTTCTTTCTCAAAGGAAAGTGTACTGAAAGGAAAGTCCCCAGTATTCATGTACTCCATATTTAGCTTCATTGGGAGTAGAAGCAGTAGATTGAAAGAATTCAGCGATTTGCAAGCTATAATTCTTACAAAATGACAACGAAATCTGGCTGCAAGGTTATGGAGCACTGCACTGAACATGCTTACACTGCATACTCTGGAGTTGGGGTGGGGGAGGGAAATCATTTGAAAATAACACTTAAAAGTATTTACCCTGCACTTTAAGCACAATGTATTTGTACTTATTACGTTTATACCCTCCCCTTCTTCCAAGTAGCTTAACTGTTTTGGCTGCTCATCCTTGAGGTTCTCCCTATCTCTGTGACTTGCTGGCATCAGACACCTACGTAGAAAACAAAATCAGGAGGAACTGGAGCCTTGACATTGTCCAAATATGTGTTAAATAATTAGTGCCATTTCCCCCTTCCATCCAAATTAATTTTGAAACAGGAGCTACAGAGCTGAAAATATAATTAGCGGCAATTAACAGTGCTTGACAGATGATGATTAAACTTTTTACGCCACACTCCTTTAAAGAATGAATTTTGGTAGAGCGCATCCCAGATTTTCTGACCCCTGATTAACCAAAGGTCAGTGACGTTCCCCTGACAGCAATAAGCACCAATCATGGTACCCCCACTTATCCACAAAGCAAGTGCTCCCAGAGGTTCTAGAAATGTCCGAATTTCCCGTTTGGATGATAGGCATTCAAAAGAAAGAACAGTTTTATTTTAGAAATATTGTGAACTATCATTGACTGTTGAGACAAGTTCATAAGTTTAGGGAAAGTTACTATGAAACCTACTTTTATTAAAAAGTATGTTCTCTTGTCTTCAGAACAAAGTTGTTGTTGTTGTTGTTATTATTATTATTATTTCATCACTGTACACCTCAGTTCTGAATTTAAAAGCAAGCAAGCCTAGATCTGTGTATCTTATGTTAAATTTTGTTAAATTCAGCCACTCAAGAGGAATCTGTTTGAAGTCAACTTATACTAGATGAAATCAGGGCTGGTCATTTCCCCCCAAGGTTCACAGAACTGAATGCCCATTTCCATTTTCTAGGCATCATCATCATTTTTTAAGTGTCAGGGTGGCCAGATACCTTGGATTTTTTTGCGCTACATAAAGTTAACACCAACACACTAACATTTCATTTGAAATCCTAGGACCTCCTGAACAAAAAACTACAGTAAAGGAGAACCTCTGGGTAACTTACATGAGAGTCACAAGTGCAGCTAATCGATATTTGGCGACCATTAAACTATATCACAAAACTACAGTATTTTTAAAAGCATGGCTTAATTATTCTGTTTCTATGCCTTCCCCAGCTTTATATGTTTACAAAGTCCTGCTAATAACCAAAGGCCATGAGAATTTATTTCAGAATTTAAGAGCTGAACAGCAAGCAAGGCATTAAAAAAAGGGAGGGCGTTACAAGCAACAAGTAGTATATTAAAAAATATAGCCTTACATTTTACAAGAAATCACAGTCTCCTGTGGTGTGCTTAGTGAAGTGAGGGAAAGAGAGAGGATTGTAAGGTGTTTTTCGGTTTGCTGCATTTGAACATTTTGAAAGACAGAACAATGGCTGGACATTATCTGTAATTTCAGCAAGACATATTTTTCCTAGGCTTTTAAAATTATGTGTTATAGAGCAGAGTGGTGTTGGTTTAAAATTAAATAAGCCCGGAATATATACACCTACCATTTGATTAGTAAAAAGAATAAATTCTCCTTTGACGTAATGTGGGAAAAATTCCCAGGTTTTATGTTGGGTATACTATCAAACACACTAAATAACATTTCTTTTAAGCCAGTTCTGAATTAAAAATTATCTGTGCAATAGTCCAGTGCAATTTTTGTTCCAAAATCTCATGCCCCATGCCTTTGTTACACTGAAGTGTGTTCATAATTTTTTTTAAAAAAAAATAATCATGCATAGAGACACATTTTCAAATATAAATTAGGACTTAAATTAGAAGTCAAAACACTGTACATTTAAACATTATTTTAGTTTGCATTATAAATTATATTTATGGCACAAATATTAATAAAATAAGAATATGAGATCAGTTAGTAACTTTTGAATGCCATTTGCTTATACAGTAATGTAAATTGAACTAGCTTATAAGCACAGATTCTTTACTTATTTCAAGCTTGGCTATATTATTAACATCTTGCTGTTAATGCTAAAATTTTCACAACAGAAAAAAATGTGGAAAGACTTAATAGTTCCAGAGAGTTACTGAGAGGCTGTAATAGCATAGCCCAATATACAAACAAATTAAGCTGAACTAAATGGATTTTTTATGAAAATAGCTAGTGATCCCCTTCACAGAAGCCACATTTCCATTTAATTCCTGAAATGTAATTCTATTCTCCCAATCCAGAAAGCATAATTGTTTCTGCACATGTGCAAAGGGGCTTTTGACCAGCTTCCCTGACCTTCAGCTTTCTTCTCCTCACCCTGCCCCCACCCTACTCCCGCCCCCATGAAAGCAGCTTTTTAAACTCAGGAAAATTTTCATAGCCTCCTACGATGCAGTGGGAGAGAAAGGAAATAATCAAGGTTAGGGTAAATCAGTGTACATACCTCATCACATGTTTACCTTGACTATCACCCAAACGCTATATTAACTTGTTACTCGAAACAGAGAGATAATTTTCAATAGGACTACACTAAAGTAAGTGAATACTTTGATTCTAGGCAGTCTCCCTCACCAAACACACCTCCCATAACCTTTGTGGTTATAATAAAATCTGCATTCAAATGGAATTCCATGGTTTAAAATAGAAGCTTTTTGCTATGCCATGATAGGAATAAATGTTTTAACCTTACCAAATAGTATGTTGGGATAACTGGTAAATTAAAGAAGTTACTTGAAGAATTGTTCTTTATACATAGAGGGGGTTCCGTACCTAGTCCTATTACTTAAACAATGAGGGAAACTGCCATTGCAACACAGAAATATCAGGTGAGAACTTATTATTTTGTTTCAAATCTATATTTACAAAATTTTGTGTTTGTTTGGTACAAATCCTAGAGAAGAATGAAACTGTAAATTGGCACTCCCGTCATGTGTGAGGCTGATGAGATGTATGAGAATTCAAACTCTACCGAACTGACTGGATGCATCTTTTGATAGGAATGCACATTACTATCTGGAGTCATTCATTGTTGAACATGACCAACTGTACACCATTAGAGCTGGAACACTGTCTAGGAATGCAGCTGACAGATTAAACTAGGATAGACAACAGTTTCATATCATGACAGACACCTCATTTTGTGAGCTTCTTAACCCAACCCCTTAATTCTGAACACACTGGCCAGAATTGACCAACTGTCAGGATTTTCCCAGACTTGTCCTGGTTTTTGTTCTATCCTGAGTGTCAGGGGGGGATTTTCTGTAATTTTCTATAATGTCCTGGAATGGCACACTTTCCCATTTAAGACCACCATTAGTGTGGCGGGGGGGGGGGGGGGGATGGTGCAGTTTCTGGAGGCCCCTATTGGAGCAGTGTAGGGCGGTAATGACACACTTTCCCCTCCTCCTCTCCAATTGGGGCCTTTGGAGTAGAGGAGACGAGAGAGCGCTTTCTGGGGCCACTGGAAAGCATGTCATTCAACCACCATGCTAATGGCTGCTGCCAATAGTGTGGCAGGGGAAAGACACGCGTTCCGGAGGCCCTGGAAAGCACACTTTCCCTTCCCCACCCCCACTGGGTGTCCTCTTTTTTGGTTTCCCAAATATGGTCACTCTAATAAGAACTAATTTTTTGCAAGAGGGTTTTGGACTTGTTTTTCTCAAACAGCAGCCCACTTCGCAGTAATTCACCAAACCAAATTTGAATCTGGGAGAGCCTGGGAGGACAGCTATTTAATGAAAAGTCTGGGTTTTGTTGAAGGCAAAAAATCCCCTTTCATGCATGATCACAGGAATCATGTGACTAGTGGGAGCAAAGCAGTGCTGCCCCCCTCCGGTTATTCCCCCTTTGGAATAGTGAAATGAGCAGTGCAATAAAGATGTCTATTGGTGACTTCCACTTTTCCATTGATCAAGACACTTGAGAATCTCAATGGCATGGAAGTTCACAGGTGGGCTTTCTTCATGATAGTCCATGTGAATGCATGCGGGGCTGCAGTGTGACACTGCTCTTGGTATTCAAGCAATTCCCCTTCACACAGTTCACATATGAAGGAAGCTAAAGTCAAATATCCCCTGGATCTCCCAAAGTCTCTCTATGGATCCCAACCTTTATATATATATAAAAATCCCATTCATTTCAATATAATGTAGTGGCTGCATATTGCCCATAAAATATGGTTCTCTAAGTCCCATTGATCTCAATAGGACTCAACAGTATGTAATTTTGGGCAGGATTATACTCCTTCAAGTGAATACACATGTTTCATGTCAGTTTGTAGAGATGGCCAATGTTTGTCATCTCCAAAATAAACTTGGAAGAACTAAAAAACAAAGTTGAGTTGCATTTCTCACAATTCAACAGTCCCCAGATGTATTTCTCATTGCTGCTAAGCAGATATTTTCAAAAATTATAATTTGGAAAAATAAATAAAACTATATACAGACAATGGCTAAACAACAATACACATTTCATACCAACAGCCCTGAAGGAATACGGTTTAGTAAAAACCAATGTAAGGTATTAGAAAGTGAGGGCAGCCGCAATAGTCTTCTCAATAACGTCAACAGAGCCATTACAGAGCCTAAAAACCTGGCTGCATTCACACAAAGATGACTACTTGCCTTCTGCACCCCACCACTCTAAACATCTTCTTTTTTTTAATTATAGTGCATCCTGGAAATTAGAAGCCGCCTTGTGAGACACTACATAATAATACCCTTGCCCTCAAAGTATTATCTGAGTTGACATAAAGAAAATTTGTAGGACTCACTAGTTACAACTTTCAGCTGAAAACATTGTTGTCATTTTCTAGTAATATTGTTTCGCAACCTCATTATATTATTAACTGGCGAATACTCTAGAAAATATACATGGTACTTAAGTACTCCTTAAGCTGTCTGTAAAGTAGAGGAGAAAAACACAAAATCAGGACACATTCGAACAGTGGGACAAAAAACTAGTGTATAAGAGTTCCCGTCCCTTGTTCTTTGAGGCTTTGAACAGCTACGATAATGATCCTTGTCCTGATGGACAGCCAAAACATGTAAGCTGAATTGCGCCATCTCACCACTTATTCAGTCTGGATAGCTGATACAACCTCATCTCCTTTCAAAAAAAACTTTTTGACATCAGTTCTGGAAAGGAAGGATTTACGCTAAACTCCCTTTCAACGCCACAAACGTGTTTCTGCAATTAAAGCTGCCCAATTACCATTGACAAGTCCAAGTCGGCAGAACATAAGCCTGTGCTGTTCAAACGCTCTGCTTCTCAGTGCCTCCAGCAAAAACCCAGAGGCGAAAAGAAATGGAGGGAGGGGAGGGAGGGAAGGAGCAAGAAAGAAATCTCCTCTCATTATTTAACAACTTGTTTGGTATTGCACTGCACTTCTTTTGGAATGTTTGATTGTATGGGAAGAATGTTTTCCCCATTTTAATTTCCTGGCTGGAGGCCTATCCTCTCATAGTTCTGCTTCTTCATGTACACAAAAATATACGCCAGACACACACATACAAGATAACATTGCATTCCATTACTTTAAATCCACTGTAATGTCATGAAAATAAAACATGTTTAGTAAAAATGCATTGTTTTGCTCTGAAATCTCTCTCTCTCTCAACAAATACACCTCACACATAAATGCATTTGCTCACTACCTCATTCTTTTCAAATGTACTGCATGGAAGAACAACAGGATTCAAACTACACATTTACAAGGAGCAAATGGCAGCCAGCAGCCAGTTTTTAAACCATCACTCAGTCATTCTAAAAATTATTAATTCTTAAGGCTGACCACAGATTTTTACCTGTGCCTGATAGTCATTTTTTTCCTCATAGCTTGAGAAAGAGAATTTAAAGGTTAGAGACTAAAACTTTCACACATTTTGCTGATCTAAGCTCAAGGGTAACAAAACCTGCCCATCCAAGGTGGTCCTTGCATACTGCTTATTCACATTAGCCAGGATAAGCCAAGAATTCTAGTTGATGGTCGAACGTCGCCAAAGGGTAGCTAAAGTAAGTGGAGCAAGACTGGTGGACATTGGCTTTCCATTATGTACAAATGCAGCCATTACATCCACACGGGTAAATATAAGGGATTCAAACTTTTATGTTTAATGGGTGTATTTAGTTGATTAATCCAACTGTAGGGGCCAATTGTAATCAGTGCAGGTGAAAGTAAACAGCATACTTTGCAAAAGACTATTCTGGTGTATTTCTATAAAACTGAATGAATATTTAAGCATGACCTTTCCAATGCTAAATGATTGTATAATAAAATTAAAGACAAGTCAGAAGACTTGGATTTATTCCATTTTAGTATGACTAGTAGCAATTAGCAACTTAAAGACAGTGTCAAGAGGGGGGGAAAGCAAGTGTTTATTATGAATATAAAGGTTTTTTTCTTGCCAATATCTTCGCTATGAGACAGTATGGCATTGGGATGAACATGTTCTCTGCCCAATCATAAATGTTGCTCATAACTCTGCAATGATTTCAGCTAAGAGTTCTTCCAAAACTTAAGGTGTGTGTACTCTCCTTTATATAGCAGCATTATGAAAGAAAGCTGACCTGCAATTTCAAGAATAATCAGAGTGTGGGGAACGTGACACATTACACTGCATCAAACCTAGGTTTGCCACAAGTAATACATGTATACCTGTAGGATATTCATATTTATAAATATGTATTTGCCATATTTATAAGTGTACATTTTTAGGCATGCAACCAAAGCATTTTTGTGGAACCCACTACCCCCCCCCCCACACACACACAAATGAGTATGTGAATTGTCCCTGATATTGAAGAATAGTCTTAAACTTAAACCAAAATGAAAAGAAGAAAACATCTTACCATGTCTCCAGGCTTTACAGAAACTGCCACCACTGCTCCAGGCATTGGTGATCTCAGGATGCTAGTAGTATCCTCCACCACTTTCTCTGGCATGTACTTGCTCAGTTCTGCAGCAAGCTTGGTCAGTATACGTAATTTATACTTGGCACGGGAGAGAAGAAAATGGAAAGAAATGTTACAAAAGCAAATAGAAGTATTTAACTGTAAATATATGAACTAATCAAATGGACACAAGGTATATAATGTTTTATTGTACGTTGTCCTATATACACACATGTATACACACATGTTTATATCTAGCGTGTGCTCTGTATACAACTTTGGAACTGATAGTGTTTATTTTTTTAAAAAAAATTGGAAGTAAGTTGTGTGGAGAAAATGAACACATTTGGCCAATAATTCAGTTAAATGTATTGCAAAATAAGGCTTACATACCAAATAAAAGGAAAGCAGTTTTAAAAAATAATGTTCCAATATATTTATTTTATTAAAGGTTTTTACAAAACAACCTAGCACTGAATTGGTATAAAGAGCATAGCAAAGTAGATCAAGTCTGTCTTTTTCCAAGCGTTCAACTATTGGAAATGTAATATTTGTAATTTCCCCACCTACCTTTCCTCCTTCCTTTTACACTACACAACTTATTAACTAAAAAAATGATTGCAAGATTGTAATAATACCAATTATATACATTATGGTCGACGTTTTAAAGGAGGAATGAATCATGCCAATCATGCTTTGAAATTATAGTGAGTAAAATGTGGATAAATGAATGGAATCAATTCAAATTGTATACCACAGTAAATGAGCAAAAGTCAAGATGCACCTCCAAGTATTTAGGCTCACTTAAAAACATGAAACACAATGAATTCTAAATTTAATATTTTCCTTCACAGTATAACAACAAAGAAGGCCATGGACTCCAGTCCCCACCTGCCTTCTTCCTAGCTTCTTATATGAAGTTCACAGGATTCTAATAATCCAAACTTCTGTTTAAATACCATCACCAAAAACCTATCAAAAGCCGAAACCATACTGAATAAGTAAAACAAACACACACCTTAAAACACCCAGTTGTTTTTTAAAAGTGTTATTTTCTGTGCTATGTATACAAAATTGTTTGTTTCTGTATGAGATAATTATGTCCATCCATTCCAAAAAAATACAGCAATTATTCTCATCACATCAGGTTTGACTGTTTTAGTTTTAATCTGAAAAGATGATCTACACTGTAGCCGAGTTAATTCTAATTTTAAAGCATTTTAAAGCATACCCAGGGCATTGCATTCAGAGATCCAGTAGATGGCAGCAGGTCTCTGTGAGAAATTTATTAGTCTTTGGCCATCAATGGACAAAAGAAGAACAAATGTGTTTTTATCGCTAGTTTAATCAACAGTATTGATAATAAACGTTGCAGTTAGAATAGCATATAATAATCCAATTTGCACTGAGATCAGCCAGCAGCAGTATCTTAGCTTTTGGAAGGGTTTAAATTAAAGTCCTACTATTAAAACTTCTTGATTGCTTGAAGAGCAGAACATCCAATGTGAGGGTGAATAGAAGTTAGTAAAGATGGTCAAGCATCCTATCTGTGTGGAACAATCCTCCAAGAATATACCCAATACTAGACTAACTGAAATTCCTCGTGGCTGTGGTACGAGGATGCTCTTACGTAATTCCCATTCATTTCAGTGAGACTTTTATACACCTTTCTAAATCAGTTATGTATTACCTTATTAATCTGATCAAGTCTGTTATACACTGTTGTTGGGTTATTTGAGTGTTATTTTCTGCTCAAACAAGCCACATTGCTTGGGTTCAGATGACACGACAAGCCTTGCCCAGGTGGGTAATTAGGCAAATGGCGCACAGCATGTGCCAGCATGTACCATGGCTGAAACAACCCAGCGTGGCTTGTTTTAGCCACAGTGATCATGCGAACTGAGCTGGTGTGTACATACACAAAGCCACAAGGCCAATCCAGAAAATAACAGGATGCATAACTTTTAACAAAAAATACAGTACAATGCCTTCTTACTCTAATATTGTAGCTTTCTAATACACAGTAATAATATCTGAGTACGCTCAACAGGGCAACCTGATGGGTGTAAACATGTTGGGTCTGACCAAAAGAAATGAGTCAAGACACCATGAAATGCAGTCTTTCAAATATTAATCATGTCATATTAATATTTAGTGATGCCATACCACAGGCAAGAGCTAAGTATCAATATGTGCTTGGATCATTATGATTAGGATCACACTTGCTCAGAAAAAAAATATGGCCAGTGCTCAAATCTATATGTAAATTTATTTACTATGTATGCACATTTTTAATTTCTCACTGACACAAACATCCTGGAGGGAACACACACACACACACACACACACACACACACACAAATAACCAATTGATACATTAGTTTGAACTTGACCCAGAAACACCCCATCCCCTTATGACGGCACAGGATTGTTAAAAGCTGTAGGATTTTTGCTCCTTCATGCATCTTAAACAGGTTTCTAGATTTCCTAAAATGAAGATCTAGAAACCTGTTTAGGATGCATGAAGGAGCAAAATTTTTTGACCCGGTTCTCACATTTAAACAATCCATGATTTGTTTATTTGTTTGTTTGGGAGCACATAGAAGCGAACAAGCGTGCTGTCTCCTAACTGTTTAACTTCTTCCACTTTGCTAAAGAACTGAGAGACGCCCATTCTTAAGTTGTACTCCGTGACATCCAAACTTGGAACTCTGAGTTGTTGAGGGAGAAACAACCTAGGCTCAATTCGGATGACACAATAAACAACTGGTGTGGGGGAAACAATCGTCAGTTGTTTTGACTATCGTGTTATCCAAATGCTGCCATAGTCAACTCAGTGCTGATCCTAATCCACACCACAGTTGATTATTACCATGTTGTGTGGGGAGTACCCCCTAGATGAACAACTGTAAAGTTGATTATTACCCCACCATTGACTATCGTGTCGTCCGAATTGAGCCCTAGAATTTTAACCCATGATTTGTTCTTGAGTTAACACTCTTGGGTTAAAACTCTAGGTTGTTAACACATATCCTTCCTCTTTTGTAATTCCCATTGATTTCAGTGAGGATTTCTAAACACCTTTCTAAATCAATTATGTATTACCTTATTAATCGGATCAAGCCTGATACGCACTGACAGATATAATTCTGTAAATGTGTTTTACATTTTATTAAAAAGAGGGAAAGGGTTATTTATTTCCCATTGTGCACCTTAGAATATTTCTTTCAGATAAAGCGCACAACATAGCCCTGTAGCTGTATATTTCAATTTAAGAGGAGAAAGGAGGATTGATGGGATTTGATAGCAAAAGTTGCCAGAAGAATTGTGATAGTCAGTGACAGGCCAAATAACAACATCTTCTGCTTGTTTCTTTGCTCTTGACTGTGTTTTGCAATCAAGACGTACAAGTGTCTGTCAGTTTTTAAAAGATATGATCCTCCAGTGAAATTACAGTGCAAATAAAAGCTTTTTGCTCCTATTAAAATTCATCTGAGTCATGTGGCAAGGCAAAAAGCTTGCAGAGTACATTCTCCTGTCAATCTAATAAACATTCTGTGCAGAAGGTCTATTTATCAAAAGATAAATTGTGGTTTAAAGTCCTTCATTAAACCTATGGGGGGATATAATTACATCAAATTGCACAGTTTCAGTATCCATTGCAAACGTCTGCCTTCTACACATACTTCGAAAATAATATTAAAAATAACCAGCATCTTGGAAGGAAACAAATACCAAGTTAGCTTTCCAGACTGACGCTAGATATTCCACATTATTCGGCTATGTGTTGCAAAGGATACATTTAACTTCTGCTTTGTTTCTGAGACAAATATATATATATATATATTTAATAAGCCTCTTGTTCTTCCAAAGAACAATCACATATGTAGTAGCAAGTGAAAAATAGTTCAAGTTTCCCAATCTAGCCAAGGACCTGGAGCAGGGAATAGGGACAGGGGTTCTACTGGTGAGGGAACTGTCACCAATGGTTGTGTGGTAAAAATTTCCTTCTCTCCATCAGCCATCACAGGCCCTACCAAGCATTCTGCTTTTTACTATTTTAATATTTCCCTATCTTCTGGATTCCTTTCTCTGCAGGACTCCTGCTTTGCTTGGAATGAGATGTGAGAGTCAGTAAGCCAAAAGCTTTCAAATGCAGGCCTTTGTTATTGATGAGCTGTTCCCTTTCCTTTTGTATTTGTTTATTGTTCTTTGGTCTGTTTTTTTGGGGGTGGGGGTGGGGGGAGAGAATGAGCTATTGTAATTAAAAAATCAACAGTAAATGTCTCAGGAAAGATCCTTTGGGAGCACAGTTGGGTACAATGACCCCCTCCAAATATAGGATGGCAAACTAGTATAGAGAAGGGATCTCTTTTTAAAAATGTTCTATCTGATGGATAGCTGGACCCCAGTAAATATCCTTCTTCCAAAACGCATTCCTTTATACAATAGCTTCTCAGCATTCAGAAACAGCTTGACCAAGGGGTGCCTGTAAGCTGTACACCACATACCAAGGATGTTAACATGGGGGCTGGTTTGAGAAGAAATCTAAAGGGCTTCAGAAGACCAAAACAATGAAACAATGCCTGGCTCAGAAACAAAGATGACTGAAAGCATACAAGTATCACTAAATTACTACTGCTGCACCTTTACTTTAACCAAAAGGTGACCACCAAGCCTTACATCAGAAATGGGAGGCTTTCAAATGAGGTTTTTGTTTT